>CM041739.1:17749695-18394695 GCA_023373845.1 Nibea coibor | reverse complement strand
AATATCTTTCTGGTGGTACTTATTAGGGAATCTGAGAAATTGTTTATTTCACCGATTCTTGATTGATCAGCAAGTGAAAAGACAAAGGACAGTGAAAATCTGGAGGCACACAGGGCTACATTTCAAGGTGAAATAACATTTAGTAAACCATCAGCTATTATAAGACAGCAGCTACACCTTCCTAGATAACATTACTGATTGATAGTGTTACACAATGCGATATTTCATATTCCTCTTTATGCCACACAAAACACTCGCTGCTAAAGTGCTAGCAACACAGCTTTGTATTTAAGTCTGCGAGATTTCTGACTTCAGGTGAAGACAGGTCGGCTAACGTTACATCGCAAGCTTGATTACATCCAGTGCATTTTACTTCCAGGCTTGAAAAAATGTGTCCAAGATGTGCTTTGATATTTCAGAATTGATTTACACCTTTCCTATCATATCACGTAACACTATCAAATGGTAATAGTAGCTAGGAAGTGGTTGAATGCTGACATTAGCTGTTTAATGGGTTATCAAATATAATGTTTACCCTCAAAATGTGGCCTGATGTCTCTCTGGGTTTTCACTATGCATTATCTTTTCAGCTGCATATCAGTCAGACAGAAACCTGGACCGCAGCAAAAAAAAAAAAAAAAAACTCTGTTGCCGTTTAATAGCATCTGTTTAACAGTTGAGTAACAGTAGATTATGGGGATTAAAACAATTCAATTGAGTTCATTAGATTATTTCTGCTGTTTTATGACAACATCAAATCTGAACTATTATATCTAGCGTGATAATATTCAGCCTCACCGATTGCTCTGCTATCTGCAGTGTAACATTAGGTTCAACAGCACCCTCCCACTCTCCATCTCTGAAGAGTTATTCTGCCATGTCTTTTCTCTCTCCTGTAGAAAGCCTTTCCCTAAAGCCTTTTATAAATCACTTCCCACTTCTTAGCCGAAATGCACTTTCATATTTGAAATATGCCAGGCTTGTGTGTCTGTGTGTGTGTGTGTGTGTGTGGATGCATGTGTGTATGCACTTGGAAACGAACAGTCTTCCAAATGCACTCCTCGAGAAATATTAAAGGATGCACACATACACGCTCAGGCCTGGCATATTTCAAATATGATAAACAAAAGCCTTTCTATTGAGCTGCGGGAGAAAAGACACAAGCATGAAGGGAAACACAGGAACACAAGCTAATGTTACAGATGATGACTGAATGTTGGACACACACATCCGTCCCAGAGAGATGTGTGTGTGTTTTTCAGATGTGCTTTGAGGGTGCCAAGTTCCTCCTCCTCTTGAACTTTATTTTTTTTTCACAGCAGACATTTTAAGTGCAGGAAAAACATTGTAACGGTGTAACTAATAGCATTAATGATTTTAAGTGTGATATGAAACCATGGCAGTGATGCAGCAGTGTCAAAGCCCTCAAACTGACACACACGAATGGAATGCACGTATTAGCTGTGTTATTAGCTGCACCTGTGTTTGACGCGTCTAAGGATCTGCTGAAAGAAAGGTCAATTAAACTACACTCACGCTTAATCAGACCCTCTGCCAGTTTTTGCCCACGGTCGTACTTAAAACCAGGTGCATACTAGTTGGTTTTGGACTGTTTTTGTGTAATGGGAAGGAAAACTGAGTAATATACCTTGTCACAGCAGACATCTCGACTTGTCATAGCAGGAAAAGAGCAGGTCAAACCAATTTTATTAACAATGCCTCAAGTTTCATCTAGTCTTTCAGTAAGCCATGCTAGTGAGCCTGCACGTACAATACCAAGACCCTGGAACTAGCTCACCTAACGGGACTGCAGTTGGTTTTAATGTTATCAATTACTCCTGTACTTTTCCTGCTATGACATGTCAAAATGTCTGCTGTAAGATAACATTTAAAGGCCCTGAACACACACTTAGGTCCTTTCACTTATCTGCTCATGCATCGTTCATGTCATGCGGGATTAACAGTAGAGATGTGGAAGGTGAATTCAGTCATCAGAAAGCTCGAAACCGTTTCATGATTCCTATTCTTGCGATACATCTGTCACAACTTGAATGTTGACATGAACGCTATTCACAAGTCCGAAACTGCTGATTACGATTACCCTGACGTGACTTGAAAGAGGTTGATCCTATGGACCTACGCGTCCAAACATGTGCTAAAAAATGAGTCAAGCACGGTCTTTACACACCCACACAAACCTTAGAGGAGCTCTAATCGGGCAAAATAATTAAACTGTCCTGTGTGGGTTTACCATGGGTGTGCAGGCCCTTGAAGACTCAAGCGCATCAGGCACCATAAGCAGTGATGGAGAGGGAGGAGTCCGGGGTTAAGAGGACAGCTGTGTCTCCCTTCGTGAATCACCTGGAATAACAGCTGGTGTTTCCCTACCATTCTATCTTCTTCCTTCCCTGCTCCTCTCCTATTCCTCCCTCGCTCCCTCACCAGTCTAAATTAACCAGCATCTCATTTATATCTCATTACAGCTGAGTCAGCCACTGTAACCCACATCAGAATACACGCTGTTCGTTTGCTCTGCACAACACTGAGCTCCTTTGCACGCTTAGACTGCACTGAGTCACACTCACACTGGGCTTAAACAGTACATAACATGAACCCGAATGTGAAGGCAGTCCAACCGTTGACAGGTAATTACATAATGTGTCAATAACGTTAACTAAGTCAGGGCTTGTTTTTCTCTCCCATATGAACAGTAAAAATAGATACGATATGTAAAATTTCAGAAATGCGCTGCTGTTCTACCATCACCCTACACTCTAGATGAATTTTACATATGTTTCTCACAGGCCTGTATTATCCACCCATGCATTTTTCACTTCACACAAGCCAAAAGAACTTTACTTGTTGAACCCCGGGAGAAAAATGTAAGTGGGAAGAGATCCACTTAAGCAGTCTCCTCTTGCTTGCTTTTCTCAGTTTACAACAGATAATGAGGAAAAAGAAACGTAAGGTTAGCCACTAACAACGCCCCAATATTTTTTAAATTCAGCTTTTCAGTCCTGTACTGGATGGACTTTGGCCTTAATACGGCACCTGCATTGCTCTTTGCTTTGTTATTCTTGCTACAGTCCAGTCCAGTTTCCTCAAAATCATTTTTGATATGTGAGCACAAACCTCTACTGTTCACGATGTCACACACGGTCTTATAGTGTCATGCTGTACTCGTTACCAGAGCTCCTTGTGTCTTTTGAAGGAATCCACGTGGATTAGTTATTGATTCCTTTTCAAGGCTGAACATCATCTCTGTCTCTGTTTTCTTTCACCTCTACACAACTGGGGAGTTCACTGTCACCCTTCTTGTCATTTCCCTGCGTTTGCAAACGCCTCCGAGTGGTCATATGTTTCCTGCATGTTGGTTTAAGTGGGTTTTTATGTGTCACTTTCAAGCTCATTTATTACAACAGACTGCCTGTGCCGATGTGCTTTCATTACAGATTAGACTTTGCCTTTGTTTCATCTACCGTGAGCCTGAAATGTATTTCTTCACCACCAAGTCTTTCCCTGCTTCCAGCCAAGTGGATTTATCCAGACAGACAGCTGGATAAACACACCATTGTGGGCAGAGCCTTCAACACTGTGCAGCCTCACAAAACTTGGTGCATGTCTCCATTGATGACAGTTTTATTTGTATAGATGGACTGGGCAGTGTTTGCGGTATGTTTGAAAGTTATTGTTACATGGTTGTATTAGTGCATTGTTTGGATAGAGGAAGAGATTGGACTCAGGCCATAGACAGGAGTCAAATGTGTGCACTGTGTATCTCTAATCCATATTGTTCATTTATGTCTGTGCATATTACTATTGGCATTCTGTTTCTCCGTATCATACTTTTACCATTGCTACATACCTCTGCCCATTCTTCATATATGACATTTGTTGCATGATTGTTCTGGGGTAGGCTTCCCTCATCTCTCGCCCTTACTGAGGCTTCTCCCACACCTTTTCTTGTTAAAGGATTTTGTCTTTATCTGAATCAAGGATCTAATGATAGAGGGTGTTGGCTTTTGGATAGATGGTGAAGCCCTTTGAGGCAAATGTGTGTGGAACCAGAGGAGAGGGAACATAAGTAGAAAATCCACCACTCCTCAGGCAGCAAGAATAAATATGTGTTCTGTGTTTGACAGACCAAAGAAGAAAGTAACCACCTAGTCAAATTTGAATTAATCGGCAGTTGAATATGAAGCATTAGTATGAATTAGGTGTCAAAATCTGGTAAAAATGAGCAGTATTCTCTGGGGGCGTGTCCACTGAATGTGCTGAAGCCACGCCTACTCATGGGAGCAGTCAAGCAGGCATTTTGAAGCGACTGAAACGTGTCGGATGAGTTCAGAAAATGACTAACTTTAAAACACCCTGGACGAGATGAACTAATCTCTATCTCTCTGCCCAGGGTGTTTAGAGTGGCCTCAGTGTGTCATGGAGCCACCCTTTAGGACCGCCCCAAAAATCCTGGACTGAAAACTGGTGAAAAACTTGTTTTAACCTCTAACCTTTCAGTAACATTCAAAGTCTTTTCACATGTTTTCAGCAACTATTTTCCAACATATTTAATGTATTCTGAAAGAAATGTCAGAATTGATAGACTTTAATATGAAGTTGTAAAACTTAGCAGAGATCCAATCCAAGTACAATGTCCGTTCTTCACATGCATCTTGCGTTTCTGCCCTCATAATAGCTGCAGCTATAGTTTGATCTTCCAGTTCTTACTGTTGTGATCATAGTGTGCGTTATCAGTGTCAGTTTTAGTGATTAATGCCATTCTGCAGACTGTGTGTAGTCAATTTTTACATTGACTAGATAGGGAACGTAGAGGAGCAGTTGTGGTAAAACCCCAAGATGTAGTAAGACGAAACCTCTGTTTAACTTCATCATATTTCAGATAGACAGAAGTTGACAGCAGAGGTTTCCCTCTGGTCAGAGAAAATCATAGTGAGTCATCCAGGTTTTTAGAAACAACAAGAATTTGTTTTGTTTTGTAACTAAGAAGTATCACTGTCTGGTCTCAAGTGGATTTTTTCAAGTGAATGTCACCAATAGCAACGTCACTGATTACATAAATCTCTGGGGTTAATGCTTGGCCTAACCACAAGGACAAACAAAATGGCTCTACAGATGTTCAAAATGCGTCTTATGTCTGGAACTTTACATTGATAAGACATGCCTTCTGGTTAGCAAGCCCATAACCTGCTGAGGGTTATGGCACATATAGTGTGAACTGTGAGAACGGAGCAAAAAATGCAACATTAACAGCAGGAATCAACATCTGGTTTCAACATCTTTGACATTTGACAAAGACAGAGAGTATATCCTTTTCCAGGAGCACTCACCATGTTTTTTCTCAACCTTCATCAGTGTTCTCTCTAGCACGTCCAGACTATAAGTAAAACCAGATGGGATGCTATAGAGTTCCTGCTTTATATTACTTTCAAAATTCAGACCTCCCAAGATGGTTTTTATTACACAAGACACTTGACAAAATGTATTGTATCACTGTTTTTGCACACTAAGCCAAGGCCTAATGTGCTTTCATAGAAAGATTTCACCAATGGTCTCCAACCTTTGTGACTTGTGACGCCCTAAAATGAATCAATGTCTTCTTCATGTTTGTTCAGAGAAGTGCTCTAAAGGTCGCCATCAGGGGTTATGGCCTCGGTGTGGACATGAGTTGCGAAATGAGTTTTCTTCTTTCTTCTGTATCTTTTTGATCGTCTTGACCATTCAAACTGATGCTATACTAACTCCCAAGGGCCTTGAATGCCAAACCACTTCTCCGCTAGGCTGCAAAGTAACAGTGATGCCTGTTTTTCTGTTCCCAGGCTGCCTAACTTTGTGTTTATTTGACCTTGAATGCTAAGTGTATTTTGCCTAACCAATAACTGCCCAGCAACCCAGTGCCCACAAACACTGTAGGAATGTGTAATCAGCTCCTCTAATAATCATAATAATGTCTGTTCTCACAGGACTGATTAGTTTGATTAGCAATTTTGGTTCTCTCACATTTTGACTCAAAGCTGCTCTCATTGGACAAAAGCAAAATGTGTGGAACTAACAAAAGATGCTGAGTGGCCACACACACACACACACACACACACTCTCCACCACAAGGAAAACATTTAGCTTTTTACACCCATGTATTTGCAAGGTTATCAGAATTAATTTAGATGTACATTCTTGTGCATGAATACACACAGACACACACACTCACCCTGGAGAATAGATAAGCAGGCTCCAGGGACAGACGACTTTACCCTGAATAAACAACGACTCCTTTGTCTGCTGCATCCCACTCTTTCTCATCCCCTTCCCCACGGTTGCCACACACCCTTCAACACTGTACACAAATACACACACATATACACACAGACGGAAACCAGCAGTGGAATATATTCAAGCTTTGTGTCATGCCTCATAACCAACCCTCCAAACAGTGTTCCTCATGAATTTAGAGGGCACAGGACCCCTGCCAGATATAAATCAGGGTCCTCTCATTTTCACACATTAGCTCACCTGGATTAACATCAGGAGATACATTAGCTGACAGTCATTCCTTTGCCGTAAGCGCTTTCCAATCCTTGGACTGAATGTCGTGTCCCTTTCTGCTGAGTGCTCAGGAGCTGCACTGGTACGATGCCAGAGGTTTTTGGCTGCATGTAGGCGGACAGAGTGGATATACTTTGGATACACAGTATGTCTTGGGTGAAAAAAAAAAATAGAGCAGGGCTACAGAAATGGGACTTTCTGACAGTTCCTCCTATCCATGGCAGCTATATTAGATTGTTGGTTAGATACTGTTAAAAGCTAGATTTGTTATGGAGATTTGACTATTGAGGTGTCAGATAAAGAAGATGGATTTTGGAAGGCAACGTAAGGACACAATTTCTTATTTAGATTTAATGGAATAAGGAGATGGAATAACATAACAGGGGAGGAGGAATTTATGTACTGCAGGTTGCAGGCGTGAGAAATGTTCCTGTAAGAGAAATGAAGTTGGAGATGATCATATGAAAATGCAAAGAGGGCGACTCCTGGCAGAGATTGAGAGAGGCAGATTTCATCCGCTGGTAGAGTTCCAGGTGGCGTGGCTAGCTCGCCTCATTAGAGAATATTATCCAGCATGCCTCATAGCAACCGCCTACTGTATGTACCCCTCCATCCTCCCACCCGCCACTGACTGCTAGAAGGGACGTTTACCCTGGAAATCAAAGAGGAGAAAGACGGCAATGGGAGAGGAGGATGACATTAATAGAATAGCCAGGAGCTCCGTACAATTGGATGTCTTTTTTTTTTTTCTTTTCTTTTTTCTAATTCCTCCCTGCCCCTCCTGATTGATAGGCAGCTCCAAATGTAATTACCTTGAACAAACCTCCAGGAAATAGATTGTTTAACATCAAAAAGGACATAATGGAGAAGAAATAGAGGTGGAAGGAAGGAGAATTTTAACAATAACCTTAGAGGCCAACTCCACGGGTATCTGTGTGTGCCTGTCCATTCATGCATGGTACTGTACAAGGACGAGGTGTTAGCAGGAAGATATTTGTGAATTTCACTTTTCTAACATGAGAGAGAATCTAGACTCAGACGAAAAGGATCAGACAGATGTGTGACTATGTGTGGGTGAACCAAGCCCAAGGTTTCTATTGTTGTTCTTTAAAAGGACCCTTGTGCTCTCTAAATCTCTTTCTGAAGTTTCTACAGAGTCAAGAAAGAGCTACTCTTCCTCCACGAAGTGGACAGTATATTGGCATGACATGACATGCTGTACTACTGTGACAGCATCGGAAACGTTCCCAAGTAAAGGCTGCAACTAATGATTATTTTCATAATCATGAAGTACTGTAGTTGGCAGATTATTTCCTTGATTAATTGTTTAGAATGTATGTGAGGGGGAAAAATGTCCTTCACAGTTTCCCATAGTCCAAGACGACACGTTTAAATAGCTAGTTTTATTAAACCAAATGGCCAGAAAGCCCAAAATATTCAGTTTACTAACACTGAAGGCTCAGATAAACACCAAATATTCACATTTAAGAATCTGGTATCACAGAACTTGATTAAATGATGACTTAAATGTGTCAAGTTGATACTGAAAATTGTTGCACATCTTCTCTCAAGTACTTTAGCACTGAAATCTTCCTTGCTCATTTTGATAATTGTCAAAGCTCTCCTTCATGAACATAGCTCTCGTTATCGAATCCATCCCAGGCTAGTCTCTAAATAACCATTCATCTAGTTTACTGTTGAATAAATTAAACATCGGTAATGGTCTCATAGAACTATTCTGTGTCTAATCATGTTCTCGTTATTTAGTGTGTGCAACCCTTCAGTGTTTTGATTCATAATTAAGTATCATTTCATTGTACATTTATAAGTGCTTAGGTATTTAAGGCAGTGTCTCTTCAATTCACTAAACTAAATTGAGATCATTCTGAAGAGTTTTTTTGGCCCACGATTGTTTCTGCCTGAATCCACAGCCAGCATCGCTTGGCTTAGACATACACTATACACTTATTTAACTTTTACTGTTTTTAATCCACACTGGATTAAAACAAGTAATGTATTCAGATGCACTAATTTTGAAGAACTGACTGTTTTGGAAGCGTTTATTAGTAGACATGATATCTTATTGGATTATCATTTTTGATGCCAAAATTTTTTGTTGTTGTTGCAGGTAGAGATGGATTCCAACTACTTTATACGGCGTTGCATAGTGTAATCTATAGGAATACATCATATTTTGTAAGCTCGTCACACGTTTTGCATGTAAAATCTGAAAATCTGAAAAGTGGACTGCGAGTGTAGTCAAGGCTGCTGTTTGCAGCTATAGCTGTATTTGATGTCAAATGGGTGTAGAGGACAGTGTTTTTGTGTGGCTATAACATTCTTTGTGCCCTTAGGATTTGTTGCACCATTAGATGAAACAACTGTGATTTAGATGCCTCGATGACCTACTCATCCCTGTAGCATTACAGATTAGTTGCTGGTGAATGGAGCTGCCTGACAGTTTGTCCTTTTTATATTTATGAAATTGTAACCCAGTGCTCAGTGGCAGCAACTGCCTATTAACCTCATTCTACCTTCACATGGTCAGCTACAGATGTAATTTAGAATTTATTTCAAAATCGTATTGATCTGCTGTAATGCCTCTTTTGGACCAGTGCCTGGCTTTATTTTTAAACTTTTTTACTGTGGCATTTTCACTGTGATGGTTTACACCACCACAGAGGAAAAAATGAGATGAAAGGCAACAAATGACCCGGGTCGGCTTCAAATCCAGGACACAACAACTTAACATTAAATGTACCCTATTGAGCTGAGCTACCAGGACAAGAGCAATATAGTAATTTCAACAGTTTTGTCTGTGGAGTCCTGGATGGAAAAGTCGAAAGAAAACTCAATCCATCCCCTGTACGTGATACGTGTTACAGTTATATTGCACTTACTTCATATTGACGGTTCCTGGTGCTACTAAAATTATAACTGGGTTGGGGTGTGCCAGTTTTTTTTTTTTTTATATATATATATATATATACTGTAGAGGTTTATACTGTAAGACATCCATAGGTTTGACATTTTATCCTCTTAAAGTTGCAGCTGTTAGAGACAGATAACGACAGGAAAAGTGTGTTTTTGTCAATACCCCAATAGTACCCCAAATTACCGGATGTACTTTTCACACTAGCTGGCAACAGTCAAATCCACTAGTATAAAGCTTTATCAAATACGCTGTACTCTATTTACATAAAATACCTTTAAATTCTGTAACATAACAGCAAATCCTTTTGAGAACTGCATGAATACGTACATTGGATGAAGTGCACTCCTCTGATGTGAATGTTCGTCTGGGTCTATTTACGGCCTACATTTTAATAAGCAGCACAGAAGGAGGGAGGAAATAATGGTATGTCGGAGATAGAACATGCCTTCGAGCTGCATTGTTGAAACTAGATGAGAGAACTATTATAGGGCAGGAAATCCTTAAGAATAAGTAAATAATCTACGTTTATTACAGACAGCTCTGCTACATGCTTGCTTCAGGTCTGAAGCTCTTAATGGACGAGGAGAAATACAATGACACACACACACACACACACAGAGGGAACATGAGGAGCGCTGCAGTGAAATTGAACCAGCCCTGCCCTCATGTAATCAGATAGTTTTCTCTATGTAAGCTGAAATCTAGTTTGCTTTCCATCAATATACAACCTATGAACTCATAAGCATGTCTCCTAATTTTACCACTAGAACAGTAAACAAAGTATGATTTCTAGAAAAATTGTTTTCTTCTGAAGGGCAACTTCCCACAACAATTCAGTCTTGGTGTGTACTGTTTGGTTTTCTCAGTCCTTGTCTATGTAAAGTGTTTGGCATTCAGGTTGGTTATTACACCAGGCTCCCATTTTCCATCCACACTTTCTTATCTCCCCCCCTCCCCAACTATCTGTCTTCTTTTCCTTCACCTTAACGTGCCGAAGGAGCCATCAATCGTCCGGCAACTAGGGTCCTTCTTATCACCTCTTCCCTCTCACTCTGACACCTGGTTAGAGACTGATGGTGAAGTCATCAATAGACGTATAGTTTCCATCCATTTCCCTTTAATGTAGTTCGCCTGGCTTGTTTTTTATCTCCGCCAGGCTTAAACCTGGAGAGGATCATGCATTTGGTCAAGCGTGTCTGTGTGCATCTGTCGGCAGATAGTCTTACATAGCACTGGGCTCATCAACTTGATATTTTTTTTGTGCACATTTGTGACGCTGAAGGGCCACTTGTGGTTTGTGCTGTTTCACAGTTTTTGAAAGAACTATCTTATAGACTACTCTAATTTATACTAACTGCTGACTCCTGGTCACTCCTCTTAACCGGCCAGTAGGGGCCACAAGTGATCAACAACTGCAAAGGTTTACTTCAGGTCGAGGTCACATTTTGGACTACAAAAAGACAAAGGTTGTGGAATTGTTGAGTCTCATTCTCAGGTCCATACTAACACTTTGGATTATTGTAAATGGAAAATAAACAAAGTTGCTGGGAGCAAGCCAGGCAATACAATAGGTGGCAAACATGCACCTTGGTCAATAGTGTAGTGTTGGTATTTGACGACAGGACAATGACTTTCTCCAGAGAGACTGATCCCATCTTTAAACCTGTTTTGTTCAAGTATTTAAATTAAACATCTGATGTTCCCATCCTTCAATCTTTCTCTTTACCTATCAGCACACGCTCAATATATTCCTTGCAGTTACAAGTCTCACGTCTATCTGACACTGTTGGTGTATAAAGTGACTGTAAGGGAGCCAGGAGGGACACTGGAGTGACATTAAGCTCTTCTTTGTTTGGAAGGGGAGAGGGAAGTAGGAAGGACTTTCATTTTGTGTGGTTTCTTCCAACAAAATGTCCCAAAATAAATAACAAAATGTTTCGTATACATGGCGTTTAAATTGAAAAGTCTGGGCTTATTGTCCTTTTTATTGCTTTCTTATTAAATTTATACAGTTAGGCAGACCCAGGACACTCTGTTACAAACATCACATTATTCTGCGCATCTAGAAGAAAGAAAAAACACAAAAAGAATGTACAAATCTCCACTGGTTGCATCTAGCATTTGTGGTGGCAATATTGCAGTAGGTGCTTCGCCATCTGTTGCCTAGTGGAGATCTACACTTTACTCAGTGCACTCTCCTAGTTTTGACTGTTTTCTTTTCTCCATCGAGCCCCTGTTTGTCTTTCCTCATTTTTGTCCTTCAGCTGGTTTTATCAGTCTAATGTCTTTATTACACCCCCTCTGGCTCCAGGGGCCAATTTCGAGTCTTCTGTAATGTGCATATTTCTTTATTCTCCTTCACTGAGTGTCATTCAATTCATCCATTTTGTCTCTTCCAGCAGATTTAGAGGAAATCACTTATAAGGAAATGTAGTATCTATTTCCAGCTAATGGTGTATGCCGTAGAACAGTAAATATTAT
This sequence comes from Nibea coibor, assembly GCA_023373845.1. Lineage (NCBI taxonomy): Eukaryota > Metazoa > Chordata > Actinopteri > Sciaenidae > Nibea > Nibea coibor. The sequence continues at coordinate 18,382,721 of CM041739.1, read as the reverse complement.
TTCTCCTTCGCTGGATTGAAGGAGGATCGCTCAGAATTGTAATGGAGCCCACATAATGTTGCTGCTGTTATTCTCTGTTGGAGGGGATTATCACAGTGAACGTTCGTTAATATTGAATCACATGTTTTCATAGATTTTTCTTTTTTATTTCACATCAACTTTCATAATTGTTACCATGTGTTTGTACTGTGTTTATTTAAAATAGCAGTTAATTGGTTGCTTCACAGTTGTTTTTGCACTGTTGCTGCTGTATCTAACATGTGTCTGCTAGCAGACGTTGCATAGCAGGGGACCGTGGAGGTCCTGTTGTCCTGTTATTGCGCACATAGTCTCATTGTCACTAGAACACTTGATGGAACTGAGCCGGTGTTACTGTCTAACAATGTTTTTCCAGCGCTGATAAGACACTGTGTCTGCTGTGCATCAAATCCAGCAGAGAAGCTAAAGAAACATGTCAAATATGCATACACACCCTATCCACTTTCTTTATGAAGCTTATAAAATCAAACTTTCCCAGAGGTGTTAATTAAACAATATGTTTTTTTATTGAGGTTGTAGTTACCTGTGGTGTTTTACTTTGTTGAACTTCATTATATTCAAATGTGTTTCTAGTATTCTTCCCCCCTCATTTTTGTAAATGAGGTTGCCATAACATAAAAACCTCCCAATACAATGCAGTCCGGCACACTGCGCCGGGCAGCCTCAGCAGTAAACGTGTAGATCGATTAACACCTCTGACAGTGACAATAAAATCTGCGCATTAAGCTTTTTTAAAGGTAAATTTCATGCTTGAGCAGTCGTGTTTCTCCCAGATTCTACTTGTCATTACATTACTTGTTTACTTATGCATTTCATGATTCTGATTTCATCGACTGTGTCTTACAGTCAGCAAATAACACCTTCTGTAAAATATTTTCTTTTTCTGCCAATGTGTGTCGGTTTGATTTTGTTACATGTCTAGTATATCGCAGTATGTGTATAATCTCCGGTGAAGGATTTGTTTTCTCGTGAGCACTGCTCCTGTACACACATACACAGGTGCATAAACATTACACGCCCTGCGGCATAATTGTCAGCTCCAAATCCTCTGCAGGTAATGTTGAGGCACATACTAGAGGGCAATGCCATTTCCATTTCAAAAAGCTCCATACTGGGGTACATGTGCACATAAAAGCTCATGTGTTGGCTACGGATGCCAGTGCTGCAGTGTAAATCGATATTGTAAATAAAGCCTCTCTGTTGTTGTTAGGTCGGTTTTAGACCCAACTGTGTACATTATCTATAAGGCCATCCTTCAAACAGCAGGAGTGACAGAAAAAGGGCTCACTAAAAACTTCTTAAAATATGCATGTTGTTGTACAAGATGATTTATTCATGAATGGCTGCGTGTTCCATTATGTGTAGGCTGTGTGTGTGTCACCAGTGTTGAGAGAAGAATCTCTCAGGGAATAAGTACACAACACAAAGTTAACATGTAAGAGAAACTCTAGGCTGAAGTGATGCCTGAACAAAGGTTAGCTGGTAAAAACTGTCTGTGTTTAAATACTACTGTGTCATTACTACTTTTTTATCTTATTCATCTTTCTCTCCCGCCTCCAGATTTCGATCCCAACCTTGGTATGATGGCTGGAATTACCCCTCTGAATCCCATGATGGCCGGCCTCGGTATGGTGCCCGCACCACTCTCCCAGGATGTGCCGCTTGTCAAGGAGATTATCCACTGCAAGAGCTGCACCCTGTTCCCACCCAACCCCAGTAAGTTATAATATGCTAATACTGCTGCTGCAACCTTCCCTTTCATCAGCGTCTCCATGCAAAACAGTTATTATTAGGATCTTTTCATTTCAGCTCTAAACATTTTATAACTTTGCCCAAAAGATCTGTTTGATTTTCATGGTGATAGAACATCCACATGTATATTTGTTTGTATTTTTTATCACTGTGAAAACTTGTTACATATGTCAGACTCAAACATTTTATTATAAATTTTGTTCTAATTTGGTATTTCAATGGGAGACATCAATCAAGAATTCCAAAGCAAAGAATAAATCATCTGTGTTGTTTTTCTTAGTTTTTTCTGTCCTCCTCTTCATGCCTAACCATGAACTTGATCACCGTGAAATCTGTCTAGATTCACGCAACAAACTTTTCAATGCGAGTCACTTTGTGTAATCTTTCTAGAGTGGTGCTGAGCTGCACAAGCTGTTGTTTATATTTATCTCACCTCCACCTTCCAATTACCCAGACTTAAAAAAGAACTAGTGGGGGGTGCTTTGATTGATCCCACCTTCGCTTTTTCAGATTTTCCGCTACAGAAAAGTTCCTGCCTGGGGACTTTATTCAAACAAGTCTTACATGTCATCTTCAAGGTGAACTAAAACAAAAGCCTCCTCAACGCAGTAACATTTGGGAGTTTACAATTCTTTCACAAACAAAACCCACACTCTTGTATTCTCTGAGGCAAATCTTCTTTTACCACATCTATAACGCAGTTTTAAAGTTCTGCTTGTATATTATAGCTCAGTATAAAGTGTCACTGTCATAACATGGCGCAGAGGGAAAAGCTGATTAAAAGTTTAATGTCCTTCTAGCTAGTCGTCAACATGGGGTAATGAATTCGGTACCTGGAGCACATATAAACCCCAAGACTGTGTGAGGGATCAGCTTGTCAAAAACTTTAAAAAGCATGTCATGATCACTCTGTGACACAAGTACAACTCTTGTCTGTGTTGTATGTAGCCTGCGCTGCATACGTGGATTGGAAAATTTACATCACAGGTTAATACCTTGTCTAAGATGATCTGATTATCAAAATCAGCCATTTCAATCCTTCCTGCTGCATGTACATGACACTTAATTGTGGACCTTTCTAATCATCATACATATTTTTATACTTTCTCTCCTCTTCAACTTTCTTCTCTGTCCCAGTTACTGCCACTCACTTTTTCGATTCCCATCTCTGCTTAAGATCTTCTCACCTGTCAGCTATGTCACAAAAAAGTTAATCTCTGAGCCAAGTATTTTGAATAGGCAGACATCTGAAGAAAACTGCCTCACCTTGATTCTTTTCATGAAATTCAAGTAACTTCATAAGATTCAGCTCTACATCATACTCTTACGCCACTAAACCATGAGAGTTGTGTTGTTCAGGCAGGCAGCTCCTGGTAGTGTCTCTAAAGACAAAATGGTCACAGGCTAGAGGCCAAACTAAACACAATTGAAATATTCAATTCAGTTTTATTTATATAGTGCCACATCAGAACAAAGTTATCTCTTGACAGTTTTCATGCAGAGCAGGTCTAGACTGTATCCCTTTATAATATTATTTACAGAAACCCAACAGTTCCACCACGAGCAAGCACTTGACGACGGAGGTGAAAGACTTGTATAAATTAGGGTGTCTGGTTAGGTGGTAAAGTGTCACCAAGTCTGTTTATTTAAATAGAGACAGCATCTCAAGTCGGAGTAGATTTCTAGAAAGGTTTCAAGTGCTTTTGTGGCAGTGATATAGTTATCTTGACCTCAACGGACTGTGACTGGGCAGTCAACTGTGGTGGTTTGTAACCAAATGTGAAGCACTTGGGGTTAGGGCTGTAAATAACAATTCTGTTCTTCTTCATTAGTGAGGTGTAAATGGAGTGTGAGATCCAGACAGGTGAATTGATGTGGAAAAAGGAGCTGGGCCTAAAGGCAAAATGTCTAACCAAATAACAGAAATTGAGGTTGCAAGCAGCCAAAATTGGTTTGCCTTACTCATGCCTATGTCCATCCTCAGGGAGTGGATCAAGAGCTTGGACATCCAGAAGGAGGTTTGAGTAGAACCTCTGTTTATTAGCATTAAAAGCAACAGGGATTAACCATCTCCTCTGGATGCCATCCGCCCACTTCTAAGTGGAGGTATTCCAGACACGTTTGGCTTGAAGGGTAAACCCAATAAATTCTGTAGGGATTATATATCTCAATTTGACTGAAGTGCCTCAAGGATCTCCCTCAAGGAGATGAAGGGCATGGCTGGAGAGAAGGACATCTGGGATATGTCTAGGAACCTCTGCAGTGAAGCAGTGGAAAATTGATAAATGGATAGAATACCTTATTGGGTATTTTTTCACCCGTGGGAACACAGCCAACACAGTCCATTGAAAAGACACCCATTTCTGGAAATAAGCAGTTGGGAAAGGTACTGGGTACACAAGTTCTTGAACAGAAATGCCCATAGTAAGTTCCCAAAGTCCATGGTGATGTCTTCAAACTGTCCGTAGCAGAAAGCTAATCAGATTGATCTCAGAAATGCTGAGAAAACCAGAAAATGTTTGCATTTAAGAAACAAGAACCAGCAAGTTTTTGCCAAGCATAGCAAGCGTGAAGCTTCCTTTGAATGTGGAGTGAAAACACCTCCTCTATATGTAGTGACTTTTTAATAATTCTGTAATATCAGTTGTACAACAGTCCCATGGGTTTTGTAAAGCATTGCTCTGAACCACAGATGTATTAGGGATGCAGATGGTTTGGAGGATTATACAGTATGTGAGGAACAAAGGAAGCCAAGCATGGATGCATTCAGGCTTTTAGCAAATATCACAGGCATAACGCTGGCATCTAGCAACAGGGTTGCATATGGTGTCCGTCACAAGTAGTCATTACCCTCTAGCTGCACGCGCTCAACTTGACACCACGTGTTGTGCAGCATCCCCTCTCGCTGACCTGTAACTGAGCAGCAATAACCCCCGCAGCTCTCCCCCAGCTCTCATGCTTTCTCCCTCCTCTTCTGCCTCCTCAGCAGTGTGTATAACCTTTACCATCAGTGCGCATCCTCATCAAGCTCTCTTGTTGTTGTGTCCTCCTACCTTTTCTTCAGTCAAACCTTCCCCATTCACCCTTAACACCTCTTAACGTCACCTTCTCCACTACCACTTCTTCCCACTCACCTCCTATAGTGCTGAAGTGGTGTAGTACCTCCTTCTTCTATAAACGGTGTTACTTCACACTCAAAGTTTGGACCGATTGTTGATTGGACCATATTGTTTTGAGCTTTGAGGACACTTGCAGTCTGTCCCAGTGTTACCTATGCACACACATGCATACTCTGTTTAGCTTGAATGAAGGATGCCGAACTGCAGTTTCCGTTTCTTTCATCTCACTGCTGATATAGATGTCTCTGAAATCTGCTGATCAGTTTTATCTGATTTTTTTGTTGTTGTTCCTCAGCCGATAAATGATCAAACTTCATCAGTCACCCAAGACCCTAATGAGAAACGTACAAATGGACGAATAGACTAAGGCAGGGGAAGCCCCAGTGTGTTAGAGTATGCTTACAGTGGTGCAATAAATCTTGTGTGCAGGTTCACGCCTTTTTCTTTGTTCATGTGTGACGCGAATGAACTAAACATGTTTACTGTAGTGTGTGTAAATGTAGTTTATCATCTGACTAACAGTGCTTTGGGAGTTGATGCCCCCCTCCCTGTGGCAGCCCCTCAGGCCATAAAAAGGTGTTTAGCCAGTCAAGGTGATGGATGGTGATGACCTGTGTTAGTGTAGCAGACCAGTGGGTGGCCATGCAGCCAGCAGGTCTGTGGGATGGGGCTGTACTGAGAATCAGCCTGGGTATTTGCTTGGGAGCAGCATCCATATTTATCCAGAAGTAACATGTCAGAATTAAATCATATCAACCAGATTATTAGTCAGCCAACGATACATAATATCGCCAAATTCAGTCCCCCGATTTCCCAAGATTTAAAATCAGTAGCTCAGTCATAAACAGCAGGTTCTGTATAAATTCTGCATTCATTTTGAGGCAGTTTGTTGTGTGTTGTCTTGTCTTTCATTGCATTAGACTACTTCTTTTTGACATTTTGATCCTGAATATAGCCAAAAAATCAAACTTTCTACATTTCCTTCATAACCTCCCTCCCTCCTTTGCTCTTTTGTTTTATCCTGGACTCTACATCATCTTCACTCTGCTCAGTTTCTCTGACTGCATCTTAAGGTTATCAGCCTTGTGAAGTGCTGGTCTTACATTTCACTCAAAGGGAGGCACACATATCGAGTTTGAATTCGGAGGGGGGGGGTTCATTGTGAATAGCACAGTGAATCATATAAACACTGCTCCTTCTGTCTTTCTCTGCCTCTGGATCACCTGTTTTTTATTTGCATAAGAAATGTGATCACTAGGACTCTTATATATATTGTATGATATCATGTATTTATTGTAATTCAATCAGGAGATCATGAATACTTCATCTGAATCTTGTGCAGAAGTGCATTTGCATGAAGTCAAATCCTAATGTGCTGATCAGTGGGGTTCAGTGGCTCAGCAGGTAGCTGGATGGCGAAAAATATCACACTCCTGCAAACTGTTGTTCGCTACAAACAAAGAACCCTACTGAAGCCAAAATATCCAAAACATGAGACTGCAAAACAGCCTGTTTTATTTCATTTACAACATGACACATTGGGTTACCGCTGGACTGCACCTGTTCTCCTTTCTCTGTCCTCGCGGCTCTCCCCCTTGTCACCATCATCACCATCAGCCACTCGTGAACCGAAAAGGTCAGTTAATTTGGAACGCTTTGTTGCATCTGCCAACAAAGCCTTTTCTTGCTGTCGCAAGCTTTTTTTTGCACCACTTTCACTTTTTCTGTCCATCTCGACTCAAAACTAGCTTAATCCGCCAACTCCAGAGGTCAAGCAATGACACCTCAGTCAATATTCCGCTTTACCAGTCACATTTAAAGGAAAGAAGAAGCAGAAGAAGGGATAAGCAGTGGTACCGGGTGTGTGTGGGGGTGTTGATGTGTGTGTGTGTGTGTGTGTGTGTGTTTGCATGTGAGACAGAGAGAGAGAAAGATGGTGAAAAGAAAGGAACATTGCTGGCTTGGCTTGGAAGTTTTCGTGCATATCTTCAGAGTGCTGCATGAGAGTACAAGGAGCTCTGACAGCAGGGGGATTATGAGCTGATAAATCTTTTTTTAGCCCGGCGAAAACTATGACTTTGGATTGTTGTCTTCACCACTTGATGGCCCATAAATATTTTTTCATTTTGTAAAACATGTATTTCAGTTGCTTGGTTGATTTATTTATTTCCATGTTATTAGAAGGCATTGTTGATAGAAGCCCTAATGACAGCTGGCTCCACTAAATGTGAAACAGCAATATTGCCTCAAAACGTATGTCTTCCCAAGTTGCTGCGCTCTTTACTTAGTCATGTAGAATGACACCAGCCACCCTGCTGAGAAATCAGCTGTCTGTATTCTTTCTTACAAAATCCTGGACCAAAAACTGGTGACTGTTTTAACCCTTACTCCACATTTCAGTAATATATCATTGTGAAAGTCTTTTCACATGTTTTCAGCCACTATTTTCCAACATATTTAATGCATTTTGAAAGAAATTTCAGAATCGCCTTCACACAGACTTTAAACAAACTTCTCTGAGTACCAGTGATTTTACTGCAGAGGTTTTTTCACCCTATTGAGAATGTTTTCAGTTTGACAGACTTGAAATCTATTTGATCGCATTCAAATAAGAATCCTCTCCACTTATATAGCGCCTTTCTAGCCTTCCGACCACTCAAGATGCTTTTACACTACATACATACACATTCAGCCAAGACATTCAGACTGGAGGAGCCAGGGATCGAACCACTGATCATCTGATTAGTCAACCACCTGCTTTATCTTCTGAGCCACAGCTGAATTATTCTGCTCGGTGTTGATCAACCAGGCCATCTTGATGCACTTTGGGAGTCCAACCAAGTTCAACCCCAGTTCATTTTCGGAATATCAATATCTGCAGGGGTGGGAGCATCAGTAACTGTGATTGCAAGGCCTTTCTAGCAGACATGCGGAAATACAGCGTTCTCATCGTTCCACTGATTAGCACTGGTTCACTCCTCATAGACCCGGCTAATCACATTCATCATGGATGAGAAGCCTGATCTATTGGAGATTACATCAGTCAACACTCATCTGTGTTGAATAAGTGATTTCTGCAATGCAGGGGACCTTACACATGAGAGGATTTGCAATCACTTTGTGGCCGAAAAGGATTTAATTTTCATGCATGAAATGGTTTGATATTAACATTTATCTAACAAAAAACGATCTGAGCATATTGCTTCAAGTTATCATTATTCATGCATAAGGCTTTATCCTTTTTTAGCTCATAAGTGCTATGTTTTAAATATGACTTAATTGATTTCTACAGCATCAGGCTGAAAATATAAGAATGTAGTCTAAATGTAGTTTAAATGTTGACCTGGTCCTTATTTTTCTTAGCCTGGATGTGGAGTTTGACCCCAGGTTCAGGTTCTTTTTATGGGATTTATTTGTCATTATGCCTTCTGGATGTTTCATGTGTTTTTGTTTCCCCAGTCATTATAAGGGGATTTGATGCTTTATCGTAGCAGTCTCCTTGTGTACAACTTTTCCCTATTCTTTCCTTGATGGAGCTTTTTTTTTTTAATAAAATAATATTTATGTTTGTAAGTTTTTTATGAGTGGCTTTCATTTAGTAATGCACCTTTGTTAGGCAGACATTATACATTTGGAATAATTGCTAATGAAATGCGGTATCTGAGGTAAGAATTGAATCCAATCTTTTTGGATTGGAGCTACGAGCAGCTGCTTCTTTTCTTCCTCCATTCAGATAATGTTGTTGTTTGGATTTTCTTTTTATTGACTAAACATACAGGTACGCATATTTCTTTTTGAGTGAAAACAAAAGACAGGAAATCAGGCCTGCTCGTCCGTTCTGCCAAAACGCTTTCCAGCAGCAATTTAATCAAAACAGTGTGTTCTAGCCATTGGACATATTGTTTTCATATCGCAAAGAGCATAATTCATTCTCAACATCAGCGAGTTTTGATGTTCTGGAACAGCTAAATAATTTCTTGAGTTGTTTGTACGGCCTCTACATAAATTCATGTGTTTCATCATTCAGTTTTGTTTTGTTTTTTCTTTGTCTTTCTTCACACTCTTAATATTTCAGCCTAGTGATAGCTGACACATACATAACTAGAATGTATCTCCTTTGTCCCCTTACGTTTGTACAGACCTTCCCCCTCCAGCCACAAGAGATCGCCCTCCAGGGTGTAAGACCGTGTTTGTCGGCGGTCTGCCAGAGAACGCCACAGAGCAGCTCATCATGGAGGTCTTTGGACAGTGCGGCGATATCACCGCCATACGCAAAAGCAAGAAGAACTTCTGCCACATCAGATTTGCAGAAGAGTTTACTGTGGACAAGGCTCTCTTCCTGTCGGGTAAACTGTCATCATTATTCATCTCACTGATAGTCTAAGTGCTTATTGGTGTAATATTTCAGTGTATTTGTGTCAGTGCCTCTTGGATAAATGTCAAGAAAGAAAACATCGAGTTGTGAAGTGGGCCTCTGGAAGAACTTTTTTTTTCTTAGACAATGTTATGTGAGTCATAGTTGAAGCACTCCCCCGGGTGACAGAAGAAAAGCTGCATTAGAAAAATACCAGGTACCTTGATTTAAAAAGTTGAAGACAAACTTATGTATATGAAAACTCCCAAGGTGCATGTTGGTTCGAAAAATCCAATCACAAAGCTTAAACTTGCATTTCGTGTGCTGCTAACTGTGAAGGAAGTTGTTTACACTAATGAATGAAGCGGCTTGTACAAATTCGGGGTAAATTGCAGATGAATTCAACAGCAGTGTCGCTGCGTTGTGTTCACAACTGCAATAATGTAACGTTTTGAAATGCTACAACCCCGATCTGTGCCTTCTCCTCCATAGCAACAGATGAAGAGGTTCATGTATTATTTAGAGCTGTTCGCCATGCCGAGCTTATGCAAAAAAAAAAAAAGTAATTGACTAAAACCGGTGGCCATACCACAAACCTAAATTATTTGTGATATTCCCATTTCTCTGCTAAGAAGACTTCAGTGCAGATCCAGCGGTTTCTCCTTCTTCACAACTCTATTGATTTTACTTGTAGAAAGGACAGTTAGTACACAAAGCATCTCTACTAACCATGTGACATCAGCCTATGGTTTTCACAGCAGGCCATACGTCTTGAATCTCTGCACAGTATATTCCCGCTTCTAGCCACTTCAGTAGTATTCCCTGCATTATTAAGTGTGTGTTCATTACACATCTACAAATGTCTGTGTGAGAATTAGTTTGAGAGACCCTGTGATTTTTGTCTGTGTCTGTTCTCACAGTTAGGTGTGGTAGCTAAGGTCCATATATTAGCCAGATGACGCAGCTGTGTAGTTTCCCCATCAATAATACTCCACCCACACACACACACACGTGCAAACACAATGCCGAGTAAAGACGCACACACACACACACAGCGGCCGCAGCAGCACAGTGAGCTCTTTTCATATGAAATATTCAAGTAGTGTTAGATTGGCAGCCTGAAGCAGCAAGAGCGGACTGAAGTAGAACCCCCCAAACTCACACGCATTTCTTTTCCTGTTTGCACTTGCATCTACCACTGCCCTTCTTTTCCTGTGATGAGAGTGTCTTGGCCCAGTGAATCGCACCGGGCATCATTACTGTATCTGGCTACAGAACACATACGCTCACACACATACCCAAACACTCTCTCTGATCATTTCAAGCAATTAAATCACAAAATGGGCATGATTTTACTTCAGCTCCGCAACCAGCCATTAGAGAAAATTGAGTAAGGAGGAGAGTGTGAGGATAAGAGGGGAAGTAGGGAGGTAATGAGGGATATTGTGGTCTTTCAGTGCCACTAGAGAAGTAATTGGCCTCCCAAAGTCTCTCATGTATTGACAAAAGAATACAGGCCTTCTTTATTCTGCATAACCCTACAGCAACAGTATATCTTCTGAAATAAAGGGATCCAACAAGCAAAATAGGTGTTGACAAGTTCAAAGAGGTGTTATATAGGTAGACACCACTAAAGAGATTGCTCAGTCTCAGTTATCCATTTAATTGTCTGAATTACTTTTGTGGAAGGTGGCAGAAAGTGGCTCACAACTGGTGTAGACAGAAACGTACAGAGTAAAGCTCATTCTTGTTTTTTCACCTTATTACGCAGGTTAGGTGATGAACAGCTTTGCTGAGAAATAAGTATGACTTGTGACGGCAGTCAAAAATTAAAAGCATTCAGGCTTTGCCGGTCTTGTCCAACATTACCTACTTCTATCCCTTTATTTCTGGTTGCTCTTGACTGTCGAATAACAAGATTAAGAGGCTGCAGACATCATCTCTGTGAGGCTCTACTCAGGCATGCTCAGGTGCTACATACGCTAACATCACTATGCTTTAAAGATGCTGAGCATGTTAGCATGCTGGTAATACTTAACACAAAGTGCAGCTGATGCTGTTGGGAATGTCATTCGGTCACCAGAGGTCAGTAGGATTCATCCTCTGGGGACCATGATTGTTTGTACAAAATTTAATGGCAATCTGTCCCAGAGTTGTTGACTTCTTCAGTCTGGACTGAAGTGGTAGACTGCCAGACTGAAGCAAAAAGTAAAACACTGTGAAGAAAAGTTATCTTTAAAATAGAAAATATCTTGAAACAGTGCAAAACGCACACTGTGACAATGACATCAAACTGCCTGAGCTGACTTACTTCACTTTAATTGCTGAGTTCCCTGCTGGTCCACCTGCTTCTCCCATCACATTTACTTCCCTACACTTCCTCCCATCTCTTTATTTCACTTTGTTGTCTCACATAGGTTACCGCGTCCGCTTGGGCTCCAGCACAGACAAAAAAGACACCGGCCGTCTCCACGTGGACTTCGCCCAGGCCAGAGACGACTTGTATGAGTGGGAGTGTCGTCAGCGCATGTTGGCCAGAGAAGAGAGGCACCGGCGCAAGATGGAGGAGGATCGTCTCCGGCCGCCCTCCCCTCCTCCCATCGTCCACTACTCGGAGCACGAGTGCAGCCAGCTGGGAGACAAGATCAAAGGTTGGTAGACACTGAAACATATGCAATAAAATATGTACGATATCATGGCACAGACAGGGCTTGGTAAAGAAATAAAGTAAGGAAGGGTAAGGAATAAAGTAAATTTGCGTGCTTGCTGGGAGCATCCACTGAAAGCCAAGGCAATACAGGAATGGTCCTGAACTGCAGCTGGTAAAACTGACAAAGCACTTTCTCTGATGTTCTAACAAAGTCAGGGAATTTGTTTTCAAAAGACGTTACACAAAGCCTGTTAAACACGGTATATCAGTTTACTCTCCCCTCAGCACATGCTCCTGTCTCTTATCTTGTCCTTTCTCTCCTCTCTGCACTTTGTGTTCTCCTCTGTTCATCCTTTCCATTTTCTCTTCCCCACTCTCCCTTTTTCCCCCCCTCTTCTCAGCTTTCCGTCGGCTTTCTGGCTGAATAAACCTGTTCCACTAATGAGCAATGACACTTCCAGGTCTCAGTCACAGTTGCACGATAACAAAATGCCTGTGACTTTCTGCCTCGCTGCCATCTGTGTGTGTCTTTTTCCAGGCCCTGGTGGAACTCGAACATGTTGCTGCTGTTGTAGCCAAGGATTTTTTTTTTCTGATCACTTTAGGCTGCTGCTGTTGTGAAATCTTACAGCTATTTGGTGCAGATTTCACTTTACTCTTTCTTGAATCTTTCACCAAGAGAGAGAAAGGAGATTTAGCACTTCAGTGCCAGTTGTACTCCAAATGCAGTTCACATTTTTACTGAGAACCTCTAAATGCTCCCCTTTAACTTCTTTCTCCATGTCCTGCAGGTGTCATTGTGGTCCGTGAAGTTGTTCTCTTGTTGGAGTCATATGTACACTTCTTTCCTTTCCATTCAACCAAAAGGACAGAAGTCCTTTTATTCTTTTCTCTCTGTTCTCTTCAGCTCACTGGGGTTTTATTTAAGATCCTTTTTTAGTTCACCTTCACATAAATCTGACTTTGTCTACTTTTCTATTATATGTGCCATTCTTTTAGTTACCTGCTGTAAATATCTTGATTTCACCACCATTAGTCTCCAGGCAATGTACAGGAATTTATTTCTGCTTTCCTGTATAGCACCTGATTCTTCTTCTCTTTGTGTCCGCACCCCTTGGCCAGATGACGGCAAGTTTCCCGAGGCAGTGCGTGTGCTCTTAACCTGGTTGGAGCGAGGCGAAGTCAACCGCAGGAACGCCAACAACTTCTACTCCATGATCCAGTCCTCTAACGGCCACATCCGCCGGCTGACGGGCGAGAAGAGTCAGCATGAGAAGGAGATGGAAGAGGCCAAGGACAAGTTCAAGACCGCTCTGGCCGGCATAGTGGCTCAATGTGAGTCTTATGTTCTCAATCACACACACTAAAGGCTTGGATGATAATGCAGTTTACACTGTATAGTTTAGGTTTACAGCTGTTTGTATCTATAGATAAGTTCAGGATCACTTACACCAAGCCAGAAAGAGCAACTTGTTTAATGTTTACAACTAGAATACATTTATCAAATGCCCTGTCCAGTCCATGCTTGGCCAAGTTTCTGGTTCAGTGTAAGTTTCCCTCTCAGAGGACTAGACACACAACACAAACATACAATAGACTGGAGGGCAGTATACAGCCAGGCATTCACAAGTGAAGACAAAATCCCTGTGCCTGAAGTACTTAATGCTGCAAGTAAGTAAGTATAAGATTGCTCACAGCTCTTTATTAACTCCTACACGATGCACAAAGCATGTGATTGTAAATCGCTAAGGAGTATGCATTGTAAATATAAAGGTTATTAAGTTTAATAGCATCATAAGCAAAACTTGTTTCATGCAAGTTTTTGGATGGCTTAAAGGTAAGTTTAATTTCTTTCCTAACAGTGTTTGGTGGCTGTAAACCACAAGGCAGTCGCTGTCCTCCTCGTTTTTTATTCCTTCTGAGACACAGATAGAAAATAATACCGGTCCAAGTGACTGCAGTGGAATATTATTCAGTTTGCCTTCAGAAGAAAATAGTAAGTAGCTCAACATATTCATGCATGAATTCAGTGGAGGCCAAACATATATTCACTACAGTAAATGCATGCTTATCTCATCTCATTTGATGAAAGGCCAAAGGCAAACTGCCCCTTCCCACCTTTGACAGCTTTGGCTGTGCAGATGCTGGTTTACAACACCGCCCGCAGCACTTGCATGATAAATAGAATGTAAACATCCTTGAACACAAAGTGAAGTTCCCAGATTTTCTGTTCCATTTACGGTATTTTAGGTAAACAATACGTGTAGAAAGTGTATGTGAGTGTGTGTGTGTGCGTGTGTGTGTTTGTAGAAAGTGCAAAGAGAGAAGTTGCTGTCCTTGTTTCAGCCATCCTCCATCACGTCAGCTCATACAAACACATCCCTATTCATGACTTTGCCTTCCTCTTGGTGCATTGCTGGTCATATTAATGATGGCATAGAGCCTGGTCTCCTGTGAGAAGGTTTTAAAAGTTTCACTTGGGAACTGTCTGTCCATTTCAAATGAATTCAGCCTGTCAATGCTTTTAGTTGCTGTCCACATATATCTGTCTCTGATGGAATATGTTGCCTTAAAGGTCAGTTCACCCAAGTCACCAAAAGACATATCGTCACTTATTCCCTAGTGGTGTCTAGCCATGCAGATAGCTTTCATTTCATGTGCCCAGGTTTTCAGATATTGACTTCTCAATCTTCTTCTGTCGCTGCACTATAAGGGCAGTGAATTTCAATTGTGGTGCTCAAAGCATTGAAAAAATAAATAAATAAATTTGAAAGACTCTAAAGCACCTTTCCAGGAACAATGTCCCTTTTTCTAAAGCTAATCGACAGACCCCACTGTGAAGAGTTTCTTCAACCATATTGAAAGCAATTGGACACACACAGACACATATACACTACTGTTCAAAACTCTGAATCGTCTGTTATATTGACGTGTTTGTTCTTTCCTCTACGCTCTTTTTAACAAAGACAGACAAAAACAGTGTAATTTAGAAATAATTTTGGCCCCAAAAGAAGAATAAAAAAAGATTAAAGATTAAAATTCCCATTTAATCCCCACAGGGTTGCATGAGAGAGACAATACTGTTGTAAGCATTTTCTCACAAATATCCTTGGATTTTTAATTTACTTTCGAGCCTAGAAAAGCATAAATAAGCCAAGATCATTAATGAACCACAATGGCCCTCTGCAGTCTGCTCAGTGTTTTTTTTATTAAACTGGTTTAAACCGTGATTTGTTGGTCCATATTACATTTAACTGATATTTAGTAATCAAATTACTATAGTGCTAACCCTCTTGCTAGACTTGCTAAAACCAACACAGCAGTTACATCTGCTCAGATTTTGATGCTACTGTTATTTGTCTTTCCTTTCAATTGTCACTCTGGCTGGGTCATTGCAGAGTTTTGTTGTCGTTGTACACAACATTACTTTTGCAAACCCTTAATAGGAAATAGCACATATTTCTACAACCTAAAAAGCATGAATGACTGTTCAAAAATATAGAGTTGTCCTCTCAGCCATCTGACTGTACTGAATCAGTCTTCTGTGGCACGCGTTTCGAAACATTTGAATGGTAATGTATATAGTTGAATATAAGCTCAAAGGCCTAAAAATCTGTCTGTACCCTTTCCTCTCTTCTCTGACTTCACCATCGATCTGCTCCATCAAATTACAGGGTGCTGGGAAGATGCTATTGATCCCTGTACTGTTCTCTCTCTCACCACTCTGCTGACACACACACACACACACACCACTTAGCTGGTGGTCATATTGACTCCCCATTTCGTGTACATTAGGACCTCTGGGATACACAGACCACCCACTCCTGCATGACCACCCACATGACAACGTGGAATGACAGACTGACATACACGCTGCGGCTATGACAGAGTCTTAGAGGTTAGAGCAGCTGTCATCATACACATCACACGCAGGAAGTTTGGAAATCTTGGAGTTAAATGTCCGGTCCTAATAACATCAACTGAAACCTGCTCAGCTCAGTCTCAGTGTTTCTGCACCATCGTTCTGCAGCTACAACTGTACTGGAGGGTTAACTACAGAGGCGTGAAGCTCACAGCTGTTCCCTTTTTTAAAAGAAGAGATAAATCTGCATAGGCAAAGGAAATCAGGAACAGTGTGCTACTTTAACAAGGTGTCCTTGGTCAAGATTCCTAACTGCTGTAGAAAAGCTGCACAGCAGTCAACAGTGGCACACTTTAAGTAGGTTATTTTTGGCAGCTGCCAGTTGCTTAGCAAAATTTTCCTTGTTGAACAAATATTAAACAAGACAGAGTCTACAGCCATGCTAGCTGCTCTGTGAGCCTGGATCTTTGTCAATATGCTGATTGTAGGTATGTTTGCCTCTTTCACATTTTTAGTTTAGCATGTTAGCATGCTAATGTTTGGTTTTAGAAAGCAATCACTATTCATCCCGAGATGGGCACGAGTGTCTGTACCAGATTTTAAGGCAGTCCATCCAATAGTCATTAAGACATTTTACTCAAAGCCACAATTGTCAGTTTCATGGTGATGCTAGTGCAGTGTTTTTCAATCCTGGTCCCCAGAGACCACTGCCCTGCATGTCTCAGATGTTTCCTCCTCCAGCACACCTGATTCAAATGATCAGCTCGTCATCAAGCTCTGCAGTGGCCTGATAACGAGCCACTCCCCGAGGACCAGGACTGAAAAACACTGTGCTAGAGGAAAACTCAGAGGACCGTCGGCATCAGTAGGATTAATTTATGTCTCTGCCAAGTTTCACGGGCAGTGTATCCAGTAGGTGTGGAGAGATTTCAATCTGGACCACAGTGGTCATCCCTTCTGCAATGCTATGCCCCTGGCTAATAAATATCAAAGTCAGTCTCAGCAGATCTCCAGTGTTAGAGGAGTTTATTCTATATGAACCAGTATGTCATATATAATTAAAGTATGTTGGAAAATTGGATGATTTATTGAAGTTTTGCGTGTGGGAATATCTGACCTACCATCCACAAGATGATGCACTGGCATCAGCTGGTAAGTAGATCACACGGTTGCACACATATATGAACACGTGCACACACTCACACACACACACACACACATAGTTCTTAACATCCCTAGTTGACTCCACTTTCTCACTCCTCTGCTCCTTCCCACCTGCCCTATGTCTTTCTTTCTCTTTCTGTCTCTGGATGGTCTCTGGTCCTTCCCTGCATCCCGCTACAGTTGAACAGATTGTGTCTGTATTCCAAGCTGCTTCCAAACAAAAGGCATGGGACCATTTCTCCAAAGCTCAGCGCAAGAACCTGGACATGTGGCGCAAACAAGCAGAGGTTAGTACACTTTGATTTCATTCTGTTGTTCACATGATTTCTGGAAAATTAGACTTCAACCCATTTTGTTCGACGCCTGTGTCCTTCTTTGCACAGTGTAGTTTGATATTTTTTTTATGGATAGAATGCTGATATCAGGGCAGAATTATGAAGTAGTAGGTAAAATCAGAAGAGAGCAGACTCCTTGTTACAGTAAGTACTTTGAATGATGCCAGGCTGAAGAACAGGTCCGTGCTCGCTCCAGCCAGTGTGAGATACAGGCCAAACCTCTCCCCCTTCCCTCCCTTCCCTCCACCACTGCTCTCCCCTGTGATTTGGATACAGGTTGCTGGGTGAGTTTTCCATCTCTAAGGGGGTCCAGAACACAGGTAAATGTGTGCAAGCCTTTACCCCCTCTTAACCAAAAAAAATTTGTCTTTTTTTTTTTTTTTTTTTAGTGATAATTAAGGAGGAATCTTGAGACGTAAAAGCGTATTCATTTTAAAATCTGATAGCTCGCCATTTTTCTCTCTGCCAAATGGAGAATTAATTAGCATGATGATGGGTTGTATGTAATGGGTCTGGAATGTGGTGCAGTCCTCGGTCTAATGGACCATATATGGTCATATCCGATTGGTAAGTTTCTTTGAACCTCAGTATAAAAAAAACAAAAAAACAAAAACATCTGATTCATGGTAATTTGATTAAATCATGGAGTCTAATTTTAGACATGCACAAACACACAGTAGTAACAGAAACTCACAGAGCAGGAGCAGCAATCAACACGTACAAAACGTCTTTAAAGGTAGGTGTTATAAAGTCGTTGCTCTTATGTTCAGATTTGCTGCGGGATCGTGAAAAAGGTGAAATCAATAATCTAAAACTTGACCCATCTGTAACAGCAACTGTTTGTTACAACTTACCGTGCTTTTAATAGCTTGTTTGGACGTCTCTTAAGAAACACCCGATGAGTAAGTAAGAAGCTGGATGATGCATGTTTATATGCAAATGCATGAATACATGCCTGGCTGTGTGACGTCAGTAAAGGCCACTTTGTATTGTTGTCTCCTTTCGCGCCTTTGACGGTCTCTCGGGGATCTGCTCATTGTGGAATCACTCTGTTCTATACACTATAGCAGGAGGTATTAAAGTCTATTATATGGACACCAGAGTGTTTTCATCAGGCCTCAGGGGTCTGTTCTTTCTTCCGTGGACTTTCTTTATAGAGATGCTGTATACACACTGTGTACACCAGGGAGTACACGACCATAGATGCAAATGAAAGACCACTGTGGGTGGACTTCATACTGCAGAATGTGTCCCCATTCAGAAAACATTGTTATGAATACATCCCTGTTAAGACATCCTGGTTCAAACATTCTTTGTAGTTTTTCTCTTTCAGCTACCTTACACTGTATTGTACCTGTGAGAATAGACTTTTTTTTCCCCCCATTCGGTGTGTGTGTGTGTGTCTGTGTGTCTGTGTGTCTGTGTCAAACAGATAGATGAAGTCATCTGTACTCAAAGCTCTTGGTCCAGCATTGGCTACAGAAGTCTGTTTAAGTTTTTACAACCTGATTTCCAAAAGAGTTGGTGATGAATTGTGATGTTGTGTAAATCATTGAAACCCCATATTTAATTTAAAATAGCGCAAAGACATTTTCAATAGTTGACAAGTTGGGACTGCAGGCAGGCCAGCACCTGGACTCTTTTAATATAGACCCACACTGTTGGAATATATGCAGAATGTGTTTTGCATTGTTGTTTATACTCTTTTCTCTTTGCATAGTTTCAACTTGAACTGGTGGTTGCAGCAACAAATTGTGTTTACTGACAATAGTGTCCCTCAGCCCATACAGTGATAGACTGTGTCTGTTTTGAAGCATGGCCTTCATACAGTGTATTGGTTTTCAGCTTGTTCCTTGTGTACAGAGAATTCTATGACACTAATGATGTTACAACTTGTATGAATGAATGAAATCCAGAGTGACAATGACATCCAGACATTATTGTTACATTCTTAAACTCTCCGGGATTCTTTTTTTTTACCCAATCATGGTACTAACATGTTGCCAGTTAGCGAAATGATTATGAGATGTTACATCAGTGGTTTTCTTTTAGCATTTCAGCTTTCAGTCTCTCAAAAATTTCAAGATGAGCATATAATTTTCCAAAAACAATCGAACATTTTTTTGTGCCATTACATTTGCATCACATTTTGTTTCTATTTACATTTTATACATCATGCCTTTTTTTTTTTTTTGTAAACTTACTGCTGTTGTAAACATGGTTGCTTATAGTAGGCTGTCATACACTAAACTTTAAATTTTTTTAAATAAAATTTAAAACCCTCCTAAAATAAATTAATATATAGATCAACCCAGTAAAAAGTAAAAAAAAAACAATACCACCCAGCTATGATAATGTGTTTAATGTTTCTACATAATAATAACATATTTTCTAATCATAAATCAAGGAGTCATTAGTCATTCATTATGACTAACCAACTGATAATTACCATCTGACTCTACGGTTCAGCGGCTCTCAGATCATTGTTTTCATTTGACAGACTCCAGCTTTACTGTTTTGGTTCTCTCTCACTCGTTCCACATTGTTTCCAGCAACACTACAGTGCTGTCAGCTCTAAAAGCTGACTGTACACTACATGCTCCGTATCAAACAGAAGACAAGACAGGCAAGACAAGTTAGCGAGTAGCTGGTGAACATGGTGGAGCATTTAGCAGCTTAAAGGTAGATATTTCCCTCCAGAGTCAAAAAGAGAAACAGAGCTAAAAGACAGTGGATATTGGGCTTGTGTTCAATGCTGTGTTCTATAACTGCTGGATGTAACAAGCAGCTTTTTGCAACCAACTTTTTTAAGGTCAAAATATGCCGATGTTGTACTTACAGCTTGTTTCTTTCATTCAGTCATTGATTGACACATCGAAAAAAAAACTGCCAAAGTTGTTATGGCTAACCTAACATTTGCTTACTTATACATCCAACAGTAGAACATGAGCTTCCTGTCTGAGTTCCCACTGTTGGTCCATGTTGCCACTTGATGAAGAAGAAGTCCAATGTTCTCTCGCCTGTTTTAGCTTTGGTTTGATTACCATCCATTACTGAGTAGATATTTGGGACTCTTGTCTTGCTACATGCTCAGATTTCTTCACTGGGGACTTGTTTACTTCTGCTCTCTTTCATTTATCGCTGGGCTGCTAGAGTGCACTCAGCTCGCCAGAGCTGGAAACCGCTGCCTTTGGGTTATATATGTGGGTGTAATAAGAGCTGTGAGACACAGCCATACATTCTGAGTGAAGGTCAGGGAACCAAAATAATGGGCTTAAAGTGTCAAAAAGCTGCATGGAGTTGCAGAGGTGGGTGCTAATTCTCAGTATCTTTCAGGTCATTGATTTATATTACATGTGGAGATTTGATTCAAAATCAAAAAATGTGGCTAAAGGCAGGTTGATTTTCACATTGATCATACAGGCGTGCCTTAGAGGCTGCCAGCCCTGTACACGGTAGCCTCTGGCCAGCATGAACAGCATAGGTAAGTAAGTGCAGTTGCTCAGGGGTAGTTTATCATCAAATACGGGACCAGTTATTGTCATAGTCATTGTATATTCAGTGTGATCGTCTGGCCTGGAGGTAAAATATGAAGTAACGAACAGTGGTGTTGAGTAGCTGCAGCTCCCCGGCAGAATCAGACAACAGATGCCTCCCTATATCAGTGTTTTTATGTGGTGTGTGTGTGTGTGTGTGTGTACACAATGTGCTCCACACACACCAGATGGTTGTGTGTCTGTGTGTGCTTGTGTGAGTGGAATACCTGTTTGACCTCTGCCATGGGCTCAGGCTGATAACGTCAGCTGACAGATGGTTTTAAGTTTACTTACTCTTGGGCAGCTTTATGCTCCTTTTAGCTTTTTATGAGTATTTCAGCCTGTTTTTATGAATTTGGCATTGATAAAACACACTCAGCTTTATCCACCGGTGTTGTTTTTATGTATGCGGCTCAATACACACAACAGTTAAATGTGTGAATGTTTTACATCTAACTTGATGACCAGATGTCCTTGTGTGTAAAGTGAATTATGGGAAGTCGTAGGCTTTATCAAGGTTAAGGTCACTAAAGGTGAGTGAAGTGCTGTAATAAAACACAAATAGCACATTTGACAAGCAACAACTCAAGATATTATTGATCAGTTCCCTAGCCTACTGGATCTGGATCTGTATAGTCTTCGTTAAGCTTATATAAAAAGGTTCAGCGCTATAGATTGTTGTGTAATCATAAAAAGGTTATAAGCACAGGTTCTTTCTCACCTGCTCAGCATTGTTTCCAGTAACACTACAGTGCTGTCAGCTCTAAAAGCTACATGCTCAGTATCAAACAGCAGACAAAAAAAAATGGTTGGCTAATTTCTAACTGGCTCATCTTGTTTTCATATAATAGTTATATTAGATGATGTGTCGTACACACACCAGGCCAGGGTGGTCATTCAGTGTTACTGATCATCTCATCAAAAGACTAAAGTGACTACATTTCAGTTGAAAGTTACATTTTAAAGTTTAAAATCTAAAGATTTTATCTTATTTTTCATTACAAGATCCATGTGAACATGCATGTCTGATGATCTTAACGTCAGTACTTGCGTTGCATGGACTTTTCTGTGAGCTTCAACTCAAGTGTAAAAGTGTTTCAGCGATCAGGCTTTGTCTCTTTACAGCAGAGTTAGCTCTTGTTTCTCCAGTACCATTAGAGGAATGTGTGTACTACTGTGGCTCAACCATCAACTCCCAACAGGGAATGAAATCTGAATGGTGTTTTTAAAAAAACTCAAGCAAATACTGATTCTAATGTGTTCATGCTTGGTCTTAGCATGAATGTGCTTAATGTATCACAAGGATTTAGTCTGTTTTGCTTTTCTCTTGGTACACTCCTGGAAGGTTTCGTCCAATTTTCAATGTGTTGACCTTAATCTTTAAACAATAGTGAAACCTGCTTCTGGTTACTTGTCTCCAGATGGATGTAGTCATGAAGGATTCTTTGTGTAATGGTGAAATGTAATGGAGGATTTTGGTATTTCACGGTTACTACTGTGTCTTTTGCAGACATGCACTCTATTAGAATAAAACGTGGGTGTAAAAAAAACAATTTTTTTTTTATGCTTTGTCATCCTCACTCGGTGTCTTCTGAAGTTGTAGTGCTTTGACATTTTTGACAGAAGCTGTAGTCGTCTTACAGACCGTGGAGTCTGGTTCTATTTGCGCTACCGCCTGCCCTTGTGCCAGAGGAGGATCTTTTTCATCTTTATTCATCTACACTCCTTTGTGCTGTCCTGATCTGTTCGAAGTATTCCCTACAGCTAATGTTTAGCATTAACAATAATGCCTCATTATGCCACTCCTACTAGCACCTGCCAAAGCCTGCATCATCCACGAGTCTTAGCAGTGCTAACCCAGCCCGCTTGTGTTTTGCAGGAGATCAGAAACATGCACAACGAGCAGCTGATGGGCATCAGGCGAGAGGAGGAGATGGAGATGTCTGATGATGACATGGAGGACACCCCTGACAGCAAGGACTCTGAAGACTCGGGTATGCATATGCATGCACGTATTCACAGTTCAACACTTCTGTCAGCATGACACTGATCAAGGTCTCCAGAGGATGAACGCAGAGAGCGTGGAATAACGGACTGAGACAGCCGTGTTTGACTGAAATGACAGAAATCATCCCCAAAGCATCCGACAACCATTCGCCAACTCCACGTGGATAAAAAAAAAAAAAACGCATTCAAAGCACATCAAGATGCTGACACCACACACGCCTTGTTGAGATGATGTTGAAAACGACTACTAAATGACATCTACCCTAGTCTACACTTTGGATTGTGCACATCTCCATAAGAGTGTGTGTGTGTGTGTGCTGTCTGTCCACACCTGCCAGCTGCCAATCTGTTTGTCCCTCTTGCAATGCTGAAGCAACAAAAACTAACGGTCTTGCTAATCTCTCAACCCTCATTACAACAACACATAAGTCTAGAGGAGTCACCGGGGTAACATGCCTGTAACCGTAACCCCATGTATAGGTCGTCCGTTATCTTGTGTTTTGTGCCTCTCTCTGCGTGTCGTAATTCTCACTTCTCGTACTCTTTCATCTCGTCTTTTAATCATCCCGATCTCTGCCATTTGCTAATATGACAGCTTCTCTAATCAACATGCAAATCTATGTAAATGCAGTCGTCAGCTCAGCCTCTTCTCTTTTGCAACCTTGCTGTTTAGCTATCAGTAATTAGCATTGCCATCAAAGACCTGTCATTTCGCTGGATGCTACAGGATTGGCTGGGGTGGCGGGTGTTAATGTGTCACTTCTTGGTATTTGTGTTAACAGTTACACCCACTTTACTCGCTAACCTTTAAGCAAAGGGGCGCATTTACACGTCAACCAGCCCTGATGAAAACACCTGTGTTATGACTGCAGGCTCTTAAAAAAGTGAATCGATGCTCTGCGTCTGACCCATGCACAGAAGAGAAGGCAAAAGAACCGCCTGTGCATGACTCTGTTGCCTGTAAGTGTAGGTGTGCGCAAACGCGCAAGTGGATGTCTGCAGATCGATAGAGTTGCCTGTTACGTAACAGAAGGGGAATTTCTCAGAACGTGGCCAAGTGGTTGACATCTCCTCGCACCAGGTTGATGAGGCTCACGGATCAATACTCTCCTCACCTCAAACTTTCATTTTGCTGGGAGAAAAGTGCACCCAAACACACAGCATGCACACGCGCACACTCACCCAGCAAGAGTTCATTAACACTGCCAATGGTCCTCCATGATAGACTGCAGGCAGCACTCATAAACGCCCACATAAAACCTAACCAGACACGCGTTCATGCGCACACACACTCGCACACACAGGATGAGGCTTATCTCCCTGGTCCAGTCAGTGTGTTGCACTTTCCCAAAGAGCTTCCCCGCAAGGCCCACAGGAGGAGAGCAGAGCTGATAATGCCGGACATCTCTGGGAGCTGAGCAGGTCTCATATAGTAATAACTCCAACTGTCTCCTTTCTTTGCTCAGTAGGTCAGGTCAAATGTCCAGTAGAGAGCTATTGGACAAAACACTTCAGTAGTCTATGTTAATATACTGTAGGTGTTTGATGATTGGACATGGAATGAATATACAAAAAGGCTTGACATCATTGTACTTTTCAGATTTGTTAACCTTTTTTGTATTTCAGCGATCCTCAGAGCTTATTTTATCAATCAGCTCCACAATACAAGTGATGGGACTGTTTTCTGCTAAAGAAACAACCATTTTGGTTGATTTCCGTATTGGCTTTCTCTTCTAACTATGTGACTCAGTCAGTAAAAGGTGATTTTGCATCCACCCTTCAGGATGTAGCAACATTTTCAATGAAATGTAATGACAGTTTTAGGGTTGTTTACTTATGGTCCCAGGTTACTGTCAATAGAGTTGTCAAGTTTTGAAAACAGGACTCTCCCTGGTGATGTGATGATAATATGGATGTTTTTTTTGTTTGTTTTTTTTTTTGTTTTTTTGGATGAGTCATGCTTTGTTTGTCATTTTGACATGGCATACAACTCCAAATACACAATATATGTAAATGTTTCATTCCTTGTAGCTTTGTCACTGAATTTTCTGAACAAAACTTGGTGCCGTAGTTGCCAAATGAATCCACAATTGACCCAGAATCTAAAAGTGGATTGATTTAAGATGCAGAGTGTAAGATTGTGGTCTCAGCACTCATTTTTAGCTTTCACCCACCATTAGTAGCACAATTTACAGAATTCTAAATTTGGTGATTGTGTCTTGGGTGTCGTAGTTAAATTCTCCCTTCACCCCCTACACTTTTCATCAAAGAGTTAGATGTTTTCTAAAGCACTTCATCTTTTCCTTTGATTCAGCCAGTCCAGGCAGTAGAAGTGCTCCCTCTGTGAATCACATAATTATGTCTATGAGTAAAATGAATTTCAGCTTTTACATCCAGAATGGTTCCTCACACTTTACAGCTCTATCAGTCAAATTAAACTAGAGCTACATAGTCCTGATAAACCTGATTAGATGAGTTTTGATGATACTTAAGGATATTTTAATGTATTTTTGCTGTTAAAAAGAAATATTTAAGATTTCAAAACCAAGTTTTTAGGGGCTTTAATCTCACCCAATTTATAGATACGTTATAAAAGATTTTTTTTTTTAAATACTCCAAGGAGGAGCAGCAATGGGCAGAGATCTGTTTATCTGCAGACATCTATCAAGGAGATGTTTTCCATTTTGTGTTTCAAGATCCCTGAAATTTGCATAAAAAGTAAACTCGTCCTTTTTAAGATGCTTACCACCTCGCAGTCCTACTCCATATTTCTCTGCCTGTTCTCACTCAAATGAACAATGAGCGATCGATCACATCACAAATGCCACCGTGACAGAACTTTGATTTTTTTTTTTCTTCTCACTGAAATATATAATTATCCAGTTATCTCTGATCTGTTTCCACAGTAGAATAGTGGATTATAATTTGCAGTGATGAGTTGTACATTGCTAGTGTTATACATAGTTATAAGCACCCTCTTCCGCACTGTACTTTGTGTCTAAATCTGTAGGTGTTTCCCAAGCAGAAGCCTTAAAGGAGGAGAACGACTCTCTGCGCTGCCAGCTGGACGCCTACAGGAACGAGGTGGAGCTGCTCAAACAGGAACAGGGCAAGAACCAGCCAATCAGAAGTGAGGAGGATAACACACACTCTCAGCAGCTCAGCTTCCTACAGCAGGCCCTACAAGGGATGCAGAAGGTAACACTTATTGCACACGCACACATATATACTAACTGCTATCTGGAGAGGTTGTGAGTCACTTCTGAAGAACTGCTAAAAATATATATATATATATTTTTTTTAAGGTGTAGTCCTGTTAAAGGATAGTTGGAATGGGTTTTAGTATTAAAGGCTATTAAAACAATTTTAGACCATTTATTCCAAAGAAAAAGTATTTTTTTTAAAAAAAGGTTTTCTTTGAAAATGTGCTCGTCATCACTATGTTTGCTTCCGATTGTTTTTGCACAGCATCTTCAGTCTTCTATTTCCAGTTTCAACCATCGCAGTGGTTGGTACAGCAGTTTTTGGTTTGGACTATTGAAAATATTTTTATATATTCATAAAATACAACAGGCCATCTGACACAGAATGATCAAATTCTTATTTTTATTGTCATCCCTGATGTTTTAAAGTCCATTAACATTTATCAAGAAAGAGACAGAAATTCAATGTCCTGACGTTAAAAAAAAAGAAAGATAGAAAATAGGAACTTGAACAAGAAAGTTTCAGAAAGAAAGTGAAGTAAAAAAAAAATTAATTAAAAAAAGCCACCCAAAAGAGTTTCCATTATGAAAGACTACATTTGTATGAGTTGAAGTTGTGTAACATTAACATAATCCTAGACATGTGTGCAACATGTATACTTGCAAACACGTGAAAGAAGATAATCACAGGAAAGGGCCCCGGGACAGCAGTTAGGAAAGCTCATCACAAGGTCCATTTAGTAGATGCTCTGGAGCTTTTGGTATTATCACATGATCTTCAGGAAATAATCCATCACTGACAGTAATTCCTTGAATTGTTTGCAAAAAAAGAAAGGTGACATTGTTTTCTTGACTACTGAACAACCAATCCACTTTCAAAAAACAGTCCAGTATTAACCACTTAAAGGACTAGTTTGTAGGATTCAGTGGCATATCTAGAGCCAGTGTTAAGTTTGTCCATTCTGGACTACTGTAGAAAGTAGTGGAGGCACCCTTGTAGCTCACCTGATAGAGCGTGTTCCCTGTGTATCAAGGCTAAAGTCCATGTCCACATCTCTCTCGCTCTCTCACCTGAATTTCTTGTCAACTGTGCAACATAGCAATTTCCATGGAAGGGGACCTACAGCATCTGAAAATACGAAACATTCTTATTTTCAGGTGATTCTACATTAATTAAAACATAGGTTTGCATATTACACTAAATTTCTGCCATTTTGTGTGAATGGAGCCTCCCAAAACTTACACACCGGACCTTTAAAATCTACCTTTTAAATACCAAAGAACTCCTGCATTGACTTATTCTGGCATTTGCCAAGTGTCCTCGCTTATCTGGCTGTCACAGGTAATAGAAATTATAGATTTATCTTTAGAAGAAGAGAAGCCATTAAGGCCCTGCTGTTCATTTCTTCTTGCAGAGCCTAATTACCTCTTCAGCTTACGTCTCTCATCATGTGTTTATGAAAAGATTAGGTGAATGGATTAAATGAATTGGAAGACACTGAAATTGGATACCTCCCCTTGCTGGGGTCTATGTTGTATCACGCAGGCACACAAATTCCAATGAAATATTATCAGCATGTACTTGCAACCGGTTTCCACTTTTAGTGAATTATAGTACAGTCTAAAACAAAAGCACTTAATGTGTAGCTTTGAAGATGAAAATTCTGAGCTGTAAAGACCCCCCTGCGTCTCGCAGACCCTCTTTTTGTGGAAACCTAGCAGGAGGTAAATCGTTTGATCTGTGTTTAGCAGAAAACTTGGGAGGACAAACTGGTGATAAATATAGTCATTACCTATCAAAGCGTTCTCAAACACCAGTTACCGTCTCACCAAAATAAGCGTTTCCTCTATATGTAATTTGTAATTTTGATCGTTTACAAGCAACCGATATGGCAAATTACTCCTCATTGAGACACACAACAGAAGAGTAAGACGGAATATGATACAACAATTGGTTTTCTCTCTAGGAAATGTTTACTGGAGATATAATTCATGTCGGTGTCTAATTGCTTTTTTGTACTGAGTTGAAGTTTTAATTACCGGTGTAGGGATTACATCCTTAATATTAATAAAACAAATGGCTCATTGTTCCTCTGCTTTCAGAGCACTTTGAGTACAAGCTTAGTATCATTACGGTTAGTCAGATCACGGTAGAATTAGTGGCTCACTGTTCTCGCTTTTTCTTTTTGTTTTTTGTAGCAACTTTTAAAAATGAGGGAAGAATTGAAGCAGCGGGAGGCAGAGCTGGAGAAGAGTTTGGAGGACAAACAGCAGCTGAAGAACCAAGTCCTCAACTTGAAGGAAGGACTCCAGAACCTGCAAAACACACACGCAATGCAGGTTAGTCCGCCATAAAACACTTTTTGTAATCATCAGAAATGTTCCAGAAAATGAAGAAAGGGAAGAATGAAGAATGTAACATGTTTCCTTGGAGTGTTTTTATAAAAAAAAAAAAAAAAAAAAAGTTAATTTCTGGGTTGCTCTCTTTGTTTGAAAATGAACAATTTGCACTTTAATAAGAAAGAAATGAGTTGAAGATGAATTCCAGTGCGTGAAAGATATTAACGAAATAAATCATCAATAAACAAAAGGACAGAATGTGATGGTTGGTTGTGAAAATGACTCAGTAATTAGTAACTAGTTTCAAACTTTTCTAAGCCCATCAGATATCCCAAAATAGCTGTTTTGGGTGCATATTTATAACATCAACACCGCGGGGAAGGGCCTACCACAGTGAACAACTTCAATCAGTGTTCTGGTTTTTCCATTTTCCTCCCAGGGAGTATAATCAGCTCTTCGGTTTCTAATTTCCGTCCAAAATGTTACCATTACAGCTTTCAAGTTTTAAGTTTATGATATGATTTTCCCTCATTTAGCTTTTATTGGTGTACGACAGTGTTACTAATAGAACCAGTGAAACCAATAACCATTTGAAGGACTATTTGCCATTCATTTGCGTCTTTCAAAGTCCGTCGTGTATTAGTTTGGAAAACGCTCACAGACTGTACAAAAACATCTGTGCCACATACAGCTAATGAATTGCTTTAGCAATTAAGAATTCATCTGTTACTGCACTGGCAGAAAACTATTCAGGAATCCATTGATCATCAATCAAGCAAAAATGCCAAACCTCGGCTAGTTCAGGCTGAGCCAGTGTGATGTTGGTTATGATGTTGAACTGAGTATCTCTGAGTTTTGAAGCGGTTGTTAGATAAAACAAGCAACTTGTTAACATCACCTAATGTCTGGGGACGTTTAACTCACTCTGAGAACTTGTAGAAACATCTCAAATATAAACTTCACTGAAAAGCAGCAGTTACTGGTTTCTGTTCCAGTGGTACCAGCTGAAATTCCCATTTCACAGGGTGGGTGGACTTTATGTCGGTGCATACCAGTGACACAAATCATAAATCATAAACAGAAATGTAAACTGTCAGTCACAGTGAATGTGCTGCAGGTGCAAATAATATAAAAGTTTTCCTTCCTCATTTTTCTAACCATTCTCCCATGAAAGCACTTAAAGGATAGGCACACAAATATGTCTTAAAACAATAGTCATGTCCCACGTGAACACTGGAGGTCTGTGCTCTCTGTATTCATTCTTCCTGTTTCCCGTACTGTAAGAGATCCTTTCTTAATGCACCGCCACAGTAAAGTAAGGCTTTTTGTGCCTTTAATGCAGCTCAGCGCAGAAACACAAAGACATCCGACTGACTTGTTTAACTCATATTACCTTCAGATTCGTTTGAATGTATTTTTGCTCAGCCATCTCTTAATGGATTCATTTTAGGGAGGGATTTGACCCGTAGAACTAGAAGGAAGATTACAGCAAGCAAAACCCATTTTAATGATACACGTTACACTTTGAGGTGTAAATTGTCAGTTAGACCTTATGTATAACTCTCTGCAACAGTCTGCTGTAGTGGAAATTCACACAGTAAAAAAAATGAATATCAAAAACACTACCATTATTTAAAAAAAAAAAAAAAAAAAAAACATCTGTTATTACATACAAATACATTTTCCTTCACATTGTGCTCCTCTGCTAGACAGGATGTTATTTTGTCCGCTCCCCTGCAACTCTGTGTTCTCACTGCAACCACATAAAAAAAAATAAAAAAAAACAGAAGAAATCCATTCGTTTCCTAACCAGAAACATATTGAGCATGACTGACCGCAGTCAAATTGTTTCCTTATTTATCTGCCGCTGAGATTTTAGATGACATCGACCACCAGCAACCCAAACACGTACACTCATTCCTGAACATTTTGTCCTTTGGGTTACATCAGCAAAGAGCAATCATTCGGTTTAAATTGACCAAAATGCAGCGAGAAAGTGATCACTTGCTTATCAGTGTGCACACAGAGCAACGGCGCGATCGCCAGATATCACCCGCAGAAGACATGTCGCTAATTTAAACCACTGGTGCTGTCTCGCAGCTGTAATACAAAGCCACAGCATCGGTTACAGCCACTGCTGCTACATTATTCAGCCATACCAACAACACATTTGTTATTTGATTGAATGTGTTGCTTACAGTGAAGCATGTTTTTCCCAACAAAACCCCATCTAATATTGATTAGCGGCGAGTTGTTTTACCACAACAGTACATTGCTAAATACAGTGTGCCATGATCTACAATCTCAAAACAATTTCAAGTTTCAGGGGTCATTTTTCTCTGTTACACATGTCACGTTTCAGGTGTTGTCCCATATTCCCAATATTCAAGTGCTAATGTTTGTTAATGTTCCTCCTGGCTCGGGATAATGAGAGGAAGAGCTGTCATTAAAATGAGCCTCAGGTTCAGTCGCCTATTAAATTGGATAATAAAACAAACGAGAGGCTCTCATTCCATGCGGGGAGCCGCTCCATGTGTCGTCTCTCTTGCTCTGAGATGTACAAGCCGACTGCAGGTTTCATGTAACGCCGAGGTGAATTAGTAATTTGCTAAGGCCTCCTCCTCCTTCAGATCAGCCCGAGTGACAGAGTTGTCAATGGTGATTAGTTTGATTAGAAATGTGTCCCCACAACTGTGAGCCCTGGGAAATGCGCTAATTAAAATCCTGCATGAGGGGAAACATGAATCATGAAAGGCAGTCTCATTAAAGAGAGAAAGAGAAATCAATTTTTGGGTGTGGGGCTCTCGAAAGATTAGCGGTTGTTGTGGAGTGATTTGTCATGTTGGGGAGATCTCTTCATGCCATCAGTTCTCCTCCACTGTTCCTGCTGTCGCCACAAGTTACTTGACTGACATCAGTGCGGGTTATTGAGGTTATTAATCTTATTTACTGTTATGATTACAACAAAAACCTTTTATCATGCTTTTCTCTATATAATTTAGTGCTGCCACTAATGATTATTTTCAGCACTGATTGATCTGTTGATTGTTTTTCTGATTGAAGGAGCTGTCCGGTGATTGAGTATGAAGTGGGGCAACTTGAATGAGTCTCATTAAAATTAAAATCAAAATCAAAGCAGCAGAGGCTAAAATATCCTGAAATTTGTGAACTTGATGAACATCCAGCTCCTGCCAGTCTAAGTAACAGTTGTACGAACGCAGACGGATACTGTGCTTTCTGAGGTGAAGTGCCAGCAAGCAATTCCACCCTGTCTATTGAAGGGGTTCAGTTAAGAGGTACTTAAGCCCACCACTGTACAGAACTATGAGCGCGCGTCGAAACAAATGTTGAGAACCACTGGTCTTATGTATTAGCAGGAAATCAGAACTCCCAGCATTCCTAGCTGGCTCTGTGTGCTAATATTAACTCAAAGAGGTAATGAATTCCACATGGACTTCAGTGTCTCCTTGTATTTCCAAAACTCACGTCATTTCTGGACATTATTCTGAAAGTAAACACTGCTTGTGCTTGTCTGTGCTTGCACACAGTGCTGTGCACAGCTACGGCCCCTCCATCCGTCTACATTAGCGCTTAGCTTGTTTCTCTGCGGCTTTCTCATCATGTGTTTTCTAATGTGCCGCAGCTGGAGACGAAGGCGAAGCAAGATGACAGAGGCGGCGAGGAGAGCACTAATCAAACCAGTGTAAGTTGAAAGAAGTCCCCTCACTTCTCCTCTCCATATATTGTTTCGTGTCCTCATTCACCCTCCTTCCTATTCTTCTGCCTCTGCTGACGTTTATCTCTAACCTCTTTCAGTGACATGACAGATCATTACAGGCCAATCCAATTCACCGTGACTACATTTGTCGTTGAATAAATCACCCAGACGCAACTGGGCTAGGAAATAAAGGGAGTCGTGAAGTCAAAATGGTTTGCACATGTGCCTATGTCTACACACCCACACTGATGCACATTCGCAGGGTGTTGCAGATAGATTAAAAACAGGAAAAGGTCACCAGGCATGCTACACACACAAGTTGAATTAATACACACAATATTATGTAGGACAACAAAAAGACTCTTCGGTTATTGCTCTGCCATTTTTCTGCCACCTGTCAGAGATCTGAAACAAACAGCTTGATCATTTGCCTTCCAAGTCTTTTCCTCTCTGCCTCTATTTGTTCTTCTCCCTCTCGTTTCTTTTTTTTGAGTGTGTGTTGATGTGTGTGACATGCATCTCATCCCTCTATCAGAAACACTAGCTAGAACCTCTCCCTCCCCTCCCTATCCTCATCCTCGTTGTCTCTTCGCATTAACATGTTAGAGGTGAAACTTTCTGATGTGTTCATTTTTATCCGTGTTTGTCTTTTTATTATGTGCCATGCAGCGGCTTAAATTTAAGCTTGTTTACCTGAAGTCAGTCAAACTGGCTGGTAGCAGATTTATTTTGTTAAGGTGTGTGTGTTTGTTTGTGTGTGTGTGTGTAGGAAGCTACACTATCAACAGTGGTGTCCTGCAGTCAGGAGAAGGAAGGTCCTACAGAGAAGAATCCACAGAGTCCCGTACAGTCCGAGAGGGAAGCTCTGCTAGTTGGTACGCTCACAATTGTTACATTTCCACCATCACGTAGACACACACAGTGTGAAACACACAGCATTTTTACCTAAGAATTGGCCAGTAGTAGTAGGAACTACGTGCAAGCAAACACACGTGCATTTTTGGAGAGGCACATGTTTTCCGTGCATCAGTTAGCGGTGTAGATTTGATCAATTGCAAAAGCAGTATGTTTCAATTGAGCTACGTCCCCCCCGTGATGCTGATATCTAAAGGCAGAAGTGTTTATACCAGTTGCACAGCCATCCTGAGCTGGCTGTGCCCATCTTCTCTCCAAGAACTGAAAGAAGAAGCTGCTTTCAGACAGCGAGTGGTCGCAATGTCGGTGTTCTCTATTTTGAATTGATGGCAAGAGAGCACAACCATGCACACCGTGGCTCCCGGCTACCTTCGATCCTACCCGTGTGTACACCACAGGCTGCTGCTATCTACCTAATATATTCTCATTAAGCAGCAAGTAGTTTTCAGTACGATACAGAAAGTTTTTCTAGCTAGTATCAGAAACCTTTGTCTCAGACCAGATAAGCAGACTTTGGTGCCGCTGCAATATCATCTCCCTTCATTTATGTGTCTGTTCTCTGCTGGTGGGGAGGTGTATAATTCAGAGAACTCCAATAAAATCAGCTCATGTATCGTTTCCCTCACGATGGTTTCCATGGCCACGCAGCGAGCTGCAGTGGCAAGTTAAAAAAGTTGAACCATCTTAAACTCGGAAAGCAGCAGCAAAGAGCTGTGCGCTGTCATGAAGGCGGTAGCCGCCCTCCCTCTTCTCGTCCCTTCCTCTGCCATTATGTTTACATCCAAAACAATGGATGCAGCAGGAGACGCTTGACATCTGAAAGCACCGCCATTCTCCGTCTTTTATGTATCTTTATAATACAATCAATAGTGCAAGTAGGGATGACTGCAAACACGCACACAAAGGCAGTCTCTTGAGAACAGGTCATCCTTACCAATTGCTGTATAAAGTGGGAATTTCTGTGAGGCAGTCTGTTGCAGACAGTTGGACGCTGCCCAAAACTCCGTCATCTTAAGCATACAGAGGCTTCGAGGTCTTGTAGAGGATGGCAGTGTCTGGTTTATGCAGACCTTTACCATATACATTTATAAGCATGTATCACGTATCACACAACAAACCTGGGGTTAGTATTACAGCTGGGGTGATGTTTGTTTCCAACTGGCCACCAACAGCCCAACAACCAGCAATTGCCAATATATTCACGCAAGATTGTGTGCTGCGCAGCCTTTCGGCTGTTCCAGCGGTCACTAACTCTGGTTTGGTCGAAATAAACTTTTAATTCCCCCAATTCGACCATGGAAATATTCTTGCTCTACACACTGTTTTTTCCCCGCTGCATCTCTCTCATTGCTGGCATTACTTTGTGCCACTGGGTTGGCTTGTTGAACCAGAGTCTGTCTGTACTCACTCATTCTTTGAGGTAGACCATTAAATTAATAAAATAAAATGACAAAAATCACCCAAAAAAAAAACAGCGATGGGCTCAATCACTGATAGCGGGTACACTGGTTCAATCACCCAGCCCTAATTGGGTGGGGATTCGGTTATTTGTTGGGTTCTCAGGCTGCAGGCGCTGTACTTTATGGGAATTTGAAGGGGCCAAGAAAATACAAAATAAACAGAACAGAACACCCTCCACAGCTCAGGTTTAGCCTCGAGCACTCGAGCACGTTACCATGGCCGTGGCATTGTTGAAAATTGGTCACAGTTGTGAAAGCTGTAGCACATCCTTTCAGTAGAGCATGAAACACACATACAGAGGGCAGAATTGTTCCATCTGTTGCATTTGCAATCTGATTGCAAGTGTAACCTCATCTACTACTAAGTGAATGTTGCATTACACTCAGAAAAATTGTCTAGTAATAGTTACAGTATACATTTATAAATTTAATGAGCTGTAAAATAAGAGGAACAGTTGGTTTCTGGTAACATTAAAGTCTTTAATTTGATGGTGGCTCAGGAGGTAGAGCGGGTCGTCCACTAATCAGATGATCGTTGGTTTGATCCCCGGCTCCTCCAGTCTGCATGTTAAAGCGTCCTTGGTCAACCCCAAATTGTTGCCAAAGGCTGCACCGTCAATGTGTGACTACATAATGGTTAGGTCCTAAAAACTGACGAGCAGTTGGCCCAGCATGGGGGAACGATATAGGTTGTATAAAAGCTCTATGAGTGGTCGGAAGACTTCATGAGTCCGAGTCTTCTCATGAGCTCTCACACTCGTATTCTGGCAATCTGCACACACATGGAGTGGGTGCATGTTGTTACAGCAAACGTCTAGAGGACATGTTCATTGGCTCTTTGAGGCAGATAAACACAGACAGCAGAAGCACACCAGTGGGCGATTTCATGCAAATGAATCAACATGGAATTCTACTTGGTGTTGTATCACAATGCACCATTAGTCTCCCAGTCTCGTCATTCTCTTATTCATTACCAGTGGAGCAGCTCCAGTCTAGCTCATTGTTTGTGTTCGAGTATCGACTGACATCCTGCAGGTGGCAAAAATTAGGTCTTGGTGTAGTAATTTCATCTTAAAAGAATCAGGTTATGCTATTGTTGCTTTAGCGATCAAGACAATCGAAAGCTTTGTGACTTAAATACACTGAGTGTTTGTTTCAACTCTTGGTCCCTCAGTGCACTATTGGTAGTTAGTAAGCAGGTAAGGCAGAGGATTATCTCTCTCCAGGCCCTGACTGTGAGCTGATAGCAGATGGTTTGCTTGAGCTGGGGGAGAGTATAGTTTTGATGAGAGACAACAGCATCAAAGCTGTCATTAAACACTCCCTCTAATCTGGAGCCACAATATACAAGAGGCTCTTAACAGTACTGGGACTCTGGGAGAAGCCACTTGAAGCTCGTGTTATACACAGACAGAGGAGAAGAGAAGAAGTACATCCTCTGGCAGTTTGTCACTGTTTGACAGGTGACAGAAACTGGAGGCATTGTGGCACATCTCAGCGTTAACATCTTTGCATGACTTGTTTTGGGTTTTTTTTCTGCCTCAGGGATCATTTCGACGTTCCTGCACGTCCACCCATTTGGAGCCAGCATCGAGTACATCTGTTCCTACCTGCAGCGTTTGGACACCAAGGTAACAGGCACACATGAATCAAAAACTTCACTAGAGGAGTAGATTAGCAGAGCTGGTCTTCAGTATCTTTAGATTACACACATCTATATAGGCGCTGTGTCAGTCCCCCCCCTGCAGGGCTGACATACGGGCTTATTGTATGTCAGGGTCCTGCTGTGTAGGTGAGACACAGACACTCGCACTGCCAGCAGTGCTCCTTAATGCTTTTACAGCCCTTCCTGTGGAAACTGATGCTTTTGGCGGAGACGTCTTTGGGTGAAGGTGAAGCGCTTCAAACAAATAGTTTGACATTTTGGAAAGTGGTATTGATATTCTCATCTGACTCTCTAACAAAATGTCAAAGTATCCCTTTAAACAATCAAAAGCTCATCAGCTCTCAGTGTTTTCATCCAATAGATCTGAATCGGGTCTCTTTAGTATTCATGAGCAGAAAGTAGAGTAGACTATTAATTAGCAGTTATTGGGCTGCCACTAAAAACTGATGTAATGCAATAATGCATGTACCTAAATAAAGGATTCTTATTTGATATGTGGATTTGAATTTGATTAAATCCTGTCAAACCTCATCCCTAGACCCGAGTGGAGCATAAGAAACATTTACAGACATAGACAGACATAAAGACAGACGTAGTCAGTCATACAAATGTGCATGTACAAACAACCCGAAATGACATCTCAAAATGCACGTTTGGTTGGAAGTCAAAATACTTCAGAATCTGTTTTGGAGAAACTTTGAAGACAAGTGCATGAGCGTTTCTCACTTTTCTAACATGAAGTTTCACAGCTCTGTGTCTGGCAATAACCGGCTATTTGTGTGATTTCCCATGATGCAGGAACATATTGAAACTCGGTCCTTCATTCTGGCACTTGAAGCCAGACACCACCCTCAATCCTCAGACATCCTTAGTTTCCACTATGTCTGGCCAAGCACGGCGATTTTATCCCCATCTATCTGCAGAGGCATTTTTAACGTATTATCTCTCTTCACTGCCACTTACACAAGGCTTTCAAAATGCCAACTTTCAATG
The DNA here is from genome assembly GCA_023373845.1 of Nibea coibor. Taxonomy (NCBI): domain Eukaryota; kingdom Metazoa; phylum Chordata; class Actinopteri; family Sciaenidae; genus Nibea; species Nibea coibor. The sequence goes on along the minus strand of CM041739.1, from coordinate 18,345,608 downwards.
TCACCTCCAAAAGATAACTCTAAGATTAATGGCCATTTTTGCTCTCCGCCCCGACGAGAAGACCTTCAGAAAAAATGTCCGTTGTCACCACTTCCTTTGCAGCCGCTGTCACTGACCAAAAAGGAAGACACGTCCAACTGAACCCATCAGATCTGAGACGACTTAAACTTACTCTTTGTTTGCAAGAATTAATTTCAGTCTGGAAAAACTTTGTCCCCACGTCCACAAAGTTGCCGCAAGAAATGACTGTTCTCTGTAGCAACTCTTTGAATATGCTCATCACCCCCCTGACTCATTCTCACACATGCAAAGAATAGAGTGTGACTGTCTTTTCTTGTGCCTTTTGGGTTTTTTTGTCGTGTGTGTGTGTGTGTGTATGTGAGAGTACGCCCACGCTTGTCTGTCTGTGTGCGAATGAATTCGCCTGAGCTGTGGTGTTGTTCCCACACCGACTCTCCGCTACACACATCAAGCAGCCCACAGAGTTTTGTCAATATCACTGGCTAGACTCTCCAACAACAAACCCGGTCCTCTGCTTATCAGCTGGCTCCACGCAGTTTCATTGTCTGTAATAACACACAAGTCCTATCCCCATGATGGACCTTAATGCAACCTGACATCAGCACAGGGCTCAAACAATCTTCTTATTAATGCAAGACACCATGGGTCGTCGACAGCAGCTCGTACCAGGGATTTTGGCAGTGTCACTTTGGGATTTCAACTGACTAATGGTGCTCAATTTATCCTAGTGGTTTGAGTCAGATTACGCTTAGTCAGGTGGTTGCTATGCCGTCATACTTTTGCTATAAATTTACTTGACTGCAATGGAGGTGTGAGGGTAGTGAGTGAATGTTTTGAGTGTGAGTAGAGAGGAGGCGTGAAGTGTGTAAAATAATAAAGCTTGGATGTATGAGCAATTGTTTGGCAAAGCATTTTTCATAATTTTTTTTTTTGTAAAGAATCAACTCAAGGGCGTCGGCGCAAGGTTTTTGGGAATATGGTGTAATGAGTAACAGACAGCCAGTCAACATACTATTTTATTTGAAACTACTCACAGTCACAAGAAGTGTGCAGTAGCTGGAGTTTAAGATCAAGAATTCATTTTCTCCCTTTTTTTTTAACAAAGGGAAATGGTCTTGACTGATTCATCTGCCAAAGACAGATTGTACCCAGTTCCCAAGGTTTCTTCCAGACAGTTGGTATAATAATATGAATGCTTAAAAGCACTTTTGAGTATAAAGACATAAATTAGAAATGGCTCAAAAACTAATGAAAAAAACAGTAGGGATTTAGTATAGAAGTGCATTGATTTTGAAGATTCATGACTTTAATGTGATAGGCACACAAGTAAAATAGTAAATACTATAAAAACTACAGAACAATATGTGAGATTCTCAGACAGGGACTTCCAGAGCTTATGTGCCCAGACAGCAAAAGCATCCCGCAGTGAAGTGGTAAGAGGTGGGGACCACCACATGGGCTCTCTGAAGTAAGCCACAGTATGTTTAGGTACATGTGGGATTAAAAATCATAGATATAAACAGGAGCCAGATTATGCAAAGCTTCACATCAGTTAAATCTGGCTAGCAAAGACTCATGTCTTTGCTAGCCAGAATCCAAATGTGGATTCTTCTTTTTAGAACACGAAGAAGTCCAGTGGCAGAGCTGTTCATTAGCTGTAGTCACTAATGTTTTCCCTGTAAGACCTGAATAAAGCGCACCACCATAATCAAGCCTAGAAGAGATAAAAATATGATATTTTTCTCTAGGTCTACAAATAAAAATACCTGAAACTAAGTATTGTGTCCTAGATAAATAAAACACAATGGCACTACTTCAGCTGCATGAGCATTGAGCCTGTGACATGACCGTTCTGAATAAAAAGTTAAATCAAGATTCTGGGCTTCAGAGTTCACATTTGTTGGTAGGCTATCCAAACTACACAATAGTGCTATGGCTGTGAAGGAGAGTTACAAAGAGATCTGAATTGTAATCATTTAGTGGCTGAGACATGATATAATGCAGGGCATCTCTGTAAAATCAGGGTTTACTTGGAGACAGCGCTGTCATCATAACAGTGCAAGTCTGTTTTTGCATCAGTAGATATGTCCCAGGAATTAAGAATTATTAGGGATCCACGAAAGACCCTTGTGGAACCCCACAAGATAGTGGGGTACGAGAAGAGGCTACAACACCCACAAGATGGAAGCACCTGTTTCTGGTACAACTATAATATTGTACCAGATCATAATAGCAACAAGATTTCTCAACAGCTGATGAATATGTCATGGTATGTCAAAAAAATAAGTAAAGTTCAAGAATAATCCGAACTGAATGAAGCAGAATGCAGGGTTCAAATCTGACTTGCTGCCACCTGCCACATGACTTGGATGTATGATTATGTGTAGTCTCTAGTCTTACATGTGGGCTTCATTTTTTTCTTGCTCTAACTCTGGTCTGATACATGTGTCTGCAGATCAACCCCAGCGAGGTGGAGGCTCTTCTTTCTCGGCTGCCCTGCACTTTCAGACAGGAGCTGACTGGTGTCGGAGCCAGTTTGGAGAAACGCTGGAACTTCTGCGGCTTCCAGGGAATCAAGAGCACATAGACTCTGCTAGTGACACTTCTGGGACATGGAAGAGACGACACGCAGACGAAGCAACACAGGGACACTGTAGAGATGTGAAAGACACAGTAAAAAGCCTACAAATATCAAAGACGGTGGACTGTACCTGAATGTACAAGGACACAGAAGACTGAGCACAGATCTCAGTTCAGGAAGGAATGTTACACGAGCTTTCAGGGACTCTGTGTAGGTGGCAGAGAGGTAAAAAAAATGCAGCATTTCTATGGTTACAGGAATGTTGACACCAAACCATGATGACAAAGTATTCATGAGCTTGAACTCCCAGTTCCTCAGTGTCAAAATATATTTAGACATAACGACTCTCTGGGAGTCGCAGAAGCACCAATTCCTACAGTCACTGGATTATTACGTAGTTATCACCCACATGGGCAGGGCATTGTACTTTCGGGGCCTGCTGTTGGCTCTGTATGGTGTTTGCGTGGGCCAGGACTACAGGGCTAACCAAGGAGGCTTATCAGGGTCTAACTGAACACATCAAACCTCAGAACCCTTCGGCCTCCCTTTCTTCTCCTTTTGCTGTTCCTGGTTTGTAACATAGATCAAAAATGGATATATTTCTTCATTTTCTGTAAAGGCTGTTAACAGTTGCATAGAATCATTTGTTGTAATACACTGTAAATGCTTGGATGATATTTTTGATTATAAAAAGATGTTTTGAGTATATAAAAATGAGTTCATCATTATGTATCTGATGCTCGGAGAAGCTGGTTTTAAAATAAGTTTGCTATTCCGTGTGCTATTCCAGTGCAGTCGTACAAACATCAGTCCTCAGAGACAGACATGCATGCACCTGCACGTGGCAATTGGTCTACTTCTAAGTTTGTGCTCATTCTGGCTTGAAGGACATTATTTTTTTTCTGATGCCAAGCTTTTTTTTTGTTCTTACAGTAGCTGTACTCAAGGCTGCTTTTAGAACCTTACATAAGGGAATTTGTGTCTTTCAAAAGCCAATTAGGCCTGGCTCTCAGGCTGACTACAGACACAGCACAGCAGCATCGCACTTAACTTGGAAACACACCTAGGGGATCATGTTAATGATGTTTAATTGGTGAAGCAGTTGGTGTGTTGTTGCCATATGACGCACACAAAATATCTGTATGTGTGTTTGCGTGCTACTTGCCTGGATCCATATATTAAGTGGTTATACAACGCTCCAGCGGGGAGTTTTCTTCTCCATCTCCACCAGATAGAGAGCTTTTGCCGCGAGGGCTGAAGGTTCCTCCCAGAAGCCCAGTCAAGCATTCTTAATGCTCCTCCACTGGGCTATTTGGCGGCGTGCTCTCCTCCCCTGTTGCTCTGCGAAACAAAGGTTTATTATTACACATGATTTGCTCTCATCTGCCTCCTCTATCTCCTACAGGCACTGCATTTGAAAAATTAGCGCTCATGCACTTGTCAGCATACTAGTCCTTGTACCTGAATTAATAATAAGGAATGAGTATGTTTTGCCTACAAGCTCCTACAAGGCTTTCCTTCCTCGCCCATGTATCTATTATTAACACCAATGGTTTGAAAGGGAAGAGGGTTCCATGGGTGTCGTAGGAGTTGTTTGCACGTTAAATACAGTATGTAACCTCCGACCCATTTGGTTTGTAGGCTTAGGTAAAGCGTGGTTAGGAAAGCGCGTGAATACTGGCATTGTAATGCAGTGCAGGAATTCGTTAGATGTAGTCGCAGCGTTGTCTAAGAGCAAAATCCAGGCCCGACTCTCTTCTTATGAGAGGTTTTCTAGTTATTTGTTATTTAGATGACTTTACTGGTAGATGAGGACGTGCAAATCCATACTTCTCAGCTTCTGCCTGCCTGATGGAGCACTTAGGATCGTGAGAGACGTTGCCTGTGCAGAGTTTTGCATCACTACACTTCCTCTCCACTTTCTAAGACTTGATCTCAGCAGAACATCCCCGGTGACAATCCCGAGCGCACCTCGTACCAGCCTCCTCTCTCTCGCTCGTTAGGTTTCTCCCTTGCTCTCCCTGACATAAACAAAACACTAATGTGGCGCATTCTTCTCGTTCAGAAGCTTCTCTTTCCGTCTAGCGTTTCCTCCCAGCTGAGTTGCCGTTCCTACGCGCTGATTGACTGGAGGCGCTCGCGATTTATCTCTTTTACAGCTGTTTGTGCGTCGGCGGGCGTGCGCACAGTCGTGATTGTGCATCAGGTTCTCGGGCATCGCGCAAGGAGGTAAATACAGACTAATTAAATCCGGTAGCAGTCCCTGGTGAACGCCGCTCTCCCTTCAATGTTGTCCGCTCATTGCTGTGGCGCAGCGAGGAGCCTCCTCATTAATTCAATTCATGGTGTATGCAAGCGAAAGCCATCCACGGGTGTGATTTACCTCACCAGCAGTGACGGTGGCGTAGGATGACTGGAGGATGTGTAGTCTCTGGGAGAGATTTCTGAAGATGTCCTTGGGCATCTGCTGATGTTAAGCTTCGCCAAATAACTGAGCCTGAATATTAGAATTAAGGGCAATCGTGTCATTCTGGAGGGATTTCATAAAATGAGTTCCTAAATCCATTCATACGTGCTCACGTCACGTTTATGTTGGGTATAATTGGTCGTGAGGAGATAAGCGGGTTCTTTCGGATGATATCATGATGCTCAAGATACCCTTAATTACCCTTTCCTCTCATGTTGCTTCCTCAAGGCATACTCATCTACTTAATTATGATTATGGCCTCCCTTGAGCGAGCAGGTGAGAGGATGCTGGCTGTGTATTGCACATGCGGTCCATAATAAGATAAACAATCACCCCAGAAAGTGGATTAGAAGAACACAGAGTGGCATCACTTCTGACCTTTACCTCATTGGTCATGGACCAAAAGGTTTGCGGGTTGAAGAGTTTGGACACTGACAGGCCGGCATTTCACAGTCACAACAAATCCAGATCTTAACTAGCTCAAAAAGCTCATTGACACGAGGTGGTGAGTCAACAGCTCCTCCTATTGAGCACAATAGCAGCTACACCTTTGACAACACATTCTACTCAGCCAGTGGGCCAGCATCAGAGGTGATTTGCATTGACAGAAGGTGTATGGCCACGGTGCTAGGGGACATGTTCATGCAGGTTTCTTTCTCAATAAAAGCTCCACGGTCCTCATTAATTTATGGATGCGTAAGGGCTCCTAAAATCTCTTATTTCCAGGGTGCCAGTGCCGCAGCTCGGAGATGCAGCACAGCTCCAGAAACACTTGCCTGCAGGCACTTGGAATGACATCTGAGAAACCAAAAACTATGGAATATTAAAACTAGAACTAAAGAGATTTCTATTTCTTTGAGGATTATTAGTTTGGCAGGTAGCAAATCATGTTTTGTACAATGTTTTTTGTTTACTGTGTATCGGGATGCACAGAGAATTGCATACACTTTTAGCCTGGATGAATGGCAAGTGTTGGAATAATTGCTTTACACTGCTCTCTGGGGTGTCTGGGCACAGGATATTAGGTGGCAGATTTCACTGGAGTGTGACACATAATGCATCTCACTGTTTCTACCCAATTTCTCTCCTTCCTTCTCTCTTCTATACATAGATCTTCACACAAAGTAGGAAAGCACAGCAGTGACTGCCCATAAGGTATTTGCACCCTCTAAGCAGGCAGCGGCACATCAAATACCCAGAACTTACAGGTGAGAGGAAGGGTATGGAGGGAAATCATTAAAGGGGAAGTCTCTGTAGTTTCTGTATTTGGTGAAATGTATTCAATGAATTCTAAAAAAATTTTTGCTGTTTAATACTGTTCACTGTCGTGGCCAAAGATCCTCCTGCTGTTCAGGTCCAGAATTGGTATTTCTGGACTGAAACCAGTGAGCTTGATCAGTGTGTTTTATCCTAAATGCCAGCATGGTGAGGCTCACTCCAGGTTAGATGGGATAGTGGAAGTCTCTCCTAATGAGCGATGGCCACTCTTCATGCTGTTATGAATCGAATGACCTTTACCAAAGAAGAACTGGTTTGCGCCGACAGCAATTATCTGCACAGTGGACACTTATTTGAGAAAAGTTTATTTTTAGACATGAGACGTGGTTTGGTTGGCATTAGTCCTGCCATTGATTTCATGTATTTATAATGTTTGGCAGCAGAGCTGGCACAGCGTCCCTATGTGGTGTTTTCAGTTAAGTGGCTGTAGGCAGTGGCAGCTGGTGGAAAAGTAGTGCCACAATCCAGTCAGTTTTAGCAAACATCCCAGGATGATTTAACACCAAAAAAGTGAACTCTAAAAAAAACTTTGCAGCTAAATATTTCACCATTTTATTCCAACATTAGATAACACACCCACACTCGCAAAACCTATAATAGAAAACGTAATAAAAAATGTTATCTACGTTACTGAGATGCCTCTATGGACCGGACTTTTTCACTTCCCGATAGGGACGTAAAAATCAGGGAGAGTAATCATGAAGTGCAATTACGAACAATGGTCCTTGCTATTGAAACACTGAAAGAACATTTGTATGAGAGTACAGTGCTCTGAGGTGAAAACTCGGTAAACATTAAAACATTAATACTGCACAAAATACTAAATTATGAACCCTGGAACCTGAAAAACCTGTTAGATCAGTGCCTCCTTGAATATAAACATTACCTGCATGGAAGTGAATTAAACAGAATTTTACTTAAGTGTAGCGTCCGTGATAGCTAATACAGATCAGTTAACAGAAGGAAATGCCATCTGTTTGGTTATTTATTAAAGCAGCTATGAGGAATTTTCAGTTAATTTACCAGCCTTTCCCGAAGCGCTGGAGTCTGTGGTTGCATTCTGGATGCTAGTGGTCTCAAAAAACGCTCTTGTGTTGATGTGGTGTAGTACAAGCACCAGCTGGCAGTGTGTGGAAATCCTCCAATCTGTAGTTGAACTGCAAACACCTGAAGGCCTGTAGGGATGCCTGGCACCATAGGAGGTTGGGAGGGCGCCTGAGCCCAAAGGGACTGCACATTTGTGCCAGGTTCGTGTCCATGATGGAAATCCAGGAGGTGATAGGAATGGACTGTATGAATAAAGAGGATGGACGAACAAATGGTTATTTACATGAAGCCAGAATAGAAGACCTGGTGATGCCTTGGTGTTAAAATAAACCTCTACCCGGAGTTACATCTTCAACTCAGGATGGATGAATACATGAGTCCTGGAGGAGAATATCGGATGAGCCTGCTCAAGCTGGAACCAGACCCTGAATCACACAGAGGGGCTAGATCTGATGAACACTGAAGGACAAGGGGAGACAGGTGAGGCGTGTCAAGGCAGCACTGAAATGACAGCTGAAAGCAGCCCGGCGATGAACAGTTTTCATTTCTGACAGCAACAAGATGATTGGTTAACAGAGGTCATGGTGGAATCAGATTGGTTGAAGTGAACAGAAAGGTATAGCATGGAAAGGTTAAGCTTCATTTAAAAAGAAAACCTTGGCAGCATTATTGTTATATATTTTTTTTCTATTTTCTATTCATCCTGACCAATGAAAGTGTTGACGTCTGGTGCGTATGATCAACTCAATGCTGACTTCTGTCATGAATGCCTAGAAATGAAACTGCTCAAGGACAGGACAGTATTGGTTACCATGGTGACCTGCCTCATTTAAAAGAGGTTGATGATGTTTAACTTTATCTATCTCTCATCAATTGGAGTTAGATCATCCCAAAGATGGCACCCTAGCCCTGGAAACATGGCTCCATTTGGGATTTGCTCGATGTGTAAGTAGGAAATTGTTTGCTGTAACGTTGACCATGAAACATTTATAAGATGACTTCAAGTGATGTTATGCATCGTACCATGTTCACGAGCCGCTTGAAGCTGTAATATAGTTTAACATGCTCATGTCAGAGGCATAGCCAGACTTTGACTGGGGTTGCCCATCTTATGTATGGATGGTATGAAGTACATATGTTAATGTAGCCATTTCTCATATGTACTTCAAACATTAGGCTACAGATTCTTACAGAACCAATAACAACGCAACTGAGTGGCACAATACAAATGTAATATAAAGCTTCCATAATATATTCTTTAAAGCCTTTGAAAGGAAATCATACACCTAAAAGTGGGCTACATATAAAAAAGTAAACTAATAATAATAAAATAAAATAAATAAGCCTGCATGGATCAAATATTACAACCCCAAATCCAAAATAGTTGGGACACTGTGTATAATAATAACCGAAAACAGTGATTTCAAACTAATTGCAAAACCATATTTTATTCCCAATAGAACATAAACAAAATATTGCATGTTGAAACTGAGACATTTTATCATTTCATGGAAAGCTCATTTTGAAATTGATGGCAGCAACGCATCTCAAAAAAGTTGGGACATTGCAATGTTCACCATTGTGTAGCTGGGTTTTTCATTTTATGATGCACCATATTTTCTATTGGTGACAGGTTTGAACTGTAGGCAGGCCAGTTCAGCACCCATACTCTTCTCCTGCAAAGCCATGACCTTGTGAAGGATGCAGTATGCGGTTTAGCATTGTCTTCCTGAAAGATACAAGCATGTGTTGCTCTAAAACCTTTATGTTTTTCAGCATTGATGGTACCTTTCCAGATGTGTAAGCTGCTGACAACATAGGCACTAATGCAACCCCGTACCATCAGAGATGAAGAGTTTTGAAATGACCCCTGATAACAAGTTGCAGGACACAGCGCCCATGGTTTACAAAAAAAAATAAAATTTTGATTGATCTGACCTCAGAACAGTTTGCCATTTTTCCTCTGAGCTTTGGCGCAGAGAAGACGGTGGCATTTCTGGATCATGTTCACATATGACTTCTTCTTTGCAACTTGCATTATTGGATTTCAAGGTGTTTATACACAGTGAGTGTTCCTGAACCCATGCAGTGATTTCCAGTCGAGAATCCTGCCTGTTTTTAATCCAGTGCTGTCCGATGGCCTGAAGATCATGAGCATCCAGTTTTGACCTTGTCCTTTGCGCACAGAGACTCCTCCTCCTGCTTCTCTGAATGTTTGATGATATTTGACACTGTAGATGGTGGGGCCTTCAAAGTCTTTGCAATTTTAAACTGAGGAACATTTTTCTGCAAGTGTTTTTTAGACGTAGTTTGTCGCAGGTTGGTGAACCTCTGCCCATCTTTATATCTGAGAGGCTCTGCCTCTCTGAATTGCTTCTTTTATACCCAGTCATGTTACTGACCTGTTGCCAATTAACCTAAATAACTGTCAAATGCTCCTCCAGTTGTTTTTGATTTGTGCTGTATACTTTCCCAGCCTCAACTTTTTTTGAGATGTGTTGCTGACTTCAATTTCAAAATGAGCTAATATTTTCCATGAAATGGTAAAATGGCTCAGTTGCAACATATGTTGTTTATGTTCTACTGGGAATAGGGAATCATAGCTGCCCAAGATACATATGTCAAGTTTGTTTTCAAAAAAGAAAAACAGAGAGATATAAATCAGCACATACATATAAACATAAATGTTTGTGATTTAGCGCTCTCTGTTTCAGAGTGCAGTACCACTGTGTTATTGTGTCATGATGATTATATCATGCGTGATAAAAACTAGCAAACTAACAGCAGAACATCAAGCGAGTGCCACAACTCGACGAGAATGCATTTCTGGTAATCAGGAAATGTTAGCATGCTAAAGGTAAATTAAGAAAACACGGGAAACATTATACCTGCAATCAGGTGTTAGCATTAGCATTATATAGCAAAGGGCCAATCGGTCGGACTCAAACTCTGGGCCAGTGCAACCAAGCCTGAGCCTTTTCATGGGTCTCACTTGGCTTGCTCTACCAAGTGGGCTGCTAGGTTGACCCCTAGCATTATCCATACTGTAGAGCTTAAAGTGCAGGCTTTCTTTTGTTGTCCTTGTGGCTAGCAAAACACTAAAAGAAAAAACAGTCAGCAAAGGGAAGCACATTTTGTTTCTGCCCATCACCTAGCAACAGTGTTCTCATGAATTAAACCACATCAACACAAGGAATATCCTGTAATCGATTTCCATGTGTTTTGTGTGTTGAATGTACTCCCTCATGATTTATTTTGGGCCGTGTTTGTCTGTTGTTTTTGATTTCTTCTGACATTTAGTGGGGGAAAAAACTATTAATGCAGCTTTAACTAGCACTCCAGTAACTTCCTTACTGTGTGTGAGGTTCTGTTTTCAGGTAGTTCTGTGGTCTTATCACCTTACCACCGTCATAAGATGGTGAATGCTCATGTTAATCACCATTTATAATAATTTCAAATAAACATTAATTAATGAGCAATATATGTAATGCTGTTCCCAGAAAATGAGGCTTTCTTCCTGTAGTTACCCTAGATGAACCATAGAATTGAGTGTGTCAGTGTCATTAAAACTCCATCGGTCTTCAGTTAATGTCTTCTGATTCATTGCTGCACAGCTTGATCAAGATCCCAGGGATACATTCTTGCAAAATCAACAGTGACAGCCCCTGAGCTTTCGCTCAATGCATGACTGACCCCTTATTAAACCTGATTGATTGTCAACTTGTGAGCTTTGTTCCCCAAGTTACTGTCAAAGATCTCTAAAGAAGCAGCAGTGTCTTAAGCAAAAGGTATAAAGCCACCAAAATCACTAAAAAGAGTTGTGTGTGCTGCTCATGGTTTTCATGAGGCAGGCAGCTAGCAAGAAAGTAAAGTAGTAAACCTTTCTTGTTTTTCTGATTAGGTGTGACTATGGTGTGAAAACTTTGTGAAAGCATTAGTGGCTTGGCGGAATCACCAAAGACTTGTCAATAGTTTCATAAATGCCAAAATACACTGCAACTGATAAATGTGAATATTTGATGTTTTTTTTCTGTGACAGAAACTTGACAAAATGTTTTTTTAAATAGACAAAACAACTGACTGATTAATTAATAAAATAATCAGTTATGAAAATAATTTTGAGACAATGTCACTGCACTTTTAAATGCGGCCTTCAGTTCATCATTCTTGCATCTACTAGCCTGTCTGGCAACACATCATTCTCCGTGAGAGAATGACGTGACAATATTGACATTTCCTTTTCCATTTTTTCCAAGTTGTGTTCATGTGTCAGGGTTGTTTCTGACATGGTAAACAAGGATAAACCATGATCTTTACTAAACTACAGTTTCGGAGACAGGTGAAAAGGACATACAGCAGCACCAAACACAATAAACAAGATTGAATTGAAAAGGAGTCACGGACAGAGAGTGGTCTATTCAAATGGCACTTATTCAGTACTAGCCTGATTCAAACTTGCTTTACTCCCCCATCACATTGCTTACAGTTCTGCAGATACACATTCAGATACATGACCTTCTGCATGATTTATGCAAGTGTCTCCAATGTGAGAATACTGCTTTATGCTAATTTCCCTGAACACCAAAAGCCTGCAACATGTGCACCACTTTCTCCAGTTGCATTATGTCAATAATAATGAGAAACCTGCATTCTAATAAATGCCAAGAAATTTGAATGTGTAATGCTACTGACTGATCTATGAATATTAATGCATCTGACAACTCTCCACAAAGAAACAAACAAGCTGTGCTCTACATTTATCGGCTGAAACATTTAATGTGTCACTGAGGGAGAATGAATTTGCAAGCCTTCTTTTGAAATAGTGTTAACAAACAGCTATTGGCAATGTACCTTGCATATATTTTGGTGTTTTTTTTTTCATACTCATGTGAATAGCTTGTCAAATGTCCATCCATCCATTATCTGTAACCGCTTATCCTCATCAGGGTCACAGTCAGGATGGAGCCTACCCCTAGCTGGTCAAATATAATAAATGCAATGCCATTTGGAGATATTTCTAGTACACGAGAGTTTAATAGAGGACATATTTCCTGCCAGCCATCTAAATAGAATTAAAGCAAGGTCCCTTTGTGTAGGCTCACCATTTAGCACCTATATTTATCAGTCACTGATCAGAGAAGGGGCAGAGAAACCAAATTATCTCAGACAGTAGCATGAATAGGCCATAAATAGTGGAAATGTCTACCCTACAGCAAAGTTCACAGCATGGTGAGGGACTGTGTGAAGATATTATGTGAGGACTGTGCAGAGGTGAACATTGAAAAATTCCAAATGGTAGCTGTGAAAGGACCATGTCGAACACTGGAATTCAAAGTCTACATTGTGTAGATTTCCGGTGTTGGAGTTTTAGAATAAGGAATTATTACCACCTAAGACCTGCCTTAAAAATGTGTGTGCAGACCTTTGTCAGAACATGCCTATCAATGACAACAGCATTTTCAGTTCAAATTTCAGTGTACACCTATAACTCAGCAACATTCTAAAACAACATAATGCGCATTCAGTCCGTAATTATACAACCTGCCCCTTCTCACCCTAACATAATTGTCTAGCACATATGGCGTGCCAGTGCTTTTCATGCACACATCAAAACAAATACATGTACAACGAATTACAAAAGACCAAACAGAATATTCCTCACCAAGCACATACCGTTCAGTTATATGTTCTGTATGCATATCCTTGAATTGAATAGTTGAATAACATTTAAAGTGATTCCCCAGTGAATTCCACTCACTGAAATACACATCTGCTTTAATTCAGTACATACATACTGAGTTGTTTTTTTTTAAAATAAAATCTCTGCAGATTTCCAGGCAAGAGTCTGTTTTGGGCTCTTCACACAACTAATCAAGTTCTGAATTAATAAAACTACAATAAAATAAGTGGGAATTAGAAAGAAAATGGACTCTTATCTTCATGAGGTTTCCAAGAGAACATAATAAAATTTTATTTTGAGCTTAAGCTTACTCATTTCAGTATTATCCAAAAGCATTTTTGAATTGTCACTAGCAAAATTGTACCTGCAAATAAAACAAACTGCAAGATTATGCTGGAAAAATATAAATTCAATAGTTTTGGGCCCAGTACTGATCCTTGTGGGACTCCACGTTTAAACTTAATGAATTCAGATGTACTGTCAGTGAAGTATATCCTGTTGTCTGTTTTCCAAATAACAATTTTATTTGCTTGTGAATGTGCCTTAATGCCATAGTTTCCAAATCTACAGGATACTGATACTTGTAATTCACTCTTTTCTCAAAATAGTTTTTTGTTTTTAAACTAACAGCTTAAACAGTAACATTAACAGTATTTTTGAAAACTGTAAGCTATTAGTACACTCTTGATAAGCTTCTTTTCATTATCTAGGGTGACCTTAAAAACACTGTAAAATCAGGCTCAACATTTATAAAAAATAATAATTCTAATAATTTAAATAATTTGCAACCTCATTCAAATGTATTATTCTTTATCTCACTGTTTTTTTCCACGTAACCTAAATGTTATTTTTTTTATTTTTTTTATTTTCCTTCCTCTGTTATATATCGTTAGTGTTTAGCTTGCGTCATCATTACGGTCTACTTTTATACTTGTATTTTCATTGGAGCTCTGTATTTTATGATCACATTTGGAATCTCTCACACTTTATCTCCATAACTCTAGATTAGGATGTTAGTAAAGGTTATATGTAAATAGTATATTAGCTAGTAAATATTTAACAATTTTGTGTGTTGGATCTTGCCCCTCTCTTGTAGACTTGTTCAAAGTGTGTTTATGTAAATGTATGTTGTTGTATACTAATCAGAAACTGGTTTGCACTTGCCCTGCAGTTTGCAGGTCGATTTTGAGACAGTTGTAGGACAATGAAGAAAAAAGTTGTTTTCAAGCCATAACCTCACCTTTTATCAAACCAAACAAGTTTTTTTTTGTGATCATAGAGTCCTCCAGACTCGACTAAGGCTCGGCAGTTATCATAAATGTCCCAGGAGGCAGATAGCAAAGTCCAGATTGAGAGCATCGATTGCAGAAGTTCAGCAAATTTCCCAGCTCAGTAAAGTGAGACTGTGTTGATTATTTTCTTCACTATTTCACATGTGTTGCTTCTCTCTGTCTGTCAGCGGTGCAGAGAAGGCTGCCAGCAAGATTGCATCACTGTATTAAGTCATACTGCAAGATACAGATAGTCCTTTTACAATTTTATTTCAGCAATCAGGTTTTAAAGCCTTTCTTTACTTTTCAACAAAGTAGATTCAATCATTCCAGATAGGAAACATATTTTGGCTCATCCAATTGGAAGCAATTTGGCCGTAAGAGAAGAAAGAAAGGAGTGAGTCTGTTTTTCTGCATTGTTTCACCTAATTATGATCAAAACTACCCACGAGATAAAAAGGTCTGCACTTAACTTTTCAGCATGCTTGCAACAAAAACCTCTAATGCCACCATCAGGCCATCTGGCTTGGAACTAAGAAATGTAGGCCAGTCTAAGAAATGCAAATTAACCACTCTAGCGTCACCATTACTCCTCACTCACATTTTGACACTGATTAGTGGTCCTGGGACTGATTATCTCAGGAGCACAGGTTCAAATTCATAGTTAAACATGAAATCTTGAATGGCAAAATATTCTGAATAGGTAGTACATGTATTATTCATGTGATGCACCACATTCACACAATTGTATGACCAGTTTAATAAAAACATATACTTTAAGAGATCTATTGGGCATAACGTTGTCTTAATGCTGATAGCATTCATTTGTTTTTCATAATAACTGTGGAGAGATACTGTAAATATAAGGAGCGCCCAGGGGAAACCTTTAGCTTTGGAACAGCTGCGCCAGGGTTGCCTCAGGAAGAAACTCCACCCAAACCCCAGATGCAATCTGGAAGATGAACCCAGTGCTCCATGTCTTCATTGCTGCTGTACTTTGCCTGGACTTTTCAGGATTTCTTTGTGTTGTTGTGGTACCGACCCTGGGACTATGTATAGTGCAGTAATTGGTTTTGCTCATGAATCAAAATGCATTTAACATCACATTTTATAAAAACTGAATAGATTAGCAGTGAGTGACTGGCCAAAACGTCCCAGCAGTTCAGAAGTCAATATTTCCACAATTCTTTTGCGATAATGAAAAATTGCTCAGCATGCGTTGCCCAACAAGTCCCACTTTACTTTTGTGCATTGTCCTAAGACGGATGCATTTTTGCTTGCTGCTAAGTTACAGCTGTATTCCTGTATTGGATAAGCTTTGTGTGGAATGCTGTTGTGTTGTGCATGGCCGAGGCTTATAAATTGCCATTGCTTGGCTGCTTTGGTCCATTAGGAGGTCTCAGTGTAGCTGTTATTTGTATAGCCAGCTGGGCTTAAGGTCTTTATCAGAATAAAGACATAATAAATGTACAAAATATACAGTAGGTATTATTATTATTATTATTGTTATTGTTATTGTTATTGTTATTGTTATTGTTATTGTTGTTGTTGTTGTTACCACTTTTATATGAAAAATAACTGGACTGGACTCAAAAAAAGTGGGCACAACCTCATGCTTACATTTAACCCCTTTCTCTTATGAATAACTGCAATGCTGTCTGATCTACTGCAACAAAAGGACATAGCAAAGCTAGTGCAGAGCATAAACAAACAAAAAACAAAACAACATTGTGTTTTTATGTATGTTACATAGTAGTAATACCAAGTCTTCAAACTCAAAAACAAACAAACAAACAAACAAAACAAGCAGCAGCCATTTTGACATGAAATAGTAAGGTCAGGCATGTTTCCAGTTTTACTAACTAAGGGTCCATTCCAACATGATCCTGTTTGACCCGAATGGTCACACCTGTCACCTGTGTCTTTTAGTTTTGACTTTTAGCCTCTTGCTCTTGTTGTTATTATTACTTTTACTACTACATACTTATTTTCTGACATGACTTCCACATTAAACGTGATTATTTATGGGTGTTTTCATTCATATCATATTTTTTAATTGAAGGGTTGTTGAAGCTTCAGCCCTCTTCAGCTTCACTATCGCACGTGACCACTTCCTCATTCCAGCGCGAGCAACCCGACGCGAGCACGCTGTGGATCCGCCCCCAAATGTCTCTGCCCGTGTACTTCCTCGTTTTTGTTCCTGTTACTATGGTGACAGTTCAGCACCGTCATCGGTTGGCTGACTCGCTATGACATCAGGATGATATCGGGAATTCCTCACTCCCTTTAGGACTCCGAGTGACGGTGAACCGGAGCCGCGGACACCGCTGGGAGGAGGCGGCACGTACTGTTTACACGTGAGCCGTCAAGTTTACCGTGCGCGCTGCCCATGTTTTCATCTGAGCCCCGGTCCGCCGCCGGAGAAGATGTGGGAAAGAAGTTGAATGACAAAACTTCGAAAAACAGACAACATGGTCAACAGCATCATCATCTGCATTTCCTGGTCATAAAAAAACAAGATCTGAGATCTGTGCTGCTGCTACTGAAGAAGGCCGGCTTGAATGTAAGTGTGTCTGTGAATGAAAACTTCCACAGCTGCTGATGGCACTGTAGTAGTATAGAAAGAGTGAGACAAACAAAGTGATAGTGATTGAGTAAACTAACCAGGCAACAGTCCTGACTAAAATAGTTTAAAAATGTGAAAAAGTTAAGACTAAAAAAACTCAGTTGTGCTTGGTGACCTTTTCAAAACTGGTCTGCTTCAAAGACAGTATTGACTTTATTTATCTGGAAACACTGATATGTGACAAGGTCAGACATACTGTAGGGGAAACAAAACATTTGTATCTTTGACATTTACTTGAGTTTACCTGTACACGCTGATTATGGGGTTTTGTGTGCCAGACCGCACTTGTTTGCTTTTTCTGCTCTAATTTCTGCTGTTGTGTACTTTGCCTTTGTCCTGTATGCGCCGGAAAACAAGATCCGCAGTAGGTAAACATGACCCGCTGATTGTTTTCTGTCCGACTTGTTACCTGCGTGGACAAACAGGTAACAAGTTACGACCCTATAGGTGGTGATTAGGTCTTGGTATGCTGGGATATGTGTACATTTCGTTGACAGTGAAGAAAGTTCAGTTCACAGACATATGACAAACTTCACATGACAGAGGCACTGAGGGCAGCAGAGGGAAACACAAAACCTCTTTTTCTCAACTCTAGTGCTTGGTTCCCGTCATGCGTGTAGACATACAGAAATTTCTCAGCAGAACTCATTGTATCAGTTTCTGTTATATCAGTGTGTTTGTGCCCCCGACTGCGTCATCTGTATTGAATCTTATTATTGACCACATTCTCTGGACAGTCAATCTGCACCCCACACAGAGCCTGGCTGACCTTGTCACGGAGCTTTGCCATAGAAGGGATCAGTGACAGTGTACGGACATACTGGCAGCTCAGATGTCTGCTCTCCAGCTCGCAGGACATGCTGGCAGGTCGTCTTTAAATAGATAAGCACTTAAGTTGTATGCCAGTGAGGGGCCGTGACCTCTGAACAAGGTGATTTTTCAAGTCTATCTGCGTCTCATAGGGTGATTCAGCAAAATGTCTCCCTTCTCTCATAGTTCTGTGGTTTAAAGAATACGGAACAAGCAGACTGCTGTGTTTTATTCTCTCTTCCCTCTGAGAATAATTTTCTTCCATCTTAAAAAGAAACTGTAGCCTACTATAGCTCATCTCTAGATTCCACATCTAAGGGAATTTCAAGCCAAGTATATGAAGCGAACATAAATGCCATATTTATTTATTTACTGTACCGACTCATCATCTTGTTGCACCTTCTTCTGCAATTAATCCAAAGCTTTTCAAAGTGGGAGTTGGACCTCCCCAGGGCAACAGCAAACGTTTCAGAGGAAACTGAGTGAATGGAAATGAAAAAATATTTAATTAGTTATTAGAGTAGTTACTATACAGTAAAATGAGTTCACACAGTCAGAAACTAATACATGTGTTAGGACACATCTACGGGATGAAATAACATAATACTATGCCAAAGGCATCCAAAGTTAAATTAAGCAAGTAAACTAAGTAAACATTCATTTTTTTTGCTGAATTTCTAATAAAATTTGCGCTAAATATGGATAATGTTAATGGTTAATGTTAGAAATATTGTAGCAAACAGAATGTGAATTTATTGTGTTTCCATTAACCGGGTTGAGGCAAATAAACTGTCTAACTGAGGACAAGGTTTTGACGTCAGGAAAAAAAAAAACATGGAAAAAGGGAGCTTAACTTTCCGCTGTTGGGCAGGTTCTTTGGTTTCAGCTCATATTCAGACTATATTTCGCACCTCACTGATGTTTTCTAAAGCAAGATGATGCCTAGTTGCAAAGCCAAACACAACGGCGCTGCTGTGCGGCATAAAATGAACAGAAAGACTACAATTAAATTCTCTGTTTTTTGTGTGACAAAAAACAATTTCAGAGCTGTTTCAAAACCTAATAACAAACCTTGAGAAGTTGGATTTAGAGGTTTTACCTGCAGCAGCGTAACTAGGTACCGGTGGCTAAATATCTGAAGTTTTTATGTTTGCAAGCTGTTATCACACATTTTAAATGTTTTTGTGATTAATGTAGTTTCGGTGTTTTCTCCCCAGAGGCTCAGCCATGTTTCCTGATGCGTTAGAAGCAGCTGGGCGAGTGGAGGGCCTGCCTCTGTCTTCCCCGCAACCACTACCAGAACTAGAGGAGGAGGACGTAGAAGCATCAGTGGAGACGAGGGGGCCCAAGAGAAGAGGCCGCTACCGGCAAAGCCTGCAGCTTCTGAAGCCCTTCAGGATAACTCACAAGTAAACAAAATTGCGCTTAAATTCATGTGGCGTCTATCTGACAGTGAGCCAGATAAAGATGGACATGGAGTCTTACAGACGGTTTTAGGTTGGCACACATACAGGCAAGCTATTTAAAAACACATGTAGACTCAAATTCACATTTGTTGTGTTGTGCTGACTCTTAGGCGGTAGCGGGAGGCCATGATAAGGAGAGGAAACTTATCCCCCAGCGACAGACAGCGCTGTGTTTGAACATATGCCGACTGATAAACTGCCCCTGAGCTTTTTTTTTTTCTTTTTTTTCGCTGCTCTCTCAGATTTCTGTGAAGAGCGTGCAAATTACTGTTCAAACACTGCGGGCATGATTCACCTTTCCTTGACTCTGGCAACCAAAGGCGCCGCTTCTATGAGGAGCCTGCTCCCCCACCATGGCACCTCTGTGTATGCCTGCATTTTTAGACATCTCACCCATTTTCACGTCTTCTTCTCTATTCCAGGCACCAGCACCCAGTCGATAATGCCGGTCTCTTCTCATTTATGACTCTGCACTGGCTCTCCCCACTGGCACTGAAGGCCTATAAGGCATCCAGCTTGACTATAGATGACGTGTGGGGACTGTCTTGCCATGAAGCCTCTGAAATCAACTGCCAAAGGTGAGGTAACTGTGGCACTGCTGAGGTTTGCCTGATAAAAGTGACCTGCGGTGTTCAGAAAACTCTTTTTGATGCTGAAGCACAGTTTTCCTTGAAAACTGCGGTTGGGGTGTGACGTGACCTGAACAGCGTTTTGTCTAAAAGTGAGGTTATACCACATAGGAGCAACTTGTGAGATCAAAAAACCTGTCGGCTTTTTACAAACAAATTCTGCCAAGAGCCTTCTTTCCCAGCATTTTTAAAATGGAGGCGCGAGGGAGCAACCACTGTTGGGGGCGTGACCTCATGGCTATGTAGTGTGTAATGTGGAAGGTCAGGGGACATGGGTGACAGTGACTGACCACCACTCAGTGTAGATCGGATGGCGACACAGTAGTCGGTAGTCAGAGCTAACCAGCCATGGGGAAGCTACTCTCCAGGCACTCGAAGCACATTTATGTCCCTCTAACAGAGTCACTGTGTGGGTATGTACGAGTGTAGAGTGTCAGTGCGTATTTGTAGCCACAATGTTACTGTCCTAAATATCTCTTGAAGCTCTAAATATAGCTTATTGGTAGTTATTGATAGATCCATGTCTGGCAAAGGAATAAATATCATTCATGTACAATGATGTTTTTTCACCAGCACTTATCAATCTTGTTTGAGAGGCAGAAACTGGGACTGCATACACAGCTCATTTTGGACAGAAATAGCTGTTTTTTTTATTAATTATTCATTTATGGCTTTTGTTGGAAAAATCGCATGCATTAGCATCATATGCAAGAAGTTACGTGAATATATATGCAGAAAAAAAATGGCCAAAAAAATGGTGTCTAGTTTATCTGTTTAAAGGATATGTCCGGTGATGGCTTATATACAAATCCAATGTAAAAAAACAAAAAACAACAATGTATTGTACTGCCTATGTATCCAAAACATGTACGGATTCCACGTAGAGACAATGACAACTGAAGATAGTCCAGAACAAATTACTTTGTTTATACTTAATCCTGTTTGAGAAATGTTTGCTTAATGCGCCTAGCCTAGCTGTTTTAAGAAATTGCACATAGTACAAAATTGTGACATGTTTTCAAAGATTCAGTCAGACAGTAGGTTAGTTTGATTTGTTGACATGAAGAAAAGTTTAGAACATTACCATCCTTATACTTTATGTGCAGTGCAAACAGCAGACTGCATATGTATGCTTCATTGTATGCTCAGACAGCCCAGGGATCAGCTAGCACTCATGTGCTGGAATCCTGCCTCGTCCCAGGTTTTTCCCAGGTCAGTTTGTGCTAACTTGACTCTTGACACAAGGTACTTCTACGAAAATCAGTATAAGGTAAAGCTATAACACCTGATTTAGTTGATGTTGTACATAAATTGTGGAAATTCCATTACCTGCCTTAATTTGCAAATAATCAAATTACTAATTAATATGTAGTGGACTCTTATGGATATTTTTCTGGGCCCTTTGATGCTAATTCATGCTTGAGGAATGTAATTCATGCTTGAGGAAATGTAATTGCTATAACCCTGTAAAATGTAATATAGACACATATTATGATAGAAAAAAAAATCATCCGTTAAGGTGAAAAGGGCATGTTTTTTGTTTCAAGTACCCAGTGGTGCTTGTTAGCTCAGGTTGCATTCGTGTGAACTGGTATCACCTCACAAGGGGATTGTTTTCCTCTTTAAAACAAAATTTGAGAAAGCTTTGCTTTCCCAGCCCTGCGTGTAAGTAAGATGCATGTGGTGATGAAACCTGTCAAAGTAGACAGTATGAGGAAAACCAGCACATATCCAAAGTTGCTTTCTGAGTTTAAGTAGTTTGGATTTTCCTTCCATGGAAACTATAGACATGGAATTCTGGGGCTGATGCTGATACCGATATTACATAATAATATTGAAATCAGCATCAGCCCCAAAATTCCATCTCAAAATTCTCCCTAATGATAATTCAATCTAACCACTATATAGGATTTTATGTGTTTGTGCTGCATGTGGTCAGTCTGTGCAGTGAGACTTAATTGATGGACATCCAGCACAGGGACAGGGAGGGAAAGTGAGGCCGCTAAGAATAGCAGGGATTAGAGATTACGGTGAGAGTTAGTGACTGACTTGGGTTGTTATGTCATTAACTCCTCTACTTACGATGCGCTGTGTCTGCCTGTCATATTCATTAGCTGCCATTGACCAGAGTTAGGCTGCAGCAGACCATGAGATAAAAGTCAGTGTTTGCCTGCCAAATACAGCTTGAGTACGTTTCTTGTACTAATGCACTAATTCTAAGGATGAACATTTAAAGGCTTAAACGGTTATGAGAGGCCATTCGGTTTTTAAACTTGCTAAAAAGAAAAACAATGTTTTTTTTTTCCATTACTCATGCACTGTCGGGTCAGCATGACATAGTAATATAGAATAGAAGAGGGTGACTTTTGAGGAAGTTCAAGCTGGGTGTTATATAAACGGCCAGTTCTGTTTTAAGGCTCTGGCTCATGGCCTGGAGGTTCAGCGCTACTGCTTTGTGTCTTTAAGAGCCCATAGAAGGCAAGCAGCAATAGAGCACAAAGCTATCACATCGGCACGGGTAGGCAATGGTGTGTATAAGCACTGCAGAGTCACTGGAGACGGGAGGTCTTTATTTTGTGTTTACATAGCAAGAACAGTTATGCAACCCCGATGCTAAGCAGGGATGATGGCGTAAGGGGGAATGGGAAAAGCACCCTGGGAGAGTTGACACTTGTTGGTGCTCAGTGAGGTGCGAACCTTGAATGCGATGTCCTGGCCAACACTCTCTCGAAACATCAGCTTTGCTTGCCATCTGGCAAACTAAGGCGATGGCTGCTAGGAACATTTCAGACATGTTTGAAAGCAAATCATTCCTCCACAATGTTGCTTTGTTGCTGCCACTTTGATTTATGCGTGTGGCCAAGCACGGACTTAAAGAACTGCTTGTATCGTGGTTTTGAATCTTGATGATGAATGAAAATGAAAGCTATAAATACACACAATTTCGAACGCGTAACGCAGGTACCATTATGCAGGTACAAGAATACTCTTTTCCTCATGCTCCCTTGCTCAGCCAGTTAATGGGATTTAATGTTTTACCCACATAGAAGTCTCATTTCCAGAGACTCAAGCTGCAGTCTATGCAGTGATTGTCCTGCAATTAATTGTAATTTCTTAGATTCAACACCATTTGATTTCAACTAGTAATTATCAGTGTGTGAGATTCCAGTTGGTTTAATGTTCTGCCTATCTCTGATACGTTTTTAATAAAGCCATTAGGGTGTAAATTACTTTCTGCAGCTGTTCTGCTGCTGCTTTGTGGAGTCATTAGCAATGATGCATTTGGCCAACAACATATTTTACCCTCTTCAAGGGGCATTATACAGCAATAAAAGCACATTAACAGAGCCCGAACATGTCTGGTAGTACCTTTCTAAGTCTAATTTTGTGATTCATCATTCATGATCATATATTATAGGTCACCTTTATATTGTGATCAGCCAAGCAGCCTTCAGTGTTTTGTGTTTTTCAGCTGCCATGAGTGGCTGTTTATATCCTCCTCCATTGTGCTTTCGAACAGTCTGATAAATTAGAATTGCAACTGTGAAGGTTTTAATCATCCTAATTTAAAGAAAAACAGCAACACATAAAGTTCCTACATAAAATTCCTTTTTCATGATAATTTTGCCCTTCAAAAATGCCGGTTTTTACATGTAGTTAGTTGCCGCTATAACGGTACTATGCATAATATTCATGAGCAAGAGTGGTGCAGGTATAGCAAACTATAATTGTTGAGACTCAACTGATTCAGTAAGTTGAGTTCAATAACAGTACAATGATGTTTGTTTGAGCTTTCAGTTCATATAGCATGCCGTCATTTTGTGTTCCCGGTTACGTGTTGCAGGCTCGAAGCTTTGTGGCACGATGAGCTGAAAAGACGAGGGCGAGAGGAAGCATCGCTGACAAGAGTCTTCTGGAGGTTCTGCCAGACCCGCATGCTGGTGGCGATCTTCTCCCTCCTCCTTACAATGGTGGCAGGCTTTGTTGGGCCCGTGAGTACCGCCCAAATCCTGTTTTTCCTTTATATTCCGCTGATTCAGCTAATATGCCTTTGAGCGTGGCCGCTGGCTTGGAGTCTCGAGTCCGGGTGTATTTTCTGAAAATCACTTTATCCCGTTTCACGCTGGTCTGGAAATTGAAATGAAACCATACTGGGAGATTACAAAGCCTTAGATAGTGAAACCCACATTAATACCGCAGATTAGCTGGTTTGTACCTCGTCAAGCCATGGTCCGCAAACATATTTTTTCTGCCACACTTTTGGTTGTGGTGAAAACATTTCATATCAGAAATTTTAAATATTCACCTTAAACCAAAGAGCAATTAAGTTTGGAATTCCCCCTTAATAATATTACTGAGTCTCTCCCATTGTTCCTCGTGCCCTAAGCTGTTTTTTTAATGTGATGTTATGTGTACGCTATGTGCTTGCTACTAACCGCAACTAATAGCATTAACAGGATTTAGTTCTTACACAATGACGCATGTGTCTCACATTCCTGACTTGATTTATTTAGTACACTGAAACAAAGCCTTTGCATATGTTATCTCAGCAGTTTGTCAATTTCCAATCTTATTTTACGTATTTAACGTGACACACTGTGGTCTTCTCATGTCAGCCCCATCAGGACTTTTAATTGACTGCGCAAACATTCTTTCCTGTTTTTCTTGTCTGTTTACTCTTTCCTGTTTTTCACATATTCTCTTTCATCTTCCCTTCTTATTTTTTTGTTTTCATGTCATCCATGCCCTGCTTATCTCTGTCTCTGGTATTTCCTTAATCATACCCCTCCTTTGTTCTTTTTCTCCTCCTTTGTCTGTCCCACTTTATCTCCTTCGTGTTTTTTGCTTTTTGTCTGTGTTGTTTTTGGCTCAGTTTTTTACGATTTTTCGTCTTTGCATTTCCTTCACCCTCGCTTCCGCTCTATTCACTTTCTCCATGTTCGTCCCCAGGCTCTCCTGGTTCGAGCTCTGCTGGAGTATTCCCAGAGCTCAGAGTGTTATGTGCCGTACGGCCTGTCTCTGGTAGCCGGGATCTTCCTCATGGAGTTGATGCGCTCCTGGTCTCTGGCGCTCATGTGGGCCGTCAACTACCGCACTGCAGCACGCCTCCGTGGGGCAGCTCTTACTTTTGCCTTCAACAAGATCCTCCGCCTCCGCAGCACTAAAGACATCAGCCCAGGCGAGGTAGGTGATATAAGCCTTGGGGGGACTCGTCTTCAAATTAACTAAATCACCCCTCGCTGCAGGGCACCACATGCAGATGATTGAGATGGATTTAATTTCTGCTCTTACACCATTCCTGCTTAGATCTTGGCAAATCCCATAGCCTGAGGGAGGGGAGGCTGTCTAAGATTAGTCATTACACAGCTTAAGAGGAATCATTGTCCAACAAGTGAACATGGGAATAAGGACAACTGTATTTGTGAAATTGCTTTTATCGTCTTAGTGGTGACATTTCGGGATGTCTTGTTTTCATCCATTGCAGATTTTTTATGTAATTTGTAAATTCACTATCTCTCTACCCTCAGCTGATCAACATCTGCTCCAGTGACGGACAGCGGCTATATGAAGCAGTATCAGTGGGCTGCCTATTGGCCGGGGGGCCACTTGTGGGAATGCTGGGTCTGTCCTACACTGCATACTTCCTGGGCCCCACTGCTCTGCTGGGGTCAGCTGTTTTCATCCTCTTCTACCCTACCATGGTACGACTTCAGCAAAATATCTGTAACAGTGAGACAAAGCTCATTAAGTTCAAGTTTTGAGTCTTCAGTGCAATGCAAGACGAAATACGGGGTGGATTTATTACAGGCACACAAATTAGAAATAACCACACACACACAAAGACGGGCAACTATCAGTGTTTTTAATAAAGTGTAAACTGCTGTCAACAGCAGAATGTTGTGTTATTACAGATTTTATTTATACCAAGTAATAATCACATTCATTATAACAGTGACAAGCAATTTAATTACAATTTCTAAAAGTTTCACCAAGACTTAATGACAGAATCCTTGCTTTGTTGTTGACTCATTATTTTCTGCGCAATAACTTTCGTAAATTTGGTTAGTAGGAGACGTGATGACTCGTCACTTCTCTATCTTTGCGTTAATCCGGGCTGTTGAAGTCTACAACCAGCGCTTTTTTTAAGGGCTTCATAACTCTTCAGCCATCAATCTCCTGTCAGCTTCGTAGCTGTTATTTTGAAATTACACTCAGTCTAAGCCCTAGCCTGACAGTTGGAGACCCTGGTATTGATGTGAAAGGCATTTATCACTCCGGTCCCCCGGACAGCCCTGCAGCACGGCTAATGTGATTGTGTCTGCTTTCATTTCCTCTCCCGCCACTTATTTCTCTTGTCATCACTTCCTCTGTTCCCGTCTGGGCAGATGCTCGCATCGAGACTGACGGCGTATTTCCGCAAGAAGTGTGTGGCAGTGACTGACCGGCGCGTGAGGCTGATGAACGAGATCTTGGGTTGCATTAAGTTCATCAAGATGTACTGTTGGGAAGATGCCTTTGCACAAAATATTCACAGTGAGTGTTATGGTCATGGTCTTCAATGATTCAGCAACATCATACTACATTGCTCATTTCATGTTTGTGGTCAAGACCGGGTGGTTTTCTGAAGATGCAAACTTCATTCCTATTTAGTGCTATTTTAAGGTTTTGGGTCACCTCATTTGAATACCTGTCACTGTTTCAAATTAGTAATTAACTGGTCAGTTTATCACCTGAAATTAGACTTATCCTCTTAGTGAACTGGCAAGATAACCCCGACCCTGAATCCATTTTCATCAGCTTGCTCCATTTAGGTTGTTCCCAGTGCCATCCTCTATAATCAAGGCCGGTTTGAATCCCTTGGCTTCAAGGTTAATTTGCAAGGTGTTTGGAGCCTTATGATACCTTGAATGACTGTCAAGACTGCTCTACTTATCCATGAATTAGTAATGGCCTTTTCTCATGGGGCCCTTGCTGTAGGTTGTAGATAAGGATCATTTTCCTCTTTTAATCATGCTCCAAATTAGCCAGGTGGGGCTTGTTTTCCACCGCTGTCCTTTGATTACCTATTATAATCATAATTAATTGGCATTCAACTTAATGGCCATGAGTCTGAAGAGCTAGAGTGTCATTCTGTTCAATTACTATTGTTGTTAAATTGATGATCACAGTGTTTTTTTTGCCCGGGGCGTCTTTTGCTTTGTAATCCACACAGAAACACACATAACATCCTAAGCGGCTCCCATGGAGAATAACGTGCACCACGACGAGGAAGTTCTCTTCCACACACACAGTGCTGCCGGGCTTGTATTAAAGATGCACAAGCTTTTTGTTCCAGTGTTTGCACCCAATGAACTAGGTGAACAAAGCAGCTAGCATGTGCATTTGGGAGATACAAACACGGAGGAAGGGGGGCAGGATTTGGGCATTACACTTGGACAGTTATCAAGGTTCAGCAGGTTTTGAAGCCCCTTTCACACCATGTATGGATGTGGAGCCCTTGTCCTCCCTTCTATATCTATTTCTGTCCACTCACTGTGTGTTGGTTATGGACTCTTATGGTGTTGTTGATTGGATGTTCACTGGTGAACCCTTTGGGAGTCACTCAGCCATCACTTTATTTTCTCTCTCTTTATGCCCGCCTTTGCCTTTTTGTCATATCTCTCCCTCTTATCTTTTCAACAGAGGTGCGATCAGAAGAGAGGGGAATACTGGAGAAAGCTGGAGTCGTCCAGAGCCTCACAGTGGGCGTGGCTCCTATTGTTGTGGTGATAGCGAGCGCGTGCACTTTCACCCTACATATGGCTTTGGGCTATGACCTTACTGCAGCTGAGGTATCTAAATATGGGAACCTGTTGCTGTTGTTTTTGCGAACCATCAAATCCTGTTGAAATTTCCTGTGTTGCAGGTCTTCCTCATTTCTTGTCATTATGTCATTATGAACATTTGTAGATATTCAGATCAGGTGTAAATATCTGTAATAACTGTCTCCTTCTCTGCAAATCCGATCTTAGGCTTTCACTGTGGTTGCAGTTTTCAACTCCATGACCTTTGCCCTGAAAGTCACGCCATTGGCTGTAAGGTCACTGTCTGAGGGTGCTGTTGCAGTCAAAAGATTTCAGGTACAAACAGTCCGTCAACCAACCTGTTAGTCAGCACCGATAAAAGAAAAGCAAGGTTTTGCAGGTGCAGGTGCTGTTGATGCTTAAAACACACCCACCTGCAGCACATTCTGACATTTCAACACATGGTAAAAATCACATGTTAGTGAGAGATGGTTTCACAGAGCCAGCTAGGATTAAGTAAGCAAGAATTTCCAACAAGGAACTGGTTGGACTATACCTTCTTATAAAAATGAGGCTCAGTAATATGAGTAATGGTTGGCCCTGCAGGCAATATCACATGACAACCTCAAGTATGATGAACAATCTTTTACTTGGACGTAAGCACAGACAGAAACTTGCTTTTATAATTTTATTTTGAAATTTTGTCTAGTTGGTCATCACAATGTGTGTGTACAAAATGAAATGTTGCATGAAGTGACCCATTGTGTCTGTTCACACAGAGGCTCTTCATGATGGATGACAGAGAGGTTGTTTTGGCCAAAATGGAGGACCCTAGCAACGCAGTTGAATTCCAGGATGCCACACTGGCTTGGGAAAAAGCGCGCTCTCCGGCTGCAAAGCCTAACCCGCCTCCCAAGAAGCGAGGAGGGATGAAGCGCGTGCTGCGCAGGGAGAAGCTCAGCCTGTACATTTCCACAGAGGACGGAAAAGAAAACAAGGAAGGTCCCAACGCGCAGAGTCTCCTCACCAATATGGAGCAGGAGAGTCCACAAAGCACCATCTCCTCCACTCAAAGCATACGACCTCCGCTGCACAAGACCCTGCACCGCATTGACCTGCGCATTAAGAGGGTAACAACACAAGCATATACATTTCTAAAGAAGGACAAACCTTTGCCTGCTTCATCATTAATTACCACAATGCCACTGGTTTTCCCCCCTTTCTAGGGTTCACTGGTTGGAATCTGCGGTGGTGTCGGTAGCGGAAAGAGCTCTCTGCTGTCTGCTCTCCTGGGACAGGTGAGATTTCACTGAATGTTTAACTAGATTGCTCAGTTTAGATTTCCTCTTCAGACAGCCCAGACATGAATAACTGCAACAAGGATAGCTTTAGTCTTTTTGGGCCTTTTATGGACACAGGACCTATTTGAAAAGGAGTGTTTCAACCCTTTTTCTGCTGCCAACCTTCTGTGTTTGTGTTGCAGATGACCCTATTAGAGGGTAATGTAGCTGTCAGTAGTGGCTTCGCTTACGTGTCACAACAAGCCTGGATCCTCAATGACTCACTGAAGGAGAACATCCTGTTTGGAAATGAGTACGACCGAGACAAGTAAGATCAAATACTAAATAATGATGTTACGAAGAACAAAAGCAATAAAATGTAAGATTTGTCTCTAATTTAACATCTTTTCTCACTGTTTCATCAGATATCATGCTGCACTGGAAGCCTGCTGTCTTCTCCCAGATCTTGCAGAGCTCCCATATGGAGATATGACTGAGGTATCTGTAGAAATCTGCTTCTCAGCGATAAGATTTTCATGCTGCTTTACTTCTGAGTCAGTTTTAAAATGACACGTGCCAACTGTTTGCAATTCTGTGCAACTACAACAAGAGGATGGATTATCAGAGCTTTCTTTTTCTAGATCGGAGAGAGAGGTGCCAACCTGAGCGGAGGGCAGCGTCAGAGGGTGAGCCTGGCACGTGCCCTCTACAGTGACCGGCCCATACTTCTCCTGGATGACCCTCTCAGCGCTGTTGATGCTTGCGTGGGTTCCCATGTCTTCCATAAAGCTATCAGGGGTGTAGCCAAAGACAAGACAGTGCTTTTTGTGACCCACCAGCTGCAGGTAAGGGTTGTGTGTGTAATTTTTGCCAAAGCAAACAAAACTGATGTTAAATTTAATAGTTTCAGCATTGTGAAAATATTATGTCCCCTTTTTGTCCCTCTTAATCATTTTTGCTTCTTTGACGAGGTGGATAGAGTCGTCCTAAAAGCAACCTCTGTTATGAGTTTAAAGCTCTGCGGTGTCAGCAACATTAAATCACTGAAATTAAATTTAAATTATTCTACCCTTGTTTTTGTTTTTTATTTTTTAGTACCTGTCTGAGTGTGACCATGTTATTCTGATGAAGGATGGGCAGATCGCCGAGTATGGCACCCATGCTCAGCTCATGGGTAAAGAGCGTGACTATGCCGCCCTATTCAACAGCATGCAACAGGAGGTAAGGCTCGGGGCACATGAGGCACCAGGCCAGCTTTTTTGAATAAGGCGTCTTTGCCCTCACAACACAATAACGCTGAACATTACTAGCTGAATAATTCATAAGCCCAGAAAAAAAAGGGCAGGCCCAATAGCTGGGAAATGTTAATGCATACATGGCCTTTCATTATTTATGCGTGCATTGATTTACTGGTGAGCTGCTAAAGACCCTGTCAAGATATCTCTGTTGAAATGACTCGCAGGGTGTTGTTACACCTGCGATGATTTGTGGCATGTTTTCGAAACTTACTTTCCTCCCTTACCTTTGTGTCTCTTTAGAATCTGGTGAAAGAGAATCTAAAAAACAAACAGCAGAGGAAAGGTACAGAAAAGGCTGACAGTGCTGTTGTTAAGGCCAAGTTCGGTCCAAAGGTGGAAAGCAAGAAAGGAGGTGAGAGACCCTGCCCCCCTTCATGCTCCACATATAGAATGAATCCTAAATGCTTATTTTCTTTGAAAACTTTTTTTTTCTTTCTTGCATCATTCATGTAGGACAACTGATGAAAGCTGAAGAAAAGGGCTCAGGTGCAGTCGACTGGTCTGTGTACGGTGCCTACATCAAAGCATCAGGAGGCCCAATAGTCTTGATCATCAACATCTTCCTCTTCCTCTCCACCACTGGCAGCATCGCCTTCAGCAACTGGTGGCTGAGCCACTGGATCAGGCAGGGCAGCGGGGTGAGTTTGGAGGCGACCCTGCTTTACTATAACCCACACCGCTTTTTACTGTGTATTTGGCTCCCGAAGGAAAAATCACAACATATTCTTCAGTGAGTTGTGGGAACCGAGTGAGAATTAATCTAAATGTGCATGATTAAAAAAAGTAACAGCGCCCCGGTAAACTTAATTAAAAACAAGCACGAGCAGCGAAGAAACAGATGTGCAGCAAAGCAGGCGGTGGCTGCTATTGAGAAATGTGCTTGGAATAGTAAACATCATTGAACTGACTGATTTTCATGTACTTTTTATGTGATTTTCTCAATTTCATTAGAGGCAAAATTCCTACATGGGGAAAAATTGGATTTTTTTTTTTTTTTTTTGTAATTTGTTGCTCCATCTGCCCTCAGAACACATCATTAATCTTATCGAACGAAACGATGGCGGGCAACAGCATGAGGCTCAACCCTCACATTCGGTATTATTCAACTGTTTACATTGCGTCCATGGGAGCAGCTTTACTGCTGAAGACAATGAGAGGCCTGGTGTTTGTGAAGGTAAGCTTCCCCCACCATCTTTCTGTCACACGCTTTCTCCACTTAATCACTGGTGAACTATACAAGCGATAGCGTGTTTGAGAAGAATATGAAAAGTTTATACGTTAGCGGTGTACGGTTAAGTAGTGCTCCTACCTAATTGTCTTTATTGTCATTTGTTCATGCTCTCATGGTTTCAGTGCTATAATTGAAAATGCCTGTGGGCCAAATCCATTTATCTGTCCGCCGCCATGTCTCACAGCTTTACAACAGCCGCGCGTGTGTATGTGTGTGAGAGTGCAAGAGAGACAAAGAGAGGCAGCGGGAAAGGAAGGACGTGCGTGCGTGTCAGTGCCCCTTCGGGTGTGCATCCTCTTTTTCAGACTAACCCAACCTGACACCGCATTTCAGAGGTTAGGTCCCCACATTAATGTGTGCCACTTGAAATTGCTAATTTTTCAAAGATGGCTAATCTTTTTTTTACCCCTAGCTGTGATGAGATCTCTGGGACTGTTGAATATTCCATTAATAGAATTAATTTGTTCTCTGCCGCCACATGTAATTTCTGTCCAATTGGTGAAATGTCTCTGGCTCATTGGGTCATGACCTCGATGTCAGCCTGCCAGAAAATCATTATAAATGAAGATTTGACAGCTTGTCTCGCGCGAGGGGAGAAAAAAAAAAAAAAACTACCCACCACTGTGCGCAACATGCTTGGCATATGGTGAGGTAGCATTTGTTACTCTGCAGGCAACATGTGAGTGCCACTGAATTTATCCATTATGTGTTTTCATGTTTGAGGCTAAGCACATTGACAAATGATTTCCTTCCAACTGTCTGTTTATCCAAGCTGTGATTCTTTCCGTATGCTTCTTAAACTTGTTTGTTGACATGTGTCAGGTCTCATGTTCAAAACACGGCTGTTGTTTGCGTTGACAGTGCACGGTGAAGGCTGCCTCCGCACTCCACGACAAGCTGTTCCGCAGGCTCCTCCTCAGCCCCATGCGCTTTTTTGATACAACACCTCTGGGTCGCATCCTGACCCGATTCTCCAGAGACATGGATGAGGGTGAGGCTTGATTTGTCTTGACTTGGAACGTTTCCCCCAAGAGGGTTCTCATTCAGTGAAGTCACCCCGGTTGACAAGGTGTAGTGCCAAAGCACAGTGTGGTTTCACATGGAGTTTCTTTTTTTGCCAGAGGTAGTGGCTTTCTGTTATCCACTTCACTCGTGTCTTTGCTTGACATGTTGATTCTATTTTTTTGGGTGGGGGTTGGATGGTTGGTTGTATTTCAAAGCGCTGACTGCATTTTGTCTTCTTCCTCTCTTTTGTGAGAACCACTCAGGGGACAGGCAAAGAGAAAGCTGACATATCAAGATAGTTGTACACAACAGCACGCACCGCGTCTTGATATGTAATGTGTTTTCTCCCCAAAGTGGATGTGCGTCTCACCATGCAAGCTGAAATGCTGCTGCAGAACCTGACCTTGGTGCTGTTTTGCCTGGGGATGGTGAGCATTGTCTTCCCCTGGTTCCTGATCTTGATCCTGCCCCTGGGAGCTTTCCTCTGCATTGTCAACCGTGTCTCCAGGTCAGATTCTCATCACTCCTATGTTGTTATCATTACTGTTGGCATCGAGCCTGAGATTCAAACATCTCCCTGTAATCTGAACAGTGCGACCAGTGACAAGCGATTAATAAGTTAACAAGTGCTCAAGTTACTTTAAGTGATGACTCGTAACTTATAGCTGCATTAATTGTTCAGCGTGAACAGTAGGTTAGTATTCAACAGTGAGCGTTCTTCAGGAAATCAGGTGTAGTCTTGTAGTGTTAAGGCTGTAAAGAACCGTCATGGCACGGATTCAAACTCCTTCATTCGCCTTTGTGGAGGAGAATACATCAACGTAAGGTACGCGTGCAAGGGTGTTTCTACAGCCTGCCTCAGAGGAATGTTTGTTTTCACATGGTTAAACAACCCGGCCTTTGGTTTTATTATTCTTCAAATGCGCAGTGCTTTAGTCCACACTGTTATCGGCAGTCTTAACGTCAGTGGTGGATAATTGTCGAAGGAGAATCTGTTTATTTGGCCATAAATGTTTTGATTGTTTTACTGCTGATTTGCTGAAGCGGGGCAGCAGGCTGTAAATAACAGCCATATTTGAGTCATGTTTCTGGATACGTGACAAACACAAAGCAAAGTAAACGTTTATCTCAGTTTAACTCTACATCAAATCCTGAGAAAAATATTTAGATCTGAAGCTGCTTCCCTCACCAGTGAGTCCCTTACGTTTTCCGTCTGCTGTTTGGTTCAGGCCAGGTTGTCTGCTGCCGACAGCTGCTGTCTGCTTCTGCTGCAAAAGAGGTCGATGGGAATAATAAGAATGAACCATACATTAAATGTGGGGCTGAAAAATACTGACCTAAAACAGGCTAAAAACCTCTGTAGAGCTGCAAAGTGGGTGATTATTCTCTTTCATTCTTTTTTATTATTCCCTCTGTTTATTTATTCTCTTTCTTATTCTAGCACTATGAGCGGCCATTTTGACTTTACAAGGAGATGTGATTAAACGGTCTCATTCACGAAAAATGCTGCCAGTTAAGCTGCATTCCTGACAGCTCAGGACTCAAAAATTTTCCAGCTTCCTGCTAGAAAAAGTACAGTGGAGCGCAAGTCAAAGTCAGAGTTCCTACTTTGCACAAGGCTATCTACATCGACGAAGAAGCAGCTGACATCACACACACTTCTGTTGTACATCTCAATCAATAGGAGAGAGGTGTAGGATGTATATGTAGACTACAGTATTTGTGTAGGCTAGTGAATGGTGGAATATTTGGCGCATGCAAAAGGAGGTTGTTCAACTATGTGTACACTTAGAAGAGAAAGGTTTTTTGTTTACATACCGCGTCGTGCAGGGACGACACTGGGAGGTTGAAAATTGGACATTTCAGATTGGAAATTCCGACCTCAGACTTGGACTGACTGGAACGCAGGGTTAAAATGAGCTTTGAATGAAAAAGCACAGTGCGGCCTTCAGTCAAACAGCAATCAAACATTATGAATTAATTGATGCAAACGTATTCTAAAAAGTAAAAATCTTTATCTGTGTTAAGTGTTATTGGACTTTTTTTTTGTGGTATATGTTCCAGGAGCATCGTGGACGATCTGATGACTCCGCTTTAGTCATTATTTATGGTTTTGCAGCAATTGTGCAATAAAGGTGGCGCCACTGACGGGAACGGCAGCACACTGGTATCTTGGGAAATAACCACTGCTTCTTCCCCTCTCTTAGTGATAAAGAAGAACGTGACTCTCAGTGCTATTATTGTTCACATGTGAAGTCACAAACTACAAAGACAAAATCCGGGAAGTTCTGAATGTCATTATACATATTAATGGTACATGTGATTTCTATTACATGTATGATCATTTTGGTTTGAAGTTATATCAAGTAAAAATTAGTTTTGGGGGGAACATTTAATGACATTTATTACTTTAGGTTCATAGCTGAGTTGCCTCCTTGCTCACAAATCACAGACAGCTTCTCCTCCCCTTCTGTGGATATGAATCGCTTGATATCCTGTCCTCACATAAACTGAAATTCTGGATTTCTTTAATCACATTTCATACCAGATTGTCTCTTGAGGGATCAATTTAATTACAAAATATCTTCATTTATCTTTTAAAAGACATCTGATTTGTAGCCGATCCAAGTGGAATTAATGTTGAACTTTGCTAAAATATTAAAGCATATAAGAACCGAGAAAAAAGGCTGATACCGAAGAGGTAGCGATCACCCCTGGCAACGGTTTAAAAGAATGAGATACTGTATCTTACAAAGTCACGACATCCGAGGATATGTATGGATGTTACATCTAACTGGATCTCCCATTGAAATTACCCACTTCTAAAGCAGCCTTTATTGAATTCTGAAATGAAAGTGCCCAGGGCATAAACATGTTTGTCTGGATCACAGGCTCCAAGCGATGAAGTGTCATGTTCATTCCCTCTCTCTTCTGGCCTTTTATGAGAAAACCAAATGATTCATGGGAGACTTGTAATTCACATGCACCATCCATTCTGCCTTTGTGTCTAAAAGTAGAAAGACACCTCGCTTTGTCAATAAACCTCTCTCACTCACACCGCTACGTGGACGGAGAATTTGGTGTCTGCCGGCTGTATGGGCGCCTCTGTGCGACGGTGCTCATAGTATTGCACATATCATCAGATAGTGTGAAACGACCGGTGCTCTGTCAAGAAAACGGGTGATGTGTCGTGGGCCGGATTCCTCTGTCCACGGCGTCATCATTACCTGTCTGCAACACAGCTGCATCATCAGAGCTGTTGCATTTCCCATTCCTTCCTTCTTTAGTGGCGGTTTAGTATTCAGGCGTAACGTCTGTGTTCCTTTCAAGACCAATGAAAGGTACAAAATACACGTGGTTGATGGTAGCAATATCAATTTGACTGCAATGTGACATGCATACTTCAGGTCTTTAAACCAGAGCAAATTACCTTCACAAAGGTTTGTACCTCACATTTTATTCAGGATCTCTTTTGTACTGACTGCAGCTCATTGTGGGAGTAAAATGTTCTTCTTGATGTTTTCCAATTTAATGTAATTTAATTGAAAGATTTTTCACATGGTGGAGCCTATTTGCACACAATACCGTACCATTTTCATTCAAATGAGGCAAACCGGAGAGGAGGATTTTCAGTTCTACAGTGCTGCAAACTTGCCTAATTGGGATTTTCACAACCATTTTGGGGTTACAAATCAAAATAAACTGTAATTGTGGTACGTTTATATCTGTCTGTAAATAAGAAAAGATATTTGTAAGACTTCTTAAACGCTAAAATATGAATCAATGTAAAAATCTAATTAAGTTCCTTGATAAATGTTTTTATAGACAGTAGAAAAACAAATCCAAGTGCTATTAAGATTCTGTCAATGCCTGCATTTAATAATTTGTAATTACATATTTACAAAATGTTTATCTTATTAATATTAGTAATATAAATTAAACTACCACAGTAGGAAGTTAAATGTAACAGATTCTCTTTCTCTGTTTCCAGGGTTCTGATTCGCGAGCTGAAGCGCCTGGAGAACATCAGCCAATCTCCATTCACCTCGCACATCACCAGCAGTCTTCAGGGGCTCTCCACAATCCATGCCTATGGAAGAGGCCAGGACTTCCTCCAAAGGTGAGTATAATGGTGTCTGTCAGAGATGGAGATCATTAAACTTTAATTTCATCATCAGTTAGTAAATATATCGATCCATCACACCGGAAATACTCCTCGGCGAGCACAGGAGGGTGGAGTTGTTTTTTTTACTCTGACTAAAAAGGGTTTATCTCTCGTTCTTAAGATATCAGGAATTGCTGGACACCAACCAGGCCTCCAACTACCTCTTCAGTTGCGCCATGCGCTGGCTGGCTGTCCGCCTGGACCTCATCAGCATCTCTCTTATCACTGCTGTAGCACTTCTCATTGTCTTCATGCACAATCAGATACCTCCAGCCTATGCGGGCCTGGCCATATCATACGCAGTGCAGGTTTGTAAACAAACACATGTAGTAACATAGTATGTACAGAGACTCCGGCAGCTCAGAAAGAGAGTAGTTTGCTCCAGATATGATCAGACATGTGCAATGCCTCAGTTAGCTGATTTTTAGACAGTATGCTAACTGATATATAGCTAAATATTCAAGCTCCTTTTTGAAGGAGCGTGAGCGAGCGAGTGAGCACGTTTTATTATTTCTCAAATGCTCATTGCTTTAGTGCATGAATTAATCACCAGCGTCATGACAGCCATGTCAGAGAATTGTGAATGAGCCATATCAGCAAGTCTGTTCATGTGGCTGTTTTCATTCGTTGAGGCAGCGCCATAAATACTGAGCGTTTCACAGTAATTGACCTTCCGACTCTTTCTGCTTTTCTTTCACCTCCAGCTGACCGGCTTGTTTCAGTTTACGGTGCGGTTGCTCACGGAGACTGAAGCTCGGTTTACGTCAGTTGAGAGGATTAACCATTATATAAAGGTAAGAGCATTGTTTGGCAGGGTGAGGAAGGTAAACTCTGAACCAACTTCACAACTTGAATTCGGGACAGTTGCCACGTCCAGCCATGTCGTGTGTGTGTGTGCATGTGACTGTACGTGTGTGATAAGCAGCGCAGCGGGGAGCAGATAAAAAACCCAGTGTGAGGTCTTTGCATGCTCCAGAGCACATGACAGGGCTTGTTTTGGACAACAGCCATCAAACAGCAAAGATACGAATAACAACTCAACTTTTTCTTTTCTGTCTCAAGTGCAAAGAACAGCTGATAGAGTGAAAATCGCCATAAATCAGTTCGGGGGCTAGCATCTCCACAGAGATTTAGAGACTAACATAAGATACCATCACTGTCCCTTATCTCAGTGTCTGGAGAGTGAAGCCCCCCGACAAAGCCCTGAGGCAGCTGCTCCTGCCCCCTCTTGGCCTCAGCAGGGAAAGATCACCTTCCAGGATGTAGAGATGCGTTATCGTGATGATCTGCCACTTGTGCTGAAGAATCTGTCCTTCACCATCCTGCCTGAGGAGACCATAGGTATTGTGGGACGCACAGGCTCAGGTACAAGTGGCCCTTTCTCTCCTCTAGCCAGCAGCACTTCCAGCTCATTTCTAAATCCGCTTTTTCAACGTGTGCATACATTTCTTCATGCTGTCTCTTTCCTTATATGTGTTTGCAGGGAAGTCCTCCCTCGGCGTTGCTCTGTTCAGACTTGTGGAGCTGACTGGAGGCTCTATTATCATTGACGGAATCAATATTGCACAGATTGGTCTAGATGACCTGCGAAGCAAGCTAGCCATCATTCCTCAGGAGCCAGTGCTCTTCATTGGGACAGTCAGGTAATCCAAATGATAATTACCTGTGTTAATGAGCTTTGGAATGCATGCATTATTGTGGCTCGACAAGTGTTTCAGAGATTCCTCCTGTCACTAGAGGCCAGTTGCATACTACCAGTGGTACACACACCAGAGTTTGAGAAGTAGTTCTATGATGGAAAATCCCTGTGTCACCTTTGTGGTTGAACGGGGTGTCTGTCACAAGCCTTTACATATGTTTACCACTTCCCTCCCATAAGGTTGTCCACTGCCTGCTGATGTGCCTTTAGTCGTGCTGCAAGTTTAAAGCCACAAACATTTTTTCACATCACAACCCAGCAGAAGATATTTTACATCTGTCTCTGTGATCCTGTTATGTACATGCATATACATATACATATCCACATCCCACTGTTCTTGAGTTAAACTAGATACTGTTTGCTGTGTGACAAACAGTGACCTGTGTCTATTAGTGCGAATATATAAAGCCACACCAGAGGGAAATCATAACCGAAACAAAAATGGTGCTGGCTAATCAAAAATAAAAGAGCAGATATGCAAAATGTGACAGGCAAGACTGATTCAAAAACAAAACATCAGCACTGCACTTATAAAAACTAGCAGTCAGTTTCTTTGTGGATGCCTTTCAGCTCAGGCTCGAGTAGGAATTGACCTTCAGAGGGATAGGAGTGAAGTATCTGCAGTCTCAGTGTAAAACTGTCACGTTCAATCCACTTAATGAATTTCCCAATTCTGTCTTTTTTCCAATAGGACCAATCTGGACCCATGGGATCAATACTCTGATTCCCAGGTATGGGAAGCTCTTGAGAAGACACATATTAAAGAGATGGTAAGTGACAAGATGGTTAAACACTGTCAGGCTATGCCAAATTATGCATAACGTGAATAAAATGAGCCCCTAACATGTGTTCCTGTGCCTCTGCATGCCCTTCCTCAGGTCAGCCAGCTGCCTCACTCGCTCCACTCAGAGGTGACGGAGAACGGAGAGAACTTCTCAGTAGGGGAACGACAGCTTCTCTGTGTGGCCAGAGCCCTGCTGCGCAACAGCAAGGTGCTGTTTGTGTAAATGCTGCTAGTTCACATTTACATGTGGAATGTCGTGTTTGGCATCTGTGACGATAGCAGCTGAACTAAGAGATAGCCTCGCAGTGCATGTGTCCCTATGTGGGATAACACTGCCACCTAGTGGTAAACACCAAAACTGCATCTCACAAGCACGAATTGGGCATGAGCATCATACAATATGTTCATGACATGATGTCAATGAGATTGTGTAATTTCTTTATTTATCTCTCTCTGTTGTTTCAGTTTGTCTATCATTTGATCTCAGTGTCTTATTTCTTTTGTTCTGTTTTTAGGTTCTTATTTTGGACGAGGCGACAGCAGCCATAGACACCGAGACAGATCGTCTCATCCAGGAAACCATTCGCTGTGCGTTTGGCAGCTGCACCACCCTAATCATCGCCCATCGTCTCAACACAGTGATGAGCTGCAGCAGGGTCATGGTCCTGGACAACGGCCAGGTGTGTATAAAGGCAACATGACTGACTGTGCGATTGCTTGAATCTGCGCTTTGGTTGAAACTCATTCCCAAGTTGATACACCCCTGATTTACTGTGTAAATTGGCCCCTTTGAGGTGATAGATTGGATAAGGCAGTGCACATTTTACTTAGGCCTCCTCGTGCTCAAGCTGACATTTGATGCAAGTAGTGAACATGAAACGCACATCAATGATTACCAGTCTCAGAGGCACCCCTTAACCTTGTTAACAAGTTGAACGTGCAGAGTTAAGAGGGGGGAGTGAAACGTGATTGATCAAGGTCGACAACATTCGTGATGTGAATTTACCGCTAATTTGTTG
Source organism: Nibea coibor (assembly GCA_023373845.1). Taxonomy (NCBI): domain Eukaryota; kingdom Metazoa; phylum Chordata; class Actinopteri; family Sciaenidae; genus Nibea; species Nibea coibor. Next base: position 18,305,467 of record CM041739.1, on the reverse strand, counting down.
CCACTGTGACCATGCAGCCACACTGTCCGGACAGTTTCTACACAGACATAAATGAAGTTGAATTGTTTTATTACTATTAGATAGCTCTAAATGCCCTAATTCCCCGAGAGGGATTAATAAAGTACTTCTAAATTGTCTTAATACTTGTTACAAATTGTCTTTAATGGCACATATTCAGCTTTGATAGTTCGTAGCTTAGTCTGCTCTGGTGTTTGCCATGTAGCTCTGACAACTGCAGTATACCATCTCTGATCCTGATATTATAGATTGAATATGATATTTAACAAGATGAAATGACATTGGCAGCGTCAGCATTTGGGTGTCAACCACTGAGTAAAGTTGCTTTTAGTGATCATTTAGCATTGGTTACAGACATTCAAATTCTTTTCACATGCTGCTGCCCATATGAAATAACTTCAGTATCCTTAGAGAAAATAATGCTTTGATGCTTTGATTTTTGGTTTTCTTTATACAAGTTCATGATATTAGCAAGAAGGACCTCTGAGTCTAAATGCTGATACTGATCACTGTTTTATGCTTCTTCTTTTTTTTTTATTATTCTCATAGATTTTGGAGTTTGACAGTCCTGCTGCCTTACTGGCAGATGAAAACTCAAGATTCAGAGCCATGATAGAAGCATCAGAAAACCAAAGCAGATAAACGACACTGGGGCTGAACTTCTCTACACCACAAAATATTCAGTGGAATACCTGAACTGCATGGGAAAGAAAACACACACACACACAAAGTCAATCCTGCTATGGTGTGAAAGTGGAAGAAATACAGAAGCTCTTGCAATGGCTGCTATGTGTAACAATGTCTGTTTATTTCCAAACCAAAGACCCAGGGACCACATTTCTGAAGGACACATCAAATCTTACTATGCAAAGAAAGATGTAACAGCCTCCTGCTCTTCGCCGCCATGTTACAAGAGTTATTTCCTGGAGGCCAAATGATTAAACTACAAGTGAAACAGAGCAGTGACTCTGACAACAGCACTTTATATTTTATGTGGACACATGGAAGAGCATGCAGTGCTTCCTTCTGGAGGCCAAGCTTATCATTGAGAATCTAATCTAGTTTTAGTCATTTTATTTACATAACTGTGACCGCACAGTGCAGGAATTTACTGTTAGGGATTTGTTAGTTAGTATTGATCATTCAATACTGTATATCTAAAAACAAATGACCTATTAATCATTCCTAGCAGGTACTGTCTAAAACATGCTGAAAATGTTTCACAGTGTTTTTTTTATTATTGTTTTATTCATCTAGTTCAATATTAGAATGCAGTTGTTACAATAAGTTATTGCTGATATGATATGTGCCTAGAGCTATAAACATTTCAGGTCATATAATGGAGTTAGCCATGTAAGCATGCTTATTTAGACTGCATGCAAATGTGTTTTGAATGAGTTAATGTTTCCTCTTAATCCAAATGCTGGAGTTTAAAATCTGCACTTTTTACACTGATGGATGAAGTTTTTACCAGAAAGGCAATTCTGGTGTTGATGAAATTATGTTATACCGTTGTTATTAAGGGGTTATGAACTATGGTACAGTGTGTAATGTGCAAAGAAGCTAAAACTGATCTACATCAGGATGAGTCTTCAAATGTTTTCACAAACTGGGGATTGTAAACGTCTGCCTTATAATCAAGTATGTGCTGAACAATCATGAAGAGTGCAATATCTTTGTATTGCATTGATATATTTTCAAGATTGCCTTTGTACACTTGAGATTGTAATGTTGCAATATTGTTTTGTAAATGTTTGTCATTAAGGGTTGTGTTTTTCCAATAAAAATATTTTTTATAAACACTGATGTCCAATTGTCTAAGATTGAGTTGTGTAAAGCCTTTTGTGCCACAAGGCACAGACACATTTGCTGAACATATACCTGTTTCACAACTGACAATGTGCTGCAATCAGCCAAATGTATGCACCGTGCTGAAACTGGTCAGCTGTCAGCTAACAACCTAGATTCCTGTGTGTGTGTGTGTGTGTGTGTGTGTGTGTGTGTGTGAGAGAGAGAGAGAGAGAGAGAGATACACAACCGTGTCCATAGACATCACTAGTTATTGTTCCTACACACACCACTGATTAGCATTACTTATCCGATAGTCAGCAGCTCCAACTCAGAGGCTATGCATTTCTTATCCTGGATTCACCCAGTTAAGGCCTTTCACTCTCTAAATAAAACATTTATTTAGGAAAATGCACCAATTTTAAATACTTAAGCTGATTAAACTAAATATTGACACAAGAAAAAATTCCCAACAGGAAATAGAGCAGGACACACCTTGAGGCCCATCTAATTTCAGATAAGTGTGTGTGTGTGTGTGTGTGTGTGTTTTCTTATTGCAAATCTTCATGTAGATATGCACAAACATGCTGACAGTTGGTAAGCCCGGAGCTTTCATGGCGTGTGGGATTCTGGGGCAACTGGTTGTAGGTGTAGCACTCCTTGAAAAGAGCACGTTCAGAATGAACCCAGAGCAAAGTTTCAGGCTTGCATAACAGTGTCCCTTTACTGCGTCTGTTGGCTGACGTGACAACACAAGTTTCAGTTTGCAAATTCATGTAAAGATTCTTCATGAGAAGCACACACATTGCGTTCCTGCTTTCATGACTGAAAGCAAAGGCAGAGCATTTGCCAGGTGGCAAATGTAAATGCTGAGTTTCACACCGTGTCATGCTTTGAATCACTACCCTTTGTGCAACCTCAGTATTTATATAAATTATGCACACATTTTATTTGAACGTCATCAATTTGTTGTAAGACTACAAATCTGTTTTATTCACAAGCCTGAAATCTTTGCACGTGTTTGCAAAGGTTGATATACAACCACAGACTTTGAAATTATTCCTGATTTATTTATTATTAATTGTTCCTGGAAAAAAACATTTCACAACCTAATTACATTTATGTGTCAATTTTGTCGTCTATTATTTGTTTTGTTGCTGAAATAAATATTTCACTACGGCTTTTATTTTGAAGTTCGGGGTTGAAGCCTTCCCCGGAAGTGTGTTTCGTTGTTGTATCTCGGCTCAGGCTGCTGGGGAAGAGGAAAGCCCAGGCTGTGATGCCGCTGGATGATGGCTGCTTTCGGGATCCTAAGTTACGAACACCGGCCATTAAAGCGGCCCAGACTCGGCCCTCCGGACGTTTATCCTCAAGATCCAAAGCAGAAAGAGGTCAGATTTTGACGATGCGCGACGTGAGCGGTCGGGAATGGTGTTTTTGGAGGAGATAAATGACAGCCAAGAAGCTGTGCGAGCTAACAGCAGCTAGCCTGTTTAGCGAGCCCTGAAGACGGTTTGGGCCTAGCAACAACAATGAACAGCACCTGGTTGTCAGTTTGTTAGCTCGCTCGCGAGCCTAGTTAGAAAACCGGCTCGTTACAAACCGGAGTTTGCTGAGCTAGCTCGTTAGCTGGCGGATGCTACTCGGTTTGGCATAAACTACAACCAGTATTTTGCTTTGTGGGTGAAAACAATATGCGTTGTTTTTTGTTTTTTTGTTTTTTTCTCTCTCTCTTTTGAGTGTACGTGACTGGTTAATTGTCTGCACAGCTAACCTTCAACAACTGCAGGCTTCAAAACTGAAGCTAAATTATCCGTGCTCAGTTTTAAAATTGGAGTTTGGCCTATCTTGGTAGAGCTGCTGGCTCCTGGTCTATTATTAACCTCAAGATAATCTGTTGATGTAGATGGAGAACTGGCTGCTTTACCTCTGGGGTATTCTGTCAATGTTGCTGCTAATATCCTTAATAATGACCTCAACATTTCATTAGAGTTGGAATAATTTTCCTGGAGTCAGCAAACCCAATTAAGCACTTTTCGCCCCCCCCCCCTTTAAACCACTACCAGCTGGTCTGGGATCAGAAATGATGAGATACTGCAGATCAACATTATAAATATGCGTTGAAATGTGTGTTTCAGGATGAGTTGACGGCACTGAACGTGAAGCAAGGATTCAATAACCAGCCAGCTGTATCTGGTGATGAACATGGCAGTGCTAAAAATGTCAACTTTAACCCTTCAAAGGTAAGGACTCAGACACTTTAACACGCTACCTGTTGTATATCGGTGTGAGTGGTTTTGGTCGATTCACGCATCACGCCCCTCATTGCCTTACAGATCAGTTCAAACTTCAGCAGCATCATTGCAGAGAAGCTGCGTTACAGCACGTTTCCAGACACAGGGAAACGTAAGCCGCAGGTCAACCAGAAGGATAATTTCTGGCTCGTCACAGCAAGGTCACAGAGCTCCATCAATAATTGGTTCACAGATTTAGCTGGGACTAAACCTCTAACACAGCTGGCTAAAAAGGTAAGACCCTGGTGTGAGTCTCAAAGCCCTCTTAACTACATGTTGGTTTAACTAGTTGTGTGATTGCTGGCAAAACAGAAGTCATCTGTAGCCTAGGCGTTCGGATTGGTTGGTTAATTCTTTGTGCATCAGTGTCCTGGTTGTGTTTTTGATTTTGTTTGGCTGTTTGCTTCTGCTGTATTTCTCAGTTTACATACAAAGGAGAGGTATGGACTAGGCTGTCACAAAAAGGGATTCCCCAAAAATGTGCAAATAGTGTTCAAAGAGTGTCTAGTCTTCCACTAGTTTTTCTTCAGGGTCAACCATTTTCCCTAACCACTCTGACAAAGACTCTACGATCTGCGTTTTTTTTTACGTCATGTTTGCGTGTCATAAAAATGCTAACTAGATTTGCTGGTTTAGTCAGCATGAGGTGGCCGTCAAATAGGATTTATTCTCCAGTAGCTTGCTTGCTAATGCTAATATTACCATTCCTAACTGTAACTATGAAATGCCACCGTGCTATTCTGCAAACATTACTTTGGTGAGCTGTGCCTTGAGTTGAGTAGTAAAGCCTAAAAACCCGGACAAAGTAGGCAGACAGACTCCATCTTGGACTGAGCAAAGCTGGCCAGGTCTTAACAATGTAGTTCTGAGCATGACAAGCTAGTCTACCTTATTGCTTGTAATGACCACACTATACCTTTTTATAACATAATGATGATTTATGATCTAAAAACAACAAAGCTCTTTATATTTCCATCCAAAAATTGACTTTGTTTTCCGACCTGTAATGAGCATAGTGTCGCCATATACCTTTGTACCTGCAACCTGATATTGCTGCTGCTCATAGAATGCAGATATTGGTCCAGGTTTATATTAATTGTTGTAACATCTCACGATGACATAAACTTCACTCATCATGGACTGGCACAGCATGATAGTATTTTTGCTGCCTGTGCTGAAGTAGCTAACAGATCAGGTGTGGAGGATCCTTACGTTTACATCACCGCTTGGAGAAATTTACACATCAGCTTTGTGAAAGCGGACGAAAGAGGATGAATGGCAACGGTGACAAAACAATTCCCATCCTGTTCTGGATGATTCAGTTCAACATCAGAAACCAAAAACAACTGAGAACGTAAGTAATATAGAGTTGTTTTTTTTACTTCCTTGTTAAAACAACTCAGCTGATGCTTCTGTGTAAAGCATGTGTATTGTTTGGTTTGTTTGGGTGTATTGGCCCAAAAAGCAACAAGTAGCATTATTTGTTAGTGGAAGTTATTTTATAAAGTTGAAAATATATTATTTATATTGATTGTCTGTTGAAATTTCTTATTTATTTTAAGTATTTTACAAGTGACAGCATATAGTTTTGGAATTTTGGATACCTCTATATTAAACGAAATGAAACAGACTCAATTAAAGGTCAGCTTTCTATTCTTTGGATGCCCTTTATCATTTAAATTACATTGTGCTTTGTATTTTTTTTTATTCCTGCTTGCATTGGTACATACATATTCCACTGTTTTCTCACTATAATGCATAATACAATGTTTTTTAACTGTGTTTTATCCATTTTCCAGAAGTGCACCAGTTCCAGGTTTTCTCCTCATTCACTTCATTCAGACCGCAGCAGAAGTACCATCTGGAAAACCATGGCAGGAATGCATGCAATTCCTAACCCAGTGCAAATGCATTCATTTCCAAAATGTCATCCAGCTAAAATGTTTATTTTATTATAGACAATGAAGTCTGTATTAATCAGTTAGAAGTAGCATAATGGTTTATGCCATGTTTTTTTTATTTTGTATTTTAGATTGTATCCTCAAATTCATGTATTGAACTATCACCTATTTGGAAAACATGATTAGCACTAATCTTGAAAGTAATGAAAACATTTCTAATAAACTACATGTTCTGTGTTTTTTTTTTTTCTGGCAGTGTTCTTTTTTTCTTGTGGTGTTTTGGGAAATATTCTTTCCCTGCGCATTCTTTCACTCGGCTATCACTGACGCATATGAAATGTCCTTGTCGCAGGTTCCAATCTTTAGCAAAAAGGAGGAGGTTTTTGGATACTTGGCCAAGTATTCAGTCCCCGTCATGCGCTCAGCATGGATGATTAAGATGACCTGTGCATATCACGCAGCCATCACAGAAACTAAAGTCAAGAAGAGGCATGTGATTGACCCCTGTATAGGTAAGCAACTGATGCACAGCTGGTGAAGCAGTGTGTATGTGTTTGTGCTGTGATTGATCTGTTTTGAGTCATGTTTTCTGTGCTGTTTCAGCTAAAGTTGACAAAACAAAATGCATTTTTGTGTTTGTGTGTGTAGAATGGACTCAGATTATTACCAAGTACCTGTGGGAGCAGCTTCAGAAGGTGGCTGATTTTTACAGACAGTTTCCTAGTCAAGGCTGTAGCTCCCCCCTACCAGCAACCCCCGCTGATGTGGAGACAGCCATGAAGCAGTGGGAATACAACGAGAAGCTAGCCATGTTCATGTTTCAGGTCAGTTCACTCTTTGAAGTCCCCTGCTGAGCAGTGTGTGTGTGTGTGTGTGTGTGTGTGTGTGGGGGGGGGGGGGGGGATATATAATACATACATTACTGTAATCACACCTTTTTTTCCAGTTTCAGCAGAATTGTCTTGCAGCATATTGTTGCACTGTGGCAACATTTAACAGCTTTTTTCTCCACTCGTGTTAATTCTGTTTGCCATTTTGATGGAATAACCAGCTGCAGAGGCGATCCACATTATTAAACAGACTGATCTTAGGCATTTTAATAAATGGGCTGAGATCAGTTTTAATCCAATATACAGCATGTATCTGAGGGAAATTTGAGACTTGTGGTAGACTACCTACTGGAGAGAATGCTGCCCGTGTCTGTCACACAACCTGTTTATTACAGACCAATTCTGGATTACATACAACAACAAAGTAATCTGATTGTTGCCTCTGAGTAATGACTGAAATAATCACATTACATTTGAAGAGTCATTCAGAAAATCAATCGGCAACTGGATACTTTTTCTGCATACTTGATTCCTTGAAGTGAAGATGGAGATCACTGCATATGACAATAAATAAATACTATGAATGAATCTATGAATGCAGGTCTCCACATTAAATGATGTAATTACCCTGTTAGTCTGCTTGATATTAACTTGTGTTTGATCTCTGTGTTCAGGATGGTATGCTAGACAGACATGAGTTCCTGACATGGGTGCTGGAGTGTTTCGAGAAGGTCCGACCTGGTGAAGATGAGCTTCTCAGACTTCTGCTGCCCCTTTTACTACAGGTATACTGTTCCACCATTTACAGAGGGATTGCTTTTGGGATGCAGTCTTGCTTAACATTCATAGATTTCTACATTAGCTGCTTGCCGGCCTTCTACAGCTGTCAACAGTTTATCATCAACTGTCGCGTGTCTTTGGCGCTCCTCTGTGGAGTTGACCTTTACCCTCCCCGGGCCCTGCAGCGTCTCATTTTGTTTTTATTTCCAAGGCTGACTGATGTTAACAGACACTGAGTGCTGTGGGTAATGCTGTGAATCTCTCCTCTGTCATCCAGTACTCAGGGGAATTTGTACAGTCAGCTTACTTGTCACGGAGACTGGCTTACTTCTGCACACGCCGCCTCAACCTGTTGCTAAGTGACGGTAGCCTTGGCCCCGGCACAGGAGGGCATCCAGCCCATGGCATCTTGGCGCAGCAAGGTAATGCACTACCCCCCACCCCAACCTCGCAGTCGGCAGGAGGGAACCAGCCCCAGACGCCGTTCACGGATTTCTACATCTGCCCCCAGCACAGACCTCTGGTGTTCGGGCTCAGCTGCATGTTACAGGTATTATGTTCATTTTGACTAATATATAATTAATTCCTGAGACAAATTCTTCACTTAGTAATTCTGCTTTTCGCTCCTCTGTTCTTTGTGTCTTATCACAACAGAGTATAGTGTTGTGTTGTCCCAGTGCTCTGGTGTGGCATTACTCTCTGACAGACAGTCGAAACAAAACTGGTTCACCGCTGGACCTCCTCCCAATCGCCCCGTCCAGCTTACCAATGCCCGGTGGCAATACTGCCTTTACACAGCAGGTACCTCCATCAGTGTTGATATAGTTGAGCATGAAAGTTCATTCTTATCTTTGAAAACTTGATTTGTTATTTGGACAATCAGTGGAGGTATACATGTATACATTTTTTTCCTTCATGTTGGTTTGCATTTTTCACAACAGGTCCGTACAAAGTTAAGAGAAATCGAGGAGCAAGTCAAGGAGCGAGGCCAAGCAGTGGAGTTCAGGTGGTCGTTTGACAAGTGTCAGGAGACCACAGCAGGTTAGAAAACGATTCTTATATCTCTGAAGATACCACGTTCGCAGCTCATGACAACAGGTTTGTCGTGAGGACGAGGTCATCTTTTGACATTCTATAATCTGTCCCCCAGGCTTCACCATCGGGAGGGTTCTCCACACCCTGGAAGTTTTAGACAACCACAGCTTTGAGAAGTCCGATTTTAACAACTCGCTGGATTCACTGTACAACAGAATATTTGGGTCAGGCCAGAGTAAAGACGGGCATGAGGTAAGATTTGATTCCCCTTATCTTTAAGATATACAAAACAATGTTACAAGGTTCAAAAATATTTGTGCTATTGAACTGAAAAGTGTGAATTTTGTTGCAGATACCATGTGCTTACCGATCACCAGACTATAAAATGTGACCAGGCCTCTATTTTTAGGCGTATTGTCTCACAACTCCTGTTTTTGTCCAGATGTCCCCAGATGATGATGCAGTGGTGACCTTGCTTTGTGAATGGGCAGTGTGCTGTAAGCGTTCTGGCAGACACAGGGCGATGGTGGTGGCCAAGCTGCTGGAAAAGAGACAGGCTGAAATAGAGGCGGAGGTAAGAGAACGATGCCCTCTGTGAGTTAGCCTTACATGTTTCTGTCTCTGCTGCTTTGGTGTTTAATGGACTAACCGTACTGTCATGTCTGACGGTATCAACCAGGCTTTGGTACAGATGTTTTGTATGACCTTGTAGTTATCTCCGTGAACAAGAATACACACGCACTGTCTACCTCAAGTGTAATGCTACACTGAGCTTACTGGAAACAAAAATGGGTGCACAGGGCCATTGCCAGGATCTTACATAAACTCATGTCCAAATTTATCACTCGCAAACCCCCTATAAATATTTTACTGGTCATCATAAAAGAAACTGATGTTCTTCAATGGATCGATCATATTTTCTGCACATTTATCTTCAAGTTTATAGTTTGACGCTCTTAGTGCAGTTTTGAAATCTTAATCATGTTACCCAGAACATAGGGCTGAAACTAACAATTATTTTATTATCCATTACTCTGATGGTCATTTTCTTGAGTAATTGATTAGATGTTTGATCCATAAAATGTCAAATTGTGGAAAAAAAAAAATCATGTGACAGTGTTAGAAAGCCCAAGATGATGTCCTCAAATGTCTCTTTAGACAATCTGAAAAATGACAATTGAAGATGAAATCTCTTAGTTATCAAAACTGTTGGCAATTACTTAACTAATTGTTAAATTATTTCTAAACAAATAGAAATACTTGATACTCGATAGAAATACTCATTACATTTAATTGATTTTATTTAGTTAATATATATACTGCGTAGTCAGTAGTTTTCACTTGTATGAATGACTGCTGGGAGAGGTTCTCTGCCCCGTAACATTGCAATAACATTTCAGATTTTCAGACTGCATAATTTATATTTTGTGGCTCTAAAACCAAATGAATGTGTCAAATACAGAAAGCATGTAAATGGGTTTTCTACATTTAGCCCTCACACAATGTTTGCTGTGTGTTGTCTGTCTGGTGTGTATTTATTTGCAGAGGTGTGGCGAGTCGGAGGTGGTTGATGAGAAGGGCTCTGTGTCATCCGGATCCCTCTCAGCTGCCACATTACCAGTCTTTCAGGATGTGCTGCTTCAGTTCCTGGATACTCAGGCTCCCACGCTGAGTGAGTTTTTTTTTTCCTGTGGCAGTGATTCTCAGATGTGACAAACGTGATCTGATATTGAAGAGACTTTATATCCCTTTGTCTTTGCCTCTTATTTCATTACCCAGTACATATTTATTATAAATGAATTGGCAAGGGAACCCTGCTATTAAATTATTCAAATCCTCTTTCCCCCTCTCTGCAGCGGAGCCCGGGAATGAAAGTGAGCGAGTGGAGTTCTCCAATCTGGTCCTGCTCTTCTGCGAGCTTATCCGTCACGATGTCTTTTCCCACAACATTTACATGTGCACGCTCATTTCCCGCGGTGACTTGGCTTCTGACTCCCACCTGCCGCGCCCGCGCTCCCCCAGCGACGAGCCCTCCGATGAATCAGAGCGCAAGGAGCAGGAGGCAGGCAGCAGTGGCAAGAATGAGGCATGTTGGAGGCATCTGTTGTTGGTGTTGTGGAGTGCGATGAGTCATTTGACTGCAGCAGTCCAAAGTAACAACACGGTGTGAAATAATAACATGAGGTTACCGTTTGTTCAACAGGATACTGGTCTATCAGAGCCGATGGAAATCGATCCGAACTCCAGTGCTAATTTTGACGAGGTGCATACAACATTTAAAATCTTCTGTTTACCGTAATGCTTAAATATGGTTTGGAATCAAATTCTATTTTCTCTGTAAATTATTTGTACTCTTGTGTGATGTCGTTCCGGTCTCCTGTTGTCTTGCAGATGTTCTCTCCTCCGATGCACTGCGAGTCAAAGGGTAGCCCCTCTCCCGAGAAGCCAGCTCCGGAGCAGGACAGCAAGGCCAGCTGCAAGGACAAGGGCATGGACCCGGCCTTTCCTCAACTGTATGAGCAACCTCGCCACATTCAGTATGCCACTCACTTCCCCATTCCTCAGGTAAGAGAAGTCACAGTTTGGTATAGAAATTCTGGGTTGTTGTGAATTTCCTTACAGCCTCTCTGCACAGTCACAGTCTCGTTGTCATCTTTTTAAGGAGGAAAGCGCCAGCCACGAGTGCAACCAACGTTTAGTGGTCCTCTACGGTGTGGGTAAACTGAGGGATGAGGCGCGACACACCATCAAGAAGATTACCAAAGACATCTTGAAGGTGCTCAACCGCAAAAGCACGGCAGAAACCGGTAAGCGTTCTTCAGTTTTATCAGCTTTTGACCGATCGCTCAACATCCTGTATTTCCCATTTACTTCTGTTTTACATTATCTTAGCTAGAGGGGGGAAAGTTTGCCTGTCAGCAAACCGCCTTTTAAGATTATGTCTGGTTCCTATCTTTTCTGTGTCCAAGGATGAAAATTGAGTCAGTTAAATTGCTTTGAAGTTTTGATATGTGTCCTCCAATTTATAGACTTGTTTTTTTCCTGCTTATCGCTGCGGAAAAATCCCTGTCTATCACATGAAAGCGATAGTGTTTTGCCAGGCGGCAGTGTGGAACGCAGGAACTTTATCATGTCTGAATGTTTGTAAAACATTGTTCGCACGCAGGCTGATTGCTCTGTTCCTCACTGTGGCCACTCCCACTCTTATCCTTCTAATAACTCCTCTTCTTTTGATGCGTTTCATTTCTGTTCTCTTTCTTCCGCCCTTTTTAAGAGAACAAGCCCCCCCGCCTTTTCTTTATCGACCTCATGGGGGGTTGCATCACTCCATCTTCTTTCCATCCAATTTCTATGCTAATAGCACTCATCTGTTCACAGCCACTTTATCTCAGACACATGTGACCTTATTAAGGAGATTTAAGGGTTTCAAAGTTAGAACTGCATATTTTGTGTCACCTTATCACATTCTGTGAGCCGATCGCGACCTTCACGTTCACAATTGTGTTTGTCTTAAATGAAAGTACTGTTTCCTTTTTTTTAAGCGCCCTTACAGCAGAGTCTTTTGCACCGAAGGAGGCTGGAAATAAGATAACAGCCCAGTGGCTTAACTCGATTTCATGGCTCGCCTGTTCGGCAGACTGGAAAGAATGGTGCTGACCGGTTATGAGTTGCTGCTCCCACACACACACTTATTTTTTTCCCCCCCTTCTTCTCTCATGCCCTCGTACACAGGAGGAGAGGAAGGACAAAAGAGGAAGAGGAGTAAGCCGGAGGCCTTCCCCACCGCAGAAGATATCTTCTCCAAATTTCAGCACCTCTCCCACTTTGATCAGCACCAAGTCACCTCCCAGGTTAGACCAGGAACCCTCGTTCTTTGTCCTTGTGCGTCCCGCGTTTCAATGTATGTAGGAATCAGTTACTTGTTTGGGGACTAGCCACAGGGTTTACTAATGCAAATACTAAAACAAAAGACCTCCCAAGGTGACTCATTTGAATGTAAATGAAATTTGAATGTGTTTTGATTTCTCTTGTGACATGGCTGAATGCAATTTGAATAGATATTGCTCTCTGGGGATCGTCACTTCAAAACACAGCAGTGTTGGGGGCTGTAGTTGACCCTGAATGCAATAATAGCAATAATATCATAAGTTATTAGATTTTGACCTGCTAATCTAATGTGTATAAAGACAACTTTCCAACAGCATTATGGCTGCGTTGACACCCACAGAGTTCAATGTGAATGACGAGTTGGTTAGCTTAGCTAGGGAACAGCTAACCTGGTTCTGCACAACACACAATCAGCATCTCTGAAGCTCACTAATGAATAACTTTCTTTGTTATCTGTTGAGAAACTAAAGTGGAAAAACCTTGAGCGTCCTGACATCCATGAAGCTACCTTTAGCAGGTTAAAGCCAGATGTGATGTTTCTTTGTGCTTCAGCTCTTCCTGCGAAAATAAAGTAATCACTGGATGACTAGGTTCATATTAAAATACAGCACTGTCATTTAGGTTTAACACACAATGTCTAATTATTCCTTTAATCTGCATTCATTTAACCATTTACTGGTTTCTGGTTTTGCATTCGACATACACCTGAATTTATATAGTCGGAGTAAAATAGATTTGTTTGTCCAGTTTATTTCCCCCAAATAACAAAATTCCTGCATGTTTCTGCTTGTTTTAAATGTAAACTGTCTGTGTTGAAGAGCAGCCTGTTGTTGGGTCCAGCTCAGTGTCAGGGCCGGAGCTGTAAATATTGGGTGTTGTGTGATGTTTGTGCGCAGGTGTCGAGAAATGTGCTGGAACAGATCAACAGCTTTGCCTTAGGGATGTCCTACCACCTGCCGCTCGTCCAGCACATTCAGTTCATCTTTGACCTCATGGAGTACTCCCTCAACATTAGTGGCCTCATAGACTTTGCTATCCAGGTACAGGCAACTTCATCACTATTGTCATGTAACATGGATAGATACAATTTTTATTGTTTGTAAAATTCATTGACTGTGTGTGTGTTTTGTAGCTCCTAAATGAGTTGAGTTTGGTGGAAGCCGAGCTGCTGCTGAAGTCGTCCAGCTTGGTGGGCAGCTACACCACCAGCCTGTGTCTGTGCATCGTAGCTGTGCTGAGGAGGTACCACTCCTGCCTCATTCTCAATCCTGAGCAGACGGCGCAAGTTTTTGATGGGTACGTCCACTTACAAGTTCTGATTTTTGTCAAAAGGGTATCTCACTATGAAGCCAATTTGTTACATCTGGCTCAGATTTTAATTAGCGGCCCAGACCAAGGACTGGTATGATGCAGTTTTGTAGTCATTACGGTAAAATTAACCGAAACAGAGATTGGATTCCAATCCTGAAGGGATATTTGCTGTGAAGAAATTAGTTGAACACATAATTAAAGTAGTAAAAAGGCTGTTTGGGGTTTTAAAGGATAAAGAAACGGCCAGTAGGTTGCTCTCGCTCTCTGAGCCTCATTCTACTGCATTTAATGAGAATTTTTATTGTTACAGGATTGCTGATAGCGCACTTATACTAGTGTGCTGTACTAATAGCAGTAGTTTGTGATGCTGGTATTTAGAAATTTTAGCTGATTGCACTGCATGAAAGTCAAATCTTGGCTCAATTATTTTAAGTTTTAAAGATTCATTTAGGTTAAAATCAATGAGATTAAGTATTAAAGTAGTGCAGATACAAAAACTGTTCAACATTTTAGGAAATGAGCTCATTTGCTCTCTTGTGAGAGGAAAATTGATCCCACTAATGTCTGGAGACAGCTAGCCATGCTCTGCCCAACAATAACAAAAGCATCCTGATTGCACAATTAACACTATCTCAGTCTATCTCATTTGTACCAAAGTAATTGTGTAAAGACAAAAATTTGTAGTTTTGCAGGGCCTTATGTGTGGGACTGTTTCTTCAGGATGCTCATGGCCTCAGCCAAGAAATAGTCTGGACCATAAACTCCTGTAAAATGGTGAATTGTTGTCAAAAGTCTTTGTACTGATTACCATGTGAGAGATGTTTGTGAGATTTAGAGGTGCTTATGCATAGATTTCATTCCTTTCAGCTACCTGTTTCCTTTCCATTTTTAGTGTTTATGCTAAGCTGAGTTAGCCAGCCACTGGCTGGAGCTTCACAGTCAGTTAACAATTTTCTCCTCTAAATCTCAGCAAGACAGCAAATGTGCCTTTCACAATAAACCTCATTTCCCCCTCCGGTGTTGCTGAAGAAGTTGCTGTTGAGTCATGTGTTAAATGTCTTCTCAGGTTGCGCATTGTGGTGAAATCAGGTGTGAACCCAGCAGACTGCTCCTCTGCTGAGCGCTGTATCTTGGCCTACTTGTATGACCTCTACACCTCCTGCAGTCACCTCAAGAACAAGTTTGGAGAGATCTTCAGGTAGAAAAAAGTCTTCACCTATGTTACTTCAACAAAAATGTATATTTAGCTCTTTCTAGTGGTTTCTTTTTCGTGATCAATGCTGCCATGACCGTTATTCTCCTCTTTTCCTTTATGTTCTCTCAGTGAGTTCTGCTCCAAAGTGAAAAACTCCATCTACTGCAACATCGACCCATCAGACTCCAACATGCTTTGGGACCCCGTGTTCATGATGGAGGCCATTGCCAACCCCTCGGCGCACAACTTCAACCACTCCATGGTGGGCAAGATCCTCAACGACAGCCCAGTCAACCGCTACAGCTTCGTCTGTAACGTGCTCATGGATGTGTGTGTGGACCACAGAGACCCTGAGAGGTGTGTTACTTTTGTTACGAGTATGTTGCGCATGTGTATGCTTCAGACTGCTACTGTTAGCTACCATTTGTCAGGTCGCTGTTTCATCTTGTAAATGTGCCCTCAGGGTGAACGATATCGGGATCCTGTGTGCGGAGCTGACGGCGTATTGTCGCTCCCTGAGTGCGGAGTGGCTCGGCATCCTCAAGGCTCTCTGCTGCTCCTCTAACAATGGCAACTGCGGCTTCAATGATTTGCTGTGTAACGTAGATGTAAGCGGTGGTTTCATAATTCTTAAGCTGGACATATAGTCAACATGAAGGGTTACTGTTGAATGTAGGTGTGCAAATTAAAAAGACAGAAATATAAATCCAGCTTTGGTCCTATTTAAATAGCACTTCTGTTATTTGTTAAGGCAGTAGTTGTTACACAATAGGTTTGACTCTTGCATCATTTCCTTGTAAATTCTGTTTTTTCTAAGTCATCTGCCTTTAATTTAATCCTAATTTCCATTGTAATATTAAATTTGCTCTGTGTTTGTCCTTCAGGTTAGCGATTTGTCCTTCCATGATTCCCTGGCCACCTTCGTAGCCATTCTCATTGCTAGACAGTGCCTACTCCTCGAAGACCTGGTTCGCTGTGTGGCCATTCCTTCCCTCCTCAATGCAGGTAAGGATCATTTTATCTCAAAAGTCCTAAACCAGTGCTTTGCAGTCTTTTCTGTCTGATCTGCAGCAATACTGCAGCGATATTCCAAATATTTTCATTTGTGTTCATTCATCGACTTTCTATTAATAAGCAGCATGTTGTAGGTTGTCTGGTAGGAAGGAATGCTGTGTAATCCATTACTTCTATCAAAGAGGAGAATAAACGCAGCATATTTGATCTGTGTCCACAAGCCTTTGGTGCGCTTTGTGCGCCGGCCAGAGAAATGCCTCTCTCCTCCCCACTACTCATCTTTTTTTCTTCTAGCTTGGAAACAAAGCCCTATTCAGTCATGCTGTTCACTTGGGTTTGGCTCATTTTGTAACACTATTACACACGCCAAATACCAGCAGCCCTCGCTTGTGGTAAATGCTCTGTTCTCGATCGCTAAATGAAAATTGATGAGAAGTTCATCTAGGACGAGGTTTAAATTTAGATGCGTGACGCTGATGTCGTAAATTGTGTTAGCCTAGCCAAAAAAAAAAACGTGTGTGACATAAAGAAACTCGACTCTAACCAATGTGTGTGTCCGGACTTACTTTCAGCCTGCAGCGAGCAAGACTCTGAGCCAGGAGCCAGACTCACCTGCAGGATCCTGTTGCACCTTTTTAAGACACCACAGCGCAACCCTGTCCCCCAAGATGGTGTGAAGTCAGGTAGTTAACATTACCAGCAACCCTTTTGTCAGGTTTCAACACATTTTTTTTGTTTGTTTTTTTCCTGATTGTGACTTTTCACCTTGTGCTATCATGACTTTGCAGATAAATCCTCGGTCGGTATCCGGTCGTCTTGTGATCGCCATCTTCTTGCTGCTTCTCAGAATAGCATAGTTGTTGGAGCAGTATTTGCTGTCCTCAAAGCTGTCTTCATGCTGGGTAAGAATGTTGATGTTGCTGTTAATATCAACGTTTTGGGGTTAGGTTAGTTTGTCTGGTCTCAAACTCTTCGTTTCTGTTGTCTCAGTCATGGGTTTGATGCTGGATCACGATGTCACTGGTTCTTGTCTCTCCATGTTGTTTTAGGTGATGCTGAGCTAAGAGGCTCTGGACTGTCACACCCTGCTGGCCTCGACGACATATCTGAAGGGCGCAACGTCTCCATAGAAACGGCCAGCTTGGATGTATATGCAAAATATGTTCTGAAGACGATCTGCCAGCAGGTGAGGACATAAGTTGAAATTGCAGTTCACTCAGTCAGTGTGAAATAAAAGAGGAGAAAATGAAGCTGCGGAGATGAACTTAACGATGTGCCTGAGAATAGCTTTTTACTGAACCGTGCAACGCACGGATGATTCTCAGCCATCGTTTCTATCTGAAACTTTGATGGAAAACATCGAAACAATTGGCGTTTTCCTTAAATATGCCTCCCTGTGTTAAATATTAAATATGCCTTTCTGCATTAAGAGCGTGAATGAGATCATTTTCTGCACCAGATGCCACTTCTGCCACGTAGATATGAAGGCCAGAAAGAGAGAGCGTGAGCTGGCGGTTGCTCAGAGAGCGCGACGTGATCTGAGACCTCAAATGACTTCAAACACATTTTCTACCCAGCAAGGCTCTAGCACGTGCACTTCTATTCCTGGGAAATAACCCTTTGCCCCGTTTTCATCACCATCCACCCATTTTAGTCAAGCTCGTTTTGCTTCAGTGTGAGTTTATGATACTTTTACCTAAAGGTCCAGTGTGTTACATTTAGGGGGCTCTATTTACAATATATGGCAGACATAGAATATAATAGTCATAGCTTTGTTTTCAAGTGTATAATCATCAACATAAGAATCATTCTGTTTTTGTTACCTCAAAATGAGCTCTGTATATCTACAGACACCACAGATCCTCATCCACACACTCCGCCAAACAGACAAACTAAACACTGGTTCACTGGTTTCACGTGTCAAATAATTTCTCCTTCACACACAGAAGAAAAAGGGGTGGTAGTTGGGGTTGAGATCAGCAACTACACCACTACATGCAACTAAATCCTCCACTGTTGTTATTGACCTCTGCCACCTTTTCCTTCCCCCATCACTCCCCCACCGCTCCCCTCTCGTTCTACCATGCAGGAATGGGTCGGAGAGCGCTGCCTGAAGTCTCTGTCTGAGGACAGCAGCGCCCTGCAGGACCCGGTGCTGGTAAACATTCAGGCCCAGCGGCTACTTCAGCTTATTTGCTATCCACATCGCCAGCTGGACAGTGATGATGGTGACAACCCTCAGAGGCAGCGCATCAAACGCATCCTACAGGTGACACAGAAACGCACACAGTGTTTAAAGTTTACTTATTCTTGTTAGATGATGCTGGAGAATAACCTATTTCTGAGTCAGTGATGATTATTTGGTTCAAATGTTACATCCAGCATGAGGCTTTTAAAGCAAGTAGGTAAGCTTTGACCACATCTGATTATTCTCTCACATAACAGTAAATTAAATATAATCCACTGTTAAATTGTTTGTCTTGAATCTTGTGATGTTTTGCTGCCCTCTACTGGTTGAATCTAGAATTGAGGACAGTGCCGTGAACTGTACATATGGCTGGCTCTTTGAAGAAAGAGGAAAAGATGTATATGACTAACTATAACTATTCTTGTCTCTTTCATAGAACATGGACCAATGGACAATGAGGCAGTCGTCCCTGGAGCTGCAGCTGATGATCAAACAGAGCACAAACAATGTAAGTTGTTGTTGTTGTTGTTGCTGGAAGAAAATATGAATGTGTAGTCTTTGTCAAATTCATCTGAATATTCCTCATTAACTTTCCATCAGGAGCTCTACTCACTCTTGGAGAACATAGCCAAGGCCACCATAGAGGTGTTTCAGAAATCAGCTGAGATGAACTCCAGTAACCCCTCAGGGAATGGAACAGCGGCCCAAGGTGGCTCCGCATCCAACAACAACAGCACCACCAGCAAGATGAAGCCAATTTTAAGGTGTCTGTCTTTTATTTTTTTATTCATTCTTTCGATGTTCAATTGCGTTTCTGAGTCACAGTAACACTCATACCACTTGGTTACTACTTTAAGAGATGTAGAAATTGGAACTTGTAAGTCTGCTAATGCACATCCGTCTTGAAACATGTAAACATATAATCCCATAGGTTCACATTCTAACCCTATGGCATAAAATAAACATGTTTTGATCCTTTATTTTCTGTTTTAGTCTTAGTCATGTTTAAATGTAACATTCTTGGTTTGCACTGTGTGCTGTAGCTCATCGGAGCGCTCAGGCGTGTGGCTGGTGGCTCCGCTGATAGCCAAGCTGCCCACCTCAGTTCAGGGCCATGTACTGAAGGCAGCAGGAGAGGAGCTGGAGAAGGGACAGCATCTTGGTTCCTCGTCACGTAAGGAGAGGGACCGACAGAAACAGAAAAGGTAAGAAACAAATGCATGTTTCTCTGGAATAAGTTAGATTTGATCCAGTAATTCTACAAAGTGAGGCAGAATGAGCAGTTTCATTTTGTGCCTCACAGACAGCGGAAGCTGCAAAAAACAAACTAACCAGTCTGAACATGATTTCTTCTTTATTAAAACCTTCTCCTTTTTTTGGTCCCTCCTCAGTATGTCTCTGCTGAGCCAGCAGCCGTTCTTGTCTTTAGTGTTGACCTGCTTAAAGGGGCAGGATGAACAGAGGGAAGGCCTTCTCACCTCCCTCTATAGCCAAGTGCAGCAGATTGTTACTAATTGGAGGGAAGACCAGTACCAGGATGACTGCAAAGCCAAGCAAATGATGCATGAGGCTCTGAAGCTACGACTGAATCTGGTAAGAAAGCCAACTTTACAACACAGCATTCATGAATCCAATCTGTAATTAGTTTTGTGTCTTTGTATTTCTATTTTTATTATTTTGTTTGATTGAATATGTTATGAGGAAACTAACAGTATTTTTCCCTCTCCTAACAAAGGTGGGTGGCATGTTTGACACAGTGCAGCGCAGCACCCAGCAGACCACAGAGTGGGCAGTACTACTCCTTGACATCATCAGCAGTGGAACAGTTGACATGCAGTCCAATAAGTGAGTGTTGATTTAACCCAATTTTTCCCATAATTGGGTACTTCAGTTATTATTCCTGTGCTCGACTTGTGTTGCCAGCCCAATTATCAGTCTCTTGATCTGTCTCGCTCTTCTGTTTGCCTTCTCTCCAACAGTGAGCTCTTCACAACAGTGCTAGACATGTTGAGTGTGCTGATTAACGGCACGTTGGCCGCCGACATGTCCAGCATCTCTCAGGGCAGCATGGAGGAGAATAAGAGGGCCTATATGAACCTCGTCAAGAAGCTGAGGGTAAGAACCAGACATTCTTCTCCATCAGAGCCAAAGAGCCATCAGAGTCTAAAGATGTGCTCCTGCTTTTAAGATGTATTTTTCTTGTATTCACACAGTGGTTCATGTTGTGCTTTAAAGTTGAAGACAATTAGCTTTTTATTGTTTTTTAAGTAAGAAAGGGGCACCAAGGAAGTAAAAACACCTTTGCACCTCAATATGCAAAAGGTTTTAACCTTGCAGACATTTTCATAATTGCTATTCTCCACAATGCTCCACAATTTATTTTCACAGAAAGAACTTGGAGACCGGCAGTCTGAAAGTTTGGAAAAGGTCCGCCAGCTTCTGCCACTGCCCAAACAAACCCGAGATGTCATAACCTGTGAACCTCAGGGCTCATTAATAGACACCAAGGGTAACAAGATCGCTGGATTTGAGAAGGAGGTACGTGGTTTCTCACAAGCTGTTGTCACTTGACCTTAAACCTCCAAAGTTGCACACATAAGTTCAATGATTTGTAGTGTAAAGTCCAAACAGGGTGTTGACTCTGTCTTGTATTGAACTATATCTAGTTGTGCAGTAGGTTGCTTGTCACATTGCTCATGCTGCATCTTCAAAATTAGTTGCATAGAAGTTTACATTGCAACAATATAGTAGATGTTTCCCTCGGTCATGGGTAGACATACAATATGCCATACAGCCATAAACCATCAGCAGTGTTAGAGGTGTATTGCCTGTATCCAATTTGGCTTTAATCAACTACACATGCTGAGTTAAATAACAGCTGTTTTGTCTCTCTGCCATCAGGGCCTTCAAGTATCAACGAAACAGAAGATTTCTCCCTGGGATGTGTTTGAGGGTCTCAAATACTCTGCCCCTCTCTCCTGGGGCTGGTTCGGTACAGTGCGCGTGGACCGCAAGGTCACCAAATTTGAAGAGCAACAGCGTTTTCTGCTCTATCACACCCACCTGAAGCCCAAACCACGTAGTTATTACCTGGAGCCGCTCCCCCTGCCCCCTGAAGAAGAGGAGCCCCTGACACCCGTCTCCCAAGAGCCAGAGAAGAAGATGATTGAGGCGGTGAAGCCAGAGAAGAGTGTGCCCACTGTTCCCTCTGACTCAAACAAGAAGAAATCAAGCAAAAAGAAGAAAACTCCATCCACCAAGCCAGAGGTCAGGATTTACAGACGGACGTTCTTTTACGTATCTGATTTCTGGATATAAGTTACTACAATCAGTGTTTGAAAACTAATACATTTCCCCCCTTTTCCTCTCTAGGACTTTGTGAACCGCACACAGAACAGTGTAAATTATGGGCCCAATATGCCTCCTGACCTAATGCAGCCCCACCCATATGGCAGGATACCGTATGGCCAGCAGAGCATGAACATGTACACACAAAACCAGCCTCTACCTCCAGGTCGGTTCATGTCATATTCTCTCATTATGACCCATATAACCCACTCGTTTAGCACTCAGCCAGAACAGTCTGGTGGATTGTGGCTTACATAATTTGTTTTTCCACAGGAGGTCCAGGTTTAGAACCTCCGTACAGACCTACACGCAACCAGATGAACAAAATGATGCCCACGCGACCCAACTACCCAGCCATGATGCCCGGCATGCAGGGCAGCATGCCCGGCATGATGGGGCTGGAAAAACAATACCCAATGGGTTATAAGCCCCAGCCTATGCCACAGGGCCAGATACTGCGGCAGCAGCTACAGGTCAGACTGGTGAGTGTATCTGCACTGATGGGCTATGCTCCCCTCATGCTAGAAGCTAGTAAGATGGAGCCAAGTTAGGATAGTTGCTGCTTAAAATCAGTTTTTATGTCTAAATGATATGGTTGTATTTTTTGTGTGAAAAATCAAATTGGTACAATGAATTCTCTTTGAAGACTGACATTGAATCTTTGCTATTTGTGACTTGTTTCTCTTTTCAGAATCAGAGCATGATAGGGCAGCAAATTAGACAAATAACACCCAACCAACCATATACTTCAATGCAGGCATCTCAGGTAAGTCTACTTCAGTTATTTTAGTTGTGTGCTTTTGTCTCCTAACACCTGTATTCTTAGAGAATATGAGCCATCTGACACATTTGTTTATACACATTTTGTTTCATTTCTCAGAACATATCTC
Source organism: Nibea coibor (assembly GCA_023373845.1). NCBI lineage: Eukaryota > Metazoa > Chordata > Actinopteri > Sciaenidae > Nibea > Nibea coibor. Next base: position 18,282,987 of record CM041739.1, on the reverse strand, counting down.
AGGGCTATACCACATATGGCTCGCACATGGGGATGCAGCCGCATCAGACGCAAGGTGGTGGTATAGTTCCTTCCTCCTATGGAAACCAAAACTTCCAGGGCACCCATCCTGGAGCCAACCCAGGTGTGGTGGATCCTCTTAGGCAAATGCAGAGGCCCCCTGGTTATGTTCACCAGCAGGCTCCAGCCTACGCACACAATATGCAGAACACACAGAGGTCAGTATTGTGCTGGTAGGAACGCTCTGTTGTTTGCTGTTTAGTAGCCCTTAAAAAAGTCCAGTTACAGAATGTTGACATTGTTCCTGCTGGGGTTGACCACAGTGTTTATTGCTCTCATTCCTTTTCTTCCTGTTGTGTAAACCTCAGGTTTGCCCACCAGCCTCTCCCACAGAATCCCATCATGCACGGCCTCAGTCACATGGGAAGCCAGGGCGTCCATCCAGGCTTGAGGCCTAATCAGATGCTGACAGAACAACAGCAGCAGCAGCAGCAACAACAGCAGCAGCAACAAGCAGCACAGCAACAGCATCAGTACCTCAGACAACAACAAGCACTCAGAGTACGTCACTTGAACCATGATTAATTTATTCAGATCTTTGGCTATGTTTGGGCTGAGTTTATTACTTTTCATGAAGAATTTGTAACACTGAAGCTACTCCGTGTTTCCGTCTGGAAAAGTTTTATTAAGAGTGCATTAAATGCATTGTGTTGTTGGAATCAAAAGAAAAATGGATCTGGAAACTGATATGTTAGAAAGATTTGACTAGGGAATAGCACATAAATAGAGAATAGTAGTGGACCTAAGAATGAACCCTGAGGCTTTCCAGAAAGTCATTTATCAGCTAATATAGTAAGTGCAATATTAAGATTTTTATACCTTAAGAATGTACCCAAAATACCATTTTGTTTCTCTTATAACAGCAGCAGCAGCAGCAACAACAGGCGCAACAAGTTCAACAACAGCAACAACAACAACAGCAACAGCAACAGCAGCAGGTCCAGCCGCAGCAGGTTCCTCCTCAACAGCAAGTTCCACAGCAGCAGCAGCAGCAACAGCAGGTGTCAGCAGTGCCACCACCAGGCCAGGCACAGAACCAGGGCCTGGGCATGCAGCCACTGCCACCTCAGCAACCCATGGTAGGTCCAATCCAGGTGACATTAGTCCAGTTAGTAAGATAATGGTGTAAGAAGACGTGTATTCGCTGTCTCGTGTTAAGAATTTCAGTGTAGTACTATTATTTTGGAAGCTTCCTGTTGGTGCTTACAAGACATTCTGACACCCACTAATGTGCAGTCAGGTCTGAAAGATGCTTTTTGTTAGCCGACTAAATTTGGAGATTAACAAAATCTCCAAATTAAAGACAATACAAAGTAATACATTTTGCAAAATGATCTGTACTGATGACACGTATATGCAATCTCGATTTTAGTTCCCACGCCAGGGAATGCAGCAGACTCAACAGCAGCAGCAGACTGCAGCTCTCGTCAGACAGCTGCAACAGCAACTTTCAAGTAAGTCAGAGTTTCAAATGTCATTTTTTCCCATTTGTCCCTACAGTTGTCATTGTTTATGTCTCTGAACAGATGTCCTATTTATAATTAAACTTTTCCACTCTTTTCAGATACACAACCAGGACAGAGCACCAATTCTTATTACTGATCGTGCTTGTTCATAGTAGTGTGCAGAGAATAGGACCTCATTATGTGGAAAGGCCCAGCTCTGCAGATGTTCAGTCCTGTGTAGGCTCTTGGGAGGGGAGACTGTTCAAGGCACAAAGGACCACCAAACAGATGAGATCTTGACCGCTGAGGCATTGGTCAGAGAAAAATATCTTGACTTCAGTCGTGTGTAATTATGCATTATCAAAGGAGGGATCCTGCTCTGAAGTAAACACATAATGGTTAATAATGGAAAATTCTATGTAAAAAAGTACCAGAAATTATAAGAATAATGCAATTTTTTTATTTTATTTCAATTTGTACAATTTTTTCAGTTTCGTGTATTTCTCATTAAAAAATCATGTCAGTTTTTATGTCTTGTACTTGTGTTGGTTGCCTGTATATTGTGTCAAAAAACTGTCAATGAAATCTGTCATGACAAAGTGGGAATCAAAGGATTTGTTTTATCAAATAAGGCTGCTGTCATGCAAACAAAGATCCCGAATGTCACTTTCGGGGGTGTGATTCTTGCGGATAATTCCGGAAATCCGGCTTTTCCGACCTGAAAATGAGGGTCTTGTAGATCATGCGATTTCATGTTGTTTGAGGTGTTCAAACAGCAATTTAAACACATGCGTTTCATTTTACAGTTGTGTGGGAGAAAGGGAGAATGGATTCAATGAGTTTTTCTCATGAAGACGATAGATGACTAAAAGGATAAAAACCCAGAATGAGTAATAGATGACTGCAAGCTGTCTTAGTAAGTAAAATAGGCCTTTTTCACTGCAGATGCTTTCATTTGTCATAGTAGGAAAACCACCGGTGTTACTAATAACATGAATGATGGTCTCTTCATTTCAAGTATCCCAGTGAGCTAGCAGGCACTACACCAGAAGCCAGATGTAGGCCTATAAACCGTGTGTGTGCCTCACACACACATTAACTAGTAATACTGGAGATACTTCCCTGGAGTAGAACATCAAGTTTGTATCACTGACTATTCTTCTGGACCAGGGTTTTGTTAAATGATCAGTGAGTTTTGTTGTTTGGATATGAGCTGATGTTTGCTCACTGGAAAGTCTCGGCTGCAGCAAGTATCACCTGTGTTGACACTACAGTTTCATGTCATAATGGCTGCTGTGAAAAGGGTCTATAGTGTGAGTGGACAATAATTAAAATTTAGAAAACAGAGCCATGCGTACGCACAGCTTTATGTATCTGACCAAAAGAATGCATATTCATATATCTGTCTGTGTTTCTATCCTCTGTTTGTCTGGACACAGTTTTGGTCATTGACTGAATGGTATTAGCCAGACCTTTATTATTAAAGCCTTGACTGTCCTACTGTGACACATCAAAATGAAACCTGAAAAAGGCCCGTTGGTAACTGGACAACTTTTACAGTTGCAATGTCAAGGTGTGCCTCTTTCCACCATTTCATTTCACTGCAACAAATCCAGACTTAAACGCAATGCGTGACTCTAAAATTGTAAAATAATGACCTGTTCGTAAACACAGATATTTTCACTTTAAATCAATCAAATCAAATCAAATTTTATTTGTATAGCCCAAAGTCACAAAACACATTTTGCCTCAGAGGGCTTTACAATCTGCACAGGGAGTGACACCCTCTGTCCTTAGACCCTCGGTTCGAGTGAGGAAAAACTTGCCCACAAAAAACCCTTTTAACAGGGAAAAAAAAATGTGGAAGAAACCTCAGGAAGAGCCACAGAGGAGGGATCCCTCTTCCAGGACGGACAGACGTGCAATGGATGTCACATGTACAGAACAATCAACACAAACATATTGTACAATTACAATGAATTACAATAAATGGTGAGGTGATTGCAGTAGCAGTGGAACACAGATGCACAGCAGCAATAAGTCATTAACCAACAAAGCTGTAGTGGGGATGGTAGCAATAATGACTATATATGGCATGTAATGCTAAATATGGTGGACGTCAGCAGCAGACCACGGCGGCAGCCACGATCCATGAGAACCTGCTGGACGAGAAAGCACAGAAACTCCGGGGAAGAGGTGTAGTTAGTAATATCCAAAGAAAAGGTGTAAGAGAGATAATGATTGACAGAACAATAAAACCTCAGGCCCCGTTTATGCGGACTCTAAGGGATATCGAACTGCTTTACATTGAGAGAGAGAGGGTTTACAGTAAGGCGTGGACGTCAGCAGCAGACCACAGCAGCAGTCACGATCCATGAGAACCTGCTGGACGAGAAAGCACAGAAACTCCGGGGAAGAAGTTTAGTTAGTAGGGGGGGGGGGGTCCCCCGGTAGTCTAGTCCTATGGCAGCATAACTAAGGGAAGGCCTGAGCCAGCCCTAACTATAAGCGCTATCAAAAAGGAAAGTCTTAAGTCTAGTCTTGAATGTGGTGACCGTGTCTGCCTCCCGAACCCAGAAAGTTTAGACTTTAGACTTCTCCTGAGGTTGATGTTTGGTCAGGAAGATGTTTGTACCCCTCATGTAGTCTTAATTAAGTGAAAACAGCCACAGGTTTTATTTCTTTATTGACTGAATCCGTGCATTTCACACAGAACAAGCACTTCACTTCACTTTTGCTGCCTTTTTTGTTTTTTTAGATTTTTGTTGACCTACATTCTGACTGTCCAAGCGACTAAAAAGCACCCCAGAGTCAGATCCTAGCGCTCTCCCTTCAAAGGGACAGTCCATTCCCTGATACCTGGGCAGAAAGTTCACATCTGCCCAGCTCCTCTCGCCTGGTTGCACTCCAAGTTTGGACAGCAGCTTGTTAGAAATCTCTGGCACCACTGGCTGGAGGAGTGTGCCGTAAATCCTCAGGCATTCAAGGGAGATATGGATGATGGTGTCCAGCCAGCGCAGGTCTTTACTGTCCTTCCTGTCCAGCTTCCAAGGTGCATGGCGCTGAACAAACCCGTTGGTCTGCCTCACACAGGCACTGATGGCCTCCAGAGCTTTGTAAACATGCATGCTCTCATAGTGCTTCTCCACCAAAGCAGGGAGATGTTTCACAGCATCCAACATGTGGTAGTCTTCAACCACAGCTCTGCCTCCCAGTTGATTTGGGAAAGATTGAGGGCAGAAAGAGGGGTAGACCTGAGCTGGGTTAAGAGCTGGGGCCGTGCAGCGGTTGAGCAGACCACCGAGAGAGTCTGCGAGCTCTGCATTGAGCAGCTTGGTAACTTTGCCGTCTGTGTAATCACAGTCTGAGTCTGGGACACCCTGACGCAGAAGAAAATACCTCATACCATCAGTTGTGAACATCTGTGAGCGTTCTAGAGGATCCACCACATTACCCAAACTTTTCGACATCTTCTTCCCTCCTACAGTCCAGTGAGAGTGCACATGTATCGTCTGTGGCAGCGGCAGTCCAGCTCCTAGAAGGAAAGATGGCCAGTAGATGGCATGAAATTTTAAGATGTCCTTTCCGACAATGTGGTGGGCCACGTTCCACCATGGCTCGTGTTTGTCAGGATAGCCGGCCACAGTCAGGTAGTTCACCAGAGCATCTAGCCACACGTAGATGGTTTGTTGCGCGTCACCTGGGACTGGGATGCCCCACTGAAGGCGGCTTCTCTGACGGGAGACTGAGAGGTCAGGAAGGTCGTCCTGCAGCCACTCGAGAACAGCCTGGTAGAAACGTTCAGGCTGTATAGCCCGAGGATTTCCCCTGAGCCAGTCAAGCAGCTGAGGCCGAAACGCAGACAGACGGAACATGTAGTTCTCCTCTTTCATCCAGTCCACCTGCAAAATGGTGGAGAGATTAAAGTGGTGTTGATGGAGTAAAATTGCACAAAATGTGGAGGTGTCATTTGATTTCTGCTTCAAGGATCAGTTTGATAGAAATTACACAGATTTGCGTTCTTGCCAGTGAAAAGATTAATACTACTCTCATGCGTGTCCACCAAATATGAAGATGGAGTCAGGGATTGTTAGCTCGGTTTAGCATAAAGATGGGTAACAGGGAACACACTAGCTCGGTTCTGTCTGTAGTCTCTCTGGAAATCTCCAAGAACAAACTTCTCTTCCCAAGAAGTAGTCTGACACATAACCCCTCGTAAAATCATAATTCTGTGTGCAGTTTACATCAACAAGATAAGATGCTTTATGAAGTGCTAGCAGGAAGATTTTATTAACTTATACTTAACTTTTGGCCAAAGTTTTAATCCTGAAAACAGATGCCTGATTCTTAAAGTTTGCACTCATTCATCTCCACTCCAGAGTCACACCTGCGCTATGCTACGATCCCAAGTGTTGCTCTTCTTACCTTGTGGCCACTCTCCAGCGATACCTTGATCTCCTTCCCCGATGAGTCCAAAGCATCGCCCACCTGCAACGGCGTGAGGAAGCTTTCATCTTGGGTGGAGTACCAGCCTTCATAACTTCCCTTGTAGATGTGCCCTTTGTTCCAGAGCACAGACCAGAAATGCTCTACGGCCTGACGGTGTCTCTGCTCTGTAGTTCTTATGTAGTCTGTATACGACACGTTGCAGCTGCTGAAGAGATGTTTGAATCTCTCAGATACGTCACTGCAGAAGGTCAGGGGATCTTTTCCTGCAGTTTCGGCAGCTTGTTGGATTTTCAAGCCATGTTCGTCTGTGCCTAAAATTCAAGATAGTATGGTGTATTATTATTCATTTGTTTGATAAATTGATTAGTTATTTAAATACTGAAACACCAGTGTAAACACAAGCTTTGAAATGACTGTAATGTGATTAATACTGTACATGCAGCTAAGGACGTGCATTATTTTGGTCAATGGAGGGTTTACCTGTTGCAAACTTTGAGTTGAAGCCCTGAAGCAGCTTATACCTATGAAAGCAGTCGGCTATGACAGCTGAATACAAGTGTCCTAAATGAGGAGAGGCATTGACATAGAAGATGGGAGTGGTTACGTAGTAACTCCTGTCGTCTTTGCAGGGTTGTGTGCTCGTCTGCCTCAGCACAGAGATCCTCTGGTGTCTCGATAGAGCTGAAATTGGTGAGAAAAATGGACTTTGCTGGAGTCTGTGAACAGCCTTACAGCTTCTGGCGACAAACACAAAAGGGGTCCTCATGACTGGATAGGAGGCGAGTCCACAAAGTGTAGTATTGATCACTACGGTACTTGCTAACCATTCATGTAGCAAGGCAGAACATTACGAGTTTTCCTGGAGGAAAACATAAAAGCAGAGAAACGCGGTGACTCTCGGTAACGTACTGTAAGGTGTCGGAGTAGTCCTAATGAACGTTTTCGATGAAATAGTCAGGACTCGTTCAGTGTTAAGTTCTTTTTCTCTTAACCAGAAGCGCATGTGTTTTGCCTGCACGTCAAGGTTAGCGCTTCTTCCGGTTTCTATAAACAACAAGCCCTCGTCCAATCAAAACGCTGCATAGTGCCCGACGAAGCCCAACCGCCAATCAGATTGCGAGGACTTTCTCTGACGCGCTCTGTAGATGTTGTCAGTTCATTGACTTTTTCAGGCGTTAAAGGTCTTAACAGGAAGGTTTGGACAAGCAACACAGTAAAACGTTTACAAAAGTCCACGGGCAGATGAATAAAATGTTGTCATCCTTAAAAAAGGTCAACAACAAAGTTGTATTCTGTTATAAATCACTCTGTTGCTAAGATGAACATAAAACTAACGCAACGTTATTTGGTCAAAGTGCTTCAGTATAACTCATCTGCATTTGTTTACACTGCGTAAAATGCCTCTTCATTTTTCTTTCAATTTTTCAGACACTCCACAGGAAAGAGGCTGCTCGAAGAGTCAGCCTGATCCGTTATCAAACTTAAACAAGGGAAAACCCACCGAGAGCCGGAAACAGTGGCACTTCGCCTTCAAAGTAAAATTTGCACGGTTCAAAGCATGCTGGCTGCAGCGGTCAGTGTCTCAAGAAAGATGAACTAAATCAATAAAAATGATAACACATTTAGGTACCAGATCACCCACGCATGAACATAGCACCAGCAGAGCGCAAGACATTATTCCAGAGTTGCCGAATTAATGACTGACAAGGCGGACAACAAGATACTACCTAATTTCCATCTAAACAAGCCGTCCTCTGTGCCACATTAAGTAACACTCCTGTATGCTACAACGCTATTGCTCTATGCTGTGAGACAAGGACACAGGGAGCTAGAAAAAGTACTACAAAAAAAGTTTGCCCTGAATCACTTCACACATCACTGGTCTTTCTACTGGTATTAAATTAATGTCAAACACCAGGAGACACCTGACTGGTTGTGTAAAACCAACCCCAGGTGTCTCACGCCACCCAGCTCACAAGTGTGTAAAGAAAAGAGGAAAAATGTCATGAAAAGGGTATGAGTGTGAAGGTGTATCCTAGCCATAATTGTGGGTATCCTGTCCAGGCTATCCTATCTCTGAAATGACTTCCATCTTACGTGTTGGGATGTTGTAGGTGTGGATCATTAATATTCTCTCTGAGTCTGTCAGCTGAATCTAAACACGTATGTTGTGAATCTAAACACATGTTGTGAAAAATGCAACATGATGTGACTGCAGCACTGCACACTTTAATGTGCAAACACATGATCCCTGGTTAAAATGAAGCACACCGAATGCACTAGTGATATTAATCCTTTATAGTTAAACACTCACAGGGACACATTTCTTGCAGAAAAAGTAATTCTATAAGAAAAAAGTCTTGTAGTAAGTATTTTCACAGTGTGGAACTTTTACTTAAGTGAAGGATCTGAACAGTTCTTCAATTACTGGCATTAAGTCATCATTAATAAGGCATTAGTTAAGCATGTGTTTTATACCCATATTACTGTTATAGTAGTAGAGTATATAGCATAGTATATATAGTATATAGCAATGACGGTAAAAGGAATGGACAGTATATACATGATGTCACCTGTCATAGGTTTCTGATGCACCTTTCTGAAGCTCAGAATATATGGCCCTGGCTGATGCCATGTTTGCTGTCCTGCTTCTTCCATCTCCCAGCTAATCTAAAAATCAGCATAGATCATCAGCAGACATAAGACAGGCTGGATGATGCCTGGGTGCTTAAACAAGCCATGTGTAAAGGCACTCACCTGTCAATCAAAGTGCCCACAGTTAATTCTGCATAACTTTTTAATATGATGTGAAAGGGTGAGTTATATAGAAATTCACACTCAGGAGATACAGTTATCATGCAAAGGGAAATTAAATATAGAGACCAAAACAGTGTTTGTACCAGGCTGTAAACATGTTTATTTCTGCTGTGAAGTTGGACATTTTAATATGGGTGCTTGACATGCTGATATGTTCTGTAGCCAGCCTCAAGTGGCCGCTCGAGGAATTGCAGTTTTGGGACTTGTGCGTTGGCTTCATTTCCCAGCCATGGAGGTTGCCACTTGGTGTATACAGACAGATTTATCTCAAATATTACAATGCACAGACCTACACCAGAAGCCTGTTCATTGTATAGTTTTAACCATAGACTGTCAGAACAGCCTCCGCCCAATTTACTGGGCGGTAACCAGGAAGTCCCGGGGTGACGCCAACCAATCAGTTGCTCCACTTCCTGAAGTCATTTTACAACGACGAATGGGGTAGACTTGACAACAGAGGTAAAACATTTAACAAACTGTGGCGTTAAGCGATACTAAATTGTATTTTAGACTTAACTAAACCAAAACCACTTCAGAGAAGTCGTTGGACTCCCATTTCATGACGCCTTTCACCGTGTAGAAGGCCAGTTTCAGCCTCGTCGCAGTAGTTAGTCAGCCCATCATGTGATTGTAAACACGGGCTGCCTGTTGCTCGACTCCCGAAAAGTTCCTGAAAGCTCCGTTTGTCCTATAAGTTTAGTTATTTTGACGTTTCCAGGAACGACGTTTTGTGTTGTTTTCAGATGGAAGTGAACCGCTTGGACTTTTACATCGGTCTCTCTCTGGCTGTGAGCTCCAGCGCTTTCATCGGCGGAAGTTTCATCCTGAAGAAGAAAGGCCTGCTGCGATTGGCCAGCAAGGGATCGATGAGAGCAGGTACTGTCTGCTTTACTGCAAGTGAAACTAAACTGAAGTCCTACAGGGCAGTGGAGGAGATACTCACGACCTTTTAGCTAGTTAACTAACGACTAACTCCAGTTAACAGCACCATAACGTTAAATACAGCCTTACCATGTAGTTACAGCATGTAGTATGTAATGTCATGATCAAAATGTATATACTGGCATACAGGAAGATTTTAGTTTCATTTTTGGTTAATCTGTTTTTTATGCTCTTGATTAATTAATTGTTAACAGTCCAAAACCCAAAGATATAGTTAACTGTTACATAAGAAAGAAAAGCATCAGATCATCCTTAGTTTCCAGAAGCTGGAACAAGATAAAGGTTAGCTTTTCTGCTTGAACAATGAGTTATCAGAATAGTTGCTGATTCATTAATCCATTAACTAACTAATTGTCGCAGCTTAATCATTATGTGTTATATTCTTGGATTATTACAGTTTGGTGGTCGAGGAGGAGCCAATTTCCGCCACTTTCCGTTATATTGTTGGATAATTATTGTATAGTGCATGAAGAGTCGTATAAGAGTCATGTGTTTTGTATGTGAAATGTTTATTTAACTCACTATCCTGTAGGGGGTCAGCCTGTAACAGCCCGTAACAGTTACTGTGGTATTTACTCCAGTTTGTCTTCTCTGTGTCTCACAGGTCAAGGGGGCTATGCTTACCTGAAAGAATGGCTCTGGTGGGCAGGACTGATTTCAAGTAAGTGAATTATTTACAGACTTAATTGCGTAAAATGAGTGACACAGCCTGCAAATAATTTTTTTAATTGGTGAAACTGCTTATCAGCCATAGACATGCCCCACAAACACTGTGCTCTTTGTTTTTCAAAGGGAAAATGAGGCACTTGTGGGTTTGGTATTTTTGACGGTGACGTTGTTGTAGATGTAGCACCCACAACATATCTGAATCTCACATTCCTCCAAAGAGCACATTTGCACACGTGGGTTGGAAGAGAACATTTCACCTTTTTAACCAGCTGCAATTCATGTTTCTATTCCAGTGGGAGCTGGAGAAGCTGCTAACTTCGCTGCATATGCATTTGCACCGGCCACACTGGTGACTCCTCTTGGTGCGCTGAGTGTACTCGTAAGGTAATTGTTTTTGGCTTGAGTTTCATTTACCACCGATGCAGTCACAATTTATCACACATTTGCTTGGTGTGATTTGGATACTCTCAACTCTCTCGGTACTGAACCCTGTGCTGCATGTCGTTCTCACGCAACAGAAACCTTGTTTTGTCACTCATGTCTGTATGTGTGTGTCTGTAAGCAACCTAATGAGGTGCAGGAGTGAGTAGGGAGTGTTAAAACTGAGAGGGAGCTCTATCCTGGAAAGTGACCAGAGTGGATGGCTACATAAATTTCACTCACTTACTGCACTTACCACACTACTTTTATCAAGTAGTATTGTGCCAGCTGTCAGTGTTTGGTGAGCATAGCCACTGAAATTCACAGGCAACGGGGACACAAGGACATTCTGTCAGTGAAGGAAACATAATTAAACAGTTCAGATCAATACACTAACTATAACGGTGCTTGCGGCACAATGGAATCGTTCTCAACAAATACTTAAAGAGTGCTCAATTCTAATGTATTTCCTATGCACAGTGCTGCTCTGAGGACAACAAAAAAATCTTGGTGTGAGTGACAGTATGTTATCAGAGAGCCCCAATCTTGTCAACTTGTCCCACTAACAATTATTGTCTGTACATAGCATAGCTTTATACCTGCGTCCCAGCGAGCGCCACGTACTGCACCCACAAGAAAAAACAATATCATCATTCTGGTTCTTATAACCCTGTATTTAGCAGATTGGCAGCAAACTTATCCTTTTAATATGTAAGAGCTTTGTATATATGTATAGTATATGTGTAAACTCTCTCTCTACATCGTCTGTTTTCCTTGCAGTGCCGTACTCTCCTCTTACTTTCTGAACGAGAGGCTGAATGTTCATGGGAAGATTGGTTGTTTGCTGTGCGTCCTGGGCTCCACAGTGATGGTGATCCATGCACCACAGGAAGAGGAGGTTGCTTCCCTCACTGCCATGGCTGAGAAGCTCAAAGACCCAGGTAGGACCACTCCTTCATAAGTGTGACGTGATTAACCACGCTATGGAAACTGAATCCCAGAAAAGGGTTGGACGGACATTTTTCAGGGTACTAACTCATTCTTGAATGCTCCCACTAGGTTTCATTGTGTTTGCTGTGTGCGTTGTGGGAAGCAGCCTGGTTCTTATCTTTGCTGTGGCTCCGCGGTTTGGACAGAAGAATGTGCTGGTCTACATCCTGATCTGCTCTGTGATTGGCTCCCTCTCTGTGTCTTGTGTCAAGGGCCTGGGCATTGGCATTAAGGAGCTGTTCGCTGGGACAGCGGTGCTGAAGGAACCCCTGTTCTGGTCGTTAGTCATCTGCCTGGTAATCTGCGTCAGCGTTCAAATCAGCTACCTTAACAAAGCCCTCGACATCTTTAACACCTCCATAGTCACTCCCATCTACTACGTCTTCTTCACCACCTCTGTCATGGCCTGCTCAGCCATCCTCTTTAAGGAATGGTTGAGTATGACCACTGATGGAATAGTGGGAACAATTAGCGGGTTCCTCACCATCATTTTGGGAATCTTCCTCCTCCATGCCTTCAAAGACATTACATTTAGTGGGGACTCCCTGCCACTGTACCTGAGGAAGGGTCCTCAGGGCTTTCCATGGGGGCCCCAGCCTTACGTGGCTCTTCCAAGCCATGACACACAAGCAGAGGATGAGATGAAGCTCCCCAGAGAAGGAGGCTCAAAGGGGGGGCGGGGTACACACCAGAGAGCTCCTTAAGGGGAACCGATATGTCTTACAGTGTCAGTACTATAGAGAAATTGCTTTTTTGCAATTCTGAAGCTTGAATGCAAATTACGATATTACAATGTGACGAGTTAGTTTACTAAATTTAAATTTCAAGGCTGTCTTAAACAAAGCAATATGCACTGGATGAACAAAGTCGCCTAAAGTAAGCATAATGTTCCTGTCAGCACACTGGGGTTCATTTAAATGTGTACGCTCTTTTTGTGAATTATGTTTCAGCCACAGCTTTGCTTTGGCTAAACACAACACAGGACAGAATTATCTGTAGTATAATTTATATCAATGAATGTCCGTTGCACTGCTGTTACATTTTTTTTTAATAGTATATAAACTTAAAAATAATTTAAAGTTGAATATTAGCCTATATAAGCAATACAGTGCCTTCTGAAAACTAACTTTATTCATAATTTTGCACTTTTAAGCTTAGCATGTACAAAGGTATGGTTTTATGACTAGCGAAGGCAGAAAACCTGATTTTCCCTAAATGCATTTCAATCATCTGTTGTAAAAAACACACATTTAAATAACTCCTTTCTGTAATACCTCAGTATTGTATACAAATGCACCAAAGAATGTCATTTCCCTGTATACATGATGTGCCAACCTGTAACATGTCTGTAATTGTCATTTTGTGAGTTTGATGATGCTGATTAAAACATAACTACAACATGACTTGACTACAGTTTTCCAAAAGACAGACGTATTGTTATTTGGCATTTTGTTTATTGCATATGTACAGTCCAGAACCTTGAGCCTCTTCGGTCAAGACATTTGTTAGATCTTTCAAGTTACGGCAGAGTGTGTGTTGAAGTCCTTGTGGCTGTCATCCAGAGATGTATATCCACGTTTAACCAGCCAGTTACAGCAGTGGATATTAACACATTCAAGCTCAGTTTCACAGTCTGACCGGTGAACTGACTTGAACTGCATGACTTGACAAAACCAACATAAGCTCACTGCCAACAACAGACCACAATCCAAGCATTTTGCAACACTTATATCTTGCTTAGTGGAGGACAAATAAAACCCGAGACTTCTGCGCGAGTCCACACACGATGTTAATCTCAGGCACTTGTATCAGAAAGTAACACTTGATGTTGTTCCTTTTTTCCAGAGAGACTTCAGCAACGTACGGTCAGCCACAGACCAAACGGGCGCCCTCGTCACAGAGCAGAAGGGGCCACGTGCACGACTCGTCAGTCCTTTCAGGGGCAGTTTTTAGTCTGACATGGTCTCAGAGAAGGAGCCCTTGCTCCTCTGCGTCTGTTCCAGTCTGTTCAGGATAAACTGGCTGGTGTCGATAAATCGCTCCACGCAGTTGACGAAGCACACTTCTGTCCTGGAGTCCAGCTTCGGCCCGGGTTTATCCATGCATTTCTCCTGGAGACAGAGACAGACCAGTCAAGTTTGAGACGCAATGGGTGATGCGAGGTGTCGTTGTCATGGTTACATGTAGGACATCACATTTGGCACAGTGGCGCGTGGCCTTGCCCTCGCTGTGACGTCATCACTGTGTACGTTACTCAGTCACTCAAGTTTCAACTGGAAACATTACAGAGGGGGGTAAAACTACAGTTCAAACCAGTTTCACAGCAGCAGACTGCGCCCTGAAACATAGCCTCGTTATTTCAAAGATGTCTACTTTGAGTCTAGTATGATGAAATATTGCAATGGTCGAAACTAACGCTTAAATCCGACATTTCCCCCTCACTACCGCTCCACTCGGCTTCTCATCAGTTGCTAACTAGTTATAGCAGGCCGGCGTACTGAGTAAAGCAGTCCGGGTAAATGTTAGATTTAAAGATTTGTTTTGTTCCGGGCAGAGAGATTCCAGCTTCACGGAGACACTTTGAAACACAACCGGAGGCTGACAGGTAAAAAAAAAAAAAATGTTAGCAAACTTTGCCTGTTTGCATCCAGGACACTGCGTGACACAGAGTGGCATACGGAGAGCTACGTGCGTGTACATTTGGAGCACAACAAATAAAAAGCGCACATCTGCAACGCTGTGTCGTCAATTTAAAGCAGCCTAGTTTTCAGTCACATGTAAAAATCAAACTGCAGAGCTGCGCCGCTAGCTCGAAGCTGGTCTTACCCAGCAGACCTCAGTCATCTGATGCACCAGCTGCTGAAATCTTTGTTTCTGAGTCTCGATTTCGATGAAGTGTTGAAGCTGGGGGTCGGCTGCCGCTCCTTTGCCGTCCATGTTGCGCTAAAATTAGGCTGTAAGAGCAATATTTGTATATTTCTGAGAGGCTTATAGCTCTATTGCTGACCTTCACGTGTATGTATGGACGACAGGAAACAGGAAGCAGTTCAACCAATCACAGAGCGCGTTCTTCTGTCATCATACATACGTAATTTGTTACATTTTTTTTCTGAAATCTGACCAAACGTCATTTATTTATTAGGTAATTTTATTGTTTTAATTAATGTGTCTTTTATGACTGTTTGTACATTATTCTATCCTAAAACAAAACAATATTGATGATTATTATTCATCAGTCATAAATAATTTTCACATGATGGTTCATTCACTTCAAAGCCTGGCATACTTGGCTTTTATTTGTGCAATACACATGTTCTCACAAAGCTTGTTTCCACATGCAATGGTGTCTACTTTTCACAATGATTTCACATTTTACAATGCACAGAATACAATAAAGACAGATACAATATTTCTTTAATCCAATAACTTTCAATAAAATATACACAATATAAATGCTAGGACTGCATTTTCGATAATGTGATAGGAAGGCTGTGATAAGGAATGATTTATAGTGACATTCACATTATACATATTCACATTACAGAGAAGCTCATTGTGGCTACGCAGTCCCACGTTCAAGCTGCTGTAATGATTGTGTTAAGTTCCCAGGGACACAGAGATGTCGCTCTGCGAGGGTTACAGTGAACTGTTTCCCTGTGCATGCTGGTGTTGATTATTCTGAGGTCTACTGGAGCTCGTAGAGCAAATCCTGAACAATCAGTGACAACTCCTCAAAGGTGGGTCTCTCATCGGCTTTCTGAAAGCAAAGAGGAGGAATTGGAAAATGTGCATAACATCATCATCCTGTACAAAGTCACTGGTATAACCTCCACTCAGGCCATTACAATGTTCACTTACATCAAGCCAGCAGCTTGTCATAATGCTGTACACCTTTTCATTGGCCAGCTGGGGGCGGAAGAGTCGCAGGCCTCTGGACACCTGCTCCACTATTTCCGTGTTGTTAAGGCGCTCATAAGGAAGCCGACCCAAAGTGTACACCTCCCACATAAGAACGCCTGTGTATTTAGAAAAATAGTTAATGCAGTGAGTAATTCTAATAGTGCTTTGATACAGATGTGAGTTCATATTTTGTGAATACATCTAAGCAAAGCTTACATTTACAGCTGAGCAGAAATGCAGTGGGGACAGTTGAAACTGAAAAACATACTTAGTGTTTACTCACCATATGCCCATATGTCTGATTTGCTGCTGAATTTGCAGTAGAGGAGGACCTCAGGGGGGGACCAGCGAACAGGAAACTTGGAGCCTGCTGAGCTTGTGTACTCATCATCTAAGACATACCTGTGGCAGTGGTGGAAGATGCAGATGCTTTACTTAAAATGTAAAAGTAAAAGCAGCACAATGTAAGAATACTCTGCTAGAATACTACTACTATATAATAACTGTAAGATCAGTACAGAAGTAATGTCACTCATTGTGAACAAAAATCCCCCTTTGAGTGTTAAATTATGATATGTAGTTGGATTTATGTATGCTGATTTAAGTTGAAAACATGACTAAAAATACAACATTTCTCTAAAAAATTAACTAGGTCAAAGTATGAACTAGCATAAAATAAAAACTATCTAGAAAGTACATTAGAACTATACTTAACTACAGTACAGCAGTGAATGTACTGAGTTACTTTATAACTCAGGCTACCTTGGCTCTATGTGTCCTTTAATTCATGTGAAGTATTTTACCTTGACAGTCCAAAGTCAGTCACTTTGACAGTGCCATTACCATCCACTAAACAGTTTCTGGCCGCCTGAGGACAAAACAAACAACACTCTTGATCTAAGTTTAATCATCAACACCCTAATCCCCGTATCTCTTGATATAACATGATACAATGATCTAGGAATGTGCTGGGATGTGTGTTACACATGCTACAGTACATCTGTGTCTCTCACCAGGTCTCTGTGGATGTACTGCTTCGACTCAAGGTAGGCCATGCCCTCAGAGACGTCTTTACACATCTCTAGGAGCTGGACAGCTGTCGGATGCTGCTTCAGGCCCTCCCTGAGGTATGTCAGCAGGCAGCCATTGGAAAGGAACTCAGTCACTATATAAATGGGTCTTTGCTTGGTGCACACGCCGTACAGCTGGACAAGGTTTTCGTGGCGAAGCTTCCTGGTTTGAGTAAAAGGAGAAGGAAGTTATGAGTTGGTTTTCCTCAGTGAAGTTATAGAAGCCGCACTTCCCATTACAGCAGGTTTATTCATTAATAATTAATAAATGCACACAAAGCCATCGTTATCATTTCAACTGCAGTCATTTCAGATGTAGAAGCCAAAGAGAGAGTGTCATCTCAGTCCAAATTCAGTAGTTTTGCTTACATCATGATCTTGGCTTCTTCTATGAAGTCATCTTCAGACATGGAGCCCTCTTTAATCATCTTAATGGCAACATCATGCTGGCCCTGCCACTTCCCATACTTCACCACTCCAAACTGACCAGTGCCCAGCTCCTTGATGAAGGTGAGGCAACGAGGGTCAATCTCCCACGTACCTGGAACAAACAAGAGAATGAAGGACCACTTTTATATATGCTGCATCCACATTAGAAGAGAAGTTGTTACATTTTTTTGGGAGGGGATTCACGCTTTTTCACTTTCTTACTGAGAGTTAAATATGACTGATACCACTAACACTGTGTGCATATGAAACTTTGGCCAGTCGCTTAGCTTAGCATAAGGACTGGAAACAGCTAGTCTAACTGTATCCAAATGTAACAAAATTATACAAAATGATTGCTACTGACTGCGGGCTCCAGCTTCATATTTAATAATCATCTTTATCCAGAGGTTAACCTACAGACTTTTTGATTACCAAGAGAATATATTCACAAAACAAGAAAGCAGAGATATAGTCGCACTCTTACCATAGCCAAGTCCTGCTGTTGATGGAGGTCTTGCACGGTTGGACACAATGTATTTCAGTCGGCTAACCATACCTAGTGAGATAACAAAAGTGCATTATTACCACTGTAGACTTTGTCTCCCTTTTGATATCCTGTTTGCGTGCCTATATTTGGTTGAGACATTTGAAACATTTCCTTTTTCCTGCTTCCTTATTGTGTCATAAACACCTAAAAATTCAGATCTGCTTTACGAGACATCCATACATTCACAGCTACTGTATTAACCTGCTGCATTGTGTTGATGGTAGTTGATGAGCTCTGGGATGGTGCTGAAATTATGTTTCTCTGCCAGGTAAAATTGGCCCTGTGAGGTGGTGCAGATGTTATAATGCCTGCAGCTTCCACCAGTTTCCCTGTGGAGACAATAAGAAAAGTAACTTAAAATGAATTTAGTCAACAGGTTTTCATCAAGACAGGAATCTGTCACGTATGCATGAGCAGGCAATACTATCTCTTCTTAGTTACCCATAATACAGTACAGTCTTAGAGCCCTGTAATGAAAATGTTCTGCTGGTAGATTAGTCCAGATTTTGCATAAATAATTTGCATCTCTCTCCCTCTGTGGCCCACTGTTTCCGCTTTCATTGCAAACAGTTCTTCTTTTGATACGTTCACAGGTTCACACATGACTGGAGCCAGTGGAGGAAAATAGTGCACCAGGCAGCAGTGTTTAACTGTTTAACACTACTTAGCTTACTCACCCTCCACCCTTGCTGAACAAAGACACAGTGTATTTCCCAGCCTTGCTTGAGTCCCGTACCAAGAAACCACCATCTTTGTTCTGGAAAACACACAGCATACGTTTCATGTTTTCAAATTAAATTCAACTCATTTGTAGGCATGTCAAAGCTGTTCTATAACAATGTGCATTGTGTCACTCATAGAGTTTACCTCAGTCTTTAACAGCTTTTCTGCCTGGCTACGATTCATGTTCTTGCAATACCAGCTGTGAAAATAAAGGTGAATATATATTTTCTTGAATATTGTTTTCGCAAATAAAAATACATTCATGTACAGATGAGGAACTATACAAGTATGTATGAATCTGCTAACATAAAAACTGTAATATCAATAGTACCCATACTCACTCAAATCTTTCTAGTCCATTTTCTGCTTCTACAACATAATTACTGGGTATGTATCCTTCCTTTCTGCAAAAGAAATACATTGTGTTAATTAATGATGTCTCCATGGACACACACAAATAAACAAATGTACATCTTGGCTTGGCACTGAAGTGCTCACCAACACCAGTAGCATACTTAAAAGAAGACTTAAGAAATTTACTTAATAAATTCTTGCTCCGCTCTATATGCATTTTTAATTTATTCAAATTACCATTATGGTATTTATTTATATATATTTATTTTACTGATCGTGCTTTACAATATTCTTATTTTCTTTCTTTATTTATGTGGCACAAAGGGATATTGATTTGGTCAAACTCCGTAGAAACACATTCAGACAGAAATCCGTCTTCAGAGTTGCATGTCCATTCTGGTACTGGCTGCTGCTCTTCGTGCCAATCAATTTCACTTTGGACAGCATTTTTTACTTGTGTTCATTTTTTCTTCTCACCCATATTTGTCTTTGGCTCTCCACCAGTTTGGATCAGACATCTCCAGGATAGTGTATTCCTCATCTTTCCTCAGCTCCAGGTCTTGGGGTGTCATGGGTGTGTAAGTATACTCTGCTATGACAATCATGCCCACGGAGGGACCAGGTGGCTCAGGAGGCTCTGGAGGTAAAGGGCGAACAGGCTTCTCCTAAACAATGTAAGATCAGTGGATGTATTAATAAATAAATGGCTATCTGTGATCAGTGAATATTATTCCACAGGGACTGTGTCTATACCTCTGTTGGAGTAGGAGGAAGAGGTTTCCTGGACGGTCTTCGTCTAGATGCTTTAGATGTAAAGCCTATTAATGACATTATTTAATATATGAATGAAATAAGTGATTGTTGCAGATTTCAAACCGAAGAGAATCACGTTCTCACCATTCTTATTATCCAGCACCTTACAACCCATGGCTTGTTTAACTTCCTGCTGGCAGCAGAGCCACACCCCATCCATCCAGGAACAAGGATGGTACTTCTGCATGAGATCCTTGTTGAAGCGCACCACTACGCACGTACACAAGTAAGGAAACACGCACGCATACATACACACACAGGACATTTACATTCAATCAACATTTGCATTTGCATATGTACCCAGCTATTCTGTTGAGAGATATCAAGATATGGTCTGACATTGCATATACTGTATGAGATACTGTGTCTGATAAAACACATGAACAGAGATACATATGTAAATGTGTAAGTATATACTAACTTTCTTTCAGCTTCTTTATCCACTGAGCCCGAACATCCTCCGTCTTTGCAAAGATGTACAGCGGCCCCTCATCGTAAATGATCTGCAGCAAAAATGAAAAAAGAAAATACCCAATACCTGTTGTTATCAAAGATGTCTCTTATTTGAGGACGTTGGGTGGTTTTCTATTTCTCAGGTTACTAGCTCAGAAAATATATATGATACCAGAATATACTGTGTGACAAAAGGTGGCTGTCTCTGCAGTTCAAGATAGAAACTCTCAAATGCTTTTAGTGCTGGGGGTTTTCTTTTTTGCCAAGTGCCAGACAGACACCTTTTCGTGCTACCTTGCCATGTGAATTACAGTTTGCAAAAGCCAACACCTGCACAGTCACTGAAAATCCCCAGTTCATTTGAGTGTGAGAGATGGTTTCACTTCTTAACAATGGACTTTCACATTATTAACTATTGGGGGATTGGTTAGTTTTTCTCTGCCATGGAGAAAATTTGGTCTCCTACAGGAGGAGTTCATGGTTTTAGTCCTGATTTTATACAAGATAGTTGCACATTGTCACAGCTTTGTCTGTAACCTCTGTGACTGTCATGTGGAAGGTTCTGAAGAATCACGTTCTGTTAAACATGTAAATGAAGAAAAAGTCTTTACCTGGAATGCATACATGCGCTCTTGTGGGGCATTGGGCTCTGGCTGGACTGTCTCTACACACTTGATCTTTTCAAGGTCAACTGACCCTCTCAGACCTTTTCGCTTCTGCTTAAAAGATGGGGAAACAGTCAGGTAACTTGTGTAATGGAGCTGCGTACTTCAGTTCAACATTAAACCGAGATAAATGTGACGCTGTTGCAATAAATGATTTCTGCATTTCCATCTACGTACCCCTTTGTCAGGATCAAAATCATAGTAGGCTATTTTTTCCTGGGTGAGCACAAACCATCTCTCCTTGTAGTTCAAAGGCGAGGTCTTCTTCTTTTGCTGAGATCGTTTAATGAAGATTTCTTCCAGTACGCTGTCTGACATGATTCAGTCAGGATTAATCTACGTGAGAACAAGGAATAATGAACACCTTCATACTGCATACACTTGGCTGTTGCGGAACAACATTAAACATTTGCACCTCTGCTCAAGCACTAATCACTTTGCTGACAGCTGTGACTGACTCAGCATTACCACTCTGCTTAACTTCGCAGTAATGAAGCAGGCTTTTGGGCTGCTGAATTTCACACGACTTTGCGCTTCCTTTGAAAAGTATTTCACAGAATTTAAGTTAATATCTACTCTTCAGTGCCCCTATATCATGTGAGAGTATAGATCTGGAAAGAGATGAAGAGACATGCAGCATGAGTGTGAGCACGTATCAGCGTGTGATTAGCTGTAGTTTGCATAAGCCCTGCTTTTACTGCCAGAAACATCCTCCGTTTCCAAACCCCCCCTACCCCCTTGCATGGTACATGTATTTCCCTCATTGTATCCTTGTCAGCACCACACTAGGTCAATTAGTCAACTGCTTTTGGGCACTGGGAAACTGTAAGGAGATTGTGGACGAAGTGCATCCACCACCACCACATCTTGGCTCTGTTACGTCGTCCTAATACGATGGTTTGGCGTCGTTCCCTCACTTCGTATTGTTTGATATGAAAAGATGTGTCGGATAAAAAACACAATCAATTGCACCCAAACATTTCTGACAGTTGTATTTCAATGTACATCTATTGGATGTCTTTCGCACATCTGAATTTATGTGACAAGTAACACACTAATGCGCGTACATTTTGAATGCTATTTTTAGAACTCAGAAACCTGGTTATCAACACAGCAACCCAGTTCATGCACACGGTAAAATATATGTACTTATTTCTCTGGTGGTTACAAAAACAACAAGTAACCGGTAAACTAACGAAATGAAAACTTGCCATCACAAGCCTGGCTTTCACTCATTTTAACTGATTTCAGTAGGTAGATAAAAAAAGGTTATGGAAGTTTGTTGTCTCTTTTCAGCATCTGTGAAGCACTAGCGTTGAACTAAAACTTCGAACCCCATCTGTTAGCATCTGTTAAGGGATGAGGGTCATGTAATATCAAGTCATCCTAAAACAGCATCTAATGTCTTCTAAGATATGGAACATAACTCATTACATATGGTAGATGATTGTTTCATTGAGAATGAACGTGCAGTATAAGAAGAAAATCACCACAAATGCTGTAAAGAAGGTGAACAATTCCACCAGTGATGGGTCACTGTGTAGACGTAGCACTTACTATGAAACAAGCAGAGCTAAAACTAAAACTAAAATTAAAACCACCCCTTTAAGCAAAAAGTAGGTATTATTGTCAAATACAATAAAGGTAAACTATCACTGCCTCTCAAAGGTATGAAATCAAGGCGATGTAGGTGAAACACGGACTATCAGATGCTCAAACTCACCCTCGTCACACAGCTGAATACTCATTGCTTGTTCGTCTTTGTCAGATGTGTTTGCACTTCAGCTCAGCCTATTTTCAGCTTGTGAGCACTTCCTTCTATCATCTGAACTGTAACGCTACCAGAAGCTTCTCTCACTCAGTGCTAACCAGGAGTGAGACGTTTCTCCACTCTACATTGACTATACGTATTGGTTTTGTTTGTGCCGTCATGAACAGACAGCATTGTTCCCTTTTCTGTGAAACATTGTTTATTCATTCCTCATTTGTCACCGCCTAATGTTTTCTCACATCACTAACATGAGGAGAGGTCAACAACCTCTGTAGATTAAAAAAAAAAAACAACAAAAAAACTGATGTGCCATCCCCTCCGCCCTCCGCCCGGCGATTGGAGCCAGTCGACTGAAACTGTGCGTCTGTATTTCACTGTACGATGGCAACCAAAAGGAGATTTTTGTGTGTCTCTCTTTCTGAAGGGAGTTGACTCACTGTGGCTGACACAGACAAACTCATAGGGAAGTTGCATCAGTGCTGTACTGCAACATAAAGAGAGAAGAAACCCAGCGGCCCTGCAGCACTTCAACCTGAAATATATATATATATGTATATATATCTCAACTGAAGTTGTCTTTTTTTCTTTTTTAATCAGTATTTAAAATGTTAGTTACTGACCTGTGATGTATGCTAGGAAATACATCACGGTTAGATTCTGCAGAATCCTCCTCTGTTTCTGCACAGCACAACAACACTAGCAGTCTTTTTTTTCTCACTTTCTAACGCGCAATGTCTGAGTTGCTTGCGTGTTCTTGGGTTGTGAGATTAGATACACTGTATAAAAAAAGAATTAATAACTGTACACAAGGCAACTTTTCAGCAAACCAAAAGCCAACAGTGGCCATGAATTCATCCTTAAAATAACCATTTTAATCTCAAAGAATCATCTAATCAGAAGATAACACAGATTTGAATATATTTAAACCATTTCTGTCATTGCTGTCAGCGTGCAACTGATCTTTATAACCTCCGAAAATCAGCTATGTCACCAACTCAAGGCATGTGGAGTAATGCAACATGTTTTAAAATGGGCCTTAATAAAATAAGTTTGAACATGTGTATTAGGACAGAATGCAAGTATTTATTTTGTAGGTTGATGTTTGCTTAGTATGACACAGCAAATATAACCGTATCATTAAAGACTCGGTTTAACAGGAACCTGTCAAGATGCTTGCTTTCCTGATGTTTCCTGACAGATAAGTGGTATATGCGAGAAAGTGTGTGTGTGTGTGTGTGAGAGAGAGAGAAAGAAGACAGTGAGAAAAATAAGGGTGATAAGTATGTTTAGTACAAGACAGAAGGGTTAAATCTAACCACAAATAATTGCTCCACACACACACATGTTAAGATACCACATCAGTTTTACACTACGGTGTTCTGTGGAGGCCAATTGTAGTAATAGGTACGTGGGAATTCGCTTTTTCTGTGTGTGATGCATACAAATACAAGGAAAGAAATGTCTTTAATTGTAAAGTGCTCTACACTAATTCACAGGCTACAAACTGTCTCATGTATAGATGATAAGAGTAACCACAAGAAACTAACCGATTATAACCCCGCCACACATCAAAACCACATTAGTGCTGCAAGAAACGTTTATAAAACATGCAACAAGTACAGCAGAATACACCATAATCCATCAGTGTCAACCAAACATTCACAAGCAAGTGTAGCATTGCATTTAAGCAATGCCTTGACTCATTTGTAGTTTTGGCGTAAGTACAGGATTTTAGGATTTGCATACAAACTGAATAGGGTTTTGGTTCTTGCACAAATCTACATATCATGCATACTTCTTACTACTTTTGTCCACATAAGAAATGCATTCCTTTAGCTGTCATTTGAACAAATAACTAAAAACACATCTTGACCTCACAGCTTACATCAAAAGATCTTTCACTTACCCAGGCAGCAAAAAAAGTCAAGCATCAGACAGATAACTATAGATGCTGTGGCTTGAAGCGGTGGCTTGAACCTTTGGCTTAGTTACTTGCCTTCCATAAAATGTGTGTTAGTCTGTGATGCAAGAAACTTAAACCCACCCACAGAGAGGAATCGACTAGGCTTACTTCCCCTTTTTCTTCCTGCTCATTTTCATATCAGCCCTCTGGACAGTTTTGGTGATAACTGGAAGTGGACTAAACATTAACACAGGACCATATTTGTGCAGGTTGTTGCACGTAGTTAAACTCTTACTTTTATTACAGGGGAATTTTTTTTTATAACTATTCGATTTTAACAGGCTAGTTGATGCACAAGAGATGAACAAACTTCAAACTGATGTGGGTACTATATAGTCTGCTAAGTGTGTAGACTTAATGTATAACTCCCTGAATTAACTTAAATTCAACATGTTTAATACATTGTTTGTATTTTTGGCCTCCAGTAGTGTCCCGCCGCTAGGGGGCAGACTGTGCAGCCTGTTCCCCGCTCGGCTCTACATTAGGGACTCCTTCCGGTCTCTACCTTCCTCTTTTCCTCTGCATCGGGTCGCAGCCATGGTATGAAATTATTACACGGATACGTTTTCTCGAATCTAACTCAATCTTGCTTATTAAAGAGTCATTATTGCGCCTGTTTAACTCTGATATGTCAACAATGTTTTGATGCACACAACGATGGCAGTATTAGCCATCCTGTGCGCATTTTACTCTTGTTTGGCTGTCCTTAGAAATGCTGGATGTGTTAGTGAGGCGTACTCACACACGAGCCGGCCTTTCTTTTAAAGGACGCTTTAGGGTTGACTGTCAGCCAGAGTAGCTGTAAACATACAACAACCTGTAAACTTTGTTACATTGTTGCATCTCCACATGTTTACACACACATGTCGCGCTTACGACACTTAACTAGCGAGAATGCTAACCTGTTAGCTCGGTAGCCGGTCAGCGTCAGTTCCCTGCGCTCTGACCGGGGCCGTGACAGAAAATGCCGATAAATACGAGCTCATTAAAGTACTTCCATTGGCGGAAAGTTATATAAAATGTGTCTGTGTGTCAGGTTATCGACTGAGTTTAAATGTTTGTACGGTGTCGTCCTCCAGTCTACCCTGCTAGTGTGGCGCCTTGACGCTAACCATTAGCTGTTGTTGCTAAGCTCTATAGACAGGGGCGTTTTAACTGAGTTCATCCTCCAAATCATGAGAGATTAAACTTAAAATATGTCTGTTACGGTGTGTCACATGTTACAATGGTCTTTGTTGTCCAGGTGAACGTCCCGAAGACCCGCAGGACTTACTGCAAAAAGTGCAAGAAGCACCAACCCCACAAAGTTACCCAGTACAAGAAGGGAAAGGACTCCCTCTATGCACAGGGTAAATAATGTGACGTGTGTGTGTGCGCGTGCTTATCATGAGATGAAGCTGAACTTCATGTAATGTTCTGCAGGTAAGAGGAGATACGACAGAAAGCAGAGCGGGTATGGTGGTCAGACGAAGCCCATCTTCCGAAAGAAGGTACGAGCAGCTTTCCGGCGACGTTTCATCTGCCGCGTCGAGGGTTCTGTAAGGTGTGGAGGGTGCGAGAGAAATCAGACTCAACGATACGCTGTCTTTGCAGGCTAAGACCACAAAGAAGATTGTGTTGAGGCTCGAGTGCGTGGAGCCCAACTGCAGATCCAAGAGAATGCTGGCCATCAAGAGATGCAAGCACTTCGAGTTGGGTGGTGACAAGAAGAGAAAGGTAGGAGTCATGGAGAATTTCATTTAGTGATGATCTGCACATTGCACAGTCTGAGAGAGACGGTGACCCCCACCGCATCTTAAATCCTCTGTGGCTAACAGTGATCTGAATTCAAGGTTGCCTCGATTAAACTCATTAGTCAACAGCGATTAATTGGGTATTGATAACATTAACAATCCAGTCCTCAGAGTTTACTTAAACGTTATCATATGTTTAATAATTTAATTTAATAAAACACTACACTGATAAAGAACTGGAGCGCTAATGACGTTCTTAAACTAGAATTTGGATTTTATTCATGACAATTTTCTGGATGTTAGCCAGAAAATTGTTTGAGCAGTGTTGAGATGACATTGCACTGACAACAGCGGCTGTCAAATTCTCACATCTGACAGAAGAGCTATCAAATGTTGACTAATTGATTCGTCAGTCGTGATTCCTGTATTTTACCTTTTACTTATGTTTGGCTGTCAATGGAGAGGGTTTAAATTTTTTGATTTGGGGTAAAACGTGTGGATTTTTGATAGAATGACATCAAGTGCAAAAATATGGGGCATAATTTAGTCATTAAATGTATCTGGACAGTGGTGCCTTTTCCACAAGGGTCGTTGTGATGAGCTTGGCTACGTGACACAGTGGCATACATCACATGAGGAGACCAAATACAGCAAAATAACTAAACCTGAGCAGTGGAATGAAATCCTAAAATTGCCCAACCTGCATGGATTGTGATAGTATTGTGCCATTTGACATTGTCATTATCATAGAACTGTTGGTACAAACCCTTGGACTTTTACCTTGGATGTTTTAACCACATCAATAAACCGTTATTGAATTGGTGTAAAGGGTTTAATATAACTCTTGACCACTAATGCTTCTGTATTGATGGTCGGGGAAGAGGTCAAGTAAGAAGATAATTTCACAAAATTGGATCTTAATTCAGTGTAACTGATTCCTGTGGGACCTAAATACTAAAAACCAAGAACTATTGCTAAGCCATTCAGTCAGCAGAGGACTGAAGGAAACTGAATTTCGCTTGAGCTTTGCATGAGCTTGAGTTGGATCCAATTTTTTTTCACACAGAATATTAAAATCTAATTCAGATGTTATACATACGACACAATGTGTTGTGAAACCAACAAACCTGTTTAAACTGTTAAACCATCTTTATTCGAATACTTTTGAATTTATTTGAATACTTTATTTGAGAAATGTGCATACATTATTTCCAGAGCATTGGGTGTGAATTATGAATCACTGAATCAGTGTTAAACTCTGAGCATCGTTTTAATCCAAGTTTCTCTTCTGTTCTCTTACAGGGCCAGGTCATCCAGTTCTAAACTGTGGCTCTATCTTCTGGACATTGTCACTATTTTCAATAAATGTATTAAAACAAACAGTTTGGCCTGTGCTTTGTCTGTTTGACAATACTTGTCAGGTGTGCAGCATTCAAGCTTTGTCTTTCAAAGATCCAGTGTGTATGATTTGGTGAGGTTGCAGATGGCAAATAACTGAAAACCTACCTTGGTTTACTCTTATCAATGAAGTCTGATTTGGAAAGCAGCAACATTACTGCTGTTTGTGGTAAAACAAACCTTAGTGAAAGTCTGTTGGAATACTTGCCATAATATCTGATAAACAAGTATTCTTAGTTGTAAATTGATGGTGTTTAATTGCCTATGGGGATTATATTCCAGGAACGTTTCTCTTCTGCCAGCTGCGGCCTGTATCAAATACAGAAATTGTTGCAATACAAAAATAATTTGGTGTGCAAAATGTATTCCAAATGACTAATCAATATAATCAAGCAAACTGTTAAAACATCAATCGATACCTGTTCAAGTTTTAAAACCTAAGCGTCAAACCAACCACCTGAGCACTACAAACCGGTGCTGTGCTTGCGTTTGACTGACGCGTTCTCCCAGTGCAGCTTGTAAAGCCCCTTAAAGTCTTTGCTGATGGGAGTGACAGTCAGCAGAGTGGTGCCTGAAGGGTTGACGGATAAAACAATCTTGCTCTGCTGAGTCTGAACACCCAGTTCCTTATACTGAGGCAGGATCTGTGTAACGTTACACTGAGGGTCGCAGATCTTCCAGCCAGGAACTGCTCTGATGGCGTAACCTCTGGGACCACCAGTCTCCTGTCTGTTCAGCACGGCGACGGCCAGTTGGTTCTTCGACAGAGGCCTCTCCCACACTTCAAAACTATTTACCTGTAGAACAAGTCACGTTTTATTCTTCTTGCAGTACTATTCCATACTTTAAACTGCTGTCAATACATTATCGATTTCATTAAGATGACTAATCAAAGTCAGTGTCTACATGACTCACTAACAAAACTCAATGTACTCTAAATGCTGACAGATGTCATTCCAGGAGTTGATCAGACATTTGTATCACCTCTCACCCACCTTGGCAGTACGGTACCCCTGCTTGCCCAGAGGGTCCTGGCTGATGGCTATGATGAGTCTGTTCTGGAGCAGCTTCTTGGAGCGAGGACAAATGTCCCTCAGATCATTGGACATGAGCAGAGGGGCTGCCATGATGGCCCACAATGCCATCTGAGACTCCTGCTGGTCATGACTCAGCCCAAAGTTCCCAATCACGAGCTAGAAAAATGGACCCATGTCAATTAATATGTAAACAGCAAGGCAAGTTAGGCTTATGGACAGCATGCGGTGCATTGCATATTGAGAAATTTAAAGGAATAGTTTGACATTTTGGGAAATTTGACCTTGCCATGAGTATCCCTCAGAGTGATCTTCTACCATATCGTTCAGTGAGAAAAAAGGTTAATCCCCCAAATTATCAGACTATTTCTTCAGGTGCCAGTGGACCTGTAGTTCATTAACAAACCACCACCATCTTCAAAATGTAGCAACTGGCAACTGATGTACCATGTCGGGGTCGTTCCAGCCCCCAGGTCCAGCCGAGGGGACAATGATGTCTTGATGAGAAGCCGTCCAGTCAAAGATGGATTTAATAGAGCTCCATGAGTCGTACACGTCAGCAAAGTTGCGCCAGTGGTTACACGTCTCACGGATGGCTGTATAGTTTGGCTGCAGGCACAGAAACACTTCTTTATGTCATATAACACATGATGTATGGTGTCAACATGCAGCTGACAGTCATTAATAGGGAATATTTATCTATTTTTACTGTTTGAGTCTTAGAAATTGAATTGATAAGTTGATATTTAAACTAGGGTTACAATTACAGTTTTCTCAGTTAATAGAACAATTGTTTAATCTGGGGCATCCTCACATTGGGGGAAGCACAATGCTTAAGAAAATGACTAATTTGATTGATTAATGGCAGCTCTAAATTAATAAAGTAAAGGCAAATTATTTCTCACTCACCTGCTGGAAAGGCCACTCATACAAAGGCCACTCACAGGAGTAAAGGATACTTCTTCCGGTTTTGTTCAGTGCTTTTGACATGCTGATGTAACCTTATCCAGAACAAAGTCACTCACTGTTAGATTCAACTCCAACAAAGTTCTGAGTAAGAGTAGAACTGAAAAATTGATCCAGAACATCGATAAAGTTGTGATTAGAAAGTTAACGTATCATGTCCCAAGTTTATTCTTGTATACTATACATCAAGCTTGACATTTCATGTAGCCTCTCCATGTTCCAATAACTGTACATTTTGCTTCATAATTAAAAGCTCACCGTCGCCCAGCGATTTCCAGTCCATATAGCAGCCATCAAACTTGAGCAGATCCACATCCCAGTCAGCAAAAGTCTGAGCGTCTGTCTCATAGTAACCCAAGCTGCCAGGGTATCCAGCACATGTATTTTTCCCCACATCTGCATAGATCCCCAGCTTCAGCCCCTTAGAATGGACCTTAAAACATAAAAAATGAATTCATTGATTTTAGTTTAGAGCGTACCGACTGCTGTTTCGGCTTTGCCAAGTCGTGGATGTGTACCAGTAGGTGGCGATGTTGCACAGCTAAAAGCTTGACGCCTCAGTTACAGGACACAGCTCTCTGCCTTAGTGGGCCTAAATATAATCTATCCGAGCCTGGTGAACATCACTTTTTAGGAATCAGCCTGTCATAGTGGTCTCAAACTCAAGAGAGCTTCTCCGCATTGTGACTGTAGCAAAGACGGTGAACGACAGCATACTCCTACATAGAAGACAATATATGCCAGCGAATCACCCACGACTCCAGGGGCTTGAATTTCCACTGTTATGAAATCTGAAACCTGGGTTCCACATCTGGTCCTTTCCCCTTCATTATGTAAATAATTGCAGGTCGGCTGAAATGGATGTATAATGAATATGTAATCTGACTGTGTAATCACTTTTTACTTAACCAGGGGTTCCTAAACTTTGTGTTTGTCAAGGTTTTCCAAACTTAGACGCATTGCACCACAGATTCATTAACACAGTTTACCACTATATAGCGGTGTACACCGTCTATAATGCAGCCTAAAGACTGGAGACTATAATAAAATATAAATGAAAATAAATATTATACAACACACTCTCACTGTGCTACTGAAACAGCCGAAGTCAAAGTATTTCTCACATTCTTAAGTCTATCTGAACCCCTCTCTCTTTGATGTCTATGGAGGAATTATGGCATTAATCCTATATTCACTCTCCATACCGCTTTTATACCTTCTACTCACATAGTCGGCCAGTTTTTTGATGCCTCCTGGGAATCTTTTGGGGTCTGCCTGAAGGCGGCCCTGGGCATCGCGCTGGTGGGAGGGCCAGCAGTCATCGATGCAGACGTATTCGTAACCGGCCTCTTTCCAACCCTCCTTCACCATCACATCTGCCATCTGCATGTACAGACGCTCACTGCCAGGGCAACAGGAGGAAACAGGCGGGGCTCATATTATCAGTTAGATGTTCAGTGTCAGTGTTGCCAGTGCCAGTGTTCAATGTCATATGCAAGAGCAATACGGCAGACACAAGTACATGCTATTTTTCAGAAAAACAAATGCCGGGTTTTCTCTTGTTCAGGGCTTTCTGGGGACTGCTGTGCATGGGAAGTGAAGCATTTTGTGTTTGTCACTAATCAGCACACAGGTTCCTAAAATAAAAAAAAAAAAAAAAAAACTGGGAGCAGGATCTTACATCACATCTGAAGTGCTCTGCATCCATCAAAGAAAACACGCAGACTTGAGCAACTGGTAATTATAACTAAACCTGCAATCATTAGTCGGTTAATTGCTCGTCCATCTTGAGAAAGCTAATAATTTCAGAAGCAAAGCAAGCTATGCCAAACATTTGCTAGCTCCAGCCTCTCAGCATTTGATGATTTGCTGCTTTGCTTTCTCATACGATAATAAACTGCATAAACCCTCTGGAATGTGTGCAGGCCTGCAGGTTTAGTTTACACAGCACTTTGTACATTCATGTTATTCCATTACACATAAATCAGGTGATGCCATTATGGTTCCGGTCTTCAAAATGTCAGCTGCTTTTACAATCACGTGCTTCTGATCTCATTCTCTCTCCTTCTGGTGAGCTCAATTAAGATCTCATAATTACAAGATAGATGTCATAATTATAACATAATATAACCTAATGATTACACTGACCATGTTAAAAGGTGACATTGTTACACATGACCATGATATGAGGCTGTGGTTATAGGACAACATAGAATAAATCATGATTACAAGGAAGTTCTGTTTTTGTTTTGTTTTGTTTTGTGTGTGTCACTTCCTGTATAGAGAGAGGGTTGGATCCTGTTTATACTGTAATTAGCAGGATCCTACTTGACTTATAAAATATAAAATATCAACCATTTCACATAAATTGAATCACTTTTATAGGATTTGAGAAGAGACATTTAATAAATGAGATGCCTGAAGAAGAAGAAGAAGAAGGAGGAGTTTAAGTGCTTCTCACAGAGGACAATGAGTAACAGCGGGACTTAATCAAGGCTGACGTGACTGCTCCCTTTGTGTGTTAGCTCACAAACATGTCAGGTTCTGCTGGATCACCTGCCATCCAGCTGACAGCTCTGCCTCTTACCTGATGCAGTTATCGGGGTCCCTGTCACAGTCGGTATTACACATGAATCTCTCCCAGTGTAACCAGCCCATTGTGGGTTTCAGCGCCAGACCATTGTCCAGCGCTTCAGCAGCAGGAGGGCGGATTAAAGCGACCAGCGCGACGACAAACACAGCTCTGCACATGTTTAAACTCGACTCTTTCCGGACGCCAGTGAGTGACAATGAAACCAATGTTTTTTTGGATCTATTTCCTCATTCAAAAACGCCTTCGGCCCGCCCACTTGATGATTGAGGCAAACCTGGACCAATGGTATCAAAATGCGTCTGCAGCTGTCCAATGACGTCTCGCTCAGATTGTTTTACTACAAACTAGGAAGCGCTGAGGCTCAGGTGAAAAGTCAGCTGACATGACATGCCAGGGTCATAATTAACAGCACGAACTACAGCACAAACGATAATACATGTTGAATGTTAAATCCTTTTTTTAAAGGTCCACTGTGTAGAGAGTTGATTTGCAGCAATGGAATACAATTTTCATTAATATGTTTTCATTAGTGTATAATCACCTGAGTATGAGAATCATTGCGTTTTCATTGCCTTAAAATGAGCCCTCTATATCTCCAATGGGAGTGGGTCCTCTTCTATGGAGTCCGCCATGCTGAAAGGTCATTTTTGTACAGTAGCCCAGAGCAGACAAACTAAACACTCATCTAAATATGGCCTTTTGCTTTTTATGTGAATTTTGAAAGTTACTTCTAGTCAGTAGAAATATGGGCGTCATATCCGTGACATCAAGAGTTGCTTTAAAGCTTAGATTGAGGTGACTCTGGTCTGCCTCTGCTGTTTGTGAAAGAACTAGGAGGATTTTCTCAACCCATGAAAGAACACTTAATGCTCCAAATTCAGCATGTTTTTTTTTTTTTTTTTTTTGGGAGGGGAAGTGTACGATTGTTGTTCTCACTGTGGGTTTCCAGTCCACCAGTGGAGACTTTAGGAACTGCACCACTTTTATTTCAGCTTTTGTATGAATCGGTCAGGATATAGCAGGCTTATTAGTGAGATTTAGTGGTGCTGGGAGGTTGATTTGAGACCTTTGGACAGAATCAGGCAGATAAAAGCCCCAAAAGTCTTCTTATGCTATAGCATTTTTTTCAGGAGGACATTTAGGGTAAATTGAGGGAGTGAACCACCATCTTGTGTCTGAAATAAAATCAGGTTTTCATCTCTTCTCAGCTGTAAGAGAAAAACAAACAGATGGATATCTTTTTTTTTTATTTATTGTATCTGCTTTCTAACAGACACTAAGAATGAAAGAAAATAGCCCACTTTACCCCACTGTTCCCTGAGGAGCCCAGCTAATCAAAAATGCCACACACGCTATTCGCAATAATGTGTAACTATGTACATATCAACGGTGCTGCAAGCTGTTTATTAGCTCCAGATCTAAGACACTGAGTTGTCTGATGCAGATGTTAAATGAATTACAGATAGGATTCAATTCAGCTGTAAATGGACACCCTGCCACAGAACCAAATTAATCCTGGATGTTTTTTCCTTGTAACAATTGTCAGAGAGAGATCTCTTCACACATGCAGAGAGAGTGATGAGTTTCGTATCCATTTGCCATTGTGTTCAAATTTAAGGAGACAGCTGGCAGTTGTTTATTTGCTAATCAAATATTTGAGAGTTTGTAGAGACGCAAAAAGAGTTGAAACTTTACAGAGGTGACATCAGCGGACTGCCACAGTAAAACCTCCCCGTGATCATGCTCCTGACTGCCTGTCATTGTTGTGAATGACTCATTGTGTCCTGGTATTGAGAGGAGTCAGAACAAATGAGCCAGCATCCATGAGTTGGCGCAACACCAGATTATGACAATAATCCGCATCCCTGCTGCTGGCTGTATGTAAAAAGGGAGCATTAATGAACACAAAAACTGACCTTTTAGCAAAATGTCAGGGGTGTCTATTTGAACCCTAAACATTATCAGAGGCTTCTCCCAGGGACAGGCCTGATACAAACAATTTGTCACTTGGTATAGTTCATATCAGTGCCAGTGAGCAAAGGCGTCAAGGCTCTAAATGTCAGATTTCAATTTGACTCAACCCCCCTGCTGATGGATGGACCAATCTGGCTCACTTGAATACATAGTTTTCCCTTTGTAAAAATGGGATCTTGCCAACTGTCATGATTGAGATCTTTTTTCCCCCCCTGCAGCACTGCATAAAAGAGCACTATGCCTCTGTCTATACACTGGTTAATTGAGATTGTTGACAGATGGGCAACCTGTGCTTTTTGTCTGACTTATGGCTCCCCACAGCTTTGACGCCAATCCATTATGTCCCTTTCTTCGTCTTCTTCGTGTCACGTAATTGAAGAGATTGTCATGGCTGACTTATGTTGGTAACTTTGTTACGAAGTGTATGGGGATAAAATGAAAGGGAAAGCTGTTATGGTGCCAAGGAGTTCCATTATTGTATTGATCTAGAGGGACAGGTGGCGGCACGAACAAATGTCATCAAAAAGTTGTGCCTCCGTAAATGCAACACATCACACCCTCAGTGGAAAAATCATTTATTGTTTTGTAATTAGCTGCTTAAGTTGCTTATGTGACTGTCACAAGGGAAGCATGCGCTAATGTTGCTACTTTAATTAGATCCTGGTTGAACAGAGAAACTGAGAAATGGCTTTTGGTAATAAGCCTACAGTATGACCTGTAAATGACCTGTTAATTGATCATATTTTTTTTAGCTTAGTTGATTTTAAAGTAGAGTAGCAAATCATTTAAATTCTCTGATTTCTTGAATACAG
The DNA here is from genome assembly GCA_023373845.1 of Nibea coibor. Taxonomy (NCBI): domain Eukaryota; kingdom Metazoa; phylum Chordata; class Actinopteri; family Sciaenidae; genus Nibea; species Nibea coibor. Next base: position 18,247,998 of record CM041739.1, on the reverse strand, counting down.
GCATTTGATTTAGGGTTTCTATGAGATCAGTTAACATACACTGTAAAACGTATCACTTGACTATCTCTAATTACACCTTTGACAATCTATTGCCTGATGCCGACTTACCTCTGTGAGCAACATCTGTTGTTTCCTGCTTCATAATAGGCGTCAGAAAACCTTTTTTTTTTATCATGGCATTTATCATGACATCACAGATACTATTCTATCATGCCTGTCAATGGGATTTACATATATAGTCAATTGGTTTTGGTTCATTTTGCCTTAATATGACAGTGAACAGAGTGAATGACATGCAACAAACCTCCATGGTATACATCTTAAACATTCTACCATGCAGAATTTGAGTAATGTTTAGCCATTTTTAAATTTAAGATATCTCTAATTACATTGCGACTAGTAAGAATGAAACATTAAGTTGCATGGTGATTGGAAATTCTAAATATCTTTAATTAGGTTCTCAATGGTTCATTCTTTCTGGTCAAATTGTAATTAGAAAGTCATAAATGGAGTGCGGAGAGCTTTAATATGAACACCCTCAGTCTTATCTACAGTATGTTAGATCTGTGCCCTAGATCTTTTTTTTGTGTGTGAGAAGTTATAGTATTGTTAGTTATTTTATGTTCACCAGCTGGGAAGCATGTGCAGTGAGAGATTTCTTAGGACTTTGTGAATTAGATGAGAACTCTATCGACTCACAGAAGGGGACAACAGTGTATAAGACAATTTTCACTTCGCAGTGATGCTCCATCTTGTCTGTGATGAATTATTTGCCATTACATTTAACACAAATGGGCAGGAAATTAATCAGCTTTCAGAAGTATAAATTTTTTTATATCAATAAACCTTCATCATAACTGATTCACTGAATACATTCACTGCCTTATAGCTAAAGGGTTTAATCGAAAGCAGCACCCCTGTTCCTCGCGTTTGTTCTTTTCAAATGTATTTACTCTTTAAGTGTTTTGAGAACTGAGAACCTTCTTCTGTTCCCATGCTCAGACAGTGCAACTAACATTTGTCACGGTTCTGTCCTGGAAATGATGTGCCTAATTATGATTTTACACTCTTTCCAATGTGAAAATGGTGTTCAATAATAGTCTTCTTGTGATTACATCTGAAATATTATTACTAATGATCTTAGGTGTTGCTAACCCAGCAGAGAGAGCACAGCGCCCCAGCAGAGAGTACTTCAGAATATATTTAGAAAAAAATCAATTTTAATAGTGTAATCGATACATGAGTCAGTTTGTAGTCCTTAAAAAGTCAGAGAGTACACAGTGACTGACCTTCCCTCTGGCTGCTGTAACAAAAGCAGCATGAACCTGCCAGGACTAATCCTGCTTTTGAGGAGACCTGATGATGCACGTTGCCTTCAATAATTAGATGGGACGTGTATTGTGTGCTATAGCTGGCAAACAAAATTGCATTGCAAAATCAATAACAAGCAAAGAGAGGCAGCACATATCTGATAAAATCAATGATTTGTCCAGCTCAGTATGCAGGACATTTAGTCAAGGATATTTTGAAGCTTCTTGGCATCTTTTCTGTGGCATTTGTCATGTCTTTGTCTGTCTACCTCCAAGCAGAACGATAAAGGACACTCCAGATACAATTTTGCTAAAAGTCTCATTAAAAGCTTTGAATTATATCAACTGGAACTTGTGGGATCACTTAATGTGAATCAAGGTTGCCAAGTTATTTAGTAGAATATTTCATAATTCTGACTGACCTGCATGACTCTTTGGATTGCAGTGTTGGTCCACCATTTTGTTGTTGATATCTCTTGGTATAGCTCATTGTGCTAAGATGATGTATCCCAAGGACGATGGTCATTCTGACATTTGCTCTAATGCCACTGTGAGGTTGACGTTTGTGGTTTTGGGTGAAATGTCTGTGGGATGGATTGCCAATATGGCACAGACATTCAAGTCCCCATCAGGCTGATGCAATAACTCTGATGATCTCTTAAGCTAATGTATGCCATCATCGGGTCCAAAATCCATACTACTTCTAAACAGCATGTACATTATACCAATCATACAAACATACTGTTTTCTTGTGCTCCTTCCTCTACTCCTTGTTCACCTATGACTGTGCTGCCAAGCACAGCTCCAGTGTCATCTTTAAGTTTGCTGATGACCAACATGGCCCTCATAGACAACCAGGCAGCCGCCAGAGATGAAGTGATCCTCCTCAGGTGATTCCTATATATACAAATTTATGTACTGTACCATAATACAATACAATTGTTTTTTTTTTTTGTCTTTGTGTACACACAGTTTGATTGGATTGAATTGGAGTTTATTAGAGAAACTACATATACATCAAATTAGATTTAAATCTGTAGCAATCGTATCAAAAGCTGTTGCCGAGAAGACTGTTTACTGACCTGCTGAGTAGCTGAGAGCAGGTTTTAGGCCTCTATCACTTCACCAGTGTACGAAATCCAGACTGGGTGACCTTTGTTTGGGTGTTTTCACAATTATAGAGTCAATATCTACAGGTTATATGTGATTGTAAGTCTTTTTTATAGAGAGTAGGGCAGCATAGCAGACTATTACAATTGTACACAAAAGGCCTCTTGCCATACATAAAGTGAGGATGTCAACCTTTTTACAACTTCAAACTCATCTTTCATGGTTCACATGTTACATCTGTTTAATGGATGTAGTCCTGACCTTTTCATATAGAGATGAACTATGATACCTAAAATGCCCCCCTCTGGAGCTTTGAAAAGCCAGATCACCACATCAGCCATGTACCAAGCGGTTCACAGCGTGAAAGCTTTCACATGTACATCAGATAGATAGACGTTATCTGAAACTAAAGACCTTGAAGTTTTAATGTGCTTCATTTTGTAGCTGAGTACTCTTTATCGATTCCGGAGAGTAGAATCAATGTTGTCTTTTTTGGGGGGTTGTACTTTCTCTTTAATTTTTCATTTCAGGTTGAAAAATTCAGCTTGTGTTTTCTTTGAGACACTGCCTCTGTATTACCCGAAGAAATTATTCTGTATAGGAGTTCAATATGTCTCAAGTTACCACGAACCTGCAAATTGATTTCTCCGAGTGGGTTTGCAGCCTGGAGCACATTTATTTTTTTATTCTCTTTGCTGTGGGAGGGAAAACAAATAATTTCACACACACCATTCTACTTATTTGTTATCACATGAAATGTATTGTTATGTTGCTCTATTTGGTGAGCGAAATGAGCAATAGCCTCAGGGGAGCAAGTCATCAAGTCATATTATTCCACCTGGTCATGCAGGAGACAGTAGAGCTAAGCAAAAGGTTTTTTTTTTTAAAAAAAAGGCAACACAGTTGTATTTTCCCCTTAGTTAAACTAGTGACATTATCATTTGTGACAGCCTGAGACCACACGTGACCTTAATGCTTTACATGAATTGACTGACTTATCTTCTGGCTTTTCTTTTGTGTGCTGAAAAATATTGTAAGACAGAATATCGCAAGTAATTTTTAAAGACACTGATTTTAAATATTAAAGCCCAACCTTTTTCATTATTTATTCATCAATTACATGAAAACAGATGGAAAAAGCATTTACACAATCATATATCCAAAAAGTGATTAAAATGAGATCAAACCTATCATATTATAGTCTGTGTCCTAAACCTAGAAATAATGTAAATGAGTTTTATTGTGTTGTATGCTTTAAGTTAAAAAATGTCCCAGGGATGGAAAAAAAAAATCTGGCATGTATAAATCAAACTGGCTGTCTCTGTTTTCTGTAGGGTTTCTGGGTTTTCTGTACGGTTTCTCCAGAATTCAAGCCACAGAAATAGAATGAGATAGAAGTGATGCTCGCTGTGCATCCATTCCAAATAAATAGTAACAGTCTTAGAAATCTCTCTCTGTCATCCTCCCTTTGTTTCTTTCAGGGAAGTCGAAGTAAAAGTTCTAAGAAGTGCAAATACAAATGGATTAAGGAATTAAATCTTTGATGAATGTTTTCATGTGTGAGAGCCCGTTCTTCAGCTCTTCGCAGACACAAGATTACCACAAGGCCTGCGGCTGTTTAGTGATTTAAGCAGGTAAAATAAAAAAAATATATCCAATCTTATATTCACAACATTTGAATCCCCAAAATCATCATTCATAATCCCAAAGTGTTGAGATTAAACCCGTTCATTGGAGGAGCTCAACAGACGTGAGGTAACATAAGGGTATTCAAGTAGGTGGGTACAGAACGGGAGATAACTTTGTAGGCGAGCATTAGAGATTTCAATTCAATGTGGGGTGCTACAGGTAGCCAGTGGACCTTGATCAGCCGCGGGGTAACATGTCACCTTTTGGGCTGGTTGTAGACCAGGCATGCCTGTAGTTTACTGTGCAGGTAAACTGTGCAGTAGGTTTGTCTGAGAGAACCAGAGGTTGAGTTTTTGAGAGGCTCAGTTGGAGGTGGTGTGCCTTCATCCATGTGGAGATATCTTAGAGGCAATCAGAGACCTGTGCAGGAAATGACAAATAGAACTGTCATATACAAATACAAATATGCTGAAGTTTAGTGGAATAGTGTGAAACCATTGGCTGGGCCACATTACGCACTGTAAAGATGCAGTTTGTATGATTTTAATATAGTTAAACTGCTGACAATTAATAGTTAGCACACGTAAAATTACAACTGCAAAACACTGATGCAGGAGTGGTATGGGTACAAAAAAGTAATAATTAAAAGTAATAATAAGTAATTAAAATGTTTTTTTATGTGTTTTTTGTGGGTCTTATATATTCACCTAGAAAATTCAAAGGTCTGGCAAAAACTGCAGTTCCTCGAATGGCCATTTGAGGCAAAACAAGCCAGTCTACATAGTGCTTCTGATTGTCAGTTAAACAACTTAACGTGTAGATGAAATTAATATGTTAATACTGAAAGGCACCATACATAGTCACAAAGAAAATAACAGAAACAGTAAAGACAACATGAGTTTAAAACAACTACACCGACTCCAAACAAGAAAAACAAAATTTATTAACTTCTTCAAAGATAATTAATTAAACACACATTGATTAATTGATTGATTGATGAATGCAGTGTTTTTGTGGTAAGAAAACAGTCCTTTAATGCCACATTTTTTTGTGCATTTAATGGACAGAAATACACAGAACACTGTGTTCTGCTCTCTGTGAATTTCGAAATAGTCTGTATAAGAAAACATGGTCAGTGGGATGCAGGATTCAGGGTTTTTATGAACAGCATCACCATGGTAACAAGGCAAGATCACTTTCACTGTGCATTCAGGAGATCCCATGATTGCAATTCCATGTCTATGTTCCCTCTACACCCTCCCATTGTTTACAGACGTGTGAAATCTCTAACATGCTAAATTGGAGGCTTCAGCTCATTACCCCTGTTACACTTGACTGGTAAGCTTTTCAACACTTGAATCAAACAGTAAAGGCATAATTGGATTCATATGGGATTTTAACCTATTAGAATAATTTTTGCATGTGCTGGAAGATGCTAAAATTTTAATGCTTAGTTCTTTTCATATTAAATGCTAATGAGGAATTGGTAGGTCAAAGCAAAGCCCATTCACAGCTCTTTAATTATCTGACACAGAGATTGAAGGTTGCGACTGCTATTACTCTCATCAAAATCTTTTCTTTTTTTTTTTTTATGGTGAGTGCATCTGTGAGTTTTCAAAAAGTTGTTTGAAAGACTACTCCCACCTGGTTTGGAAGATTAGGAGGCCACTTTAGCACGGCCCATTCTAATTCATCTAATGTGAATGAATTATTTAGCACAGATTAAGCAAAACAGACATGCACAGTCATACTGGCAGTAATCGCAGCCCACTTTGTTTTTCTTCCTCAGAACTGCAACATCAAAAAACTTCCATTTTAGAGCATTTTACCTTGTTTCTCTGGTGAAACAGGAAAGAAAAGGTGTTACCTCATGAGCCACCCCAGTCAGAGATAAATTTTACTTTCATGACAGGAAGCTACTAAGAACCTCAAATATGAATGCAAGTTTTATCTGAAAGTCAGAATTACCCAATAGTGTTCCAATAATCCTTTTCCAGAAGCATTTTTTTTGTAAAAGACTGTTTGAAGCTACAACAAACTTTCAAAACAGTCCTGTTGGGGGACGTTTCCCCGAGATGCTACTAATCCAAAAGAGTTTTCATGCTTTTCTCTGGTAGACGTAACAGCATTAAAGCTGAACATAAATCTCACATTTGTGTAACTTGTCTATCAGTCACATACTGGCACACTCTCCTGTCAGCCTCTTGAAGCATTTTCTCTGACAGTAGCATTTTTCAGACTGTCTTTTTGTCTGTTTGAGCTCCTCATCGTCTGTGATAGCGGATTCTTGGTTGCTTGACAGATGATTCAGTCCACAGTCTGTTTCTGCAGTAAAGAAGTCAGAAGATTTTTTTGGACTTGTTTTCAATTGTCATAAATTCATTTCCTCTTGCTCTAGATTAAACTGGGATAAAGAAAGAAACACTTTCAGCGCTGACAAACTCAGCCTAGTAACAAAAGTAATTATCAAGTCATCAAATACTAGACAATCCCCCACTATTTCAAAAGTAATTCCCACAAAAAGATTTTCTTATATTCAGGGCAATAAAACATATTATGACCTTATACTGCTTGTTGACCTGACTAATGCTTACACATCTAGCAGAAAAAGAGAAACATAACCACTCATCTTGAGTCTGTGAGTCCAATATTCACACCGATTTCACTTTGTTCTGGGCTCTGAGAAACTAACTCCTGAGAAAGATTTATTGTATCTGGCTGATGTTAGTTACTAAAGATTTCACTGCTTTCTACTTTTTCAGCTAGGTGCTAACTTTGTCTGCTTGCTGTTTGTAGCTCAGAGCTCTTTTAATGCAGCTATTTGAAATGGTGCTGATGGGAGTGGCAAGGCTAAAATAAAACAGTAAAGGTGAAGGCCATAAAACTGAAACAGAAAGCTGAAAGACACTGTAGTGTGGGGGACGTTGCAGAATGAGATGCCTTTTTACGTTACGAATTGTTAATATATCCATTTATAATATGCATATATTGATTGTGAGTAGTGTAATTTTGTGCTCCAGGTACAATCTCCCACAAAAAATACATAGTGCTTTACAGCACTAAGTCACACCACCTACTACTTCACTTATTTTGTGGAGAAAACGTTTCCAGATGGACAGTAAACTGCCATGTACTATAGCAGCTGTTTGCTAGTGTTAGCTCATTTTGTTAGCTGTACTGTATCATAATGTGAGCTCAATGGAGGAGTGTTAGTGTTGGACCACTAGCATTTTCTGACCAGTGGGAAGAGGAGGTATTCAGGACTTGGGGGGCAACGGAACGCAGACGTGAATCTGAACCAGTGTTGTGCAAGAACCTGATCCGCGTGAGTGATCAATGTGACAAAGAGGGCATAGATGAAGAAATCTAAGAAGAGAAACAGAGAGAGTGAAAAAGCAAGAAGCCACCGGACAAGAGTTAATCTGGAACTGACTTTTAGTTTTTAGCGAGAGCTTTGTAAAACAAAACACTGAAAGACAGATGCCAAGCTGGGCTTCTTGCTTTTGCACTAGTTAGTAATATTAGCTGGCTTGTTGTTGTAGCAAAGTTGTCAACTAGATAGATTTCTGATTCTAAGTAACATCAGCATAACACTTATCTCAAAACAACCGACTTCTAAGCAATGTTGCATTAAAATACATATTAATGTCTTAAAATAAAATGCCAGCTTCAGCATTGTCCCCATAAATCTTTCTGAAATGTTTTGCTCTCTGTTTAGATTAACTCGAAAGAGGAAATCTTGGTGACAATGTGGAAAAGCTTTCGGCGTTCACAGCAGGGTTGAACGCTTGACAAATGGTCTTGGGTAAGGACATTTTATGACATTCAACTATACATTTAATATCTATATATCACAAGCAATGGCAGGGAGTGGAAAAATGCAAGTTTGTACAGCAATTTTTGTGCCCATACAGTGACACATTGGATGAGGTGTGTGTAGTGGGGGGTAACTGTATGGGACAGACCATTACTCAGCAGGAAGTGGACAGTAAATAAATGGGTGTGGTAGCACCTGCGTAGCGTTCCCGGCTGAGTCTCGTCTTTCATATTTCGACTCCACCCCAAGCGATGCGATTCAAAGCTCAACACAGACATAACAAAGAAAGATGCAATGTTTATTTTTGCTCCTGCAGAGACTGCTCATTGTGATGACGATGGGAGTTTTTCGAGCAGGCAGGGAGAAGAGAAAGGTGAGGGACGAGCACACCAGCTCAGCTCACTGCTGTTGAGCCTGGTGCATATTCTTCAAACACTCTTCAGTTCCCTTCATTTGAGTACAAGCATATGCATTTTGCATCATGTGCGCTCACACAAACACACACCTTCAGGCTTGCAGCCCCCATAGACTAGTTGCCTCCCCTCCAATACCATCCCCACATCTCACAGAATTATTCACTCTTGGCTTCTCGGCAGGCCCTTTGTTTCCAAGGCAACAAGACTTTAGTGGATGTGTTGGGTTTGCTGTAGTCTAGACAATCAACATTTTTAAGGTTCTGCGGTTTGATGGAGAAAAGTTGACCAGAAATAGTTTTTTTTTTTTTTGGTTTCAAGATGCTTAACAAGGTAGCACAGGGCGTTTATTATTGTTTATAGATGAAAGATTACAGTTGGTTATGCTTAACACAGCAGCAACAGTTATGCTTTGTCACACTTCTCCTCTCTGGTTGTCTGGACAGGTAGAGAGCACTTGCGCAACTGGCATCTTGCTCAGACAATCGCAACCAAACTTTTTACCACCGTGTGAGTACTTCCTAAGAAAAGTATGAATAACAATTAGACACGGCTCAATCAGAAGCTGTGGACAAAATCTGGAAACACAGCTATTTTATCACACACGATGACGGACCGCGCCTGTGAACTATGAATAGTCTATTTGATTGACCCTGTTCGTGTCTGAAGCAATCCCTTAACATAAGGCCCTATAACTAGTGACAGCCTTGCTCAGCGATGACGAACTTCAGCTGTGTAATTTGGGTACCGATGTCGGAAATACTGTCACCTATTTTACCCAAATCAGAATTTGAAATAGGGACGGGGAAATAGTGCTGCTCTAACCCCTTCCACCTCCCCAGCCTCCTTCTGTTTTGTATTCTCCATCTGAACAGCTGCCATCCCAGCCATGCAACACACAAATAATTTAACACTAGCCTCCTCCTGATCCCGCTTCAATATAATACAAGTAAATTGGTGCAAAAGGGGGCAGAAGACAGTGCCCTAAACAATGGGATTTATGAGTGATTGGATGAATATCAGTACCTTTAGACAAGGTTCATATTTCAGTCTTGCTGTGTCTATAACTATTCTCTTTATACGCTGATCTAACCTCTTCATGTTTATATCCATATATGGCACGCCTTTAACCATTTACACAATATTATTTGTTGCCAGGTCTATTGATCCAGCCCAGCAGATGGTGACAAAGTGGCAAAAAAAGGAGTGGTGGGTGGAAAGATGGCATGGTAAGTTGGTAGCCAGCAGATGGGATGGAGCGTGTTTGCTTTTCTGATTCAAATGGGTAAATGTAGCAGTCAGACTCCAGTTGCAATCCAAACTTAATGCACCGAGCTAGACACTGCCATTGTGTCAGCAGAAGCTGCTCACGGCCTGACCCAAGTAAATAATCGCCGGCTGTCACCGAGGGACAGTCTGTGTCAAGCTTGAGCATGGCCACAAACCATGCATCTGCACTGTTACAAAAAAAAAAAAAGCTTTGATGTGAATGTCCTGGCTAAAGTGTTCAGGTGGCTCAAACACCACCTTGTTGATAGAAGCCGCTGGTGGTCTAGTGGCTTATCATTGCCAACACCAATAACGGCACTGTCAGTTAAAGCAGATTGACCTCGCAACCTTGAAGAACACGCACCTCTCGACCTGTCTGGCAGGTGTTTGTCATCACTCACATATGGGAGGAATAGTCTTTTGTACTGCCACAGTTCAAGAGTCTCTCTGAAGGTTCAGGTACTTCCTAGCCAAAGCAAGGACTGTCACTAGATATTTAAAACCCAAGTCTATATCTGAAGTCTATCACAGCCATTGGGTGAAAATAGTTGTTGCTTTGCAACCCTTTACACTCTAATTTATCTCATCAATAGATGATAGTTAACCAATAATTAACTATTGTAGTCAACCTATCCTTCCAGATTCATCAATTTGGTAATGCAATAAACATACAGAACAATCTTGTAGCAATGTTTAAGTAGCTGTGGGAGGTGACAGAAATAAAAAAAAGACAAGTCATCATCCTTGAGCAGCCACAGCAGGAAAGAGGGAGACCTACAGTGGCGGATCCGATATTAGAGCAGCAGGGCTAGACATGGGAGACCCACCAGCACACTCACAGTAATCACATTGTAGCAGGAGATCAGGAAAGCGCTGAAAATGCTTCCAGTGTTGCTGTCATCTCATCATGAGTAAGGGCCAGAGGCATGTTGTGCACAGCCTGTAGAGTTTGAGCTAAGATGCCATCCTTAGCGGTGTGAAAAGTCAGTGAGGAGTTGTGAGGTTCTTGCCTCTACATGCAGCATTCAGCATTCAGGCCCTGGAGGAGCAAGTCTGTAAAAATGAAAACTTCAACACAGTGACAACAACAAAAGTCAGTATTGTACCTGGCAGCTTCTGGAGGAGTTACACTTGCAATTTCAGAGTACAGTACAATATCCCCATTACAGACACCTAAAAGGCAATGAAACAATTAAATCCCTTCCTGAAATTTCAGAAAGAAATCAAGCCTCTTTACAGAGGATCAGGATGGCAAACAGAGAGAGAGAGAGAGAGAATGTTTGAGGGCTTTGAAATGCAACACATTTCTGCAGGTGCTCCATTGGTATACCCATTTATAAGTTACATGCTGAAATGAGATCTCCACCTTTCAGAAAATGATACATTTTAAATAGATTGTAGCAAAACTCTGAGACTACTGAAACTTTTACCAAAAGCTCTTTGTATGCAACTAACACTTTCAAGAGTTTATTTTTTTAAAATTGGTATTCAGTTAATCAAGTTTGAATAATTATGGAAATGGCATGCAGCATATGGTTATATTCATTTCGAGTTAAACCCGAATTTACGAAATTATACATATAAATTATGCATATTAGATCTAAGAGGTCAAAATCTTTGCTTGCTAATTCAGAGCAAGAAGGTTCTGCAGGTGCAGCCTTGATTTTGACCTGCCAGTGAAAACAAGCAAGATGAAGATGAAAAGGCTAACCTTGGGAGACACCACAGGCATTCATTATCATGCTGTCTTTGGCAATCTGTGGAATACATTGTATTTTACTGAAGGACTTTTCTTTACTCTATTTTTAATTAGCACTTAAGAATATGACCTTTTTCAGTGGACACAGTCTGCGTCACCTTCAGAGAATAAATTACATCTCTTAATAGGTATTATGGTTATTATATGTTCACATTACAGCATTTAAATTAATATCCATGTTTAAATCTATAGATATTGGGGTTGTCTTGGACTCGAGAATAGGAGGGGCTTACTTCAGGGGCCACTGAAGATGGGTCGTCACACATTCTATATAACGTTATGTACACTGTACCCGTTTCAAGTAGTGCAGTTCATTTTCATCAGCTGTTCACGGTAGATTGAACGTAAAACTGTGATTATTGGGACTTTTGGCCTGTCCCTGCATTATCTGCCCATGTTTGTTGACTATGGGACAGGTGCGTGCTGTTCAAGAAAGGAATTATGACCTACTGTGACACATTAAGAGGAGAAGCTGGGCAGGATTAGGAAAGGTCTCTGTTGGCTCCTCTTATTATGGATCTTAAAGGAGCTATCAGGCCTGGTGATGAGTACCTTGATTCATTCTGGTGTATAGAGCAGCTCTCTTGGTTGGTAAGACAGTATGTGACAGAGGACCAAGCTGCAAGCTAAAAATGTTTTGTAAATGACTACAATCCTTTAGTGAAATAGCACAAAATAGCATTTTGGAGATTGTAAGATATTAAGTTGTTTGAGAACACTGATGTTTTCTTAAATACATCTGCCCTGTAATAATAGTGAACCGAAACAACACAGAATCTGCTGGGTTGTTGCAGTGACTCATGAAGCGTGAAGATAACCTGCTGAGGAAATCATGCTTGTTTGCTCAGCAGCAACAAAATGCTTGAAAATGGTAGATGTTTAAGGAGAGAGATACCTGAAAATGTGTGCCATGTGCTAGAAACTGGACTCACTGCTGCCTTTGTCTGGAGATGAAGCCTACCAAGACCTGTCACCTGATAAGGTAAATTATCAAAAAACAAAACAAAACAAAAAAAACACCAAGGTGGTGAAAATACTTCAAAATGAACACCATTAGGCTGCAATATAGGTTTCCAGATATGAAGGCAGTTGAGTCAGACTTGAGCTGTGATAAGAAATCTTCTTCCTGTAGCCTAGATGCAATATTTCAAAAAGTATACAATATAAGAAGTGAAAAGTGATACAGATGCAAATAAATTCAGTCTTTTGAAAAGTATGGGAGCCATTTTGCGCTGATATTAAGAACAGAAAACTATTGAAATACTCTGACTGCAGCCTATTGCTTTTTTTTTTTTTAATTCTGGTGTGCTACTGAGAGAGTGAACACAGCCCAGAGATGAGTGTTTTTGAGTTGAAGAATTGTAGAAATGCATCAACCAGGCTTATAAAATCCTCATAGCTGTACACCATCACAGGAGACACAATGTTTCTTTTTTCTGTTTCTTACAATGGATATCTTCCTTCAGCAACAGAAATAAGCAACATGACCGTTAAAAAGTAATCCCCAAAACTAATTGTAAAGAAACATCAAACCAGCGTTTCTCTGCATGCTTTCTGTATTCGCCTGTCTACAAAAATATTGAATTCAAAACATTGCCAACACAGTCGAGGAACCAAAGTGTCTGGTCTGGACTGACTGTGAGTCACAGAGGTAAAAGTAATGAAAGTAATGGTCACTTTGAGAGCATTAAAGAGCATGTTTATCTCTTTATTTTCTCCCTCAGGTGAGAAGCCAAGGCGACATTTAGCTGTCTCAGCTACGGACACATGCCCATATGCAAGCGCGTGTGCACATACATGCATCGTCTCCCAGGGAAATAATTATTTTCCCTCCTGGCTCACCTCTCCCAGCCAACTCCCAGCACTGAATCAGTGTCAGAGCAGCAGAGGAAAAAGGCCGCGAGCTGTCTCCCTCCTTTGCTCTCTTGGGCATTAACTGTAGTGTGAGTCGTGTCTGATGGACAGGGCAGAGAAGGAGGTAAAGAAAATCCCCTGTTTGCTTAAATAGCAGCAGGAGCAGAGGAGCAGAGGCCCGGTGGATGAAGGATGAAAACAGTGCTGGAAAAGTCAGCAAGGGAATAAACATGCCCGCCCATACTAACACACACTATCTCCTTTTCTACATGCCAATTCTTAGCCCTTACGCCCAGCTACTTATCTGCAGTTAGTCTGGACAAAGAGGAGAAATGAGATGAAGGGGAGGGCAAAGAAGTTACGGGGAGATGTAATTAAGTGGTGGAAGAAATATTCAAATCATTTTAGCTTGAAGTAAATCGGTAAAGCAAAAGAACCTGCAGTGTAGCATGTACAGTTTGTATGCGTAACTGTGTGAGTAACATTGTACTGTGCAGCAGATACAGCATTTGGGAGTTGATAGTAATTTTTAATTGAACACATAATGGAAAGAAACAATCTCTACTTAGATGACCCAGATACACACTGAGATGTTTTTTATGCATTGTGTTTAGATTAGACTGGACTTTAAATTTCAAATCTGTGTCTTCCATTGCTTACTTCCATTCACCATATTGCTCTAGAAGGAAGCCCTTACAAATGTCATGCCATCTCATATGAAGAATTGCTGTCATACTTAATTTAATTCTCAAGCTTCAGTTCTCCCCAAGAAATTCTGAATATTTTAGAAAGCGAGGAACTTTTGAAAAGCGGTTTGACATAATTCTGATTGGTGCCTATTCTCTCCACAGTGGGACTGGGTAGGGACTAATTCCTTGTTTCTCCTGTTTGCACACAAAGGAAATGCAGTGCGCATATATGTCTATAACCATTATCCACGTAACCCCCCGAGCTGAGTCTTCCCAGCTGTAGGGCTTCTCTCAGATGTCGGAATTATAGAAATGTAGAAGCGCAGCGAGGGATTAGTGGAAACGAATCCACATAGGATTTTCTGTATAAGTATACACAGTGATGAGGTTTTTTCAGCGCTGCTTGAAATGTAGGTTTTCCCCTGCAATGCTCATGAAAGCATGTCACTTGAAGATGCATGTTTTCTGATTTCATTATTCAAATGAGACAAAAACATGAAGGTACTCTGGCTTCTCGATATGATTCAAGTTAGAAAAAGGTTAAAGCCTGAACAGCCTGGATCCCTATTTGACCTTCTCTGAGGAATGATCCATGGTGCATCGACCTTGTTGACTCATGCAAATAGGGTGGACAGAGAGTGACATGTCAACTCTTCTTATCATCATAGTTCCTTACATTTGTCCTTATATCGGCTATCTGGCTGACGCTTGCCTGTTAAATGCGCGAGGCATATGCGTCAACAGAGAATAAATCCACAGCTGTAGATACAAGGGGAACAGCAGCAATGTTTGTTGATGGCTTTGCCTTCCACATTTCTCACCATCATCACAACAACCTGCCTACACCTTCCTCAGGAATGTGGTTACAACATTTTTTCTTCATTACCTCAAAGCTTCTGTGGTTTGAGATACCAACCTTTGGATTAGTGGACCAAACAGAGACCAAGCACAAGGGAAACGGCTGTGCTTCTCCGTTGAAAACACATATCATGTGATTGTACTTTGATTGTATATATCAGATACAGGGCTGGCTTTATGTCTGTTTAATGGAGTATATAGGGAATGTTGTCTTATGCAGTTCATAAGCCGACAGTATGTCTTGCAGTATAATCGTGTTACAATTCATTGTTGCATTTTCCTGTGTCTGACAAATTCTAACAGGTTTTCAGTTTTGGTAGGATCTTATGGTTGGTCTCTGGTGGGCTCATTGGTGAGAGTTCACTTTCGTTCAACTGTTGCTGTTGGCCAGCAGAAATCATTGTGAACAATATTTCAAGTCATATTCCAGCAATGTTCCATTTTAGACAAGGTACAGAACTATAAACCCGTCATCTCTCTCTGTTCACAGTTTGCCTTCGCTGTGCTTATTATGATTATAACCATTATTTGTAACCCACAGCAGAACTGTGACATTGGATCTTTTTCAGGGCTGAGCGCAGAGCAGTTTCATTGAACACGAGGGTAATGTGTGCTTAAGTTCTTGTAATTGGACCCAAACACCTCTCTTTCTAGAGATGTAATTGCTTTAGATGGGATCATCCTAGCCTCCAGCTCCACCGTGAAGAATCTTGGTGTTTTTGATCAGAAGACCTTTAACATCCACATAAAACAAATTTCGAGGACTGCTTTCTTCCACTTACGTAACATTGCAAAAATCAGATGCATCGTGTCTCAAGCGGATACAGAAAAACTAGCACATGCACTTGTTACTTCTAGGCTGGACTATTGTAAGTCTTTGTTAGCAGGCTGCTCCTATGAGTCTCTTAGGACTTTGCAGCTAATTCAGAATGCTGCTACATGTGTACTGACAGGAACCAAGAACAGATTTCATATAAAGAGCTCATAGTACCTTACTAGAACACTACACTCTTAGAATGCTGGGTTCCTCGTGGTTCCTCTAGTTTCCAAAAGTAGACCCTACTGTATTTTTTAATATGCAAACCAAAGAAACACAATGCTATTAGGCGTGTGTGTCTAGCATTATTATCGGATAGACAGGACATTTGCATGAAACCTTTACACCACCCATGCTGCAGAAAAGGGTGTATTTAGAGTGCAAGGATATCCATTTACACATGCTGGGTGACATTCACAAGGTTTGCATCCATAATGCTGTGTGGAGCAAGCAGTTTCCTCTGTTTACACTCATATATTTAAAGGTGACATGTGTAGCGTTGTCTCATTAATACATCACTGTCAAAATAAACCAATATTTTCCCCTTGGCTCCTATTTCTTCATCCAGCAGCCATCTACCGGGCTACACAATTTCCTATAGATGCAGTTATAGTTACCAGGCTGCGCAGACTCCTAGAGATGCAGGGATATCTCTACTATTTGGAGAAACAGTACATATTTTAATATAGAGTATCACACTTGTGTTTCATGTTTCTTTGTTAATGCTTCTGTATACTCATGTAAAGATTGTGAAAGGATTACTTTTCAGGTTTCAGTTGCTATGATAAGTGTCTGACATTATTTTAAATTGTAAACGTTAATGAAAGAAATTCGTCGTAAGAAATTGTTTTCCTTGTAAACTGATCATAAAAAAAATCATAAAAAGCAACCATGGAGAAGAGCCAACCATCGAAATCTAACAGCTCATACAATGTTGTTGCTGATTGGTGTTGCAAAAAATTTGATTAGGTGTGAAAATCGTACACATAGGAGTATTATTTTTGTGTCTACGTGTGTGTTTCTGTTTTTATGTGTGTGAAAGGGTAAGAAGCTGGTGCTCTAAGGGACAGCTGTATTGATTGCAGGTCTTAGGCTGCTCGCTCAAAGCTCACACATCAGTTTTAGCTCTGGCACCATTGACATTCAGCTGAGATGAGGAGGGGGAAAACATGTTGATTACCCCCAAGGGAGACAGCAAGGGCATGTCTTAGACATAATGACCAACAGCTACATCAAATGTGAATTCTTCTCTCTCCTGCTCATTTTATGTTCATTGCGATCTGATGGCTTAAATGTATATGTGCCGCTCCTCAACAAAGCATCCCTTAGAGGAGGTCTTCAATTAAGCAGCTACACACAACACAATGTCAGGTGTTTAAAGCCTGTGAGACAACTAGTGCTTAATGTTCTCATTTGGGTTCATCCTTCCATGGATGGACCTTGTGACAGGAGACAGGTTGAGGTGGGTGTATTTGTTTCAAAGTAATCACACTTATGGGATTTTGTGCATAATGAAAGTTAGTGCCTACGTTATTGGAATCCATCAGTCTTCCTGCGTGCCCGAAAGGATACATATTCTGAGGGGACGTGCCGTTTTCTGGAAGAGAAAGCGCAATGTGCCAGAAATCATGGGCCTCTTTTGTGTGTGTCAGTCAGGGTTTGTGGATTTAGAGAAGCTCCTTATATTGCTACATACACGCTCTTTTTGTCATCATGATTGAAACAATAACTTTACTGGGTTACAGTGAAAAGGGGAGTAGTTGGTTAGGCTAGGTTCCTGCTCATGATATAAAAATGTTTAAAGTTTAAAATGAAAAATGTAAAATTAAAACTTAAGTACAAATTAAGTATTTTTTTTTTTTTGCTCATTTCTATTTGATAATAGTGCAGTCATAATTGTTTGTAATTCATGCATAAATGGTGATTTTTATGTGCTTCAGACTTACAATACAATAAAATACTGTATCCAATCAGGTATGTTAATAAGCCATTAATTAAGCTGTTTTTTCAGAAGATAAGCATCTTAGTGTCTTCATGAAGAACTAAAGATTTAATAAGAGTTAATAAGACAAATAAAGTGTCACGGTGGAGGATAAATACCACCCAAAGGGATTTTTCAAAAGTCATCCCCAAAGTTCCTCCTGCTATAGCTGATCTGTGAAGATCATTTACAAAGAGTGACCTATTAGAAAGCCTCTTTTATTTTTAGAGGCTTGGCTTGATTAATTTGAAAGCTTGTGCCAGAGCCATTGTCATACTGATAAGTATGGGTTTTGAGTAAATTGTATGTTAATGTTAAACTTGGCAAGTGGCTTTATGTCCAGGACAAAATCCAAGGATTTCTATTTTGGAGTTGTTTGTTTTTAGAATAAGGATGAGGGAAAGCAGCAGCCAGTCTGCCCTCACATTCTGTTTTTATTAATCTAGTTAAGCTGTCAGTATGCAGACTTCAGTAAATATGTCAAGCCACTCTTTCTTTGGCAAACCATAAGCTATCTGTGGGAATAAATCTGTTCCACTTGTTTGCCTTTATTTATGCCCCAAAGATGTATGTGCCATCAACCCTTCAAAAATTCAGCTGAAGAGCCCTCTTATTTCAGCGTTTACTCAAAAGGATAATTGGGAACACTGGATACATTTAAAAAATCTATATCAATATAACAACAGGGAGAGGATAAAATAGAAACAAAGACATGCTTGAAAACACACATATACACACGTGTGCACACATGTGCACACACACTCTTTTTCATTACCTGGGGAACCATACGACGCAGAGGAGGTGATTAGGATTGCCGACAAAAGGACAGTAGGCTCCAGCTGCCTCTCTGAATTCATTGTCATTAGCAGTGGAACACCAAACCCTTTTCAAACTCATTAGTTGATAAAACAACCCTCTGATTTCCCATTAAAAAACCCATTCGTCCTCCCTTGCTGACGATGACCCCCCCACCTCTCCACTACAGCCCTACATTTCCACACCTTCAAAGCAACTCCTGAGACTGGGAGAGAAATGGCGGCTCTTGTGCAATTTTCTCGAGAAGTTTAGTCCGATTCCTGCCAGATTGATTATGTAAGTGTATTTGTGGTCTAACAATTAGTCGTGATGAAAGAAAAAAACCCAGAAAAAACGGCTGATAACAACTGATTACTTATTTTGCATCTGTAGCATTTACAATACGCTTTATTCCCACCTTTGGTTTAAGGTTTTTACCTTCCCTCTCTTGGGATTCAGCACTGATTGGGTCTATTTAAGGACTGAAATAGAAAAGTAATTGTGTTTGATGCAGTTGTTCTGTGACTGAATTCCTTATGCACTTGAAAAGCATTTCTGTGCATGGCCCCAGCATTTACCCAGCAAGTAATCAACCCAATCTTTATCTTAAAGAGAAACAAGTCATTTATGGTTTCCTGGCAGAATAACAATTTATTTAAATTTTAGACAAAAGGAAATACATATTTGTGCTTTGTGCAATTTAATGAATAGCTTGTTAATATACACTTTATACACTTATATTTATATATATATATATATATATATATATATATATATATATATATATATATATTGAATTATCACCACCTATTGAATATTAATAAATATCAAACACCCATTCTCCCCCTCCCACACCCATTGGTACCTATCTGATAATCTAAAGGTGTAAAAAACCAATTATTTTTTTGAATTTTCAAAAACATTCATTCAAAGATGCGTAGTGTCAAAATTCAAGTCAGTATGTCTCATCCAGCCAGGATCAACATCAACTTCTCTGAATTCTCATCATCTCAAACAAAGGTCATGAACCCACGAGTACCAGCAGTGTTTTGTCTCTCTTCTAATCCGGATGAATCAAACCAAGACACAAACGAGAGGGCAATCACAAATAACACCAGCCTGAATCCAGCTTAACCTTGTCTTTCGGCTTAATCACTCTTCGTCTGAGATCCTGAAGACTCACCTGAGCACTAAGTTTTAGCAACAGATTTAAGAGGCAGGCATGCCTCTTGACTCATTTCCTCATCGTAATGTAGATCTGACAGGCAGTTTTGGTTCGAAGAAAAAAATAATTTAAATAGTAGCAACTGGAGTCGGCAGAGAGCCTTTTACAAATTTGCATGGATGTCCTCGTGTCGCAGCACTTTATAGGTGATCCAGTAGAAGATGTTGAATATGAGGAAGCTCAATGGGAAGACGGCTCTGGATATGGTGTCAATGCGCTTGGCCCGGTCCACAAAACGCTTGTGAAGTACTTCTCCGTCGTACATGGTAACTGGAGGTGGGGGGGCGAACACAGTGGCCGCTTCTACAGCGGTGCCATCTTTGGTCTGCAGGCACTGACCCAGTCCGTGACCCAGTCCATAACCCCGGAAATAGAAACCACGGCTCTCCCTCACCAGTTCTTCTTCCTGTGGAGTCAAGCATAGGGAAAACAGATTGGCCCCTTGCTGTCAAAAAGAATTATCATTTATATTTCCTCTCAGCTGGCTGATCCCCAAACTCGTTTGGGGTGTAGTAGCACAAAAGGGCAGCAGAGTGCAAGAGAGTGAAAACATCACCGGCCACCATTGGAAAATGAAAAATTTGAATTTAAGGATGTAGCTTATTAAATAAAGTAAATCATTTATCGAGATCCAGTTTGAGCCTACACAGAAGGCACTATGAGGAAGGATGCCATCCCCTATCCATCCCCTGTAGCAGCGTTGGTGCACAGACAGAGGGGATGCTTTGTTAAATATCTTGTCTGCCTGACTCATCGATCCTTTATCTGACTGAGATTTGGGCAAGTTAGAATCTATGGCCCCGACCATGGCTCTGAAATATGTAACTGTGCTGTGTATTGATAAATCCATGGTGATGTCTGAGGTGCTGAAATAGCAGATGGATTTGTATTTGTGCCAATTTCTCTCAGTCCCAACCTTCTGTCAGTTTTGTCTTGGATCTCTAAGATTCTCTAATCTGTGTAGACTATATGAGTGCTATACTATATTGTAGCCTATATAAGTATAATGCAAAGTGACAGCAGCAACCAAAGAGAGAGGATCATAGAGACACCATTCAGGAAAAGCTTTGCTGCTGCAAATTTTTCTGTGAACTCGCTGCTCTGCCCTTTGTGATTCAAATATAAAGATAACACATGAGTGGCACAAACCGGTGCTAAAATGGGCTCTAGCCCCAGATAAACTTTCTTGAAACAATTAGGCCTTTTGAAGTTTCTGTAGGGGCACAAACGGGGGAATCGGAGGGCATCGTCATTAGGAGGAAGAAAGGAAATTCTAATTCTGAAAGTTAATCAAAAAATTAACCTCCATCTCTCCTTTCCAGCTCTTTTCAAAGTTGCAGAGTGATAGACCTTTCAAAATGCCTATTAATAAAAAGTCATGATCTCATCCCCACCCAAAAAAAAAAAAAAAAAAAAAACTTGCACTTGGCATTATGCTTTGATGAATGGCGGGGGACTTTTTTTTTCTTACAGTGAATGAGACACTGTTCCCGCCCTCTGAAGAGAATATTAATAGACACGCAGCTTAACTCTGACAGCCCTCTGACACTTTGAGAGATTCACTTTAGCAGGGGAAAGTGAAGATGTGGGATCTAAATTGGATGATTAGTAGGCAGTGTGAAGAGCCATGAAAGCCCCCCCCCCATTCCCTCCTCTGCGTCTCTCTCAGTGACCCTGGCAGCTATCTGGTACTTTGCCGAACTTCACATCTCAGTGCTGGACAGACTTGGCAGTGAGACCTTACCAGCTGCTGTCAAAGGTCCAACGCTAGTAATGTATTTTACACCTGTCTCCACCTGTCTCTTACAGTTACATTTCTATTGCACAGTAAATTAACTTAGTCCTGTAAAAACTTTCCCTACCTCTGATCTCTGACAGCTGCCCTTAGCTTGCACTATCACTGTTTAGGACACTGTTTAAGACTAAGCTGCTGACTTCAATTCACCGTAAACTTTCTTCGCTCTCACAGATATCTCGTTGTGAGTAACTTTATGGTTGCTATAGTAACTATATGTTGCCCCAGTGACAAATTGCACCATACAACAGGGGTATAGGGAGTTGTAGCTCTTCTAGCACAGCTTAATTATCTCTCCCACACCTTCCTAAACGATACAGTACATCATGTGCTAAAGTCTAATGGTGTGTTTCTCTAAAGATAATAGCTGCTCATCATCTGTGTTCTGTGCTCTCAGCAGCAACTACACAGTTTGTGACTTGTTGGCAAGATGAGTTGAGACTGTTCTGATTATCACATTGAGAACTGTGGAGAGTAAAGTTACTGTGGACGTGGTTGTTTTCAGGGCAGGGAGTGATCAGCGATGATTCCAGTTCTCCTATCTAGCAGTGGTGGAAGAAGTAATCAGATATTTCACTAGAAAAAGTAGCAAGTCCACACTGTGAAAATACTCCACCACAAGTAAAAGTCTTCAAAAGGCACTTGGCCACAGTGGCAAGGAAAAAATTCCTTTTAAAAGGCAGATCCCGGCTCATGGTGGGTGGCCATCCGCATGAGATCAGAAGATTGTTACCACTCTTGTATGTATTCTATAAATATGAAGCTGTGGCTAGCAGCCAGTTAGCTTATCTTAGCATAAAGCAGCTGTATGCACTGTTACCACTGTCCACTGATGCTAAGATAAGCTAACTGGCGGCTGGCTTTATCCTCAGATTTACTGCACACATTACTGCAAAACGAGAGTGATCTTTCATTTTTCCAAGTTATAGTTTTTGGTTTAAAAACAAAAACAAAACTTCTCTCTGAACAAAAAAAAACATTAAAAGTAGGGTGAAAAGGGGAGAACAAGAGGAGGAAATGTATGCTGAATTTAAATTAGCTTTAAAAACAGATTACACGTTGGGAAAGAATAAAGCAGTGTTGGTATAAAGGGGCAGAAGGTCAGAAAGAGAAGGCTCTAGTGACTGGGTGAGATCAGCACAAAGTGGGTTTGGTTGTGGGTGAGATGCGAGGACATATTGAGGTTTGAAGACAAAGCTGCACAGCACAACCAAATCGGCGGACTGGGAGCATGGACAAAAATTGGGTTTGAAGGTCAGGGGGCAAACAGGGTTCAGGTTTTTACCCTGGCACAGGCGCTGCAGTGCTGATTCATGTTCCTGTAGGCTGAGTTGTTACCAGGGATGTCAATCACTTTCCGCAGTGACTCAACACTTCCAGGCTGACTGGCAAGCCCCTCCATTGGAAAGGACGGTAGACAAATTGAAATACAAGTTATTGCTCTTTATTTCATCTTTTGTTGTAAAACAAGACTTGGCTGCCTCTTGGAGGAGAAATTCATCACTGCTGAAGTACTAATTCATTTTGGGCATAGTTAACATTTCGCTGTGAGCAAGAATTCCCCCCTGCTTCGTTTAAATGAAAAACCTACCTGTATCATGCCAAAAATAAAGTGATTAAAGATGCAAACTTCAAATTCAAACAACAAGCTTAAATACAAAATGCATTTATTCTCAGCTTTTAATTAAAGAGGCACTGTGAGTGTGATAATACAGGACATTATCTATGGATTTCATTTAGGAACTGGCTTTGAAGACAAATAAAGAATCCTCAAGGAGCCAGTTGAAGTTATTTCTGTAAAGACTATGAATAGAAGCTCTATTTCTTTTTTTATGTTTGTGATTTGAAGGCTGTGTAGATATTAGCTATAGCTGCTTGGCTTAGAAAACCCCAGAGATGTCAGGCACAAAGCTGGCAAACTGCATTGATTAAAGCTTGTCAGTCTGCGATTTGTACACTCCATCAGATTCACAACCTCTCTCTAAGTCCAACACATCGGTTCATGCGTCAATACCTCGCCAATGGATAGTTTGCGAACTCAAACCTCTCAGTGGGAGTAATTGTGCGACTGATGTGGACAGGGGAAGTCCTTTCCTCGACAGACCATCATTTTGTCTGTCCTGTATCGATGCAGGAGGGCAGACTGCCCAGTAAATCTGTTGGACTCTTCTCCCCTTTTCAGGGAACTTTGCCACGAGTCTGGGAAGCTGCCCAGCCTGTGAGCTGTTTAATGGGATTTTCAAGATGTCCTGTTTCTCTTGAGACAAACCTCTCTGTGTCACAAAAGGTTTCTCGCCTCTCTGTAAACACGTTTATTTGTCAATTTACAAGCTGTTGGCCTTGATAATAGTCGCCCAACATTTGGATCCAATTTAGGGGATGTGTTTGGATGATGAATGATGCAAAGATAAAACCGTAAAAAAATTGTATATAGCCCAGTATCACAGATTTGCCTGATGGGGCTTTGTCATATAGCATGAGTCCCTCTAAGGATACAGAAAACAACTTGTCATGAGGAAAGAAAATTGAAGAAGACTAACAGAGGAGGGATACCTCTTTCAGGGCCAACAAACATGAGATAGACAGTGTCTGTAGAGAGTAAAACGACATATCAAAATTACAGTACAGACACTCTAATTATAGATGGACTGTAAACTTATGAGAAACATGGATCAGCACGGACAAGTAACTTCCAGGTGCTGGCAAATGACTTCCTCTTCGCCACAGAAATGTTGCTTAAATGGTGTTAATACATCATGTAATAATGCTTTATAGATAGGTAGGCATCGGTTAGACATTAAGAAGAACGGATTTTGGTGTTGATGGATTGTGAAAAATGTTTTTGAACGCAATATCTATCTGTTAAAGCAATGGCCTTTTGTCATTCAGACATACAGCCCGTGACTTTTATGTTAATGTCTCTCGAGGCTTCATTGAGACATTACAGCACATATGAGCTGCACGCCGGCACGATATTTGCCACCTGGTGCACAAGAGAAAGCAGAGGGCAGAGAGAACGAGAGAGCGCGAGCTGAAAATGTTATGACAGCGAGGAAGAATGCTCTTTCGCAGGATTCTCGCTATGAGTGATTGGACCTACATCAGCTACATTTTCTGCCAAATATAGAGTCGTTTTAGTTATTTCACTTGACAGATTTTCTTGCTGTGCTGTTTTGTCTTTGCTCTTCCCTCTGGTTTAAAGAGGACAGGATTCAGGTGTTAAAAGGGGGATGCCATGCACTTCTGTGCACCAGTAACGTTGGAATCAAAATATGACAGCTTCTTTGTTAACAGGCCACTGTCAATGAAATCTGAACATTGAAAGAAGTTTTCAAGGATTTTAATGCATGCCTTATTGGAATTTACATTAGCCTGTATCAGTGTTTTAAGGGACCAGCCATCTAATTAGTGTTTGCTATCCTGCCTCAACTAATGGAAAGGGATGTGTTATGTCATACAGCAGTGGCGAAAATCCTGTCAAAGTGTCTTGTGCTCCTCACAACAGGTCAGAATACAGAATTGTATCAGTGTTGCGGTGTGAAAGCAGAATTAGGGTATCACAGTGCCACAGGGTTGGTAGATAGGCTGGCAAATGTAGTGACGGAGGAAAAAGATCACAAAGGCTCTTCACAGGTCAGTGCTCACCATGGAAACGGGCTGAACTGAAATGAGCAGATCTTCCTCATGTAATATGACAGCCAGCTGTAGCGTGTTTATGTTGTCAGTTCCTGACTGTACAACGTCCCACAATAAGAAGAGGCATAAGTCAGTGTTATAGAGGCTGACAAGGATTGGAGAAAGAGAGCATGTGTGTGCTCCTTGTGCTTGCTTTTTAGAATCTGCTGCAATGTGTGTGACATGGTGTGTATGTTTAAGTGCATGTGTGTGTGTGTGTGTGTGTGTGTGTGGTTTACACTTACTATTCTTTGCTGCCGCTGTTTTTTCCTCAGCCTGATGAACTCCTTGTGTTGCCTTGAGACAAAATTAACTGCTGCATACTCCAGCAGGGCAGCAAACACAAACAGGAGACACACTGCCATCCAAATGTCAATGGCCTTCACATAGGACACCTGGGGACAGATGAGATCAGAGTCATCATCAGCCAATCAATGAGGCTAATGGTTAATCCGTGGGTTGCTCGCATTTTACCCATTCCTCAGCTTCCTCTGGCATGTAATGACACACATCTTTGGGATGGCCAAGATTAAAAATGAGTCAGTGGGATGTGGGCAGTTGACACATAGCCATGAGACAGGTCACGGCTAAGACTCGAGGAGATCCCTGCTGGGTCGTTCATGAGAGGAGATATGTCACAGCAAATCAGCTACGCCCACTGAGCAAGCCTAGTGTAGAAACTTCACTCAATTGAGCAGCAGTTTGCTGACTGTTACAGATACATGGATAAAAGTGTGTGTGTGTGTGTGTGTGTGCCTGTGTTTTCTGGGCAGGAAATGACACATGAGTAGGGCACAAACTGGTACCTCTTGTGAATTGGAAACGCCTCAGCCATGTTTTAATCAACACTTTCACTGAATTATAGTCCACACTCCAGCTTTCACACACCTCTTTTCACCGTGTCAACATGGATGACCTACTGACCCGGTTGTATCATAATATTTGAAGAATTTCAACCAAACAAGAATCATTTACCCCTTCCTTCCATGGTTATTCTTTCTGAACATGCTTTCATAGTTCAGGTATTACATCATGTGTTCAAGCAATAGGAGGAAATGTTTCTTGAGGTTTTTCCAAGACAATATATACTGTATCCTATGAAGTATTTCTCTAGGTATATACCAAGATGAAATATTAGGAAAAATAGTTCCCATTTGTCTTCCTTTGGGGTTCAAGCTTTGTGAAAGTACAAAGGTTCCTTCATCTCCTTCGTTCTTCGAGTCCTTCAAATTTTAATAAAATGTTTCTATTTTTTTCTATATAAACCTATTTGATTCTTGTAAATATTTCTAAATATTTTTGATATCTGTAGATATCTGATATCTGATTTTAAACTTGTCATAGTACTTGCAAAGTTTTTCACTTGTTGCAAGAAAATTAGGTTTTCTTCTTGTCAAATACTGGGTACTTCCTCGTCTACCACTGGAAATCATTCTTAAATGAAACAATCTGAGAGGAAATAACTCACATCCACACTAAAGCCAGAACCCCACGCCTCCCCCATTGCTATTACTTAGGTGTACTTGAGCAAGGCACTTAACCCTTTATTGCTGCAGTGGAGCTGTTCAGTGGCAGATAAGAGCTGTGGTTGGACTGAGCAGCTTCCAGTTGTGAATCTGGAGCTGTGTGAATGTGAACAGGGAGTCCTTGAAAACCAGAGCCTGTCTCTCGGCGATTATTCCCTGTTTAAATTGATTATAATTACATTTTAAAAAAACTCTTCCTCGGGGTAAAAATGCAGTCACACTACAACCACCAGTGAACACTAACTGGTAACATAGCACCAAGCAGAAGTGTAGTTGCTATGGTTACCAACAATCTAATATACCTTATGCACTGACTTAGAACGTCTGCTAAAGTCCTGACTGGAACTATCATCATGGTCTTTTAAAACACATTAATAACACCTTCCAGCCAATCAGAAAAAAAAAAAAAAAAAAATTACCATCATGATGGTGTAACACAGTCTGTTTCGCCCCTGCTTTTTAACCTTCTCCCCGGGTGTACCGTGTGCCCTGCCCTGCATGTCTTTCACATGCCAGTGTCCTCACCCCACCTGACCCTTGTTTGTCTGCTCCCTAGTGAGACTTAAAATCAGTACCTCCCTCATGCAAAGTCAGCATTTATGACTAAATACACCACACTAGGTCGTACCATTCCAAAGCCCCCTCTGAATGCCTCTTTTACCCAACTTTAGTAAAAGTAACTCGAGCCTTGAGTAACAAAGAAATGGATTGTACATCCTGTCTTTTATTTCACACAGCATTTGGGTTGGCCTTGTCAGGAAGTATCACGTATGAAAGGTGATGGTATTTCGAAGTCATGTATCACTCTTTCGGGGGGATATGTCAGAGCAAAATGCCTTGAGACTTGAGCATTAATCCGTTTATTAGATTTTTCCCCCCTTTTTATTTAGTCACTGACCTTTTTGTCGCGCGGATTGTATTATGTAATGAATTTCCTCTCACACACTCTCACTGATTGGCGGAAGAAGAGCATGTGATTAGGAAATGTTATTTGGTTTCTATGACTATAACAGTTCAATTATCAGAATAAAAATCAGAAAACTTTGCTCAAAATTAGGTTTTAAAAAAATGTGAATTTTGTGGCCCTGACAGTAATTCTTCTTCTGCATTTCTGGCTTCTTGTAGACAAGTTTACAAAGTAAACATCCATTGTACTGCATGCAAACCATCATACACCTCTACTTGTCTCTGGACCCACCTTGGGCAGTGAAGCTCTCGAGCCAGAGCTCTGTGTGGTCATCGTCAGTACAGTGGTGATCCCCAGACCCACTCTGGCTGGTGCAGCGTCCATGTTTATCCAGAAAGACACCCACGAGAGGATGACGATGAGGAGGGAAGGGATGTACATCTGGATCAAGTAGTAGCCCATTTGACGTTCCAGGTGGAACTTGACCTCAATGCAGGTGAATTTACCTGCAGGTGCATAACATGGTACATTCAACTGCCTGGCATTTAAACACATTGTAGATGGTCCATAAAGATAGTGGATAAAGATATAATTAAATTACAGTTCATTTGAAGCCACCACAGTGAAGTCGTACAAGAACAGTGTACAGTGTTCTTTAGGTTATTTTACTCATTGAATCTCGATGGTATACCAAACAAATCTTTACAAGACCCTGGAAGAGAAATCAGCCAAAGTGCTCAATTACAATTTGGATTTTCAGCATAGGATCCCTGGTTTCTTGACACTTTATTTTAATGGAATTCATTTTGTACCTGTGTTGTAATGCTTAGTGCAGTAGCCCAAATCCTTCTCCTCTTTTAGCACAAACTGGGGGAGGGTGAGATCATCAGCCACCTGAACGGGGTTCTCAGACAGCCACTCAAAGATTAAGTCATTCATGGTGTAACCAACTGTGAAAAGAGAACACAGGAGACAGAGGATATTTAAATAAGGGAGAAACGGGTGAGAAATGTGTCACTTTAGCTTAGATAATATTGGATAAAATAGAAATTCTTATTCTTCTTTCTGTAAATCTGCACATAATTTCAGGCACATTCTGATATATATTGGTAAGATGAGGATGCATCTCATTATTTGATCATGGCACGTATTTTTACTGTTTTATAATTTCAAAAGACAATTTGCCAGAGAGGAGAGTAAGATGCTCTGTTGCTCATTATTTTTTGCTTACACAGTCAAAAAAACATGCAATATTTTCATCATATTTCAGTAAATGCAGTACAAGTAGACATTAGAACATGACTGTGTATTGGTTTCAGACTAATAAGGAGGAATGGATCAATTACTGGATATAACATTAACATGTTTTGCTGCTGGAAGTATTACAGAGACAGCGATGTTTACCGTTCATTGAAATGAAAACCAAACGCACCACTGCTCGAGCTGTTTAAATATTCTTTTCTTGTTATCACTATTGCTGTGATCCTCACTCCCTTCCTCCTTCTTAACCTAATTTCTTTGCTACACCACAAGTCTAACTGAGATCTTGTTACCATGGCATAAAGTCTGTGGATGAAAAACATCAGGAACCTTAATGAGACTCAGAGAGAGAGAGAGAGAGAAAGCGAATGAAACTCAGAAGATTGTGGTGATGTAATGTCGCTTTTGCCCATCTGTCCAGCTACCAGCTACCCTCTGCCATCATGTTTGTCACAGTAAAGGTCAGCCGCCACAGCTACAGTCATGTCGTCGCGATTGCTTGAAGGTTACAGAATAAGCGGGGGACATGGGCGAGCATCTGCATATGAGAGTGGGAGATACTGTATGTGCTCATGCACACTAATTAGTGAGTGCAATCTTTCAAATGCACACTACCACTGTACCAACTGTAACATAATGGAGTACATACTTATTTTTGGAAGTGAATATAGAGTCTGGTAAAGCACTTAGATAATCAGGATAAGTCAATAATTATTTTGCTTCCACACACGGCTGCTTTTTGATGGTTGTACTCCTCGCAGCTGCCTGATCATAAGTATATTAAAAATGCATGCCACATGCAACAACAGCGCTGGATTCCTCGCACATCTGAATAACACTGATGTCCACTGGGACCCTTTAGGGCCTAAGTTATAAAGACATCAATTATTCAAGATGTTATAGCCTATCCTCTGCCACACGCCTGAAAAACTCCACTAAAACACATGTATCTTGTTCACGGGGAGAATTCACTGTCATTCACGCATCCTGCTGCAGCAATAAGAAACATATCAGCGCTACGCTTCCCTAATGAAATGGTCTTCCATCCTTCCGTCAGCTACAGCTACGAAGCGCCAGACCGTAATTGACATGGTGTACAAGGTGCAATGAAATAAATGAAATTCATCAGGCAGGAATGACTGGAATATCTTAGCAAGGTAGAGCAATGACTGTTAGTCACGTGCCATCTTCTTCTTCATGTTAAAAAGCGGTTCACCTAATGAAAGCTACTATCGTAATCAGGCTACAGTTATGCTTTATATCTGCTGTCTTAGTCTTTGCACTTACAGTGCAAGTTACAAAGTAGATTTGAGGTTACTGGACACTAATGGCTCAAGGCAAAGCAAAGTGGTATAAGCTGCATATATGGGGCTTTGATGTGTCAGAGTAAGGCAGAATCTTCTGGTTGGTTCTATTTATATATCTATATAAGCCCGTGGCATGAAAGGCCAGAAAAGAAGATTGGCCTTGGCTCTCTCAAACCCCAAAGATAACTCTTCTCTTTTTTCCCCCTCCTATCACCCGGCCCGTCTCTCTCTCCCACTTTCTCATGTTGAACAGACAGTGTTTCCACGGCTCCAGTAGTGGCAGTAAAACCTATGATGTCCTCTTAACATCAAGTTCTAGCCAAGGTGATCACACCCTTGGGTGTTGTACTAGCACTTGTCAACACAAGGCCAAGTATCCTCACCAGCCCTTTAATCAGAAATGATTACATCTCCTCTAATGGCAGTGTAATGTGATACACTTATCCAAACGCAAACACACACACACACACACACACACACACACACACACACACACGGCTGCTTTAAGCACACGTCTGTTTCTCCTCTAACACACACTCTCAACGAATAAAACAACTTTATTTTTGTTTTTATGCTCGCTGACGTAAATTCTGCACTAAATTTATTGAATTTCTTTTTTTTTTATCTGTTTGTCCCCGATTTAATTTGTAGAAATAAATCATGCTGCCACCTGTACAAAGAGGGAGTAACTAGGTCTATCCAAACCAATGCCTCTTGTTCTTACTGAATCAGATAAGGGCATAGGAAGAGATACCAGCGCTCAGCCTGACTACTTTATTTGTGAAAAATGCTTCTGAAAAAGTGCACTACGAGTGATCCATGTTTACTCCCTTTTGCTGGACTTAAATTCTTTTGTCCCTGTGATGTGAGATCAGGTCACCTCTAGGCACATGGGGTGGGTCACATATAATAAAAGGGACACGAAATTAAAGTTCTATTATTTATATGCTAGAAATTGGTTTCATGAGGGAAGATGCTATCTTGGCTAAAGGCAAGGGAAGACTGACGGGAGAGAAACACAGGCTATTTTAAAAAGGTTTCAAATGCCTTGAACTTTTCAGTTTTAATAAATGAAGGTACAGTGTATGTGAGAGAGTAAAAATGGTAAATTGCTAAGCCTGACCACCCTCCATTGTTGCCTTTACCCATTGCTTTTCATTCTATGCAGATTACAATGAACACTAAGATAGATTTACCATTCAGAATTCTTGGTCATGGTCATTTCACACACTGATTCATATCGCATTTCTCATTTATAGCTAGTAACCATTGGTAGCTAACATAAACTTCAAGAGTTGATTGAAAACACAGTCTCTGGTAACATCTGGTGATCTGGTAACATCCATAACTGACTTCCAAATTGAGGAAATACTAGTGGATACTTGTCATGAATGGGGGCTTTATTTTTAGTGTAGCCTGTTACTGCTATGACTGGTTACTGTACCTAAACTATCAGACAATTGCCCTTTGGGGGAAGGGTTAGCAAATGGTCACTTGTGCTTTTTTCCCTCTGTAAGTGCATGGATTGGTGATAAGATTAATAGTAGCTATCAGATTCTAAATATCCTCAATAAATAAGATAAAGCATCCACTTTTCCACATGGACCTTGTGAACAGGACCCCGATAGTGAGACAAATATAGTTATGATCCACTTCCTATCTCTTGGAATGTAGCAAGGTTAGACACAAGCCAGGCAAAATGAAAAAATCTGGGAGAGGGTGGAGATAGAGAGGGTAAAGTGAGACAAAAGGAAGAGGCAGAAGAGGAAAAAAGACTCACAGCTTTCAAGCTGCATGGTACAGGTCTGAATGTCCATTGGGAAATTCTTCAAGTCCATAGGGCAGGACAGGGTAAGAGTCAGCCTGAGATAGAAAAACAGATCGGAAAAGAGGAGAGGAGTGATAGGGGGTGTCGAAAAGCACAAAAAGGCTCAAGCAAAAAACACCAGAACCAATAGGTTAACAGATCGAAAAAACAGTGAAATAAATATGTGACAAGCTGCTTTGTTTTGCAAATTCTGAACATGAGGATTGTATGTGTACAATGTAATGTGCATGTACAATGTATTCTTACAATGTGAGTGGAAAGAAAAAAAACTGGAAAAAAACAGCCTCCATTTAACAGTAGATTGGAAAACATATTGAGTTCCTCTGCAATTTGATTACTCGTCACACCACAGTAATGGCAAAGTAATTGGTGCAGGCATCCCTACTTTTATTTGCTGTGGTGTTGATGCATTAAGCCTTCAAGAATCCTCAAAGACGAGAGAGGGAGCTATTTGGGAGTGTGTCTGGAGGAAAGCTGTGTAATTACCTGCTGTAATGCATCGCCCTGAGGTGAGACAAGAGGCACCAGCAGTATACACACAGGCACCGATTTGCTACTGTGTTATGATGACACAATATCCTTCTCACCAGCTGAAGATCAAATACCCAAGTGATTGACTCTCCTAACATTGCCTAAACTGTGTCAGGTAAGCGGACAGGATGTTTGATCCATAATTACCAAACACAGTTGGTAAACAAATCCAGAGGACTCAGTAAATGAGTGGAAATGAGGTGGTGATTATCTGTATTTGCAATACCATGAGTCTGAGTACAACAGAGGGGTCTCTCCATTATCCAGAAATTGTTCCCGCTTTCAGCAAAGCAAACAGAAAGATCATTAAATCTTACTACGTATCTAAATATGTGCTTGAAAAAATAATTACAATCAAAACTTTACTTTAAAATGGTGGCGATGAATTAGTCTTTTTACTGCTCAACAAAATCACTGCACACCTTTAATCTACATTTGTTTAAATTTGCAAGATTGAGCAGTTTTAACACAGAACAAATGTGACATGCAAGCGGAGAACAATAACGTCTTTGTCTCCTCCCAGGTTATGGTTTAATAAGCCATCTGCAAATTTGCCCTCCAGTGTGAAAGTGTTATTAAGCAAACAGACACTTCATTCGTTATTTTTTTTATCCCTGCAATACCTGTTCATTATTTCTGTGACCTGTGCTTCACCTAAGTGGGCGGAAAGGTATGGCAGGGGTGTGTGATTGGAATTCTACCGCAATCGTGGTCAAGAGGTCATGTATGAGTTGGATTTGTTTGCCATCTGCCTGCTTGGACCAGACCAACTTTACTTTATTTAGCAGAAATGCAAGCAAAAAGTAATCCAAAATCACGTAAACTGATTTCATGTGGTCATTTCTGTCATGTCAGTCATGGGAAGACATAGCACAAAATGACAATTTGTATTTCCAATCAGCTTCTAATTAAGAATGCAGTCATTTAGTCATCAAAGTGAATTTCGAATACAAAAATGTATATTGTCTCTAAATTAACCTTTTTACCAGAAGCCTCTCAAAGTAACACAACAATCCAATTATATGAAGAGAGAGGTTTTACACATCATACAGCTACATCTGGATTAAGGCCCTGTCATTCTTCAACTGGCCATAGCAGTAGCCAATAACTCCGGTCTTTAAGGTTTAGTCAATATTATCTTAAGTTACCTGATGCTGTACAGAACGCTGCCATCTTGGAAAATCCGTAGCAGCTTGTTATCAGTGGTGACTTCGTGGAAATTGGCTCCTTTCTCGTTTGCAAAGAATAAATCAGGTTTCCAGATAGAGTCCAACATGGATGGATCCAGATCAAGGGAGTCATCTGGGTATTCGCTGTATGCCAGGCGAGGGTCATTCCATTTTTGCCGTAGAAATACATTGAGCCTGTAGTCCTGTGGAAGAATCCAGGATAGGTAATGGAAAATATATTATCAGTGTAGGTAAAGCATAGACAGTGAGCTTGGAAGTGGACCATTCTGCAGTAGTGACCTCAGAAGTCATATTACTGTTCACTATTGGAGTCTGTTCAAACTGATAGTGAATTTAAAAGGATAGTTCAGGTTTTATAAGATACTTATGCATAGTCAGCATGTTGCCTGCAGTAGACAGCGGTCAACGTGGATTATAGATTATATAGCATGGATTATAAGAGCATGTTTATTTATTTTTATTTTTTCTTTGGCGTGGCAGTGTCATGATGTGGGGTTTGGTGTTCACGGCGGTTCAACTGGTCTTGGAAAATTTGGTAAAATGGTACAACTGGTAAAATTGAAATTTCTCTTAGACAATAAATGGTGTCAGTGAAAAATATTTCTGCAAATAAAAGTAATGTCTCCCAATCAAAATGCTAGGTGTAAGCACTGGGGTTACAAAAGATGAACCATATTTGTAGTATAACCTCAGGGATTCAGGATAATAAAAGGTATCGCCCTTGTTGAAACATCTCTGCTTCAGCATATTCATTTTCCAAAAGTAACTGATTGAATAAGATGGTGTATTGTTTGCAGCCATGTGCAGGTTGGCAATGTAAGCCAGGCCAAGGACAAGTACTGAACACAATCGCGACAGCCTGTAGCCAGCAAACATGAGTAATTAAATTAGAATTTTAATCTGTGCAATTTATTCACAATTCATTTTTGGGTGATGTCGATTTCCTGTGTTTATTCCCTACATTTATCAGAATAAATAAGCTCCACCGTGTATACAGTGACATCATTAGTGTTGTTGTTCTGAGGGCTGACCTGACTCGAGGTCTGACCCTCTGGGCCTCACTCAGACACCCTTAAGCAGATCACTACTGTATTGTGCTGACCCAGCAGCTGTAAAGCCGCAAATGTGGACTTGAGGACAGACATTTCTCCCTGAACCCCTCGTCCTCTCTCTCATCCCCATTTTCATCTACTTTCTCAATTTTTCATTTTAATTGCAGAGTGGACAGTTCATTATCAGCATGTCAGTGACCCATTGGTCTCTGAAGGTTGCACTGTTATGCTCCAGGAAACACAGAAATGAGGGGACTGCTTTGGCAGTGGGTGGATTAGAAGTTGGTAGGAAAGAAAGAGGATGGAGTGTTTCAAGATTTCTCTGTAAATCATGCAGAGATGCAACTAAGCTGTACTCCATAATTATGTCTAAAAGCAAACTACATTGAGATCTCTACACCTTATAATAATGTTTTGAAGTGAATACATTGACCTCTGAGACACATTTGAAACATCTGGAAAGCTCTTCTTACCATTGTAGTTTCTGTGATAGACCCAAAGCTGTTGATGAAAATATTACAGGTGACATTCACAGGTGGGCCTGAGGGTGAAAAAAAAACAGAGAATTGACACTTTTTTTGAGATATACATATGTCTCCTGTGGCCTCCTTAAGATTTACAGCAGCTAGCAGCTATACAGCCATTGTATTGTTACAAGTTACATTGCTACAAGTCTGTTAAAGGCTCGATGAGAAAATGTGTTCCTTCAGGCCTGTCACTTCAACTGTAATTACAGCAAAAAGAAAAGAAAAAAGATTTACTGAAAACAACTTAAAAAATGTTAAAAAAAATCTATCCAAATGACAGAAAAGTTAGCATTGTTAAAACTAAGTGCATGTAAGGCCAAAGAAATGTGTCTGCACGCATTTTGGTGTTTGGTGTTGGTTAGGAAATCACCAGTGTGCAGCCCTGACTTTTGAAATGAGGTTTATGTTCCTATACCTTGCAACAGCAAATACGCTGAATGTGAGAAATATCACCTGAATTATGTTTTTTTAACAAGACAATAAAAACATTTCTGCAAAGATATTTGCAAAATTTCCTGTACAATATTCTGTAAGTAGCTCTCACAATGCACAACATGCTCATTAGCAAACACAGCATGAATGTTTTTAATGATTCTGTTTAGGCATTTAAAGCTTAAGGTTAGTGAAGATTGTGATCTGGGTTTAATATTGAACAGTAAATAGTGACATGCAGTACAACATGGGGGGTGTGCACTTATTTAGATTTAGTAAAACACACACCCAGAACCAGCCCACTTTGGAAAGTGTGAAAACTGCAGAGAAGTTTATTCAAAGTTATTTCTGATTTGGCCATTGGACAAGGAAATAAGTAAAATACTAAATTGTTGTTCATTTTGTGCATTTGTAGATCCACAGTAATCTGTTAATTGCAATGACAGCAGACTGACTCAATGTGGAAAAACTGCTGAAACTGCACTTATTTTTCTTAAGACATCCCAGGCTGTTCATCATCTGTTTTGTAAATGGATGGTTCATTAATTGTGAAAGTTTCCAGAATGTACTTCTTTCCACTAAAAGAAAGGCGACAGTTTGCAGGAGTTGTTATTTATAGGTTATTATGACGGTTTTAAGTCTGGTTTTACCAGACGTGAGAATTGAGCTGTATGTTGGCCATCAACTAAAATGTGTGTGACACCCTGGTTTCAACATGTTTTCCCAAACTTAACCAAAGTGCTTCTGTTGCCTACAAGCTGCCAAGCGAAGCTACTGTGTGAGGTGAAAGGGACAGGTGCATGCCGCTGTGCTACAAACAACAGGAAATTAGTTTTTGTAGTTTGGCTCATTGATTCTGCACGCTTATCAACATGGTCAGCATTTGGTGGAGCAGCAGCAGCTGTGACATGGAGGCAATTATGGTACTTTAAATATAAACGCAGAGACATGATACAGATAATTATGGATTCACTCTGACTTGCTCTTTCCGAGGATATCATTATCTTTGATATCCATTGTGCACCAATGTCTGTAAATCTGCTTTGCAGGGAAAAAAAAGACTGCTTTTATAACTCCAGAACTTTCTTGGACCTTCAATTTTAAAGTCCATCAGAAATCATACTAGATATTCTGACAGAACAACATACAGCACATACACATGAGAGTGGTCCACTGTTTTACTTTCACAGCACACATCCGCCGGTCTTTGTTTTGTTTTCGAGTGTTTGTCTGTTCTGCTGGATTTTCTTGAGGGCTACTGTGATGGTCTGCCTTGGCACGCACTGTACCTTTGAAGTTGGGTCGGATGCGGGCATCGTATCCTGACGTCTTCCCCATGAGCTTGTCCAGGAAGTCAGAAGGCGACAGCTGTGGTCCTGCCCTGCCGGGGGGCTTTATCTCCTCCTTACAGGAGCTCAGTCTGATATTACCCAGGGAGGGAGGAAGAGTGGAAACAAACACAAAGAGAAAGAAAAGAGAGCAGATTTGGGAAACAGCAGAGCAGGAGTGTGGGTATGTATGAGAGGTAGCAGTGGGGGTGGCTGGAAAAAAAAAAAAAGATAATGAGAATCCAACAGAATGAGAAGCCAACAGCTATAACCAAGTCAGTCATCAGCAAAAAATACCCAGCGGTGGATGGGGAAATGAAGGTGAAAAATGATGACTGAGCGACTTGCCTCAGCTGGCAACTAAAAGCTTATCTATTTCACATCATGTCTGAGACTTATTGTGGTTGTTAGTCTGGTTTGCCTCTCTGTAGTTAGGACCTAAGAGGTAAAGTTGTCCCTCTCCTGTGCTTCCCATTGCTCATGGCTTAGCAGGGGTAAGGCTTGACAGATTGATAGCTCAATTGTAATGCTATGAATGTCACACCGGGGAGAGGAAAGAGTTGATACAAGCTCCAGTGAGGCTCAGCCAGCCACTGACAGGAATAACCAACAGACCCAAGTGAAAGTAAAGAGAGGAGTGGAGACAGAGAAAATCTTGTAGAGGAAGCCGAGAGAGAAACAAGGAAAGCACATTTTTACATGGTTCACAATGGATTTGATTTTCCTACCGGCCCCTGCTGATTACACCCCATGCTTTTAATACAATTGTTAACGTTCACGATCTGTCATGATCTGAAACTCTGGAGTACAGATGGTGGGTCCAATCCCCTCTGAGGCACAGCTTTGCTGATGCCCTGTGTTCTCATGGGTGTGTGTAGACAGCCACTGATCCACCAGTCTTACGGCCTCTTAGCTGTATTTAGAGTCACATAAACCGCATTGTCAGGAAGTTACAGGATCGAGGACTCTGTGGAGGATATTTTTGGGGGGTTTTAGAGTAAAGCTGAGCTCATCCTCAGAGATCTTCTGCTTGTAATAGTGAGGCAACAATTAGAAAATGTTTGGAAATTAAGCTATAGTCGTGACTATCATTTTGACAGCCTCACTGTGTTGTAATTATGAATCTATGGTTAAATATCCTATTGGATATTACAGTAAAATATACCAAGATTGGGTATAGGGGCCCAACAGCTAATTGCACAATATTAGCCCCAGGTGAACAGACAGTGCCTTGGGATATAATCAGTGGTTCTGCTCCTACTGTCTGAGCCAAGTCCTCAGCTTCCCTGTACTGTTCTTCAAGTTGAGTTTTTCTCCACATGATATTTTAGCAACAATACTTTTAAGAGGGTTTACTCAAAAGATAATTTTGGCTACTCCTTATTTGCCCTCGCACAGATTGCTTACTGACACTTCCAAATTTGAAGTGTCCTTGCTGACTGGTGATTTGTCAAACACATTGTCAATTCTCAATGCTCTGAATTGACAGCGTCCGCCCTTCGATGTCTGAATATGAATTAATACAGCCATCTGTGTAAATCAATAAGGAGTAGGTAAGTTGTAAGTGTTGTGACACAAGATACATCAAGACTACTTCTAATTTGTTAAGGTGGCTCAATTCTTAGTGTCTCCTAACGACCTCTCATTATTGCTTTCTTGTTCCGTTCCGTCACTGACATATTTGTTCACTTTTTCCTGAGCTACGACACATTGGAGTAGGTGAACACGTCACCGGTCATACTGCCACAATGTTAAGTGCTGGTTCTGTCTGGCTCCAGATCAGTAGTATGATCATCCTATACTTCCACTGTTATAATGTTAATAACACGCCAAGTGGTGATTTGCAGTGGAATTATCCCATCAAGATTGCTTCTGTAGCATAGAATGCTAAAGAAGTAATGCACTGAGC
Source organism: Nibea coibor (assembly GCA_023373845.1). Lineage (NCBI taxonomy): Eukaryota > Metazoa > Chordata > Actinopteri > Sciaenidae > Nibea > Nibea coibor. The sequence goes on along the minus strand of CM041739.1, from coordinate 18,209,205 downwards.
TGAGCTGAAACTATTTGTTCAGTGACCCTTTGAGACTCATTATTGTCAGTTCAGTGTGAATCGACAGTTTACTTTTGTGAATCCAGTTTTCTTATTGCTGTACTGATTCATTTACAGTAGGTCTAATTCTTTAGTATCTCATCTTTTTTTTCTGGTTTGAAACCTCAACATGGTATATTTTGGGTTTTTTTTTTTTTTAAAGTAAAGTACCAAGTTTTAGTGTTAAATTTTTAATTTAAATTTTTGTGGAGCCATGCCACTAGTGGTGTATAGCTAAAATGGATACAAGCACACAGCACCTTTGGTGACTTTTCCCAGTGCAGCTGTGCACATATCTTAGTCTTTCCTACATTATAAAGCTCAACTCTCACTGTTTCCCTGACACCAATCTAATGCTTCTAGCTAAAGTCCACTCTGTAGTGTTGCTGATTTTACAGTATAATGGTAGAGCTTTCACCCTTCTCTCTCTGTCTTTTATACATACACACACAAACAGGATATACACAGGTTGGGGTGATGGATTTATGACTTACACTTGCAGGAAACCATTGATAACAAACTGTCCGTCTTGGGTTGTGCTTGTTTTACGGATCTAAACAAAGCAATAAAATATCCTGTTCGGTCTCGAGTGATTTTGTCTGACAGGTGGTCACAAGCTTTTCAGAGAAATGATTGTGACAATGAACTCTGTAGTTTTCAACAAATATTGATATAAAGAAGAATGACTCTATATAAGTGAATGTTCTTGCAGAGATTTGTAAACGCATTCTGACACAGCCAGCTAATCAAAAAGGGGTTAGCTAAATGTGGGAAGTCTAGCACATAAGACAAGGTTCATTTCTTACCCCTACACTGTATCTTCTTGAAGTCAACACCATTACCAACACTTTCCAACGCAATTCCTGTGAAGTGCAGCCTGGATTTGTGCAGCTGTGTGTGCATTGTATTGATGCCAATGAACATTGTTGGTATTCTTCAGCTGTAAAAAGTCCTGTGATTTCTATGACGCATCTTAAAGTTGTTTTCTTTGGGATATTTTCCAAGAGTAATTGCAGCTGCAGACACAAATGTATGTTATTATCTCATACATCCGAGTATACATATCAGAGGTTTTTATGTTTCAGAAATTCGGCTTATTCTGTCTTATTGGAACAAGAACTCTTTTTCTTCAGTTCAGTTCAGAGAATAATCATAGTTTATGTAAACTCTTTTGTGGGGAGGTTTACAGCTGAACTTCTCACCCTGAGCTGTGGATCTCTGCTTTCCCTCAGGGCCTACATCACCTCTTCACCATCCTTCATGCATTTCTAATTGGACTCCTTACTGTGTATGATCTCAGTGCTTTAATAATATATCTTGGGGAGGCTAAACGAAGAAACAGCCAAAGACTGTTTACAATGCTAGAAAAGCCAGTTAAAAAATGGATGCCTACCAAAAATGCCTATGCCTACCTGTTTTTATTGGCAAACAATATACTGTTGAGGTTAATGTACTGTACAACAGTCACTCTAAAGACTATATATACTGTTTCCAGTGACTATCAAACTAGAGCTGCAAGTGGCTCCTCAGAACCCTTCAAAGCTAAATTATGTGGTTCTTTGTCTGAACGATTCAATTATTAAGATGGTCTTTTGCTGACATTTAATGAGCCTGACCTTTTGCTTCCCTCTACATCCCTTTCATTTGAGCATCTGTGCCAAACTGCTGTCGAGAATACGTAACAACTCTTTTCTTCCCTTGTAAAGGTTTGGCTGCCGTTCTTTTGTTAGTAGGTGACTTTATTTGACGTTGAAAGCAAAGATGAATCAAAACCGAAATGTAGTTATACAAATGTGCAATTCAAACAGCTGCTTAGAAATGATTTAGTCTCGTCAGAATGCCAGCAGTTTAATTAACTTTTTCTTTCTTCTGTCTGTGGAGAAACCTAACTAGACGTTAAAAATGTGATTTTAAGCTTGACAGACTTTTCCAGAGTTTGTATGGCAGTTGTTCGTCATCCTGTGCTCACATCAAACACGTCAACTCAAACTAGTGCAGTCTACAGCCATGAGAGGAAATCACTGCCATAACCAACAGCAGAACAACCATGAGAAGCCACTGTAACCCATCTGGAGAACTATTACTGTTCCACCCCACCTGGCCCTACGCAAAAAAAAAAAAAAAAAAAAAAAAAAATCACTCAGCCGTTAATTTTAATCAAAGTGTATGTATACATGACCAACAGTTCAGGAAAACAGAATGTAGTTATTATCTGCAAAAAATGATGCATGTGCCAGTGTTGGTCATGACTGACTTGCTTTCCAATTTTTCACCCAGAAAAGTACTCCTTCAGCCATACCCAGCTTTGTCCAACAATCACAGTGACCAACATTGTTCATAATGGGTGTTAATCTGGGCCCATGGTGGGTCCAGACACACTGTAAATATGTTCACTCTTATGACAATGACAAGGCATGACAATGGCATGACAACTACTATGTGGTGAAAGATAGTTTCCTGAATGAGAGAAAACTTTACTTGTGGCTAAAGCAAGTTAGCCATTAAACTATAGGTCTATAGTCTATAGTCGCTGCTACTGGGACCCTTAATGGAACTGAGCTGTTGTTACAGTGAAATCCACCTGTGTTTTTCTGGTTCTGACAAAAAAAAAAAAAAGTCAACATGTCTGCTGTGCAACCAGTTCATATGCTATGAAAAAATACTATCCTGTAAATAATATCTTTAGATTGAATTTCAGTGGCAGCTAAGGCATGGAATGAGAGGTGGCATAAGTAGAGAAATGGTATCCGTCCAGTGTACTGCATCATTTAGTTACAGGGAATATACTGTATAACGATACACAGGGAAAGAAAAGAAGCTGGAGCTGTCAGTCTGTATACTCCACATAAGCCTCAAATGTATGAGGACATAAATGGACTGGGGAGGGGCGTATGGGGAGGAAGGGACAGCAATAGACCAACATTTCTTTACATAAAACATAGAGTGTCAGTTTATATCACAGTTATGAATGAATTGAATTAGAATTGAATGTTAAATCCTTGCTTTTTAAAACAATTTACATAGTATAAACTGTATATTCGAGCCATAAAATTGGATGATCACTCGGTTTTCCCTTAGAAACAACGAGAAGCCTTTTTTTATCCAAGTGATCTTCTGTTTCTAAACCTCACTGGGCCACAAATTTGGAAGTAACTGATCAAAATGATCTCTAATTAGATGGGATGGGATTCTGTCTATGGAGTGCAAACATATTCTGTTACTTGCTTTTTCATTAAGAAACTGGTGATCGGAAAAGCACATCATATTGCAGTATGGCTGTTCCCCAGTTTCCTACGAGGAAGCACTGGGGGGATATCAGGGCCATTAGACATCCATGCATGAACATACTAACTTTCTAGTGCCATTAGCATAATGGGAAACCGAACAAAACTGCTCTCTCCAGCTGTTGAAACACATAGCTCTAATTTCCTACTTGTCAAATAGCCCTTGACGTCCACTTGAGCCTTAGGTATTGCTCTCATAGATGAGCTCTCTCTCTGACATTGAATTGCAGGGATTTTAGACAATCAACACAACTGACTTATGAATTGACTCATCCCAGTGACAGGCCTTTGATCAAAATACCTCCAACCACAGCATGCTACATGGTAATACAATGACATGTCATTTTTTCCCTTTAATGACCTGTGAAGGCCTTTTCTTCACAATACTGTATATGATGGCCCATGGCTACTCCTGTCCCCTTTTTGATCAATAGGTTCATTGGGGAATGGGATTTGGAGCACACTGCAATTTACTCTTGGACATTTATCTTCAATGACATGACCACTGCCACTCCAGCCCAGTGACACCTCTAGTAATCTAGTAAACCACATATGCCAATGCAAACTGGAGACATGGATCACTATTGTGATGGATAGAGAAGATACCCACAAAAACCCACACACAAAAAGAATGTTAAGTTTGGTAAAACACAAGAATACTCTTGTGTTAACAATAAGCCAGAGCTTAGTAAGATGAGGTGAAGTGAAAATTGCGTTCAGATTAAGCATTCAGCACAGAGGTCCCCTTTGCAAGGCAGATTACTAGAAATTGTTCCACTGGGTTTATGATCATATCATTGGAAAACCCTACAGGGCACACATGCATATTCAATCTACAGTAGATCAAAAATAAGATAGATGGATTTGATATTACTCCTGAATATTTCAGACAGTTCATTTTTGCATATGACCTCCATCTGTAGAGCAATATGTCATCATGCAGGAGGAGGTTGACGAGCAACTGTTAATATACTGTCTATAGTTAAAAAGACAATGGACCACATTGCTCTGTTTTGCATCGTTTGTTACACACACACACACACACACACACACACACACACACACACACATGTTTGGACTATTTTCAGGTTCAGTAAATTTACTATTTATAGCACCAGTGCAGCATATTTGGAATCAATACAAAATAAATTACAGCACACATGGTTTGTATAATTAGGGAACACTTTAACCAGTTTTCAATAGTTTCTGGATAACAATGGAGGTCTACGCCACAGAGGAATACGATTTCAGGCTTTGGCTGCACATGCAAACTCATCAATAGGATCAATTCATTGTTGGTTTTGCTTTTTGATGACGATAAGAGGAATAAATCACCAGAGGTGTCTTTTAAAATGACAATATTACATAGCCTCAGAAAACCATTGTTTTCTTATACACAGAACTGTATGAATAGGTTATGGATAGATGGAAGGATAGGTCATACAACTGAAGTATCAGATAATCAAAGATAGTTGGCAAATTAAGCATGCTTTAAATTGTGGCAGAGGACTTATTCCCATTAGATACAATGGTGTTTACTGGGCTTGCCTGAAATCCCATCCCTATCTTTGAACTATTTCTATTCTCTTCAGTGTTATCTTTGATCTTTTGTTTTGTAGTAAAGCATAATTAACTCAGCCATGAGCCAATTGTAATGGCAGAATCTACTTGTTAAAGTATATTTAGCTGTCCGGCAAATTCCGGGTTTAATGATATAGATTAATCCATGCTAACCTTCTAATCCATGCTAACTCTGTGCCATCGCTCATGCACACTAATTTGTAATGCAATCTTTAATCTTGTGGGAGCGAGGCTTGACATCTCTGGAGTACCCAGAAGAAATTATGTTTCTAGGCTTGTGCCACAGTAATGACGAGGGCACAATGAGCTACGGCTTGATGACAGATTTATATTCATGATGGGCTGTTTCTACAACACTGAACTCCAACTACCACCTCAGGCTTTTCCCATGCAGCCTTAACTAATCTTGTGAATCTAATACAGTCTCATCTAGTGACTTCAAATTCAGATTTTTGTGAAATACAATATGCCTCTCTTTGGGAGTTAATTATTTTATCTGCTGGGTTTGTGAACACATTGTGATTTTAAAAGTGAAGAAAACGGTCCTACTCTTTCTCCAACTCCAACTAATTGCTGCAACTGCTGTCAAAATGTCACGACAGAATGAATTGCTCAGCCCACACACATAATCTGGCAAATATTCTTTTTTTGAGCTCATCTCAGAAAATATTCATACATTTTTAACCTATAGGGAATATGAGGGTCTAAATTACAGCTTCTAATAGACACACGTTCCATATTAAAGATCTTCATGGTTAGACCATATGCTTAGATTACGTTGTATAAGAACTGTCAAACATTATTGATACCAGGCACATGCTAGTGCAACCAGCTGAGTGATAGATACTCATAAAAGAGAAGCACTCCACTGATCTCTCCTTCACTCAACTTTCTTAAACAAAAATGAGGAAAAGCTGATTACCATTGTCAATAGCTTCCTTGACTTAACAAGCAAGAGAGGCGGAAACGCATCACTCCAGGAAATGAGCCCTCTTGTTTATTCTGTTGATGATTACTATGCTACACATGGTATATCAAATGTATATTCTTAACTAAAACCTACAGACATCAGTGACATTTGAATCAATGGTGACTCAACCAAGACCGTTCCTTCCAACTGTCCATTAGCATTACACTGCAAGGGGAAAAATATGTATAACTGTGTGCAGCGTTTACCCCCTTTTGGCTCGCCCCAGAGCTAAATCCAACAAACACAAGGTTCCCAACAGTGGCAGTTTAAATGGAAATCTCTCTGATAAACCTGAGGAACTGACCTTTCCCTCCCAAAGGGAAATGAATGTAGCGTAGTGCATCCTCCGACCTACCCATCTTCCAGATGTCTCTCCAAGCCTCTCTGTATTCAAGCCACCTTTTTTCACATCTTAGATCTGATATCTGCACGGATTGCCTCCTGTCAGTCTCTGTGAAACAGAGCTAGCAGGGTTTCTGATAGAGAAAAAGGACGATACTGACTGAAGAAGATTGCTTTGATGTGTCTGCTTAGGGGGCTTGAGATGGACTGTGGCTTTATCCTCATACAGTAGTCAGCTCCTCGCCACATAAGCACTCCGTCTGTTTTGCACTGTAAAGCGCTAACATAATCGTAAATGCAGCACATCTAGATTCATGCAAACAGGACCAAGGCTATATGCAAACATCTCCCTTTCTTGCACTTCCTGTGGTTTCTTTAAGGTATCATAGCTCATGCATGACAATTTATTCAGTCGTTATGAAGTGTGATGTAAGCTGAATACTTGTGTGCACACGCGGGGGGTAAAAACACCACGATCAAAGCAAGTTGTTTGCCTATCTCTTCTCCATGTAATGTAGTCAATGTAATGAAATGTAGTGATTAGAGAAGCGGGATTGAATTTTTTAATGCAGCGTAAATAGGATGGTAAATTCATGACATAATGAAGCACTGCAGTGTGTGTGTGTGTGTATGTGTGTGTGCATGTTTTCTGTATATAAAAAGGTTTCACCAGCTGTGTGTACCTCTCTACCCCTCCCATCCTTCTGTACTTTTGAAGGCCACAGGGAAATCTCCAGCTGGATTCTTACAGAGGTAGACAACAGTGTGTGTACATTCAACATGTAATTAGAAGCCAGATACTGCTTGGTTGTGATGATTAATGCCTTCCATTTGCTACATGCACCTATATGAATATGGATAGAGTTGTCAGCTCCCATCAGTTTCAGTATAAATCACCTCCTCTGATGGCATATGCTTGTTTTCCTGTTACCTGCAGGTCATTTCCAGCTACCATAATCTTTTTCTTCTATTAGCCATTTGCTAACTGCTCTAAGCGGCTTATACAACGATGTTTTCCCTTCTATATAGGGTATGAGCCCATGGTTAGGCTTCCTTAGCTCTGACTTTCTTATGGCTACTCCCTCATGGTTATTAACTGCTAACAGTTGCTGCTTATGGAGGAAGTAAGGTTTCTCATTTTGCCCCGGGGACTGTAGGACCGTAGCAGTTACCGCATTAAAAGAGAGATATGAGAAAGCCAGCGGGTGAGTCAGTGTGCGTTTGGCCCCAGTTATGGTCCACCTGTGCCTTAAACCAAAGAATAAAAGCTATTGGGGTTTAGCTGTCAATCTGAACAATGAAGTGAGGTTTCAACCCAGCAGAGAAAAAGCAGATAGTCATACAGTAAATGGTTTCCACAAACACACACCAAGACAGCCACTGCACTCTGCATGACCCATATTTTGGACATGACAGTGAGGACAAAGGAAGTTGTAGGCATAGCCGCTGGCCTGTTTCGCTTGATCAAGCTGCTGGCTACAAACAGCGTCATGACAAAGCTACCATGAAGCTGGGTCTACCAGGGATTTTCTGAATCTTACCACAAAGGAGGGAGACAATGCTTTGTTAAAGTTTTTCATTTCACTCATGCTGCTAATGTGGAATTTCAGTGTCTAAAGAAGCTGTTTTCTGTCATTTGATGACATTTGGAATCAAATGTTATGTGACCTGTTATATGTGAAGATCACAAGTCATTGCGACTGAGCACAACCAAATCATAAAATAATCATTTTCTGCCACTTTTGTAATTATGGTAAATTGCTGAAATGATTGTTGAGCAGATGATACGTATTTAGCCACTACAGATATTATATATTTATTATACACTGTTTTCTGCTTCCCACTGTGAAGCAGAAAACAGCAATTACTCCTGCCTTAGAAAAATAAAGCATTACTTGCTTAATAAGAGAAAGAAACTTTGGCCAAATCTTCAAATGTTTTATGTAAATAGAAATCTTTATAACTAGCTAACATGTACCAACAACACTTTGATGTTCAAAGTTCAGCTTTTCCTGGGCTGAGCATCTGAAAATTGCAAGAGAAGTTCTTAAAAATACTTAGCAGTCAACACCAGTTAACACATTTTCTCAAATACACATACAGCGTTTTGGAATTAAACAATTTTGCCCCAAATGTTTTTCAGGTGTGTTCTTTCATCACTACTGTTATGAGCCAAATAAACAATGACATTTACAGTGAAGAATTCGAGGACTTGACATTTACTGGATTAACAACAGGAGCCTTTTCTTGTATAAGAATGAGGCAGTTTTTTAAGAGTGATATATTTTTGGTTGTTTGTATCCTTATTGCTAGGCTAGCAGGTCATGTAGTTATTTGGTCAGCTAAAAAAAAAAAAAAAGTCTATAAGCTTACTAACCAAAATAAGTTATTTGCTATCCAAGTGGAAATAAAATCCTAATGAGTGGAAAGTCTCCAACATTTGTATTGGGTGTCAGTAAATTAGGTGTCAGAAAATGTCATGTTATGATGGCAAGCCCAAAAAGATGATGACGGTCAGGGAAGATCTAATCCACAGCTGTTCTTTCACTGAAAACCTTGTGGGCAAAAACAGCTAAATCCATTGGGTGATGTCAATACTCTGAGTTTTTAGGTTCATTCTCGACCTTGTAAAAAGCAGTTGAAAAAACATTATCGCTCTCTTTCATTTTATCCAGAAGTTTGAAGCACTCTGTAAACTCTCTCTCATAACGTGAGCTGTCTGTCGCGCTGTGACTACTCACGCTGAGTCTATGACAAGAAAGTAAAAAGCACCCTGCCTCATGTTCTCAACATTTACTGATTATTGAATGGGTTGCAGCACTGTCCGATATATTCATTTGTTAGAAGAGATTTGCAGAGTGTGGCATCAACTGCAGCCTACATCTCAACATCATCCAAAACACTTGAAGTGGTTCCCCAAGACAAAGCTGTGACTGATCTTCAAGGGCGGGCTGACCGGATCGCAGATCGCCGAGTTTTAGCAGACACATGTGGAGGGCATCAGCCTTGTTTTTTTGCTATCATCTGGTCTACAAGAGTGTTGAAATGCGAGTGGTAGCTTCAGCATTCAAAGCTGAAATCTGTCACTTTTTTCAAGTGACACGTTTTTCAAGACAGAAAGGTGTCCCAAAATGGCTAGGGTGAGGAAACTTGACACAGCTGGCTAAAATGTTGCCAATATCCCCAAATTCACAGAATCACAAGCACAAAAGTGTTCCACGATTCGATAGGAATTTTGCTCAGTATTACAATACCCACAGGAGAAAGTCACGTACCCTTCACTTCACTCTCTCTGGAACTCCTCCTCGGAAACACCTGCAGTAGAAAATGTAGACTAGTCCACTAATTAGCTCAATTTGCCACAGCTGTGTGTGCATCCCATAGCTCATGGACACACCCAGGAGGCAGGAGGAGAGAGAGTGCAGGTGGTTAGTACAACCGGGTACTATGATTAAACTTTATCCTACTGTACCCCTTACAACATGAGAACAAAATCAATTTACAGGAACAAAAAACGAAAAATTGTTGAAAAATTGTCATGCTTCTCGGCCACTGTAAGTCACAGCAGGGGAAATCCCTTCAATCCCAACACCCCTAACTGCGTGTAAAATCACAACCATTTGAGATGCATAGTTAGGGTGGAACTGAAGGATTGTTGGTTTTTCCTGCTCCAGTAGCAAAATATTTGCCACATAACAAAGGTGCCTGGGTAGCTCACCTGGTCGAGCGTGCTCTCAGATCTTGCTACAGCTGCCAAGGTTCAATTCCAACATGTGGCTATTTGCTGCACGTCCTCTATCTCCAGCTTCTCGTCCATGCTCTTGTAGACACTTATGGAGCGTACCGCCCATTTATCGAAAAGCATATTTCTCATCCAAAGAGGGCCGCAGGATTTGACATTATTTCAGAAAACAATGTGACAGACAGGAGACTCAGTGGTCAAGTACCAAAGTGAGAGAAAGGATATATTCAGCAGTCACACTGTGTCTGTTCAACATGATAAAGAGATGTGTCTGCAGTCCTTTTATGGATGGTTGGGAAGCTTTGGGCCCAGTGTGTGGCCTGAGATAACCCTGAACAAGTATGGCCATGCATGACTGATAGAGTATGCGTCACCAGATACAAAATCACAACTTTTGAACATCAAGCCAGACATCCGAGTTGTGTCCTCCAAAGAGCCGTGATAAAATTTGAGAACACGTTCTATTTGACGTGGCATCTGCAATTTATACTCAATGTCAATGTGACTTCAAGATTTGACGTCATTAAGACCGGGGCATTGAAATATTAGCTTGGATTACCTTGAAATGACCGCTTCAGCCATTTACCCAAACAAAGGCTTGGCTCAACACACAAGTGACCATTGAAGTCTCTTTTGTTGGTGAACAGCAATTAGGGTTCTTTTATCTTGTATGCTGTATCAATATGTCCAAAATCAGCTTAACTTCACTAAGAACTTTGAAGTAACTTATCAGTTACAGTAATGTGGAAAGTCAAATGTTTATAGGTAATGGGGGTATAGTAGGTTATAAACATTAACCACGCAAAAATGAAAGATAAATTCAGCTCATTGCATTATTTTTCAAATGTTTGATAGATATGTGGTGAAAATCATCAATCTGTCTTTTCAGGGTAAGACAAATATGCAGTGGCAATATGCCACTGATTGAATCAAGAAAGGGGGGAAGAGTTAATTAAAGGCTCAGGACAGGATCTAATAGAATCACATACTTTGGATAAATGTTGCTCAGACTACTTTCAGAGTCTGAAACTTGACATTTTGTGTAAAGCCTGCCATTCTGGTAGCGCGTTTAGCATCCTTGTTCCATCCACTTAATTAAAGAAGGTGCAAAACAAGGGTGTTTGCTTTTGCCCCAGACATCTGCTCATGTGTTTACCCATTCAGAACGACTAAGTGCATTTGCAACACAAAAGCATAACAGCAAGAACTCAAATTATTTTATAATGGCTTGTTTGTCTTAAATAACACAGACGTCTTGTCATTAATATGGGCTCTGCAAATGAATAAGCACACTGTGTTTGCTCAGTTGGTTTCACGGTACTATGTTGAATGAGATGCATATTAAATGGTCTAAAATGAGGCTTATTCATCTTTTTCCTCAGTGCTAGGAATCTACAAAGACGCTGATTTTCTGCTTCACTAACAGATGAAATAAGAAGCCTGTGAGGTGCCAGAATGTCCAAACTTTTATGCCTAGATAGGGTTTATTTTACAGGAGTGCTACTGGTTGCTACAGACAGAAATTATTATGAGAAAACATCCTTGGTAGAGCTATAGTCAAAGCTGTATCCTCGATCTATGAAGCTGTACACCAGTGAAACTCAAAACATCCTTAGGCTTACTGTGGAAACAACACCCTTCAAAGCTCAGACACCTCTCAAGAAGAAAACTAAAGTCAACATTTTTTGTTAGTTTTTTTTCTTGTTTTTTTTTTAACATGAGCACACTATATCATTACCACTGCACCTCACATGTCAAGGACAACTAGTCATCTCACTAATGTGGGGGGAAAAGTCTACCAGTGACCCATAGGTCAGAGCGCAAGGGATTTGTGGAAGTACATGGTCTGCGGTGTTTTACACTTGAAACCACTTTGCACTGTGTTTAAAAGACAGACACCTGCAGGCCACTCGTGGGAAACAGCCCATTTCTATCACAAAGTGTCAGATAATGCACACCTCAGTACTGTATGTCCAAACATCAATACAGTTATTTCTATGGTAACTGAATATTAGAGATCCTATTGGAACTTGAGAGCAGAGACAGAGCTCAATGGCAATGAGAGTAAGGTGGACATTTGACTGGAAAGCTACTGCCTCATGCACCAAACCCTTGCACATCAGTGCATGTGTTTACTTGCTGATGATAAAACTGTGATTAGGGCTTGGGTGTGAGGTGTGTGCACCGAATTTATTCAGTGTGCAAAAGAATTACACAGGCTCCTGCACTGTATGCCAACATGGACCACTCTCATTTCATGCTTCTGGAGAGGAGAGACCCTCTTGCCGCCATTGTGTTATTCTACAAACACAGCTATAATCCCCCTTAGCGACCCTCTCCACCCCCTTTACCACCTGACAAATTCTGCTTCACTGATCATGTGTGACCTGGAATAAAACCGAGGAAAAGGAGTAGTTTGTTTGTTGCTTTGGCTTTTATTTCCACTGCAGCTTTTTCCTCATATGAGTGACCCAGGTGTTGTCGCCACATTTTTTTAAAATCTTTTTTTTTTGTAGTGCACCACATGTTAATAGGATGAGCAAATATGTTTTGAATTCCAACTTTTTTTGTTAGATGTGTTTTTTGTTTGTAAAATAAATCTTGTTATGTCTCTTTCCTCAAAGCAGTCCAAAAATGAAATATATCCTTCATCACAATGCTGTCACACTGAAAAATACTCATACATTTGTTTTTATTTACCCTGAATCCTGCGATACATTACTAATGATTTTAAGTCTCATTCATTCACTGTAGTGAATCACATAAGTAATTCAGGACAGATTTAGCCCATCAAAACGAAAGCTAATGGGTTTGCCTGATTATACTATGGTTGATAAGACTATATATAGTTAATGATTAATAAGTGTAGTCTGCCCTACTAATGTTAGCTTTAGCATGCAGTATTTGGCTGATAAATTACAGGCCTCGCTAATTACTGATTGATTGCACCACAGTCATTCTTAATGGTTCAGTTAATGCGATTTTGATTCAATTACAAAGCGGGGCTTCACTTAGACTCCTCTGCTCTGTTTCTTTATGTCCGACCATATATTATGATTTCTTTTTTCTTCTTTTTTTGTAGGGCAGGCTTCTCCTTTCTCCTAAACGTGAAGTTTAATCAGAGTGGATTGTATGGTCAGATGTAATGACATGACGAAGGGTTTTATAATGTTCTCCCACGTCATGTTCTTGATTGCAGAGAATATAGTGACCTACAGCAGAGAACCTCCGAGCCAAAGTGCTGCTCAAGTCAATAAGTGGCCATTTTAATCTGCAAGTGCCAGAGAAGAAGAGTGGAGAGCTCCACTTAATTGCATTACCTTACCACTGTGTCACATTTTGCTACCTGGATATTGACGAGGCTCACGTAGTACGCTGCATGTTAGAACAACGGAACACGTGTGGTTTCAAAACCCCAGCTGCAGTCCCATGAAGCCTGCATCTACATCTGCTTTGTCCTCCCCTTGTAGCAAGAGCAATTAAATTCGTGACACCTATGACTATAGCCAGTGCTGAAAGCTCTTTTAACAGTGTCAGTATTGACGAGAAACGCTTGTGGTACAAACATAAAACGCTGAGGTATGGGAGCTTGCTCATGCTGTAGCTATGCAAATATATGTGTCAGTTTATATTTAGCTGAAAGCTTGTCAAAGCCAGCAGCCAAAGCATCTAAAACCAACATCATTTGTGATGTTTGATTATTTAACAAAGCCGTGTGACGAACAGAAGATGTATGTAGGCCTGTATTGTGGGCTACAGTAGGAATAGGACTTGATTCATATTATCTTATTCCACATCTAAGAGACAGGGAGTAACATTAGCCTTCATTTAGAGTTGTGTCCAAATACAATATTCACTTACTCATACCTGTTTTGGTCAGTGTTACCTTCCAAAAGATAAATTATATGCACGCAGGCTAGTGCAGTGAAAGTAGCATTAAGTGAGTTTCCACGAACGTTTTCACGTTACAGCTGCCTGTCCCTGAAAACGACACGGGTGACAATGAACCAAGACAGCAAAAACTGTGTAACCAAAACAATGAGCTGAACTGAGAGGAACCACAGTCAGGTGATGATTCTCTGTGGGTTTGTCACTATGCATGACCCCTTTCACATTAACATAATAATATTTTAATCCATTATTAATATAAAAATATTAATGAGAGTATCTCTAATTTTGATTTTATTTTGCTAAAGCAAAAACCTAATCCTCTTTCCTTACCCTAATTCTTCAGTTAATCTTGGATTAAACTTACTTGCACTGCAGTTTCTCCAGCTAGAAACTGTTTGTAGCCATGAAGGTGATAAATTTAACCCAATGCTTTCTTTCACCTCTGGCACAATCTTTTATCCTGCATGTGTGTGAAGCTAGAGGTGTGCAAGAAGCACAAAAACACATTTGATTTGAACCTCTGAGTACACGCCTGAAAGGATTTTGGTGATTCCCTGCATGACCAATGGACAACGTTGCATTTCAATGCTTCTCCAGCATTAGCAGGCTACATTTCTTTGGAGATTAAAAGTTTACCATGAGTTGATGCTAATCAGTTACACTTCACGATGGATTTATTATTCAGCGGCTTGGAGGTTCGCATTTTGGCTGGCAGCAGAGGCACGTCACAAACACATGGTGTAGTGTGGGCACAGAACAGGAAGGAAGAGGCACTTGTGATTGATTGACATATTTCAGGGGATGTACAGCCTGAGGACACGACTGCTTGCAGCATGAGGATCCCGGTGAAAATTACTATGTGATACGATGCGGTAAAGGAGGTTGTTATGCACATTTCATCTAACAGAAACTGAGAAAGGTCATATGCAGTGTGATTGAAATGGGCAGCAAGCCATCAGTCACATCTCTGAGCCCAAAGTGTCAGCCTAACACTGAAGGCGCAGGCTTACTGCTAGAGACCATCATTTAGCTGTCACCTCCACCATATAGCCAAACACAAATTTAATGCCCACTGAAGCAATGGGCAGATCTGTGTCAGACGCTGATTTCTTGTCAGGGATTTCAGATTAGGCTGCGTGGTCAAGTGTGTGTGCTCACCAACTCCTGTTTTTTATTAAAAGTTGCTTCTGACAAATGCTTATGATCTGGAGGGAGGTTAGTTAGTTTTGCTTAAAGGGAGCGTTTAAATTACTTTTTTGGCTGCAGAGACACAAAGCAAAATTAAAGCAGTTGTAGAAAAAATAAAACCAGATATTCCTCTGAGAAGCAGCACAATATATAATGACTTGTTTTGAAGGGTTTTTTGAGGCTACAATTAACATATCCTCAAAGGATTTTAAAGCTTACCAGCGTAAAAAAAAAAACAACAAAAAAAAACTCTTTGTTTACCTTTTGATGAATTTCCTTTGTCTCCTTAGTCTTCATATTTCATTGATAAGTACATCACTACTGTTCACGGTGGTGGCTGTGGAGACGAAACCGTCTGTTCAACTCTTGTCTCCAGCTTGGCTCTCATTTTTTAGTCATTAACTCACGTAAACATCCCATCTGTCCTCCTTTCACGCTTCCTTTTTGTCAGGACTTCTCGCTGCTCTAGTCTGTGTATCAGACAAGTGTGTGGGGATTTCCTGTGTTTTCAGAAAGGATAAGAGAGTCCCAGAAGTGTCTGTGACAGTCTAAGTCAAGGTGAAATCTCAGCAACGTTCAGCTGATGTTTTTTTTTTTCTTTTTTAATTTCCAAATTGCTGTGCACAATAAGCAAACCAAACAAAATTAGAGTACGTTCTAGACTGCTCTATATGGAAAGGGTGCAATAACTTTGATTATGATTTGCCACTATTTAAATAAAATTAAATTGTCGTTTTCTTATGCGAACAACCATTTTTCTCTTGGTTAACAAATCTGCAGCTACACGTGTGACACTGTCATGCAACAGTTTTCTTACTTTATTTGTTTTTTGTTTCGTCATGTGCAAAAGCTCAAATAACTCAGGAACAATTTACACAAGGCCAATCACATCAAGGGACACGCCACATTTCTCAGTCCTTGTGGGTTGTGGAACATTTAAAATGACAGCACACAATGTTTGCCTTCCTCTGCCCTCGTCTGTTTACTAGCCTCCAGATATTCCTTTGCTGTTGCAGATTCTTCTACACCAGCTGGGACTATCATCAGAATTGAATTAAAAGCTATCACCAAGAGATTGTGTCTTCACCCACCCACTGGACATTTCAAGTTTGAACTGGCTAAATTGCGTTTACTTCTTGTGTTTACTTTACTTCTTCTTGATAAAAGTCATTTGAACAGGACATTTAAAGCACATACAGTGTTGGTTTTGTTACATTGTCTCTTAACCTTATTATAACCTTATTCACTTTACACTTCAATTTAAGTTTGTGATGCACCAACAGCCTAAGTCTGATCAACAACTTCCAACATCCAATCACATCAGAAAGTGGGACAGAAAATGTCATCCGTCACCCGATGTGTCCCAAATGTCTAATGCTGCTGTGTCAGAGCCTTAAGAAAAGCAAGTTCAACACAACCAACTGGTTATTACAAGAATGCCAAGTTCTTTTTGGTACTAAGTATCAAGTACAGCCACCAATGCACTTGATATTGTTGGCATTTGGGGGAAAATGTTCTGCTGCTTCGTGTAGACCACTAAACCTGCAACCATTTGCCCATCCGTCGTTAAAATGAGAAGCCTGTGCTCAAGGTAAAAAAAAGTTAAATGTGTTCTAGGTCTGTTGTGCTAAGAGATGTCATTTGGTACAAAATGTTATCACCCATTTCTCTTCCCGCTGATCAGTCCAATCCCAATCCTTCTTCCCCTCCATGCACTTCAAATCCACGTTTTTTGAACTGTGAAATGCCTGGAAAAAAAATCACACTTGTTACGTTATCAGATGCCACTTATATAATACCTGATATGCAAACAGCTGAGATGGGCCTAAAATGGGCCGGCAGGGATCACTATTCATTTTTCCCCGACTTTGACTGAACAAATGGACTAAGAGTTGTTGAGCTTCATTCTGTAAGAGGACACTGCTCACCAGGTAAACAGTGATCTGAAACTTGAAATAATGAGCTCTCAGCCTTCAGATTGTTGCAGATTGGTGCAAACTGGAGAGTCTAGGATGGTTTGTTTTTGATTCCGAATTTGACATTTAAAGCTGTTCATTTAGATAGCTGAACATTTTATAAACAAAATTGCAGTAACACGAGAAATATCTTAGTGGCACATACGTCATCTTAATTGGGCATCCATTGGAATACAAGCTGCCAAATGGACCCTCAAATTCTAATCTCAAGTAGTTTTTTTAAATGGTGTTCATACTTTTAGATTGGATCTGTCAGCCAAGTGACATATATATAAAACAATTCCACATTTATACCAAATATGAGAAACAGGACGTGTCTCAGCAATAGTGAGGATACACCCAGGAAACCAGAAAATCACTTTCCATGTTATATCCCTCACAATGTTCATCTCTAATTATGCCAGTCGTATCATTTGTTTCGATAATTCTGGTGCTTTCTGAAGATGTGCAAATCTCGCTCTCTTTCACAGACACACAAAAACATGCAAGCACACCATCCTATGGACAGCCAATAACCAGGTTTATGAGGACACAGCTCTATCAGATGATGGGACTTATTTTCTGATATTTCCAGATCTGACTCATGATCTCTCACTGACTGGAGGCAAGGGCAGCAGGGATGCTTGGTGCTTCTCTGCCCTTCACTTTAATGCAATTTACCATGATTCATTCTCAATTTGCCAATGAACAGATACAACCCCGATGACGAAAGGACGGAGATACATTTGCACAATTGGCGTCCACTGTAGTGATGTTCAAGAAGTCAGTGTGATCATTTGAAGCAGGATAAAACCTCTCGTAATAGAGTGAACAAAAGTCTGTTAATGTACAGTTCTCCTGTACCAGAAACAAAATTCAACTTTAAGTTTTGCTTGTTAATGACAGTCCACACCTCCAGAGAGCTTAACTCAGAGTTAACTATATGAAACGTCAAGCTTCTTCATAGTCTCCAACTGAGTGCTCACAACTTCGACTGGGGCTGGGTTCATGAGGGAAAGTTGGCATTTGGCATCTCATATTTCCAGATTTAAATAGACAATTTTGCAAGTTCATTATTTTGTTTTGTCAAATGTCTTCTCCCAAAGACTTCTTCTTTCAAAGCTTTCATGGCTGATCCTGTTAAAAAATCAAATTTTTTGTAAATTTTTTTTCCACAATGTGCAGAAACTTTTCTTAATAAATTTAATAGTCTCTAGCACCTGGGATGAGTCTGATACCGGGTAAGCATCCATGTATATTGTATCATGTTACCAAAACTTGCTTAGCAAATCAGTTGTGAGACTATATTCAACCCTTATTTCTCAACATATCCTGCCTCAGTGTAATTAAGCTTGGAAAACAAAGCAAACCAGAAACATGCAGCGTAACATCATGCATTAAAAATCAAAAGAGGGCTTCACTTTCCACAGTTGTGGAGCCTGCTGTTGGTCACATGACCTGAAAGAAAATCTCAGGTCATGTGACCAACAAGCCTGTGCACAATGCAGTGATGAAACCCAATGCAACCTATCACTTTGGCCCGTAAAACTATCACCTCCCAGTGAAAATGCCCTAACTTGAATTTATTTTGTTATGTATTTCTACCTCGAAAGGTCCCTTAAACCTGAATCCTGCTGGGAAAACCCGCACGCAACTAAAGTGAGTGGTAGAAAAGGTTCAGGAAACCAGATTGTGGGTGTCCTTTCAAGCTCAAGTAAACCTGAAGTGTTACAACAGTAGAAAACGCAGCACTGTCTCTCTTTTTCACTCTCTCACCCACAGATCTCCTAACCTCTCTGCCATCACTCCCTCAGACTGTGATACGAACTTTTATTTATTACACCTTTCGATCCAGTTTCTCATTTCCTCTAGTCGACAACCATTCAGTCCGAAACCTATCGTACCAATCCAGCTTGTGCGCTATTTTACATGACAATCTCTTCATCACATCTCTTGCAACACTTCCTGTCTTTCACACCCACCAGCAGCTCTCTCTTTCCATCTCATCTCCACTTTACTATCTGAACCATTTCTCTCCATCTCCCAGCCCCGTCTTCCACTTTACTAATCTCCCCGCCGCCTCCAGCTAAATGAATCACCCTCTGAATTTCTTGTTCGTGTTTCTCTCCATCCCAGTTTGTCTGTTCCCATTTTCACCCTCCACCCTTCCTACCTCCCCACACCTCCATCAGATTCTGCCTATCTTTAACCACTGCCCTCCTAAGTCCCTTCCTTTACCCTCACACACCCTCCCTACATGGAGAGCAGAGAAGCTGGTAGGAGAGCATATAATTTCTCAGAGGAGGTGCTGTCAGTTGACTGCTCTCCAGGCTAAGAGCTGCTCTCCTCGCCCCTGGGTTCACAGAGTCACGGCTGTGTTCCGCTCCAGGATTATGCAGATCTTAATTCCCTTCCGCTCACACCTGAGGTTGGCAGGGCATGAAATAAGGAAAGTGTTCGCTGCAAATAAAAGTTTTTGCCACCAAGAAGGATCGAGAGGGGGGAGGAAGTAGAGGAAGGAGGGAAGGAAGAAAGAAAAGGAAGCTTGGTTGCTGGTAGATGTTAAGGGAGGGAGGAAAACGAGACATGAGGTGTTGTGGTAGGACGCGCTGAAGGGAAAAAAAAAAGACAGACAAAGGGAGGTGGTGGTTTGTCTGTCCAGAGAAAAAGTCAACACACTCTAATTGAAGCTCTTCATCTTTTTTCTTACGAGAATGAATCGACTCTTCATGTTTGCCAAACACTTTCCTTGCCATTTGTGAAAACATCTTGGATGCAAATACTTAGTATGCGTGCATGACATCTTTAGGCACCGAATGAGATGTTTCCTAATGAGCTCTTTAGTCACATGTTGTTGGTAAATTGTTAATCACCTCATCAATATGAGATCAAACACTAGAGTCTTAACGTTACACTTTAACCTCCCCCAAAAGCCAGTCCTGCAATAAAAGCGGGAATTCCACAGGTAGTTTGCGACCAGGACACAACGAGGTTTGATACCTGATACCCTGTTTTTAATAGTAAACTGTTCGCATATTAATAATTAATTAATGATTTGATTTGCATTTGCGATTTCCAGAGTCGATGACGAGAGGCGCCACTTTGCGCCGCGCGTAAAATGCTGGATTATTATTTATTTGATTTCTTTTTTTGTGAAATCATGCCCACGTCATGTCCAGCTCTCCCCTCCACCCCCCCCACAAAAGGCGTCTTTTTTCGTTCAGTTACATTTCATGCAATGACAGCAACACCTGATAAATTGATAGTAAGTTGGAGGAAGCTTAAAAACGCTCCTTCGCCTCCAACAATAACCAAAACAAACAGTGGATAAATATCCAAAGAGCTGCATGCAAATCAAATGTAAAAAAAAAAAAAAAAGTCTGTGTACTGACAGGTGTGTTGAGAATAGCAAGTACAGCGTCGACTCCAGCGGTCGAAAAGTTAATGTCAAGCAGTTGAGAGAGAGAATAAGTCGCACAAACACCGAGAGAATAATACGTTAGTGCGTCTCACCTGATAAAGCCACCTTGGAAGAAGCAGAAAGACAAGACATACAGAATCCGAATGACCTGTGGGAGCATCCTCTGGCTCAAAATCTCTTCTCAGTCCCGTTGAATAACTTGCAGAAAATAAATTTCGGGAAATCAGCAAATCCACTGAGCGGCTTGTGAGGCTGGACTAGGAAGGCATCGTCTTTCTCAATGATCCAAGCTTGTCTTTGGGGAAACTTCTCCCCCTCCCACCAAGTCCAGAGGGCTGCACACACATCCACACAGCAGGCTCTCTGCTTCAGGCAGCTGGACAGCTCACTGGTCAGTCGGTGTGTTGGTGCTTGTTTGAAAAGGGGAGTGCCGGCTTGCGTGTCGTTGTGTGTGTTTTTTGTGCGTGTGACTGTATGGTTTTCGACTGTTTTTTTTTTTTTTTCTCTCCCTCATGTAGTGTTATCTCCCCTCACTGCAAAAAGATTCAAATGGGGTGAAGATTTAAAGGAGCAGTAGCTTTTTGTTTTGATGGTTTCCTCGTGTAATTAGGCTTAATTAAGCTGGAGGGAGTGACGGCTGTGGTGATGAGTTAAATTGCGGCGTAGAATACATTCCGGTGATGGGCAGTCTGGAGTGAAACACTAATACACGTTTCATTTACAGTGGGAGGAGACATAACGTTGGAAGGGGTGGTATTTAGGAAGATTGCGTGGAGGAGTACAGCCTGGAGTTTTTGTAATGAGCTGAAAATGGTGCTGGAAAGTTTTTGAAGATTTATTTTTTAAGCACACACTAAGTGTCTTTTAGCGTTTTAGTGCCTTTTAGCTTGTTTTTGTTTTTTTGTTTGTTCAGCCACACGCACTACTCCACTTTTAGAAAACCGATGTCAGCTTGTTGCACTGCCCCCAAGTTGTGAAGAAAAAAAAATGATGCAACTGTTAACATGTTAACATGTTGTTAACATGTTTTTAATTACTGACTATTTTAGTTAAAACGCACTGATGGTCTTTTTTGATGGTCATTTTCAGATCCTATACAAGGGGGCTTTAAGATTGAGCAAATGAAATCAAATTAAAATAGAGAAATAGTAAGGTCATAGTTTAAAAGGGTTAATTGCAAGTTTAAGACCTAAACAAATTATTTCAAGCATCATTGTTGCAACACAATGTATTAATTATTATAGATCAGGGAAAAATCTGTTGGTACATGTTCTCTCTGATTTCACTGGTAACTACGTCCTTTATGAATATACATGAATTTTCTTGTCACGTGACGAACAGTTGAACAACAGTAAGAATCCCAGTACATTTTCCAAAGCGTCGAGATGTCTACAGCATGCCCATCATCACTCTGCTTGTGGGAATTAGTTCTATCTTCCCCATCACAGAATAAATCTCTGTGTCGTTCAGACCTCTACTAGGTGTCTTTCAGGCGTGTGGTGCTCTGGGTTATATATCTTTGTATCCGCACTTCCAGGATCCATTAAAGTCTCTGTATGTTCGAGTTCGCAAGCCAGTGGCACAATGTGACACATCACTCATGGGGTCTGACCATCAAATTGCCTCTGTTGCAGTCATTCATCTACTTGAGTGAATTCCACCCAGCGGATCTGGCAGAGGTGTCACTCTTTTCTATTCTCTTTATGTGGGTAAACACAGCAGATTAACCTTTACCTCATACAATTACTCAGTCTCCTTGTTCCCCCTTCACTGAAACAAGGGTATTAAAGATGCATTGGATTTCTCTGTTGATGGACTGAAAAATCATAAGCCACTTTGGCTTTTCAGACTGCTGTAGAAGTCGAGACGTTTGAAATATTATATTTATTGGAGCAGTCAGTTAGAACACTTTATTAGAAATGCCTTTCTTAGTTTCTGACACTGGTGTAACCTTATGCTTCTTCCCTGCCATCATGCTTTTATTTTTATTTTCTAGCAGCTGCAGAAACCTGAGAGGCCAGCTCAAGGAGCGTAAAAAGCAGGAAGGTAGAGATGGGGTGAGCAGATGTGGAGAAACAGGAAATTAAAAGATGAGGGCTTCTGTTGTTGTTACTGCTCTCTTAGACAGTTGAGAGCTTACATCTGGGGCCAGAGAGTATGTCATCTACTAAAAGATCACCCTCACTCACCCAGATTTTAATGAAGGAAAGCAGCACTGGCCAAATGATTATTTATTTATTGATGTAAATTTAATGTTTCATTTTTTTAATGAAAAAAAACCAAACAGGAGTGAACCGTGCATTTGTTGCGGATTAACTGAAGGGACTTAATGAACATTTGGTTTGTTATTGAGCATTTAGGCAGAAAGGATAGTGCTTGTGGGGTTGAGTCTAAAGCGGCAATATGTCTGGGCCAGTATTATAGTTCAAAAAGGTTAAAAACGTTTAAGAAATGAACATTAACAGCAAAACATGAAGACATAATAGTTGACGTTATGCACAAAGACGCCTGTGAACAGAGTTACTGCCGCCCAATAGACCCAGATTCACCTTCGTGTTCAGACCACTTTAACTTTAATGAGTGGGGAGTGGGCCCAGTTGCTCAAATAAGCACAAATGATCCCACAGTCACATTTTAAGCACTTGGTATTATTGCTATGAGAATTTGAAAAGTTTGCTATCCATGTCTGACAACATTTCAAGATTTATTAGGCATGCCTTGAAGAGTGTCGTCACTTGGAGGTTGGAGAAGGTGAAATGCTGCCCCCTGTTTGTTTTTTTTTTGTTTTTTTTAATGCATATGGCTAGGAATTACAAATTGCCCAGTTGAAATAACCTGCCGTGCTGTGTATTTCCAGTAATGAAGTATCATGTCAGCCAGTGCGACCATGTGGCTCATTAAAGTGTTTTTCGACAACAACTGCGCCGTAAGCTATATCAAAGCTATATCAGACTTCACAGGCAATACTTGTTAGTGGGATCAATTCATCGCAGGTTTTGTTCTTTTCCTGGGATTTGTTGATAATAAGAAAAATATGCAACTCCACAAGCTTTATTTTTTAAGGTGACATCTAGTCAGTGAATCAGTCCAAAACATGAATTCATTGTTATTAATGATCTATTCCAGTACCACACTGCATCAGCTTACTGTTATTTACACGTCCAAGTTTTCTTTCATGTTGCAACATAAAAATAAATGGCTCTGCAAAAAGAAAATAAGTTCTGTTAAGCCACCAAAGTGATACCTGAAGTGAGTGCTAAGAATGTCAACTTTTTCATCTTGTCTTTTACCCCTACATAACCTTTCACCCTGTTCTGATCTCAGCTTTCTGGATTCATGGGTGGCATCCCAATGAAAGGTCAAATTCCAGCTGTGGTGATCACTCCTGCCTTTTTCCCTTTCACCCATACAGCCGAACAGTTAGTGTGCTTTGACCAACCTTACCTCAATATAACCATGAGCCATGCTTCTGTTTTATTCATAGACCCATACCAAACTTGACCTTTTAAAGCAACATTGCATCTACAATTTGAGTTGACACCTTTGCTAACACAGCCAAACATCAGGCAAGTACAACAACACAAGACATAGCAGCACTAGTCCAACAGCAAGAAACCCAGTTTGTCTTTTAGGTCTATTTTATGAAGCTCTTTACAATGACCAAAAATTTTACTTTCCTCCATTTACTTCCTTTTCGGTCTCCTCGCGTGCCTACTCACCCGGCTCTGGTTCTGGCATGACACTCTTCTCCCAGTCAGCATTAGCTCATGTCCAGGGCCTGAAATCTCCTCTTTCTGGTTGTCCAAAATACCTGTAGTACAAACACTAACATTCCCCCGGTACTCTGAACTCACAGTCTGGGTAGCCTGGCTAATAAACTTGGCTAACGTTTACTGTCCATCACGAAACTCAGAGAGAGTTGAGGCGGAGCGGCTGAAGGACATCAGAGGGAAAGCAGAAAACATTCTCCATAAAATATGATCCAGTTTCACCAAAATAAGTGACAGAGTCGGTGGTGTGTGACTTAATGCTGTAAAGCATTACGTACTCGTGATTGTACCCGGAGCAAAAAGTTACATAGTGCAGAAACAGCATAAAGAAAGTAAAACTAGTAAAACCATGATTTAGACTGCGAACATGCCCATAGAGTGGAAATATCCAAAATCTCAATCATTGTGTTGTAGTACCTAAAAAGTGGCTGGCACAAAAAGATTATTTTTTCCTGGCATTTATTTTCAATAATAATAATACTACTAATAATGATAATGTAAGAAACGGACAGTAAATCAGTCCAAAATATGACTGTTATTTAATGACCAAAGTGATACCTGAAGTGAAGCCTCAAAGTGTCAACCCTTTTATTTTGCCTTTTACCACTCCGTAACCTCTCACCCTGCCCTTATCTCTGCTTTCTAGATTAATGGTTGGCATACCAATGAAAGGTCAGATTCCAGCTGTGGTCATCACTCTGGCATTTTTCCCTTTCACCTATTCAACTGAACAGAAAGTGTGCTTCGATCAAACTCTATCTTAATATAACCCTGAGCCATGCTTCTGTCTTATTTGTGGACACATGCCAAACTTGACCTTCTAACACAGTAACCAGTAGAACATGGCATGAGATCTTGTTTCTTTACTTGTGGTCTATAAAGGAAGAAAGAAAATACTGAGAGCATGATTTAAACAAGAAACATATGAAGTGGAAATATCCAAAATATATCAGCTATCCATTGTGTTGTCATCATGTCCAGCTTTCTTATATGTACTGTGAAAATGTTTTTAGTCGTACCTTAGACGGTTTTAACCCCTGTAGTACCCGAGAAATGGCTGCTCAGCCTGGCACAAAATCCCAATCTCGAGCCCTCCTCTGAGGGATTGACCTGTGGCTGGAGCAGCGTGTTTGTGGCCTATCTGCTTCCTTATCCTCAGCGGCAGAGTAAATAACAGTTCTGCATGGCTGTTGGTCTGGGCAAGTATACAAAGCTTTGTACAGCGGTCCATGCTGTTTATGGCCTAAAGAAGTGATTATCCTCAAAATGTTTAGAGAAACTTAGACGAGTGACAAGGTGAAGGTGCCATCGTCTCTGGTTGTGTCTGAGCTCTCTGGATTTGATCTGAGTTTGGTAACATCGGTCTTCTTCCAACAATGTATCTACACTTTTCACACATTTCTTACCGTCATTAGACAATATTACAACTCTGTACATAAATTAAGACTGTAGTGTTGATGAAGCTGGGTGAGAATCACATTAGCGTTGTGTACATGTACAGATGTGCCTCTTAATCATATTCACTCATCTGTATTCATGAGTTCATTCATATTCATTCATTCATTCATCTGTAATACATTTAAAGATATTTCATTTTGTCAACACAAACAGTTAAATAACTAGACCATTTCAAATGAACTGCAGAGCAAGGTCAACCAATTAGTCATAGAAATCATTCCCTCATTTGCTCTAATGATAGTCCTGCGTGTGTGAGATGACGTAGCTTTGTATTTGAGCTCTTGTCTGTTGCTTTTAAATTGTGTGTTTGTTTGTTTTGGGGGTTTTTCAAAAGAGTTTTTCTTTCAAAAATAATAAAAACCCCTTTAGCTAAATATTTTATTAATTTAATGTTTTGCATATTTAGCCAATGCTTGGACTTCTGTGTGCACTGTCTTTTATGAATATATGTCAAACAGTGTCGGCTGATAAAAATAGTTATCTAGCAAATTGTACATGAAAACTTCCTGGTGAGGTTTTTGAAAAGATACAAGGATGAACCTATTCAAGAACTGCCCACCTTTGATGAAGAACGTGCTTGGCCATATCTCACCTCCTCATACATAAATATGGGACTCAACCCATTTCAGCCTAATCCTCATGGCCTTTGCTGTTTGCTCAGTGTCTTCAGCTCCAAAACCTGACTTCAGGCAAACTTTATATAGAAGAAAAATCTCTTGCCAATATTTTTATTTAAAAAAAAAATCACCTGATTACATGTATGAAGTACACAGAGGTGAGATAGCACTCCCCAGGTTGTATACAGTGAAGGAATAATCCAGACAGACCGCACGAGTCTGCATGCATAAAGCATGCATTCCAATTTTTACAGCCAGCCAAAGGTAGACAGCCAATCCCAAAGAAAGCTGATGGGCTTTGACAGATGGGCACGTTCACCACGAAGGAAGGAAGTGACAAGGCAACGCAGAATCACTCAGAGTCAGTCATACAAATTACTGGAAGATTACAGTGTCAAAGTAAATTTAACACAATATGGGGTCTACATGATATTCATATTAGATCCCCGAGCACACAGTTCACAGCAGCCACGCACCTCTCCATTCAGAAGCAATTACCCTCAAAGACCCTATGAGAGGAGAAGAGCTGTATAAAAGGAACTTCCACCTGTATTTTGATTTTGATTTTGATATTTCGATTAAGGTTTTGGTCTAGTTTTGGGCATTTCAGTTTTTATGATTACTTTGTGAACAAGAGTCAGTCTGAAAATCAGCATCGGATGATAAGATAAGATGGTTCTATTTTGCATTTGTTTCAAATGTAATACTATTTTCTAATTACAAATTTAAGTGAAGTGTTGAATCTGTGATTGAATTTCAGACTATTTGTGTACGTCTGTGTGACATTTATGTGTTCTCCTTATCATTTAATAACACCGTACACTTAAGCTGACTTTGACTCCACAAGTTTGTGTAAAACCTGATCATCTATGCTACCCCAGCATTATTCGACAACGTTCCACAGAGCATCTTGTCATGTCCCAGAATGCTTGGCTTTGTCAACAGGAAAATCCATGACAGTCTGGACTCTTTGGTCTTCAAGTAGTCCTTACCATGCGTTGAGGGCATTTGAGGTCAATATGCTGCTGCTGTCTCCAAAAAGACCACTACAAGTGTTCTTTTGACAGCACTTTTGCTGATTGGAGTCCTGTGTTCTTTAATTGGCAAATTCAGAATCTGCGATGAAGTTGCTGTTCTGTCTCTCAGGGAACTAAGCTTGATGTATTGATCTTCTGATCACTTTTAGGCTGCCTGATTGCGCTTTGGGTACATCTGATCCAGTATCTGCAAAGCATTTTAGAGTTGCGAGAAAGCAAATAAGGGTGTTTCCCAAAGGTATGTAAACTTTAAACTTAACAAACGTTACAACATAACACTAACTACAAACTCATTTCCGTCAATTTTACAAAGAAAGTATGTGACTATGTGATCAAAAAGTCCCCATCTAACCAAATTATCATTCTCTCTGAGGTAAGAACAGACAAGTTCATGGTTATCAACCAAACTGTCCGCTTAATTAATTGCTTTTCAGGGCTGCTGCATGCAGTCTGTTGTAAAGCTATGTTTATCATGTCTGTGGACTACTACTATGAAGCTGGGGAGGGAGCATATAAGAGAATATAAATTTTTTTTTAAATTCACGACACAAGCCTTTGCACTCCAGAAAAGTAACCTCTATCACTTGATAGACACAGATTTCTAAACAATCTCACGAAGCACTGCATTCTGTAGACTCTACCAAAGATGCATGACCCCAGATGGAATAAAAACAAAATGTATACTGTATATCCTGTGCCCTCGTTCATCCTATCTGACTTTCTGTATTGCCAGCCTATGACCCCTGTCAGGAGAGCATGGCATCTCCTGATATACAACTGTACAGAACTAGGTGGCCTGTAATGTCCAACAGCATAAATAGCACAACAGACTAAACTGGAAAGAAAAGGTCAAACTGAAATGACGGACGTGAAAAAGTTGACATATGGTGGTAAGGTCGTGAGTGACTTGGAGGCCTTTCAGTGTTTTGCATTCCTGTGTCATACATCTTGCATGTTATAGGCTGCTTTCAATGAGTGATGACTAGTTTTATCTTTGCTGTATTTGTGTTCAACATGGCCCGCTGCTTGGTAGAACAGTTACCTCCTAACATAGCAAGCTCTGTGTGGACAGACGCCGGTGCTTTAGTTTTCCATACAGCTGTGAAGTAAACACTTTGCTCCGTTCCAGATAAGAGCTTCAAACCTACACAGCGACTCCGTTCCGTCTCTCAGACGAGAAAAGGCCACCCCTGTGCCTTTTTAGACTCTGACAGCCTTATTTCCAGCTGCAAGAGGAGACTGTCACTGCTGCTGATAAAGCATCCTTTTTTTCTCTCAGCTACATGTAGGGGCAGACTAAATGACAAACTGGACACCATGTAACCTCTTGCACCTGCATTTGCATTCCGTCCAGCTCACAGCAACATCTAACTTCATACTACTGTTTTTTATGTCGAAGACAGGACCGACAAGCAGTGTGGCCTCCAGAGATAGCCTGGACTTGTCCCTTCGTTTTGTACATCCTTCCCCACTTCATCCATTCCCAACTGTCTTAAACATGATGGCCCACACAAGTGTGTGTGCAATCTAAAGGCACAGTCTGTGATAAAACTTTAGAAATTTAGTATACATGGACAAATACTATACAATAACTGAATCTTAATTTAATGCTTTAAATGGAGACTCTCCAGATTTTGACATTTAAAGCATCAGGAATGTTTGCAGAAACCAGAAACAAAGAATTTGCTTGTGTCATTGTGTCTTAGGTACCCACTCTTGTGTTTATTACACACACACACACACACACACACACTCACACGCACACACACCTCAGCCACCATTCTCCATAGATCAATTGTAATGATTTGCAGACTGAGCAGATTGGAATTGGTGTGCTTTGAGTCATGCTACAACTATACTTGTGTGCAGTGGTTTTTAATTGCTGCACCTTTCATGACTCACAAGCCACTGTATCCATGAAATACAGCTCTAGTTGTGTTGACTTGAATGTGCAGCTGTGTGCAGCTATGTGTAGCTTTATGAGGCTGGACCACGCAGTAGCCATAAATAAGGTGCTCTATACTGTCTTTGGTCTCCTTTTAACTTGCTGAGGCAAAATGTACTTAATTGGTTGTGGAACCATTTCTTGCAGAAAATATTTAGATCTCTTTTTTATTATTATTTAAGACGAGGCAGCTCATAAAAAGAAGTTTTTGTAGAGTGTCTGTGTGACTCACTTCTGTTAGAGTGGATTTTGAAGGAGCATTCAATGGCTGTCCTATTTTCCATGTTGTGCCTGTGACACTCGCAGGGTTAGAAGCAGTGAGAGACAACAATACTGGGCCCTGTGGCTTCTTTTATGTTGCTCTTGTGAGTATGTGATGGAAATGAATGGAATGCAAAGCAATGTGGTTATGCATTAAATTTTAATTAGCTAACAGAGGCAATGAAGAGTTAAGAAATTTGCCTCTTGGTTGTAGTTTTTCTTCACAGCGAGGAATCTTTAGGTCTTGTGGGAACTCCAGCACCATCATTCTGTGGATATTCTTTACAGTTGTGCTGAAAGTTGTGCTTAAAATTAATTATGGTTTTAAAGGCATTAATCATTGCTCTGAGGTTAGTTTAGTCTCTGAAGAATGAGTCATAACTGCATGAAATGGACAAGTAGTAGTATGTATCCATGTATAACCTCTACTTTTACACTGTACATTTGAAATTGTGTTTAGAACTCTACCTTTGTTGCATATTCTACACTCTCCCCCCGATATTTTTGATTCTCTATGGTGCCAAAAAGTCTGAAAGTATAATCATTCCTGAATAGCACAGTGCCAGCATGGTTAGAATTGAAGCGTACTTCACAAACACAAAATGCTTTTAAACACTCTGTGTCCTTGAGCTTTACACTCACTTTAATACAAAACACTTTAATAGCAAATTTTAGTTAATTAATCTGAATTAAGTTAATTCCATGATCAAAACAGCATTCCTAAGCCCAGTTAATCAAAATAAGCAGTAAAATATGGTTTGTCTTTTTGAACTGGCATTTATGATGCCTAAAAATGTTTTCTGATCTGACGTCATTGCTTGCACTATGCTTAAGGTAGGACAAATATCAAACTGGACATATTTTTAGACGCTCTGTAAATATGATGCGATGTCCCAATAAAACGCATTTGTTAAAAAATAAAATAAATGTATGTATAAAAAGTCCTTTTTGGTGCACAGGGTTTTTATGTCGTTATATATCAACAGGATAAGCTGGCACAGTCTGATTTAGCAGATGTCTTGGCAGGAAAGTGGGCCGTGATGTTAGAACATGAATAATGGCCCTACTTGGCCATGTAAAACACAGATACAGTAAGCCCCATCTGACGTTTGAGAAAATGCATCTGAAATTGGTTTAGTTCCATACTCGGTGTCTCAGACTGAAGTACAAAGACATGACAGATATCTTTCTTTGAGTCTGACTGACTGTGAGTACAATAACAGACCAAAAGAAATGAACATGTCTGTTTAAATGTAAATTATTAATTGCAAGCTCCCTTTATTCAAATTCTGCCACGGTTGAACGTGCATTTGAGTGCATGCCTTCTGAAAATGTTTTCATAATTGATCAGTGACTCTAAGCTCCAATACAAATTAGGTGCAAAATTAGTCAGGGTGAAAATGGAGCCAATTAACATACAGTTGATTGACCCCTTTGTGGTCAGGGTCCTTGAATCTTTCCAGGTTAATTTCTCTGCTCTCGATTGCTATTGATGCGATGGGATGTGGAAAACTTCTCTGAGTTAATGGGCCTGAGAGGGATTTGAGTTACATAAAATAAACAAGGCAGAGGCTCTTCTCAGCTGCCAGAGATGTCCAGACCAAGAGGCGAAAAAAAAAAAAAAACCTGCAGAGCTTAACAAGAAATTTCTCTGACATGCAGTAAGGTGTGATGAAACCATGAGCAACTGCATCTTCACTTTTTAGGCCGGAAAATGGTGACATTGTAGTCTTCCACTTAAGCAGGTAGCAGACCTCAGTGGTCACCTTTATCAGAAAGCCTTGGCTTTGCACATTACATACACCAGCTACTTATTGGGCTGTTAACAAATGCTACTCCGTTTCAGTCAGAGGAAAGACGGCATAACCAACAGCTGTGCTTGCAACAGGAGAACAAGAAACCAAGCGCAGCATGATGATTCATGGCGCAGTATCAGGAATGTGCTTACGTGAGGCGGCACGGGATGTACCAGGCCCTCTCTGAAGGTTGTAGATATATTGAAGGGGTGATTCATTGTGTTTTATTTGGTCACTTGAGGGGTCATTTCAGGTCCAATAGACACTCGCACAAGAAAACCTTTTTCCTCACTGGATGTATCCTGAGGTCAAACAACCCACCAGTTTCATCTCTGTTAATAGTCTATATATTGCAGTTTGTGCAGTAATCATCACTGAAATTAACATTTTTGTCCTATATCATTATCTTACCCAAACCAGAAGGAAGTATGTGCCCACTGTTGGCTTAGATGAAAAGTTTTGAAAAAAGAACAACTTGGGATAAGATAAGCATCTTTCGAGAACAGTAGAAAATATTTCATTGTGATATTATGCCTGATTTCTTTGTAGGCAAACAACCAGCAGCTACCACCACAGTCACCGTTTTTTTCCCCCTCATTCATTCTCATTACTCAGAGATGTGTGTAGATTAATGTAAAGTTTCACCATTAATCTTTGTGCTTTACAATTTTTAGTGGAAATAACAAACATTTCTAATGCATGAAGTTCAAGCTGGTGTATGAATGTAGGAGACCGAAAGTTCAAAAGAAGCGAGGCACGGTTATCCATTAAAAGTGTATTTAAAAACTTAACAAAGGGCAACACTAAACTACAAGAAAACTGAAGTCACTTAAAGCTGATTTATTTTGCTCTTCTTCCAGCAATAATGAGCCAAAGAGCAACAGCTCCTGTTAAAAAAATATGTCTTTAATATTCCTGAAGTATTTGGGGGCCTGACCTTCATTCTGTCTCAGCTGCACAACAGGGTTCTCACAGTGGCATCCAAATAAGCACACAGCTGGAAAACAGCAGGAGATCTAACAGCACTGTAAACAACACAAGTTTGAGGTCTTTAATACTTGCGACCTCTGATATTTTAACAAAAGAAAAGAGGAGAAGAGAAATCACTCTCTTACATTTCAGCCACTGTTCACTGCTGCATAGTCATAAAGATGCAGGACGAGTACATGTTTGTACCAGGAATTATATATTTCAAAGGGTGTACCACAACAAGCAGATAAAATCATTCATTTTCATGCACCATATAGATATTAAATACTTTCTGATACTTAAAGGAACAGCGTGAGACAAACCATCCCATAGTCCTAAAACCAGTAATGCCAAGTATGACCAATGGATCATTTGTGTTTATGCATGAGTAGCTGAACCACTTACAAACATTACAGCAGCATGGGGTCAAAATGAACAGATTTTGCTGTACAGTAAACAAATCAAAAGGATGCTCCTTTCCTCTCAGCGACCTCCTTTTTTGTCCTGTCTCTGTACAAATATGAATGGCACCACAGCTGCTGCAGACAGGTGAAAAAGTGAGAGTGAAGATAAAAAATTCACTTTTTAATCCATGAATTAAAAAAAAAAAACAACAACTTTGAGCTGTTTCAAAGGGCTCTGCCTGCGGGCCTCTCCTCTACAGCTCCCCCAGGCTGTCGAGACTGGGGTCAGCTAGCAGCAGCTCTGTCCCTCTGCTCTGCATTGTTCTGTACTTCTTTGTCTTCATGGGGCCAGACTGAACAGTACAGCGATTCACTATCGCCTCTCGAGGCACGAGCGGTATTACAAGAAAGTACAAGCTGAAGCTAATCAGTTAGCATGCTCTCTGTGACACAATACATAGATGTCTATGACATAACGTAATAGCTGTTAACATATTTTGAATGTTTAAGCTATAATTCTGGACTTATATTCTCTCACCTTGCTCCTTTAATGTTATGTATAGTGGTAGGGATCTATTACACGTGCTTGTTGAATCTGAATCATGTTTTTATCATGATTTTAGAATATTTTGGAAAAGATTTGAGAGGCTTTTTGCCAAGTTCAGATGTTTTATAACAGTTTCTGGTTCCCGTTAGCCGTGAAAGTGCATCTCCTCTAGCCCAGTTTCAACATTTATTAATATTTAATCACAATTGTATTTCCTCAACCAACAAAATCAATAGAGTGAGCTGAGATGGCTCATAGAGAGCTGTTCAATTCTCAACTGTTGCTTCTGGCTTGACTCAGCACACCATCAAACACAAATAGCTGCTTTTGGGAAGCCAGTGAGGGATGATACTGTTGATAAGTATGAGTATGGATGGTAAGTATGTATCTGTAGGGGGTGACGATCATGCTGGCATGGGCCTAACAAAGAAAAGTCAAATAGATAAATTAAGGGCAGTACAATTTTTTAAAAATGTTTTCCTCTGGGACATATTATTTAAAAGGTGATTTGATTTGTTTTTATAAACGTGATTCATTGCCATTCTTGTAAATCGCACACTATGAAAATGCAGCACAACAATGATGAATAGTGAGTTTGTATATTGGTTTAAGATACCCAAGGCCTGTTGCTGCATACTTACTTTTTACTTAAACAACAAAAATATTTTATTCTTTTTCTGTTTTAGTGTTTTTTTCCCTCCCAATTCAAAAATACTTGTGTGTCACAGGTATATCCCGATAGTGGATACCCACATAAGTAACGGAATATCTCCTAACCACCATTCCTGTAATCAAGTCAAGTATTTTTTTTAGCATTGACAATAGAGAGATGAAAGGAAATGATTAGAAAGACAGATGCATCGGCCTATGACTGGTCTCAAACAGCGCAATTAATGGAAAGCGCCCTAAAGCCCGAGGTTACGAGAGGAGTAAGGGGGAAACAGTCGGCCTCCAGTCCGATTTCCTTCAGATTACACGCCACGAGTCCTAAAGAGGTTTGAACTAATACAGTGAGCAGCCAGCTGGCAGACATTGCCATCCTTAGAGCCTTGCACACTCACTGACAAAACACAAACAGTATTTTCTTGAATCAATCAAATCATTTAGCATGAAAACCGAAATTTTGGTTTGTGAAAAACATCAACGTTCCTGTTCCTCCCCATAGAGTGGATTGCCATTGACACCAGAAATCACTTTCTGCTACACTATGAACTGATCAATTCCACCACCATCTTTGCACCGCAGCAGTTTCAACTGCAGCAGCTCTGGAATAATGTAAGCAGCCGCTTTTTTTTCTTTCTTCTTCTCACATGGAGCTCAAGAGCTGGAGGGGTATGGATGGTAATTGGTTTGACTGGAGGTTCAGTCAGCAGTAGGGAGTGGTTTTCCAGTAGTGCTAACCGCATCTCTCTCTCGCAACTGTGTCTTCATACATCACCGAGTCAAATTTGAATAATTCATCTGCATGTTGTGGGTTTATTTTGTCAAGGCATCCCCAGACATGATGGAAGGCCGGGTTGCGGTGTGGGTGGAAATAGAAGCAGCAAACTCTCAGGGAATGATCAACACAGTTATTAGTTCTTGTCAGAAACTTGTCTAACATCCATCATGGGTAATTAGGTTTATGACACGCAAAGGCGCAACATCTTATTTTGAAAATGAATGGGGAGGCAAGCCAAATGCAGAGCAACTTCTGGAAATGAGAACTGTTTGCCTGGACGTCAAAGATTATCTCAGTCACACATTTCTGATTCTCTTTGGTGTTTTCATTTCTTTCACTTTGGTTGCAGTCTCTAGGATGTATAATTCACTATGTTGTGTGATTGAAAAAAAAAACTTTTTCCTTGGAATCCACAGATAAGATAAGAAGCTTAAACTTAGGAATCTGTCTAATCACCAAGTCTATACATGCGCATTTAGGTCACCCTTTTCTCATTAAGATGGCTTTGGTGCCCTGCAGCAACTGTCTCCATTGTGGGTTACACCGCCCACTCGAGAGGGACCACAAAAAAAATTGGAGCATTTTCCGTCACTCTTCTTTTTTTGTGTTATGTTTATGGTCTATTGAAATTCAGAAGTGCTCACTCTTGCACTTTTGCCTTGTGACAGAAATGTCTTTGTTAATGAAAATCACACCCTCCTAGTTGTCTGTATGTTTGCCATTTTTATGCGTCTTCATCATAATTATCATCTTCCTCCATTCAAATCCCTGAACAGTAGTTTTCATGCCTCAGAAGAACCTTTGTGTGTGTGTGTGTGTGTGGTTTTTCATATATTACATAAATGACAGCCACCCTCTGGGACGTGTCTCACTGAAGCCTTTTTCAAATTTGCACTTTCCAAGTTCCAAGAAGTTGCATCTTTAAATCTATGTCTCTGCCTGCATGAGGATGGCGAGCCTCGTCTTATTTGGTGTAAAAATACCCTACTATTTTTAATTTCTTACATCTTTTTACTTCTATGAACTTTCAGCTTCAATTTTATGGCTCACAAAAGCTCCTCTGCACCTTCCTTTCAGACCACAGAATTGCATGATGCCCTACCTAGATACATCTTTCAGGCAGGGTTTTGCTGGTCTGTGCTCAACTGTCTTGGAGGCGTTCTTCAAACACTGTCCTGCTGAGACACCTTTGGGATCTTCTTTTCAGAGAGGCTGACATTCAGTCGCCTCTCTCAGGCTCGTGGAAAGCTCTCTGGGGGAAGCTGAGGAAACAAAAGCCCAACGTGGCATGGATCCTGATAAAACCAGCTGCTGTAGATTGGCTCTGGCCTCCCTGCAGAGATACACTGATAAGGCCATGGAGCTGACTGACAGTATCCCCTTTCTGCAAAGAAAAGTGAGGAACTTCCTCTTTGCATTTCTATCTATGTTATAGACAAATTATTAAATCGAAGTCTGACTGTAAAAGTCTTGAAATTGGAGACAAATGTATGTCTGTGCTTAAAGACACTTGACGATGACGATAAATTTGGGTTTCATATTTGCACAGAATCAGTTTATGTTTTTACCACAAATTTTGGTGGGTTTCAAACAAATCCTCCAAATTAAATTACTATCTAATTGCTCGACAGGTTGACAATCAGCCGGACATTATTTGAAATCATTGTAACAAAAACATCTGATATTGCTATGGCTAAGCTTTGGTTCGGTTTAGGCACAGAAATGTCTTTGCCAAGTTGAAGGAAAGATCATGGTTTGGGTTAAAATAACAGCTTCGGTAAAGTTAGGGCACCTTTTGTCGTTATGGTTGAAATAGTGACTGCTTGTTTATGTTTTGCTGAACTAGCTATCCACCACGTCTCCTATTCTTCCCTGTCCTATTTCCTCTTTTGAGTCATAACTCCTTCGGCCTTTGTCACCTGAATGTAAAGCTGTCACTTTTGAGCATTTGCTAAAATGACTGATAGGCTTTCATGTTACTCGAACATGCTTGCAATATATCCTGAATGGGTTTCGCAACACAGAGCAATAAATTTGGTACAGGAAGATTATACTTCTCAAAGGGGAGTATTTGAAAGCACAGTACAGTGCAGCCTCTTTGGGATATGTCACCTTGATTGACAAGCCGCCTCATGCTCTCTGAACCCTGCAGCCAATGCAGATTGTAAAAATAACTGTGTTTACATGCTATAGGAGGCAGGTCTGGACGCCTGCCATGCCGCCTTTGATGGAGGAAGAGTCAAGAACATTTAGATGGTAATGAGCGCAAATACTTTCCGATCAATGCTCAGGCGGAGATACTTAAACTCTGCGTGGCATTGTTTTGGATGGCCGCTGACTCTCTCTGTTGTCCCGTAATGAATACAAACTGCAGCGTAAAATTGAATAAAACAGAAACAACACAAACGAAAATTCAATAATAAGAAATAAATGGGGCTTTTCTACAAGACCAGGGAAGTGTATCTAATCCCTTAATTAGACAGAATGTCCACATAATGTTTTTTTTTTCTTCTTCTTTTTCTGTGATGGCCATATAAATGTAGGGACGAGAGAGAGAGAGGGGAATAGAGTGAAAGGAGTGATTAAAATAAAAGTAAAGGGAATAAGGTGGGACTGACACGGATGCTCTGGATTTGACTTTTGGCTGAGGTCCTTAAGAGAAACCACAACACTGAATTCAGAGACATCCTTTCGAAACTTCTGTTGTTTGCCTTTACTGATTAATAAAAGCAGCGATTTAGTGCTTTGTTGATATCATCTGTTTTGTTTGGACGGTGTTATTGCTGCCAAAAAGAAAAGCCCTGCTTTTAGCTTTACTTCCTATCTCTGCCTCTTTGAGAGCAAGGAAATTAGAACTTTTTGTTTTGCGTCACACTGAGTCATAACTTCACAAATTAAACCTGCTGCAACAAACTGTCACTGCAGTGCAGAGTATTTCATCTTAAATCACACTTTTCCTTGAGACTGAGAGGAGAGAAGAGGAGAGCGGAGATGGGTGGACGGGGGAGGGGACATACAATGGGTTTTGTGTTTGCTTGCTGGTATTACATTACAATGAAGCCAGCAGACACTAATGGAATGATTGCAAATGACACCAGGGAACACAATATTGCAACTCCTGTCTTAAGAGTGAGGAATTACACCAATAAATATGGTTAATGGGAACACAAGTCGGAGCGTATGTAGGGGTTACACGTCAACAGAATACTAAGATACGTGTAGGACTATAAAATCGCTGAAGGAGTTTGGAGAGTGGAGATGCATGGAGGTCATTTCGGACTCCAAGGACCAGGACAACAGACAATGAAGGAGA
Source organism: Nibea coibor (assembly GCA_023373845.1). NCBI lineage: Eukaryota > Metazoa > Chordata > Actinopteri > Sciaenidae > Nibea > Nibea coibor. The sequence goes on along the minus strand of CM041739.1, from coordinate 18,171,234 downwards.
GGAAGGAACATATTGGAACAATAACTACACAAACACCGGTGATGTCTCCCTTAGCGCCTGTTCCAACCCTAATTCTCTGTGCTCGTTTCTATGGCAACCATTGGCTTTTGAAGCCCACCTGAAGCACCGAACACAAACACTCCATGCTGTACATGGACACAAACCCGTGTTGTATTCTGCGCTGACAGGTGATTTATGCTACGGGAGTGGGGAAGGGGGGAAAGCTTTGAATGGGTTTGTATTTCCGTAGCATATCATACATAGTTTGTAATGAATTCATTTTAATTTAATGACACACTTAGATGATTAGTCGTCATTAACTATGCTCTTAATCTGTGAATTGTTTTGTGCAGAATCATGAAACGGGAAGGGAAGTAACACTTTCTGTAACTACTGATCACTTCGCCTGCATACAACACAAAAATGTGTTTAATCTGACTACAAAGAGACACATTACACAGGTAGGTAACCTGGCCATTCAGTCTCTTCCATGCCGCTTGTCTAATGTTACACAAGCTTATTTTAGCTTGCACACGGCTGCATTGTTGACTTGGATTACGAGCGTTTGTAAAATCTCAAATGGCAGCTTGTCTTTGGATTTATATCCGAGGAAACGCGAGCGGCATGTAGGACAGCGGCTCAGAATATCGCCTACTGTCACGCAGGGGGAATAAAAGGAGCAGGAGCGAGATGTAATAGCGCAATAATTCTGTTTCTGTTCATCCATGTGGCACTCCAGCGATCATGATGGAAACACCTCAGAGAGGGATGCCCAATAAAGCTCTTGCCCTCGATAGTCATGAAACGAGACCTGCAGAGATCCGCTGGTAGATAGTAAATAAGGCTGCGTGATACGTTCACCCCCAGAGGTGATGTAGATCCTGCAGGATCACGTGTTGAAGTCTTTGCTGATGCTTTTGTTTACATTTCCAGATGTCATATCGCTTCCAGTAAAATGTAAACTTTACTGTAATTAGAGGCCAATAACACTTAGTAGCCAAAATGTTATTTGTGTTCTGTTTGCAGTGCAGTAAAGGGAAATGAGGGGAGATGAGGATAAAGAGGAAATTGCGTAGAAAAAAAAAGCTTTTCTCTGTTCTCTCATGTTTTATAATCCCTTCAGGATACGGGCTCTGGTATTATAATAATCGTCCTGGTGACAGCTTTATTGCATTATCATTTCACTTTGAACGCCTTTATTATAAATCAGTACTTCTTCATTTGCCACGCACAATCATTTAAAGACACTCAAGCCAAGAAGCAGCCGAGTAGTCAAGATCAGTTTCTAAGCTAAGCACTCGAGTGTTGTTGTTTACTCAGCCTCGTCTTACTGTATATTTTATGGCATATGTATCTACAATAGTGCCTTCAGTTTTGCACCGTAACCCTGTAGTGCTTTATTTACCCTAAAAGACATTAATAGCTGCTGTACAGCCATTTGAGTGCTCTGTAAAGCCCAATACAAGGTTTAAAATGTCAGGTTTTAGTGGAGTATTGAGGTCACACAGCTCTTTTGGGTCATGAGGTAGATGGGATGTACTGTATATACTGTACATCTAACATTTCTAATAAATCACAGACAGGTCCCTGTAAAATAAAATACTGTGTTTAGGGAGGGGAAGGAGACTTTTATAGGAGCCCTTGTATATTGTACTGAAGGAGAATCTCAAGGTTGTTTGTACGTGATGGGTGTGAGGGATGATACTGAGATACAGTCTTCATGTGCAAGTGTGTATTCTTCGGCGTGCTGGTGTTTACTGTATATTTTGTGAATTGGAGAAACATCAATATGACTGATGTTTTCAGGCTCACTCTGCTTCTATTGATTGACTGTGAAGTGCGAGCATTATGTTTTCATGGAGGAATTATGCCAAACAACCAGGAGGGCTGCATGCACAGAGAACGTACTTACAGTTTAGACTCGCAGGTGGCCTGCAGAAAAGGAAAGCATGAATGCAATTCTGCTGAACGTTGTAAGTGAGGAAGCAAAATGGGAAATGACATTATTGAAAACACAGCACAGGCACACACCACGCAAGCAAACATTACATTTCCTGCCTGTTTACAGCTCACCGGCATGTCCCCAAACCAAGGTTCAACACTACTGAAAGTGACACCAGTGACTAAACAGATTAAAAAAAACGAAACCAGTCAGATGTGTGCAGAGTCCAAATTAACATGGACCTACAGCAAATGTGCCAAGGCTGGTGCACACAATTAAAACACAACGCTGTGGCAAAACAAAGTTTTCCATTTCCAGCTGCCCATTAACTCGGTGCTTACTTGCATAGATGAGCGAGCAGTGAGCTATCCACTTTATGTCACCTTAATTATCACCTGGAACAACACACAGACTCGCACACTCCAGGCAAAGTCTGCACCACTGCCATCTATGCCTGTGCCAAATGAACAGTAAATACACAGAGCCTGCAAAACACTGATATTGTGCACAGAACCCCCATTAAAAAGAGAAGTAGGTTTATTCAACTTATTATGGCAAATTCGTGTGAAATGTGGGCTGATCAGTCAGTCACAAAAATAATAAAAAATAATAAAATAAAGCTGTTTGTAGAAGATTAAAAGTTGCATTTAAATAATGAAAAATAATTTCAATTGAAAAGTAAAACTTTGAACTATTTCACAACTTTATCTTTTATCTTTTGGACAAAAGATTTAAGCTACTTCACAACTACTTCACTGGATGAATAAACCTGGCACAGAGGTCCCACAATTTTTGCCACCCCAAATATTCAAATTGTTCATGAAACAGATTAAATATATATCATTTTCTGGCATAATATGTATCAGAATAAATTTAATACATGACAGTTCTGGAATGAGAGAAAAAAAATTAAAATTAAAGAATCTTTTTGGCATGTACAGTAAATAGTTATAATAGTAAAAAAGATACAGATATTTTAACACGTGTGATCAGGATTGTACAGCATACATAATGAATCTATGTTTACAACTCAAGCACCAACACTCCAGTGACACAAACATGTTTCTGTTTCATCTGTGACTCGGCTGCTGATCTTCATCCTCTCTTTATTAGTTCATAGTCATGTTGCTTTGGGATTAGTTTACACCAGTGTTGACTCTAAGACTGTACTCTGCGTCAGTTTTGATTTGAAGTGCTTAGCTGAATGCCAAGTCTGGAGGTTGGAGGTGGGCTGTTAACATTGCATAACTTGAAGACTAATCCTAAAACCTTAAAGAGCAACCGTTTAACATTTTGGGAAATATTCACTTTCTTCCAAGACTTAGATGAGAAAATAGCTGATTTACTCATACCAAATACAGGCTGAAGGGGAAACAACTAGCCTGACCTTTCTCCTTGGCTTTTCCCTCAGGCTAGCAGTTTCTCCCTGTTTCTACTTATTATGCTAAGCTAACTGTCCCCTGGCTCTAGCTTTAAATTTCTATTTAAAGCAATGTAATCAGGTGAATAGTGTCTCTTTCATACCCACTGCACCCCATACACTGCACTAACTTTGTGCTCCTGGTATGATCTCCTGCAAGAAGTACGGACACTTTTACGTCACTAAGTCACCCCCACAAACTATTTCACTTCTTTTGGTGCAACTGGACCACATTATACTAACACAACCAGAAAGGTGTTTCCTACATTCAACTCTCTGTGATTTATACAGAGTTTCCTGATGGACAGTTAAGTGAAGCGCCGCCAACTGTAGCTGCTGTTAGCTCAGTTTGTTAGCCAGGCTGCCCCAGTTGTGAGCTCAGAGCACAGTGTTAGTGTTTGTACTGCATGTGTTTTGGAGGTTTTCATGATTGGGGTATGAAGTGGAAGCAAGAACTGAAGCAAGTGGGCATGTAACTAGGCTCTGTGAACATGTCAGAAGTGGATGGAAAGGCTAAGAAGAGAAAATGAGATTTTATATTGTTTTTTAAAATGTAGAATAACCGTAGAAAACCAAGAACTGAATGGAAACTGATCATCCTTTTGACATATATTTTAAAATAGGGCTTCATAGATTCATAACAAATCATCTGGTCCTCTCTTGAAACACATGCATGATTTGACCTTGTCGTTCACTTATTATACATCACTCTGACTCACGCTCTGGCACTGGATGGGTTAATTGCCTCCCTGGGCAGTGTGCAGCTGTGAATAAATATCCGCTAATTGAGTCGTTTTCTTAATTCCAACTCATTTGGAATCACATTGGTTCTAACTGGCTCTCGCTGACGTCCAGCAGTGTTGATGAGAAAATTATATTTGACCAGAAGAGTCAAATCCACAGAGTAAGAATGGCACAGGCTCCCTAATAAACTGGATCGTAATCTCACACGCCTACGCTCTCCCCACGATACATACATTATCGAGATTGGAATGTTTTAATTCTCCCTTACATTCGCAAAGAGAATAGGAATTTGCGTTATCACCAAGTGAGCTGTAACCTTGAACGGTTGATAAGATAAGTAATTCTATTTTGCCCTCATGGATTGCCCTTCTACTCTAACGCGCTAACAGTGTTCTAGTTTTAATTGGTCAATATACACTAGAGGGGTCAGCAAACTGGAGCTTTAAGGATATAATGAGGGATGTTATATAACTTTATCACCTGACGTCTAGACTAGTATCAACAAAAGAAAAATAGAAAAAGGCAGCCTTCCTTACATTCTTTTTTTAGATGAAATGATTTTATTAAGTCGGGCCCACACAACAATGAACCACATAGACTGTGCGTCTTCAAAAGAACAGAGGAACTCAATATCACCCTAAACTATAACAAATGCAACTTTTTTTCCCACTTCCCTTAGGTGTCAGGTGCTCCTGCCTGAGGCAACAGCAACATTTTTACTTATTTGAAGATTGTTTTAACGCATACCCGAAATCCGCTTTTCCCTAATACCAACCATATTTACCTTTCCTTTTGTATTTACCATAAATCCCCTAAATGGTTCCTCTTTCAGAGAAGTGTTTAGCATAATTCCACTATATGTAAGTACGACCTGGAGGGCCTGCAATTCAGTGGTGGAATGGCAGGCAAAAAAAGAGTCTGCTCGGGGGCAGACAGTGATGGATGGGGAGTGTCTGGAGCCATCGGCTTAGTGTTAAGCATACGCTGCATCTCTCTCTTGTCCTGCTGCCCTTTAAGGAGCATCAGCAGGCGCTCCATAACTCAGTGGCATATTGGAGGGGAGGAAGGTGGCACACGCAGCGCTGGTCAGCCCTGATAAAGGTCTGTGTCCTTGAGAGGTGAATAAAGAGTAAACAGCATGAGATGATCCTCACCTTTGTCATGTGGACATGGTAGCATTTGTGCATGCTGATGTGCGGCTGTGGGTGTGTTTGTGTTGTGTGACAGAACCGGGAAGTGTCAGCTCGGGCTAATCAGGCTGCCACTCAGGCCAGTCCAGGTAGATCCGATCTACCTGGACTGGAGGGCTGGAAATTTTAGATTTGATCAGACGCGACGCGACACAATCGGTTGGTAACTTTTAATAGATTGCTTTCATCGTGGACGTAAGTCAGAGATTTTCTTTTTCATAAGATAGGAGATAGAGAGAGAGAGAAGGAGAGAGAAGTTTAGTACAGCGCAAAGGCATGAACTAACTTCTCAGTAAAGAAAAATGAGAAACGTTGGAATGGCCAACGAGGACCAGCTGAACCTGGGGGTAATCGTCCAAGAAATGTTTCATCAACTTGTGCGCTCCTTTCCTCAGCAGATTTGCATCCCCTCCTGTTCGCCTCATCTTTCCAACTTTCCCCCTCGCTCCATCATTTGATGAATGACCCTGAACAGCTGTCAGTGTAGCGACATTTAATGGCTTCTGCAATCACCGTGACATGTCTGCAGTAAACGGAGACCCCTTCATGCCCTTCTGTCATATAAAGAAAAACAACACAAAGTGCACGTACAGACAAGTGGGTGAGATATAATTTAAATAAAATTGAAACGCACGCCACCGTGTGATGCGAGCATTTGTATGACAGGAAAAGTTTGCTTCAAAATATATCCGATGAAGGTAATAAACTTGGGGAAAGCTCTTACGACTGATTAAACACATTTGCGAAAAGTGCAAGGCGAATTTATTTCTACAGCACCTTTCATATATATTGAAACAACAACCACAGACTATTAGAAAAGGGTAAAAAGTCAAGAAACTAAACACTAGCTAAAGGCGACAGCAAAAAAAGAAAGTTTTTTGAGCTTTAATTTAAAAGTAATAAGTTAGAAGTAAAAGGTTTTCGATTTAATTTGAGTTTATGGTGCCGCTTCAGTCCAGTTCCACACTAATAATGTTGGTTCACAGGGGGACTTTACCATCCCCCCAATACGTCTTACTGCGGGAAGACTGAGGGACATAACGAAGAAAAAAAAAACGTTTTTTTTTTTTTGCACTCCTGCTGATGATGATGAAAGCCAAAGGCTGAGAAATGTTTGTTTCTTTGGCTGCTGCTCTGCATTAAATACGCATAAATTTGGGAGGGTACACATTCGTCTGCTTTGATTCTGTTTGCATCCCAAACTTGAGACAACAACGGCGTTGCTACTCAAACTGATGAGCAATGCCAGAAGTGGTTTCAAGAACTAATTGACCTGTGATTTCAAGCTGTTTACCTCCTCGGTATTCACCTTATATATCCTTAATACTGGCAATGTTTGTTACAGTAAAATGAGGAGGGGAAAAAAAGCACCCGATAAAATGAAAACGCGTGGGGTTTTGTTTAAATACATACCTGCTGAAAAAAACCTGCTGAAGTCTCATGATTTTAAGCCGGAGAGAAAAAAAAATCAATGCACACCTCGCAGAATATGATGAAATCATGACAGCACATATAGATCTCTTGGATGCCTCAAGGCTTTGTGGAAAGCTAATAAAATTCTTTTTCATTTCAGTACTGTTTTATTACCACGCGCTGTACTTCTCTTCAGGGGAGTCTCCTTAGTGAGCTTTGACGCTGAATAACATAACGTAACAGAGCACAAAACATATTGAAACAGCTGCTTTTGTGTACAACCAAATATGCTGCAGTTAATGTGTACGCAACTGGTCCGCCATTATGTGTTTAGCTCTATTTTATGCATTTTTACTGAGACTTTATACATTTGGCTGTCAAAGAACTCTTATTAATACATGATAAACTGTCAATCAGTAGCATCTTTGATGTGATGGCTCGTTATCTTGTAGTTTCATTAAATGTCAAAGTTTTACAAAGTACCCCTGCAATGGCTGCATTTATTTTGCATCTTCTTCTGGTTCTAAGCAACTTTAAATGTCTGAGTTTGAGTTAATGTCAGTGTGTTGGGGTTTTACTTAAAAATGCAATTAAGTTAGGGGTACATCACCTGCAGAGATAGAGCAGGAAAGCAAGTGACACCTTGTTGAGACTGCACTTTTTTTTTTTTTTACTTGACTATCAGCATTGGACTCACCGACTAAAGTGCACTTGGCTATAAGCAGTGGTGTGGAAGAGCTTCAGTTTATGATGCGCTGGAGTTAAGATGCATGCTATACCGATATAGATACCTGTGTCAGCTGGTCAATGAGCCACAGGTCCACCGATGTGCGTCTGCACAGTCTGATAAATTGAGCACTGACATCTGTCTAGGGAATGTTGTGGTGCAACTTTGTCCCACGGCGGCCGGCTCATTGCTCAGTGGAGATGTGGAGGGTGGATGGGCAGCAGCAGTGGCACCATCTGAGGCTAACAGGCCTCAGGGGCAGAGGGGGGCGTGTGGGACTGTTAAGGATACATCTGGGCAGCCTGCTGTCCTCTGTCCACTGGTGGAAGAACCAGACTCAGCTGAAAGTCCAGCTGTCGCTTTTGCTCCAACGAATGCTGGTTTCTCTTCTGCAAGTACAAACTTCTGAGGTCTGTCTGAGTTATTCAAACTATTCAAAACTTTAAAAATCTTCCTTTGATTTGCCTAACTTTAGCCATTCAGGTGACAGTGCTTGGCCTCAGCCATAAGTACTACAGCTGTTGGAGAGATTTAGTCCATTTGCTGAAACAATTGATTACTTCATTTTTCTTGTGTGATGTGTGCATCATGCAGAAGACACATCCAGTGCTAAAACCCTTTGGCTTTCTTGCGTGATTGCTCCATATTTGAAATAATAGACTCATCAAATAAACCCAAATAAAACAAAATGAATTATATCTCATTTCTCATCACAAGTACAATTTCACCTGTGACTTTCTTTCCCTACTTTGCCTCAGGCTGTCAGCATAGTCCAAAAGTAAAATTGTAAGACTAAATGTAGCAACATTTACACATTTTAATTGTGTCTAAATGTTTAGAAATGGCTGCAGTGAATGTACTGCTGCTGCTGCTTTGCCTCGAGGGCTGTCATCTACTGTATGCATTTCAAAACAAAACAAATCTGGAGGCCATGGAGGTTCTCTGAATGTCATTCCACATTACAGGGCGATGACTTCATTTTGCCCAAATAAAACTGCAATTTGGAAGGGAAATTATTTTGAGTAAAAAAAAAAAATAATAATTGTATTTCTTGTTTCTTAGATTCGATTTTTTAAAGATGTAAAAAAAAAAATCAAAAATCAAATACAGACTGTAGTTTCATTCTTCAAAACGTGTTTTATTATTTAAACTTTGACCACTGGAGGCAAAAAAATTCATTAACCATCGTCACTCTTCCTCGCGATTAAAATCCTCTTCTTGCAGGCTTGCGTTATTCCCCCTCGATTTTTGATCTGTTCTGTCAAAGAACTACAATGGAACATGAATCCCTCACACACATTCCATCCTCCTCCTATAAATCTTTTTTATAATCTCCCCTTTTAGCATGAACAGTAGAGAAAAGGAGCGTTTCTCCTACCAAAGAGAGGCTTACGGTGGATTTCAGCCAAGTTCCTGGTATGAACAACAACTGACTTTCACAATGAGATTAACTTTCCCTATCAAAGTCTTCACAGCACCTCAGGTCCAGAATTCCAATTAATGAATCCACACTTTCTGCTGTCTCCCTCATGAGATGGGACGTATGCATCCTGTGTAAAGATACAGGAACTTTTGACCCCTCTGATCTATATATGTGTCACAATAATGCTACCTTAGCTCCAGGGATGGACAAATGTAAATGGTGACAGTAAGCGCATTTATCCTCTGACCTTCCCCCCTTTCCTGCTGCTATTTGCCCTCATCATTGAGGGCCAAAAGGAGCAAGTCACCTTGTTAAACCAGTTCTTTTGTAGGGTCATAACAAGCACAAGAGTTCAACTTTCAAGTGGATACAGACAGTAATGTGTTTGTCTTTAAGTTATATTAAACTAAATATTTGAAGGATTTATATTTAAACTGATTTTCTGTCAGGATTCTCAAAAAAAGATTATTAAATTATCAAAATATAACATCTGCCTTTTGATTTCTTGTGTCTTCACTTGAAGGGCAATTGAGAATCCGACAGTAACCTCCTGGAGGTCTGGAAGGTGGCTGTAAAACGTTTTCTCAATGATGGAGAACAGTAGGAGGAGTGACAGGATTACTTGCCAGGAAAAAAGATGAAAAGCTCAAACCTCTTCTTCAGTATAATTCAGATATTGATTCAGGTGTGCTCCAGACTCTAACAACAGCTGCAAATCTGATATCTTTGTTGAACATGGTCGTTACTCCCTGGTGACAATCCAACTCATCGACATGGTTAATTTATACATATTTATCTATTGACAGGTCTTTCCCCGGGTTGGAGAAATGGCCAATCAATTAAAGCTTTGTAGTCGGGATTCAGAATGACTCATCATGTTCATCATCCTGCATAGCAAGCAACATGCCTATCCCCATGAAAAACAGTGAAGGAAATGGCAGCAAATGTCGAACAGACTAAAGTTTTGTCCATCAGACTTTGTCAACATTTGGTCATTTTTCCTTGGCTTACAATGGTTGGAGGTAAGTCACTTTTGCTGATTGGATGGGGCAAAAGAAAACAAAATACTCTATTTCAGCCAGAACGTGGCTAACATAAACACACTGTCAGGCTAAGTCAATGGAATAAGGATCAGGATATAGTTTTGTCCACCATGATAACATTTTACTTAACACCTAAAACCCTTAACAATTAACAGAATTAATACACTTGAGTCTGACTGGAAGTGAAGGCACAGTATTCTGCTGTAAATCCCTGTAGCTTAGTGGAGCAGATCCACTGTTCCTGCTTGAGTCCACATTTCCTGTATCTCTATAAAAAGGTGCTGAGTAAAATGTCATCATGATCAAGAGCCACAGGAGACAAAAAAATGGATGTCGGATTTTTGCTTCGGCGCTAAAAGGATGATTAGGATGATTAAAACTCTGACACGGGAAACTTGGAGTCAAAGAGTCATTGGTCATTGCAGACAAATGAGAGAGCAACTTCAACCAGTCATTATTAAAAGCAAACAACTGACAAGAACAAAACCAAAGAGGCAGCACTGTCCAAATATTGCATTAAACTGATCTCATAATTCATTTCATTATCATCCCCTCCCGTCATTTAACTACACAAATATAAGGCTGTTTGGGGAACAATTTCAGGTTTCCATTTTGCATAGAAAAGAGTTGCATGCTAATACAGGGGGCATGCTTCCCGTATTAACTGCAGTGTGATTAAATGCAAAGTAACCCCAGTGAATATGTAGATGAGCGGATTAATTAAAAAGACTGCATTGTGCTCAGTTTCTTCTTCATGGTCATAGGGTAGGGGACAGGGAGATAGGGGGGTTGCACTTAGGGAGGAGAGGAAATCAATATCTCACAATTTCAGGTCTCCCTAGGCTTTTTTTAGTAGCTCGATGCACAGGTGTTAATCACTGAGTCAATTGTTTCATTAATCAAGTGAGGAGTCCCTGAAGGTGGAGACAGGTATTACAGCTCTCTCTCTCTCTCCCCCCTCTGTCTCTCTCTCTCTCTGTCCTCCTCCTGACAAGAAGATAACTATCCCTAAAAGAGGGAAGAGATAGAGGTGACTGTGCTACAGCAGAGCCAAATCTCACTGGGGGGCTGTCAGGCTGAGTTCCAACAGCGAACAGTCTCCTGTCCTGATCATCTTGTTTCCTCAGCTGGCTGTTTGGGGCTGACAGGACAGGCTGTGTTTTGACAGTTTCTGTCACTTCCTCAGTCTGCTGAAATCTTGCATAACAGAGCAGATGAGGAGACAAAGGTTGCACATGATACAGCATTAGATATTCTCCTTTTTGTCATTTGTGGCTCAGGATATATTCAAAACGGAAAAGATGAGCCTCATCTATCTGCATTAACCAGCCATGGTCAGTTGTTAAACCCAAATATTTTCCTCATTGTAGAGGTCCAGCGACATCCCCAGAAGGTCAATAACCTGCAATTAGTTCGCTAAACTGAAGCTGCTTGTTCAATAAGTCATTTAATTATAATTATAAACAAATCACGAGTCTATAGCCTCTCCCTTTCTGGATGAGTAGTTGGCTGTTCACATGATGGTTACAGATTTTAAACATCTCCTGTCATTATTAAAGGTCTTCTACAAAAGTACAAGCTTTAAAGTTGTATCTTCCCCTGCAGACATCTTTTAACATGCATAAAAATATGTTGCTTTGTGACTGAATTTTCTCAAAAAAAAAGTTCAATTACCTTCATCGACACTGCACTCGTGCCTTCTCGGTGAAAATCCAAAATCTGTGAATTCAAAAATATGATTTATTTCAAAAGTTTAACCACTGGACACAGGATGCTTCCTAACTCACTGAAAAGTACATTTGCAGTGCATGTGGGCTGGATGCTTCTAGTTTCCACATTGCACAAGTGGCATATTGGACAATGATCAGCTTCCAAATTAGTCGTAATGTCACAAAGCATCTCGTGCGTCCACATATCGAACTCAGAAGGTGTGCGCGCAGGAAACATTCCCTTCAGCAGATGAATGTGTGAACAGCCTTCTAGTGTCAGGCTGTGAATATGCATCATTCTGCACAGCGAAGGTTAACGGTTGGAATTGTGGGGGTTGTACGAAATGGGCCAGCTCCTGTGTTCTGCGAGGTAAAATTACTGCTTTTTGTCAAAGGAGTCTGCTGGCTTTGAAGACCACATAGATCAATATAAGTGCTTCGGTTTCCCTTCGGAAAAGGCTGTCTGACGGCAAGGTAAAACTGTGAAAAAATGGCGTACACCTAACTGATATTGATCTTTTTAGGTGGGCTGTTTTTAAGTGGTATTATGTTTTGTTGTGTTTTGTGTCTGTCCACAGCAGTGCATTGCTTAGTTTCCATGCTGGTCTTTCTGTCTGCTTCTCTAAAATGGGGCCATGCCATCTGCCAACAACTGTAGGCAATACACTGACTAGGCATAAGTACTTATGAATGAAAAAAAAGTTGTCAGAAATTGCGAAATTATAGAGACCAAAACCATTTTTTTGTACCAGATTAATGTCCTAAGAAAATCCAGTTAGTCCATATATAAGCGACTGTCTGCGTGTTTTTCTTACGCGCTGTTAACACGTTATTCAAGTGTTGTTAATATGTTGTTGCCACACTGTTAGCACTCATTACCTCATAAGCAACGCATTGATTTTTCAGGTGTCCTCATGGATCGTTAGCACCTAAACAAATCATCATCATGTTTTGGTATTTAACCTTACTCCTATTGATCAGACAGGACATCTGGTTAATATCTTCATTGTCAACTGTCTTTGTGGCCTTTTAATAATTTATTCTTGCTTAATAACAGCTAGTTTCTTCGTTTCCTGCACAAAATGATCCTGGAGGATCCATAATTTTGAACAAATGTTTGTTTTGTTTTCTCCATCATTCACTTTTCACATTATGTTTCTGTTTGTAGCTACTTGCCAGCAATCAAACACATTTTGTCTGTCACCAACGTATTTAACTTTATGTATATGTCATATATATTTAATTTGTATATGAAGCCATGCTCTAACGGCAGATGTGCAGGGCTCGTATTTTACACTTCAAAGCTTGTTGTTGAAGCCTTGAAAAAGAAAATACTGAGAGAAGGGTCGCGCATTCATAATAGACGCTGGCATGTATAGTAGTGACACCAGATTGCCAGAAAAAGCAGATGAGAGTTCTCTAAATAGAATACACATTTTTTTTAAATTATTATTAGTGCTGGCATTCATCTGTGTCTCTGTTTGTTACTTGACAGAATATTTCCTCACATTAGCAGTCTGGGAAAAGAGAAGGTATCATTTCCTCTGCAGAGCCACCTTGCGTCCTTGTGGTCTCCTTGGAAGACTGAACTCCTAGCTGCTCAAAAAGCATTGACCCTCCTCTCTGACCCCTCATGTAAAATGTATACATATACTTTATATGTACTGTAGAAGCACTTAGAAGAAAAAACTGCCACGATAAAGTTGTGAAATTACTATAGACCACTATATCCCAGAAGAAAAATACTGAGTATGATACTGTATCTTAGTCCCTCTGGCACATACTGTTCCTAAAGAAAGGCTGAGAATCATTTTGATCAGCCGTAAGGAATCGCTCCACACAGATTCCAATCACTGAGAAAAATCCTGCAGAGAAGGCGTATAGTTAATAACATCCTCACTGGGACTAAGATAAGAGATGGGAAAGCCATAGTGCATATGAGAGACAAATAAAGGTGAGATGTGAGATTTCTCCTCGCTGAGATAATCGCGTAAACAGATGAGCCCAGCTTGGACCCATCTCCGAGGCTCACCAGCAAAACAGAGCTGACAAATACGGCAACTGGGAGATGAGGGGAGCGATTATGTGCATGGCGGAGAGAGAAAGGCCTTGGTGTGGCGAAATCTCTTAACGTTCTTGGATAGAGACGGAAAGTCACGCTTAGGAACTGTACGCGAATGTGTGTGTGTGCGTGTGTGTGCGCGCGCGCGCGGCTAACAAGCCTAGCAGAGTGTCACCTTTGCCTTATCGGTCTGCCACTCATCCTCGGATCATTTGTGTGTTGTGTGCGCATGCATGTTTAAACATTTATATGCGTGTGTGTGTGTGTGTGTGTGTGTGTGCACTTGTGTACGGCGCCACTCTCAAACACCCATTTCACCTCTCCACATAAAAGGTGTTTTAAGATGAGGCGTGGGTTGCCTTTGAATTAACAGGTAGCAGTGTTGTTGTTTGCCTTCCAATTTAATTTAAGAAGAGACTTTGTGCTGGTAAGCTCACTCTACAGTAGGCTCGACAGGCTGAAATAGAGTCTAATGCTTGGAAGAGGAGGGCGAGGCAGACAGAAAAAGACTTTGACAGAGCTCTTTAAGAGGGAACAGAACAAAGGTGGGTCTGCTTTCATTTTCATTGCCGGTGACTTTGTGCTGAACGCGGGTTTTCACTCTAATGACTTCTGAGCCTCAAATCCCACGGAGATTTCCATCGGATTCCAGTGGTCCCTGCATGGAAGTTTGCTCTGGGAAAAAAAAAAGAGGAGATATAAAGGAGAAAGAGGACAAAGGAGGGAAAAGATACTAATGCTGGGATAACAGCTGTCACACGGGGGAAAAGAAAAAAATCCAGCCTTAAAGCCAGATCACACCTTTTTTTTTTTTTTTTCCATTTGCCATGGTTCGTAGGTCATTTAATAACCCTAAATTACAATTATAATTTGAATCAAAGTAACAGTGAATAGAGTAGAAGTAAAGTGTGCCCCAAAACAGGTTACATGTGCAGCATATCAATGAGGACAGCCTGTTTAGAGGAAAGCTCCAGTCTTGTGGAGCTCATTTATGGCCACCAGCCTTTATTTCCCTTGCTTATTGAACGGCTTTGTTTATTGAACAAAAGCATTTATTGAGTTTACACGTTTCAAATTGATATTGAAATATCCAGAAATCCAACACTGTTATGTGGGAATATGAAACGAAAGCTAAATGAAGTTCTGGATGACGCAGCCGCTGTATCTGATTCTCTTTCTGTGATTTCATCAGTTGGTAAATTTTTATGCCCGTACAGTTCTGAAGTGCACTTTTCAGTCCTCTCACATCTCTGCGTGGCTTTCATCCTCCTCAGTAGCTTGAGATGGATTAATAAAATGAAATGTAGTGCTGTTGCTGTGCTTTGCCATCTTTCTGCAGAATTGGCAGAATGTAAAAGCTCCCCGTTTCATTAAGTGTGCAAATGGTTTCTTTGACAGGCAGTGTCAAAAACATGCAAGGGGTCTATTAATAAACGATTGGAGAAGCACACTGGAGGAGGGTGCGGGGGGGTAACCTCACCGAGGCCTTAACCTTAATGGTCATCTTTTTCATGAATTTTTCATTCCTCATTAAGGTTTTAGCCATTAAAAGTGCATTTGTTTCAACTATACACTGTCAAACAAATGACAAATATGTGAGGGTAATGTAACTGCTACACGTCCGTACACCACATTTGCATAGAGACCTAGAGGCAGATGAGTAATTTGATAAATGCAGACTTAGGCAAAACTCAGAGGCATTTGTTGTTGCCCGAAGCCACAGAAGTGGATAAAAAAATAATAATAATTTCGTACTCAGTGCAAACGGTGAGTGTCAGGAAACCAGCGGTGACACTGAGTGAAATGCGTCCATTTTTTTTTTTTTTTCCCATCATGTCCTGTAAAGGAGCAAAGGATTAAAGTATAAGCACAACATAACAAATGGTGTCAATATGTAATGTTCAACACTGTGCCTGGCAAAGTTTCCCATCATGTGAGAAAATAAACAACAAACCATTCCATCTCTCTATGGGGTAGAAATGAAGTGACCTTATTTTTCCCCTTCGCCTAAATGTTGTCCCTCCTGTACACCCGGTATTGTGATGTAAATGAGATGCATATTTGGCTCATCCTGCTCTGCTGAAGTGGAAAGGTAAATATTTGCATTATGCTTGCAGGCTGGAGTGCGGAACCACATTGCATTATTCCATTAAGCCACGTCTTCATGCACAACAACACTGTATCTGCACTAATCAGCCTATAGCTCTATGCATATGCATACTGCTCAGGTTATTCCAATTCCAGAACATAAGAAGTGCATTTCTCTCCCCAGTTCCTTGCTCTGTGTGCTTCTCTATATATTTGATGTGACCAATAGTTTTATTTTCCTCAGATTTATTAGTGCATGGAAAATGCTTCAGGTCAATCAAGGTGTAATGAATGAGCTCAATGTTCTCCCACCATCTCTGCGTGAGCCGCTATTGATTTGATTTCATTGAAAAACAAGGTGAAATTTCACTCTCCCATTTGTTCCACAACATTGTATCATTGACATCAGATTGTTTTGTTTTCAGGGTGGATAATTAACCCCTTCCACGGCCCATGTTTCAGTGAAATGTTTTCAGGTCACAAACACTGTGCCTATTGATTCAGCAATTTAACAGCATCCTCGGCTAAATGACAAGAGGAGCACTGGACTGTGAAATCAGGCGTGTGTATCTCCAATGACGCTGCCATGAACACATCCAGAGAGAAGTAGATCTAATGACTGTCCATTTGACTATTAAAGGTCATCCAGTACAATATATGACGCAGGCTAATGCAAGTCTATACAGGATATAGTATATGATCTTATGCTATCCATCTATCTGCTAGTTTATAGTCAAGTTTGTTTTTCTTTTAATAGTACTTCTTTCCAGCTCCCACAGACATTTAAGAAACAACTTAACATTAAAGATTGTACGCTGCTGGTTTCCGGTGTCATCAGGCCGGGAAGTAGTTGCTTCGGTTTACGCTCGGTTAAGTGTTAATTGCCGTTTTTATGCTCGAGAATAGTTCATTTGCACCTGTGTAATATCTGAGGTTGATCGTGTAACATGCATTTCACAGTCAACCCTACTTACTCTGTGATTAATGATCATACGCAAATTAGGATTTGCACTTTGTTGCTCCAGTTCCAGTTTTTAAACATTATGACATGATTTTTTTTTCCCCCAACAAATTCGCTGCATGAATGTGGACATTGTAAAAGTCCATAATAACAATTACATTGTTTCCATACTTCAGACAGGAAATGTTCACGTCAAGTTCCATTCCCTTTCTATCAACTACAATCTGCCAAGTACTTTACAGAGTAAGATATTCACATGACAGTCTGTCTGTCTTGTTATATTTGCAAGATCTGAGAGGCAACAATCTGCAGACTGTGCTGAAGGACTCAGTGGCTTCTGATAGTTGCAGCAGCACGGCCACTACTACACATCAAGGACAAACATTTGATATTTCAGACATCGTCTCACTGTGGTTCCTTGAAGTGACTGACTCCCTGTTTTGAATACAGAGATGAACAAAATGAAGTGTGACCTTAAAAAAAAATCTTAATGGCTTACTTGGCACCTGATCAAGCCAAACCAGCAACATAAATCATAACTTTATTTCACACTCTGTTACCTGAAACACCTACCCGATCTAAATAAATAAATATTCCACAGAATGGCACTCCTTTGGTGAATAACATTTCACAGTGTCTGGAACCAGGAGGCATCATACGGAGAGAAACTGCAGGGAAATCGAATTGGACTTGGCAAAAACATGGCTGCTGAAGTGGCTGGTTTGCCTTTACTTACCGTAACAGTGTGAGACTTCTCTCTGGCACCACCGTCTTCTGAATGCAAGCCAAGGCCTCCTGCCTGCTACCGAGGTACAACAAGGTTGCAGCAGCGCAGCACTTTAAAGGGAATATTTAAATGCCTGCTGATAAATTGGGCCCTGTGGTGTGCAGTGTCTGTTTGTTCACTTCATGTGTTTTTGGTGTCCTTGTCAAATGATCTTGCAGTTTGCACTGTCAGCGAGTTAGTCGTGTGCTCTGATCTCTCTCTCTCTCTCTCTCTTTCTCTCTCTCTCTGCATCGAGACTTCTACTTCTATGTCTGCGCTTCTTGTCCAACTTTCTCTGTCCAAGATATAATTGTTAAATTTATGCTACATATAGTCTGTCTCCAAATTGGATTGACCCGAAGGCACAATCAACCCACGGAGAGGGCAGCAGATAATGGTCATATTGATAGCGTAATTATTTGCTCGGCTTGATAGGCCAATTAATGTCTTTATACGCAGGGATTGTGGAGCCGAAGCTTTGTAATTTATCCCCACCGCATGCGGGGCTGAACACAGATTACAGTATCACCTGAAACCAGAGGCGAGCGAAACAAGCCAAGCTGGAGGAAAGCTCACACTTTTTGCACAGTGCACAAATGAGGCAGTGGTTACATCTAGAACAAAAAAAAAACACATGATAATCCACCTAAAATCCCTTAGGATCAATTGCTGTTGAAGGAAGCTGCATCTACCTGTGCTTTTCCAACTCTGTGAGCCCTGGGTACTTTGTAGAGGAGAAATTATTCAAATTAGCTCGGGGAAAGTATGCCATATCCTTGCCAGGTCTCTGTGTAGTTGGCATAGTCGGTGAATAATGTGCTAGACAAAATCATATTCCAGGTGTTTTACTCATACAAAGTCTTCTGTGGTCTTTTTCTAGTCCTTATTTCGATGATCTATCTTTTACAATTTTATGGACTGTTTAAAAAATATTACGTTTTAAGTACATGGCTATACAGTGAGAAACTCTGCCATTACCATTAACATAATTTCCAACTGTGCCACAATACTCACGGCCATCAATAGCACTAAATAATTAATGCCGAACATATTACTTGGACTGTAGCCTAGCCTCATTACATCCCTTTGTAGGCTCTTTTCATTTCTGCAGTGGACTAATTCATGAGGGAGTAGTTCAAGTATTTCTCCCTCCCCTCTAGCGCAGTATCCTATAGCAAAGGCTACTCCCTCTACTGTAATCATTGCGAAATGTGCAGCATGAGCACATTCACTTAGGACTGGCTAATCTTCAGCTCTGACTGTTTTTTCGAGTATAAAACCACTTTAGAGGCGCAGGGGAGGAGGCGCATGCGTCGGTGAAGTTTCTTGAATAAGGAGGCGAAGCAGACGGCAAACTGACAAGAATGACTGTGTGACTGTGTGAAATCTTTCGTCTTCTTCTTCTTTTTTTTTTTTACCCACCCCTGGTTCCATGTTAACCCTTTGAAATATAAAAAGAGACAAAGGAAGCTGCACAGGAGTGATCTTTTAAGTTTTAGTTGTAATATCATGGGCAAGAGGTAAAGTTTTAATAGATTGTGAGGTTATTGAAGAATTCCCTCCACGATAAGGGCGCAGCACTTCTTCAATCTGAGAGGATAACCCCATTAGAAAGATCCTATGGGATTACTTAAAAGAAATCTGATATCATTCCCAATTAGTCCCCAAACAGGATGATAAAATAATGAAATTCAGCATTCTGAGACAGAAAGCTGAAAATCATTCAATCAGTTTATTGATATAAAAAAGGCCAGTTTAAAATTGTGTTTCTGCTGAGTTTAATTGTATTTGCAACGTGTGGAGTAGCAGAAGAGCGAGTGAGTCAGAGTACAGTATGAAGAGAGTCCTGTCTCAACACCGATAGTTATCACAGTTATCACAGAACCAGAGGATTATCTGTCCAACCAGCACAATCTGAAAACCTTGAGTCAAATTCCCCACAGCACTCAGATTTGGGCTGTGTGATACACTGGTGATCATCACAGCATGATAGATATCGAATAGAGCCGGCACTTTTCTCTGTTCTCTCTTACAGTCAAGCGTGTGAGCCTGAGTTGGGACCAAAATCTGCATAAGAGGAAGATTAGAATGGATCAGGAAAGTATTCTGGAAAGTTTAGTCAGTGGGTTTCAACAGTGAATCCTCATCTTGACATAAAACTGCTGGATTTACGATTGTGTAAATATTTTTAGGGTAGGGATTAGATTAGTAGGGATCTAATCCCAACCTGTTTGTCAACTCTGTTGTCATCTGTATAAATGCAACTAAAATCAGAAATGTTATTCATTCAGCTTCAACTTTAAACCTGCAATAAGCCAGGTTAGGGGCAGCCACTTAGGGGCAGCAAAAACAAGCCATAAACACATTACTGACATATTACTTCCTCTTACGTAGAAAGAGTGGTCACCACTAACTCAGGTTTGAAATGTTTAGCTATTAATGCCAGCTCCTAAATGCTCCACACTATTTATTAGCTAGTCCCTAACTTTCCATTTGGCGCTTCGCTGGTGGGGTACAGATATATCAGAGCCACTGTCGAAATATTAACGTCATAATCTGTAATATTTGGCAAAACCACACTTTTCTGGGAAACATTCACTGAACCTCAGTTGAAGTAACCTTGTCTCTTTGGCTTTACTTTGTAATTAACTATAATTCTTTTAATTATACTATGTTGGTGGGTTTTTTGTGTGTGTGTGTGTGTGTCAGTTTTGTCATTTCTGGTGATGTCATGATATGGGGCTGCTTTACCTGATGTTTTTGCATAATAATAATAGGGGGTTTGTGTGTCCAATTACACCTACAATGCCCTTTTTCCCTAAGCCTAATGAGAGATTATGGATTTATTAAGCCAATTTGGTGAAGTTAAACCGATTAAATAATGATTAAGTCAAACAAGGGCAAGCCAGCTTAGCTCCTGGCCTGAGACCTAATGTATGTCATCTGTCACCACCCCCCCACTCTTCAATTTTTCTGTCCCTCTTCAATATAAACTTTCTATCAAAGGCTGGCAAATCTCGAACCCCCAAATAAATAAACAAATCACCGGAGAACAGTTTTGTGTTTTTGTTCCTGTAAACATATTTAGGTGTGCACTATGTAAAACCTGAATGCTTTATTTTGTCCCTCTCTGTCAGCATATAGCAAGGCTTGCACTTTCTTTAGAAAGCTGATAAATATAAAATATCGCCCTACTACCTGAAAGCTCCCGGGTTGCTTTGCATGGCTGCACTTTGTATCTCCGCTCATGACTGAAAGGAGGTGTTGCACCGACCACGCCGCAACCCTGCTTATCTACATGGGAGAAAAGCAGAAAGCAAATTCAAGATTTGTGTTTTTTGGCCAGCAGTAATGCTGTTTGAACCTCTCAGAGACGTGAAAATGTTGCATCTACGGTGCTGATGTTGTGCAGTTGTGCCAAATGCTGTCAGACAAAGTCTCTACATAGATTTGCCAACATGTGCCAAGACCCAAAGCTTTGCCAGGACATACTGTCACCCAGAACTAATCTAGCACAGACAGCCAGGGACAGGGCACAGTTTTCACTAATTTACTCACATCCAGCGCAGACATTGCTGCTGCTTTTCGTTGCTGACTCACAGTGAATTTAACAAACATTTCAATGTAAAAAAAAAAAATAATAAAACATAATAAAACCCAGTCAGGGCTGTTTTCTACTGATATTATGTACATAAATAATATTATGAAGAGGCCTGGAAGGGGGGATGTCACTGCATCTGAAAACTGTTTTTTTTAATTTCCATATTTTTAGCTCTTGACCAGAATTCTGTGCAAAATAGCAAAACATGTCAGGATCCAGATTAAATGAAACAAATGATACGCTGTTCAAATATGACACATTTGACAGCGTACGTCTCCACAAATATCCTCTCTGCGTGGTGTAACAAAGCACCTCTACTATAACCGTCAGAGTTCAACGCAAACCTGAATCCCTCTCCAAGAGCCTCAGTCTGTCATGTGTTGTAAAACCAATGGGTGCCATGACTATAACCTGGCCAAAAGGCTCAGCTGGGCTTTGTGCTGGGAAATAGACTGCTGGACCCTGCCAAAAAGCCCTCAGAGTCATTTCTCCCAACTGTAGTCTTGGGATTCTTGTTAATCCAGCGTACCCGTCATCTATGAATAAGTGGCACACTTGTCGAAAGGGGGAAGTTTAGAAAGAGTGGTTTGAGGCTGGACGCTTACAAGGCCTATCATTCTTTATTTCCACTCCGCTGAGCAAAGCAAATTGGAGGAGGCCAGCAGAAACAGGTAGGAAGACAGGAAGCCTGTATGTCAGGTGTTGTTAAAAGGACTTTCCTCTCAATTTCCAAATCCATCACTCTTTGTGGCAAGTAAAATAATTGTACAGTACTGGAGTATATCAACTGCAATGCGAGTATGCATTTTGGGATCGAGTGCTAGTGTTTCTCGGTGCAAGTTTTCACCATCTGCTCTGTCTTTCCTGTTCATAACTTTAATTTATTTGGCTGGACATTTACACCAAATATAAAAACTGCAAACTTTATTCAGAGTAGCTAGTTTTTTTTCTCTCTCTTAACTTTAAGATGCCAGGGGCTGTTTGACTCCCCAGTCAAAGTCTGCACTGAACAGTAATAAACCACAGCCATGATAGGGAATGAGTTGTTTGTTTCACGTCACTGCTTTGCCAGATATTTGTTTAATAAATTGCCAAGGGGTAAGGCGATTATACAACCTAATTCTCATTGTGGCATTAATTGCCAAGTAGCTAATTAAAATGCACGGTGATTGGAGTGTACACTGTCCCGCAGGATGTAATAAAGCTGATATTATAAACACTTGATTGTGAGGCTGATACCATCACATGCACCATCTCATCTATCAGCGTCGATGAGGTCTTGAAATTATACTTCCTGTCACCTTTTTTTTTTTTTTTTTTTTACTCGTAGTCATCTCTGAAAACCCCAGCTGCCACTTTCATTTCCTGTCACTTGCATTTCTTGTCACTAATAACACATTAAGGGGCTAACCTCCTCGAAGCAAGAATTATGGACCATGTTTAGCAATGTAAAACTACTTATCGGGCTTTCATTGCTAAGGGCAATGGGGTTAAATGGGGAGGATTAGCAGACTTATTAAAAAATATTACACAACTAAATAGGAACAGGAAATGGGCTGAAGCGAGAGCAATACATTGTTTGATGTTCTTCTTGTTCAGTTTCTCTGGTGTGTCTTTATTGTATTGTATGTAAAGTTTTGTGTTAAATATTGTATTTATCACTGACAATGATCTGTCTGATAGTTAATCTTTTGATGCTACAGGCTATTGAATGAATATCTTGTAGTTAAAGGTAGAAGTGTGATCAGATACACCCATTTGGATTTATATGCATATGTTTACATCCTTAATGGTCATGATTCCCTATCTAAACCAGACACTAATTTCTGCATGAGGCTGGATTTTTTTTTTACGAGCTGCCACGTTTTGCATCCACCATAATGGCTTAAATACTTTTTTTTATGGCTGAGAAGCAGCTCTGACCAGCTGGCATTGCTCTCTGGCCCTTTGAGTGTCGCAGCACTTTTCAGTCCGCTGACAGTTGTTTCGTGTCTGTCACATTAGCTAGGCTCTGCAGATAATATTCAATAGCTGTAAAACAGATGTGATCCGAATGTTAACTCATCACATATGGGTGAGTTTATTATCCAAGTATGCAGAAGGGAGGATGATGAGAGATGAAAAAAAAAAATATTACCACTATAAATCCCGATGAATTATGAATATTCAGTAACTCGCGGCGTAGGTTGTTGAGATTGAGTTTTAGTCCATTTTAAAAACTGATTGCTAGGCATCTGTTTCTTAGAGGCGGCACCAATTAATGTTTTTCAGACACTTTATTATTCCGTGTTTGTTTTGTTGAGATCAAGGTAGGAACAGCACTGATGCATTCAGTTAGAGATGGCCAAAAAAAAAAAAAATATGTGGAAGTAGAAGTACAAGTAGAGCAAGAGGAAAAAATTCTGCTCTAATCAATATTTTATAGTAACAGTGGATCAATGTGAAAAGTGTTGCTTGTTTTGACGCACCCGCCGAGAATTCTTTAGCTTCTTTCAGCCTAAATGATCAGCAGAGCTGGGTCACTCTCACTGCCAGGGTTGTAGCACAAAATCTTGGACCCCCCACCGCTCCCTCCCACCCGTCTATCCAGCCTTCATCAGCAGGTAGCAATTTAGCAGCTACAAAGATAAATAGTTTCCTTTTAGTTAGTAAAAAAAAAAAAAAAACTAAACCAGAGCTGAGAGTGAACATGACTTCAAAGAAAATGCTAATGTTGCTAATGCTGAGTCAGCCTGATGTGTAAATAATCAACCATAGTCACCACGTCAACTTCATGATGTGATGATCTATAAATATATAATGAGAGAATTGTAGGAGAGTAACCACTGATTTCTGGAAGTTAAAGTTAGAAAATTAGAGATATGGTTTTAGCACCGAAACATTTTAAAACGGTTGTACCGGAGTGTTGCTGCCAATCTCTCCATCACTAGAGAGGAGACTGGTGTTATACCAATTTTTGATGACAAGCCAGGCAAGCTCCCAATTAAGGTTTTGTCTAGAGCTGCATGAAGCTATGTAATTGGAGATCCTGTCAAGGTGAGATTTCTAGATGAATGTGGTGTGTCTGAATTTAAGTAATGCAGCCCCTAGAACTGGATTCTATCCATCAAAGGAAACATCATGGATGCAAGCCTTTCATAAGGCTGAAGAAGAATGAGTGCATTAGAAAGAAAGTGCCACGTTCATTTTCTGAAGCAAAATTACTGATTTTTACTCTTGAAAAATGTCTCATTGAAACCTGCAACCTTTAACCCATATGTCTATACTGTGAAACAAATAACATCATCTACAGCAGGAGTGCAGCTTCATGCATCCTCCATATTTCATGAATGTCCTTTCACATAACTGGGATACAACTGGAACAGCACCACGCTCTTATCACTCCTCACATGTGAAAAAGTACCCGTGGTCGCTGTTTTTTTCTCTTCCCGGGGAATGCCACGGGCGTCAAAGCAATCAGAAGAGCTTAGAGGCATAGAGTCCACTGCTACCCTCCTGCTGTCAGGCTGCTAGCCCGCCACAACTGGAGCCCTGATCCAAGCTGACACATGGGACTGCACAGTATGTCCTCCAATACCTTTAGGGTCCTTTCCCCTCAATGAACTAATTATCTGTCTTTCTCTGGAAATTAACTCCAAGACGGTATTTTTGATTTTTCTTTGCCACTGGCTAGGGGTTACAGCATCCAGCGTTTTTTAATATGACTTTCTGAAGGTAACCTCTGCCAGGTATGTAATGCACACATCCTACAATAATACATAGAAATGAATTCTTATATTAGTGAGGTAACGGGGCCTGTTAACATTTAGAAAAACAGAGCATATAGTCTATAATATAGAGTATTGCTGAATGCTTGCCCCCTGTGTTGAATGTCATGTCAGGGGTTCACTGAGCGCTGCTTCCTGTCTTTCTATCTGGGCTGCATGCCACAATAATTTGTTTTTATTCACCACAACATTTTGGCAAACCTTTTAAATGATCTTGCAAACACCAAGTCAAGAACCACTTCTCTGAACTATGAAAATAGCTTTTTGGGAAATAAGCTCATTTACCGTCTTGCTAAAACTTACAAAAAATCTAGCTTGGTTCTGTCCAAAGACAAAAAATAAATAAATAAATAATACAAGAAACCTGGCGTGTTATATCGAAGTTGTTTCACTTTTATGGGGGATTATGCGCTAGATCATTTCTTAGTTGTTTCCACGCTCACCACATAGGTTTTGTGCACAAATGAAAGAAGCAGGTACGAGGAAAATCTTCTTACCTTCAGCAGAGCCAGGCTGTTTCCAGTCTTTGTGCTAACCTCAGCTAACCTGCTGCAGGCTGCATACTGTGGCTTTATATTCAGCTCACAGTCATGAAGGTTGTAATGGGATAGCTTCCTTGTTTAACTGCTGTTTTAAATGCATGTCAGTCTGTCTCACACATGGACGTGCTATAATACTATATATATACTATATATATTATTTAGAAATTAATTTCTTAGTATTTATTTACTTCAGTAAAAAAAAAATGGTTGGTGCCAAAAGAGTAAAATAAATACAGGCCATGTACTACAGCAAGTGATTTGTAAAGTAGATCCATTTGCATGTTCATGGAGCGCCCCTCTGGCTCTCGAGATTCAGAAAGACGTCCAGGCTCAGTCATGGTTTAAGCATGTCAGCAGTGACATGATCACTTGTGCATGCTGCTTTAATGGCACACCCCATGTTGCACTAATAGCCCATGTTCTCTGCCCTCCAACCTCATCCTCTGGGACTTAACAAATGGACCTTCCGCTGTATTGGAAAAAGGATTTCTCCTTACGACTAATTCTGCCGATCCATTTTCCCCGGGTTTTACTACCTTCAGCTTTCTGCTTCATTGGTTGATCCATGGTGGTCAATCTTACAGTAAATGTTTTCATGCTCCTAGCCCATAAATAATATGATATCGCAAAACGCATTATGCGTGTTTAAAATTACTCCTCCACATTGTTGCCCCAGCGGCCCCCATGTGAATGTACGATATCCGAATGAACGCTGTTGTCAATTTCTCATCTTGCTCAACATGACGAGAAGTGTTTTCTCGTGGTTTCCATCTAATTTTCTGTCCAGAAGATCAATAGAGTCCCATACTTGGAGTGAAATCACCCATGAATTGCTGTGAATACACATCCCTGACTCTCCAGCAGTGGGAAATGGATTACACATACATTCATGCTAAAAATATTTATGTAGAATAATAAATAGCTGTAACTATTGCAGTAGCTGACAGCAGTCGATGGTTTATAATGTCTCCTCTATTGTATATCTGGAATGACTCATTCACTTTATTTATGGCTTTCTGATGACACTGTGAATAAGTTTGCACATTACACATTCCTGTGAGTGAATTACCAGAGACGTGAGTCCATGAAATGCAATCTTCCCCATTACTGTCTGCCATATATTTTTACCCACTTTGATGCCGCTGCATACGACACACGACATTCCCGTGTAAACAGCTGTAAACATACTTAAGCTGTTATAGTTTTGCGTGTCCGGGATTAGCGGAGATAGACAGAGCCATAATGATGACCATTTGTGTGTGGCTCTTTTCAAAATGAAGAATGGCTGCGTTCTGTTTCCTCCTTCCTCTCATTATGACACTCCGGCTCTATTCAATCGACGGCAGGCTATTCTATTTCCAAGTGTCATGTTTAATGAACACACAGTTCATTCATTTACAGCCAGAGAAGGGAGGGAAGGAGGGAGGGGACTGGGCAGTGTGAGACTGACAGAGAGGAAATCAAAAGAAACGAGAGAGAGAGAATAAAGGATGGTATGGCGAGGGGGAATCAAAGAAAAAGAAATTAAGCGAAAGAAGGGGGGAGGGACATAAGAGGCGTCGGGGGTTGGAGTGGAACAGCGATCTCAGTGCTGTTAGATTCTGTATCTCCTCATGAGGGTCCTTAGGCTGGAGCCACCACATTGGAACTCACAAATTAGAGAATCTGGGCTTTTCACACTGCTCCTCATATACAGACACCCCAGGGTGAACTTGTCTTATTGTGTCTGGGAGGGTTTTGACAAATGTGTTTTCCCCTTGTCTGAATCCCACTGAAACACTGCGCCGTTTCTAAAACCAGCTATGTAAGCATGACAACCGAGACATGGAGCAAGAACATGAGAAATGCATTTGCTGTCATGTACAGCCCATACAGTGATGGGTCTGCGGTCGGACATGCCCATTAAAGATAAAACTGCAAACATACACATGACACAAGGTATGGACTACAATGAAAGAGAATGCAAACATAGCATATTGTTTGTGCAAGCCACTCCAAGTGTGACATTTTAATTATTAAATTATTCACTGATTGCTGGGTTGAGCCTTCAAAAAAAAAAAAAAATTGCACCTGAAGGGATTCTGTATTTTGGCCCTTTGATTCATCCGTACTACTGGCCATATTTTCTGAGGACAACAGCAATACGTTCACAAGGTAAGGATGTGTATCCCTGAGCTGAAAAGAGCAAAGTCAACAATCCCCTTGGAATGCATTAGAGACTCATCAACGTTACCCCTGCCTTAAAAACATCAGCTCAGCTCTTTCCCCTGCCCATCCCTCGTGGCAAACACATTCTCATTAAATAACTTCCATAACAAAGGTTCAGCTGAAGAGCAGGTGATGGGGAATTTTCAGTAGCCTCAAGGGATTTGGAAAAAGCTACAAATAGAAGCTTGCAACATATCGATCCGGCTCAGGCTGAAGAATGATTAAATTAGATTACATTTTTGGCGCTTCAAGAGAAGAAGTGTCCAAAGATGTTTGAACATTTAAGACGGGGAGACAACCACGTCATTCCAAAAGAAAAACATTATGCAGAACTCGAACTTTGCTGCTACCAAAGGAATTAAACTTCAGGCATTGGTAATCTTGAAAAAGCACTGTACCATTTCACGTCTACTTTTCAGCCCCATGAAATTGTCCATCCGCTTCAGCCTAGGGGCATGAGAGGGCAAAAAAGGGGTGAGATTATTTTAATTTACTGAAGGTCGTTTTTGTGGCTGAGGTCATTCACCGAATAGCCCCTGTGGTGTTCCATTTCTGACATTTATTTCTCCACTCTATCTCTGCGCAGCTCTCATCTTGTCTTCTCTATCTTTTCCCTTCTTTTCAGCCTCCATCCACCCCCCCACCCCCCCACTTTTCTCCCAGCTTTTCTACGCACATTATTTACATTTAGCTTTGGGTATTTTTCCTATTTCTCAGGCCATACTGCGATATCGTAAAAGTTCTGTGTGTGCTTGGTCAGGGAATCCAGCGGGACATGGTCAAAGAGGTTTTAGAGATAAGATAGCAGTGTGGAAAAGGAAAAAAAAATCCAAAGATGACCACGCCGCATGCACACACATATAAACACACACACACAGTTGGCATCTGTTTGTATTACACAACGACAAGAAAGAAATCCTTGGAGCGCAAGCGATAGAGATACCAAGTCACCTGCACTTCTCAAACCCACCGGAGCCATTCCATTTGTGCCGTGCGTCACTTCTTCATTTATCCCTCTCCACAAATGTTACTCACAGGCTCAGGGGAACTTATTTTTCCCCAATAGATAGCAAAATACAAAAGATATGTCTTTTTTTATCTCATTTTCCTTCAGTCAAAGATTCTTGCCTGATCCCAAGTGGCTCGCATTTCCGCTTCCACTTATTTGACACGTAATGTTTCCGTTTCTGTCTCTGCTAAAAGGGATCTCAGGCAACTCCTGCCAACTGCAGTACAGATGCTGACATCTCCTAACTAAATATAGTATTCACCTCGGAGTTCAAATATGTGGGTTATTTTGTTCAGAGATTTAGGGCAGATTTATTGACGAGAATACGGCAGAAAACAAATATGATATTCACAAGTAAGTTTTCATTAGTTGAAATCACTTCCAAATGAGGATTGTTGTGCTTTCATTACCTTAGACTGAGCCTTTTATATCGACAGAGGGAGCGTGTCCTCTTCTATGATAAACTGCGATGAACCACCATGTTTGTAGCCTAAACAGACAAACCAAACACTGGCCCTAGATAGAGATTTTGCATTTTTTCTAAATTTCACAGCCACTGTTGTTTCTCCTCAACGTTTCAAAGGAGAGGATGAGTCGAGTGGTAATGTGGAGTTCTTGACCGCAAACGATGCTGCAGAAAAATATTTCGATGAATGCGTCTCTGCATTCTTGGGGTTGTACACTATCACCGACCAGTGGAAACAAGGTTTTTCAAACTTTTGTGGCTTAGTTTTATTTCTGATACACAGAAGGATTGAGTACTCCGTTGTGAGTTGAGAAAATGACTCGTTTAAGGTTTAAGAATGCTAACATATACCTCATTTACTCATCCAGCAGGGTTTTGTGATATTGTGGCGATACATGTTCCTTTACAGAGAAGTCTCGCCATGCACGGGGGAGGCAATGTCCCAGAGAGGGCATCAAATTTCCAGCAAAAGTGACGAAAAAGAAGTCTGCAAATTGGTGGACTGATCAGGCATCTATGTGCTTATATTTTTGTATGCTGTGTCATTCGGCAGGGCTTTCTAAGACATGTATTCAGCATGCTCTCAAGGCTTAAAGATAGACAGAATGGTTTGGTGAGCAATGGGTTGACAGCATCCCATGTTTCAGGGAACTGGGGGGTGTCATTGTCAGATGCCTGGTGTGAAGCTTTGGATGGCCGAGTGGGGAAATTAAATTGTGCAGAGTAAGCTGCCTTCCAGCAACTTATCAGGAATGCTGTGGGAAGGATTAGCCCGCGTAGCTCCAGTGCAACTAGCTGCTGACTTGTTCGCACTGTAATGAATAGGGTCTCTGGTTGTTCTGAGTCTGAATATTTAGGTCAGTTACCGTGCAGCGTGGTGCACCTTTAAAGAAGGAAATGTTGATTTTATCTTTGGGTGCTTTCTCCCCAAAGCCTTTATTATGCAACTGTTTACAACAAAAAATGGGGCATTGGTAATTAAAAGAAAAGGAAAACTTCCATATTTTGTGAAGTAAAATCTTTTTCCAAAACCTGAACTCCAGATGCTCTAGTGGAGTCATGTAGCTGTTATCCACTCTAGGGACTCCAACTAGGAACTTTAAAGAAAGGAACATCAAGAACAGCATACATTTTAAACATTGAATCAATGTGCAGCTTGCTTCTTACAGAACGACTGTCCTGAAAATTGTGACAAAAGTTTTCATGGTGCTACATGACATCATAAAAGACGTAGTTAATTCTGCGCAGATTTGTTTGCAGCTCTGCATATAACTAAAGTATAACTAATCTGTATGCTTTTAACTAAATGTGTTAGCATCCTTTGAAAGAGTACTATGCGTTTCGCTGTTCATTTGAAATCACTGAATTTCCCATGATGCAGAACTGTGAGGTTCTTAAGTCATTAAAGGCAAGGTCACGTTAATTTCTCTGTGAATAACGCTAGCTTGACTGAGATTACTGACCAACTGAATCTACAAGACTGCCTTTTTTCTCTGTCCACAATAAAGATGCTACAGTTCTTAGGAAATGTGCCATGAAGATAAGGGAAAGAGACACGTCAAAGAGTGCCTCTCCATCCAGAAGCAAGGCGCATGGGACGTTTTTCAGCGAATAAGTAGGGCAGCCTTAATTCTAATTTGACAGCCTCCTCTGACGCTTTTCCTCAGACCTTCAGAAAAGAGAGGGAGGAGAAGCCTGTACATGCGCATAGGAGAAACGAGTGGACGCAGAAGGCTATACTATCGTTGTGCACACACATGCATATGCAGAAACACATGCATGCATGCAAAGAGCCCAGAGCAGTCCAACTGAATGTCTCTGTGATAATAAGTATTTTCTCTCACTCGTTGCACAGCGTGGGCAAAGTCAGCGAGAAGACCGACAGCGTGTCAGTGTCACAGGCTTACTTCCACAGGGTTCCCATGTGAGTTTGTGCATGTTTCTAGCTGTGTTTGTCATAGTGGGCTTGTATGAATCCACTACCGTGCTTGAATACTTTAGTAAATCTTTTTTTTGCGTGTGTGGGTGTGAGCCTGAGTGAACGGAGTTGAATATTTCCACACACGAGTCCCCTTTTCAGCCTCTCCACAGGTGCTTTGTAGGCCATCACCATTTTATTTCTCTGCAGACTGATTGAGCGAGCAGGAGGGCAATAAAAAGGCTTTTCATCGTCTGTTTGTAGCCATGATTTCACAGGTGGAGGGACCCTACTTTCAGCTCTGAATACATTAACACCAGGCACAGATGGACGTCATGCAGCTTAGTGTGTTACAATCAGCACTGTCACCCTACATCCAAAACCCCATTTAACAATTAAGGGAAATCACAGGTTGCCAACGATGCAGCATTTACTCATTAGACCCGACTTATCACCACGGGTTAAAAAAGTATCAGGCTCCATACAAATATCCATATTCATATTCATTGAACACCTGATTATTCTGTTTTTGAAAACAGCAGAAGTTCCTGTCTGTGCAAGTGTTGCTAGATTTTTTTTTATTTCTTTTAAAATGTTTTTGGACAATTTCATCAGAAGGAAGCTTTTATAATTAATATTATTTTACTTTCTTCTTATTATTTATTATATATTGTGATATACACACACATCAACTAGTCCAGTACTGTAGTCTGCATTTGCTGACTACATCATGAATGCAACACAAAGTTAACAGGGTAAGAAACCTAGTTTGCAATGCCATAGATGTCAGTTAATGTGTCTTTCCTCTCTTTATTCTTTTTATCCAGTGCCTCTGTTTATTTCCCATACTGTATTTTCTTTTATGGCGGCACTAAAGGTGTCACTGAGAAAAGAAAGAGGTCCTAGACTCTAATTATCTGCTGTGGCTGTTGCATTGTTCTCACCAGCTATGGTTTTGTTGTGCTCGTGTGTCTCTTTCTATTTTCTTCTCCAAGGATTTCTTGGCGGACGAAAAGATGCTACGTTAACACACAGTTACAATAAACTCATCAGCTTCCTCGGTTATCACCTCTCCAAGATATAATTACAAAACACATAATTTCTTGTTTATCTGTGCCTTTGATTAATTTTGTGCTTGTGGACCAATAAGGTTTGGTTCAGGGTTTTGCGGGGTTGTCCTGCCCCCTAGTGGCAAGCACGACAAATACAGTTTCCCCCCACAAACAGGTTAAATTATTGTTCAAGCAGCATGCTCTCACTGATTATCTCTCCATTATGGTCATAATTGTATTATTAGGATAATTCTTGTTCTCTGTCTCCATGATCTATATGAAAGAAAGAAAGAAAGAAAGAAAGAAAGAAAGAAAATGAAATGAAAGAAAAATTAGAATCACAGTTAAACAACCTACAAGTGGTCCTTTGTGATATTTAAATCGAGGATCTGTCATTCTAACTTTGTTAGTAAGGTAAGAAAAATCTGCCACCTTTGTCAATTTTTCATGTGTTCAGAAATCCATGAAGGTATTTTTCTCCTCCCATATTCCCTCCACAGGTAGCAGGTCATATTACATTCAGTACCTTACTACTGCGGTACAAGGCTGCCGTGGGAGCTTCACACCTACACTGTCAAGTAAATCTAGCTTGTACAGGTCATCTTACGGAACTTATCAACCTTCAACCCAGCAGCATCATGTTCATCACTCTATTCTGTCTTGCTTGCGCTCCCTCAGAGCTAAAATGACCTTCCAACTCCAGCCAAAAGAACAGATCCGCAGTAATATTCTGTCCTAGTCTATAACTTTCCATAGAAAACTCTGTCTACCTCTCTCACCTTATTTTCTCCTCTGATCGTGAAGCTGGATTGTTTTAACAGTTTCCCATCACAAAGCTTTAAAGTACGAAAAACATCCTTGAACACTTTGTAATAATATTGCATGTATATTCAAATACTACATCATCCTACACTCAATCCCAAACATGCTTTTATTGCTGCTTTCAGCACTCACCTTGAAATATTTCATAACCTGTGTTTTGAAAAACAATTTACACTGTGCTACGAAGATCCTTTGTGCTTTCTCTCACTGAATTTTATTTTCTCTTAACAGGTAAAGAACCTTTGACTGTTTTAAGGATGAAAACAACATATTTTCAAGACATGCACAAGGCCACCAACCTTGGGATCAAACCAGAAATTGTTGCAAGTCATGACCTTGTGTCCATGGGTTGTGAACTGTAACCGATTGGTCAATAATTGAAGCATGTTTATTGCAATATTTGCAATATTCCTACAACATGGATTTTTCATCTTTTGAGAAAGTATTTTTTAAAGACGTATTTATTAATAAATAAATAAATTAATTAAATGACTTGTTACGAGGAATTTGGAAATCGCTGTACGTAAGATCTCAGACGTCTCGCTGTTTTTGCTGTTTGCCCTCATTTTACATTTTTACGTGCGTGACTTTACTATGACCGAGCAGGCACAAGAGGAGCTAGTTGTGTTTTGATCGGTGTGTTTTGAGTGGGTCACGGGTCAGTTCAGAGGGTTAATTAGTCATATTTGTCACACTGTCAGCCCCCTGAGGTCTGTGTACCAACTGCCACTGTTTACAGTCTAATGATTTTCCAACCCATTAATCACAAATTTTAGTAAAAAGCGACTGGTTGAAATGTTACATTAATGTTCTGTTTGGTAAATGTGGTACAGTACAGATCAAGGGCAAAGTACATTAACAGAAAGAGTATCATATGCTTCATAGAAAGAGTAGCATAACACACACAAACAATTTATTTATATTTATTTTACATATATAAAGTACACAGTATACATACATACATACATATATATATATAGTGATACTCCTTTTCCCATAAGCCACATTGATGTTATATTAATTATTATTATCTGATATAATCGCCTGGTAAATGTCCATATCTTTAAACTCCACACATCTTTTCAGGCTTTCTACTATGAAGGAGTAGTGTCAAATCTCAAACTGAGACAAGATATCATTTCATTTTCTCGGACTTTGTAAAGCACCTCTAGAGTCATGTAAGACATTACACCAGTTCTTGCCGAGGGGTATTCATGATGAATAAACTGACCTTCATGCGTGTAATCGGTGGAGTGCCCTCTTAAGATGGCCTCAATAAACAATCCATCCCGCATAGCCTTTTCTCTGTAGTTTAGTCCTTGTGCCAAACAATGGCAGGAGAAGTAGGTTTTGAATTGGTGAGAGCGAGAGTGAGCCATAACACTGGCTTACCACAGGATGGCATTGTGATACAAGAAATAAGCGCCGCCTCGCCTCCCTGTGAGTGCTTGCATGCTGACCTTCGAAGGCTCTCTCTTCCCTAAAGAATGTCGTTTTAAGGGTCCATTTGTGCTTAGCCAGTTTAAAGAAGCTGTTAGTTTGAAAGAAAACCATCAAGCAAGTGAATGCCAAACTTCAGTGTCCTACTTTATGCCAACGGCAATTTGACAAACTTCACTTTTAACAACACTGAAAAACAAATGCGTCCTTACGTTACAATCATTTCAAAGGATCAAAAGTTAACAGCTCTACACATAAAGCCAGAGTTTTCAAGGGTGCACAGCATTTAGTGGTACCAAACTGAAGTGTCTTAATTCTTGAGACAAAAGTGCTGATGTTCTGTCTCGTTGCCAGCGTTAGAATACTTCGATTTTTGTGCTTGTGAGCCATGACAACACAAACAACACTCGTAACAGATGATCTTCAGGTACATTTTATTGTATGATATAAATACGTGTGTGTGTGCGAAAGGCTCGTTATAATTTATTACAACCAGTCATCATTAACTCTGTATTTCCTCCTTCATATACCACCAACCTTTACGCTGTCATTGTTACACAAAGTGACTGATTATCCTTGGGAAATTATTAATCACGCTGATATGATCCTTTTTCATTAATATCCATGGCGTATTTTCATCACTGCTTTATGTCATACAGTCATACCTGGGGGCCCTCCAGTACCACCAGTACCGTTGGTCACAGGAGCACTGTGGGATTTCAGACATACAATATTCAAGAGATTTTACACTTTTTTTTTTTTTTCATCTGTCAAAACTGTGTATAAGCCACTCGGTATATTTCCATATCTCCAGGATGTCCCTGCTCACAAGCAAGAAATAGTTCAGCACGTAACCCCCTGTGAAAGCGCTGATTTTTCAACTTCAGTTTTTGTATTGAGTAAACAAAACCGACATAAAATGTTAATTGGTGAAGCTGGTAGGCAGGAGCCAGGCTAGCTGCTTCCTTGGCTCCCAGTCTTGATGCTCGGCTAAGCTAACCAGCTGCTGGCAGTAGTTTAATATTTCTTGTACAGACATGGGAGTGGTAGTGATCTTGTCATCGCGCTCTCCGTGAGAAAACAAATAAGAGTATTTCACAAGAATGTTGTATTATTGAATAATGTATTTTTTATTTAATTATTTTAGGTACAACAGTTGCACCAAACTTCATCAGGCAGGACTGAGTGTGGTAAATAATGTATTCCAGGGACACATGCAAAAGAAGCGTGCTATTAAAACATTGAATTAATTGCCAGGGTTATTGTGTTCCAGAAAATTGAATCTTTTTCAGTAAATGGGTTGGTGGGTGAAATCATCAGGAGCGAACTGAAGGGCTGACAGGTGGGTTATAATGGATTCTGTCCCCAAAATGAATGCGTGTCTCTTCTACAACGTCCTCATTCACTCCCTCTCTGTAGTGTGTGTGCGCGCGTGTGTGCTTTCCACCCATTCTTCCAGAGTTCTTAAGCGAATTGAACGAGGCAGAATAAATCAAAGTGTGATCTAGATGTCATCTTCATGATAATGAAAACATGATGCCTCATAATAAGTTTCCTGATCAAATGAAGCTGTTGGGGCTTAATAACTCAGTGCCAAGTGGCCGAGGAGTGTGTGGGGTGTGGAGACAAATTCAGCAGACAATGGTGCCAGTAATAATCTTCGTGGAGTTTAGAATGCACACTCAGCACTGTGTTTCCTGTTTCAGAATGCTGATCAATAATTGACTGAGCACAATACATTAAAGGTTAGAGCTTACACATGACCAACAGATCAGTCCACCCAAGTGTCATATTCCTTCATACCTTATGAGGATAAGAAAATGTTACAAAAAATTAAATCCAGCCAAAGGACTTGCGTAGTGTATTGTGTAATGTTGCCGCGCTGCCAAAAATAATTTATCTTCCAGATATTTTTAAAAAATTAGAACATTACAACAGCATGCAACATCAGAGCAGATACAGTTTCTTTTGTTTGGAAGAGAAAACTTCTAAAAGGTCCAAAAAAACCCAGCAAACCCCGTTCTGCAGCAGAACAATTGTATATTTTGCAACAATTCCATGACAACAGAGCAAGAGAGGACCAGACAGGGGGGAAAAAAATCCAATAGCATACAGCCAGTAAATAAGTTCAGACCCTATTTTTTGACATTCCAGGAAAGTTTTATAGTGTGTTGTTACTTCTGTAAATCTGTGTTTATAGCTTCACCCTCTTTATCAATTATTCAACAAAGATCCTGTGCACAGATTTCAAATGCTCCCCTTGTATTTATAAGATGCCTCCGAGTTAAAATGAGGGTGTGCCTGCTAGGTAACATCAGTGTTGAGCTGCAGTTTTTTCCGCTCTGCAATTTATGCGATCTGTTTCATTTGATGTAAGATGACATTTATCATTTCATGATGCTGCCTCCATCACTTTGATTCTGGAATTTAATGATTCATGAGACGGCAAGACAAACCTGGGAGGGTAAAAAAAAAAAAAATAGGTTCAGTATTTTTGGAAGTCAGAGCTCTGCTTTTTCTGTAGCCTTCATGGAGAATAACAATAGCTGGAGTATGACACGGTGTATATCAGTTACAATGCAGTACACACTTTGGAGACAGTGGATAAGTCAGAGGAGGTTTAAAGTTATGTACTGGGAGTGGAAAAATAAAAGCTAATTGTGCATTTGTTCTGAAACATTGAATTTCTTGCAGAGGAACAGAGGCCTAAGGCAGGTTCGTCCTGCTTGAATCTTCTGTTTTACACTTTTAACTACGTCACTAAGAGAATGAGGCTTGATATTTGTTCAGATGAAGTGTCCCAGTGGTCAAAACTTAAAATGGGACTAGTCTGTTTTTTTTTTTTTAATTTAATCATGCTCCTAATTCCAGATGTGTGTGTTGTAGAAATTGGATAATAAACCAGGGGTTCTTTTTTTTTTTTTTTTATTAAAAATTCTTGTTTCTGCCACCATGGGCCACCTAATACACTGTGTGTTTTAGCACTGTAATGAGCTTTCAATTGGCCCATTTGTTTTCGCCATTACTTTACCTGAACTAAAAAGCTCCCCGGACATGTTGGGTTGTAGTGATGTCCTTCAATTTAAGCCTTA
Source organism: Nibea coibor (assembly GCA_023373845.1). Taxonomy (NCBI): domain Eukaryota; kingdom Metazoa; phylum Chordata; class Actinopteri; family Sciaenidae; genus Nibea; species Nibea coibor. The sequence continues at coordinate 18,133,829 of CM041739.1, read as the reverse complement.
ATGAAAGCTTTGTTCCACCGCTGTGAAGCTGTTCCTTGACAACACTTCACATCCCCCGTTCCAAGAAAAGTGCCAAACAAGATGCGCCGGTCTCCTTCGCTCTGAAACGAGCTCCCCTTCTGTGATGAAAAATGCAGCCTGTCTCTTTGCTTATTGCTGTGGCATTTAGGTGGCTCAGTGTGGTGATTTGAAGAGCCTGTAGTGTCAAAGCTATTTTTCCTGCTTGTGGCTTAATGCTCCGACTCAACAAACCTGACCATTGTCATTTCCTCCCATCGGCTTCATGGTGGCCGTGAAGAAAAGCCGAGAAGTGTGGGTAATAACCTTCAAGGAAAGGGCTGTGATTGCACATCCATTTCACGCTGAGGACCTCTCCCTTGCTTCCCCAAAGCAGTAAAATGCTATATGGGGTAAGGAGTGAGAATGGCAGTAAGGTAGACACAGTGTTTTGTTAGGGATAGGAGATAAAAGAGGAAGGAACCCATGAGTGTGGGGAGGCCTGGGTATGGGAGCTGCTGGACCTAGTGTGTCTTTAAAGGAAGGTGTTCCACTGCTGGGCCTGCGACTTGCTTTCTCTGGAATGCATTTTAGCTCCGGTATAATAGTGCTGACAGGGGACACCAGTCTAATCCTAATGGGTTGCTGGGGGCACTGTGTGCCCCTTAAACAGTACCACTGTGCCTGCTGGGACCACTGACGAGAAGCACAATGCACCAGTCTCATTCCCCCTGCCTAAACCTGCGCCAAATGGATGATAACAAATGTCAAGTATCATCCTTGACCTGGGTATTGAGAAAATGGGTGAATCAGTTATATTTATAGAATAAGAAGTTTCAGACAAAACTGCAGCCTCATAAAGTTGGACTTTGAGCCATTTGCTAACAATTAAAAATGTTGTTTCATGTTCTTTTAGGTATATACCACAATATAGGTCAAAGATCTTTTTAATATGAGAATCCCTCTTTGATTTTCAGATGTTACAATGTTTTTGATGACAGGATTTATACATGAAGTCAAATCCAATTAAATGTGATTTGGGGTGACTAGTTAACCCTGTCCATATTCGGAAAGCCAGTGTTGTGTGATTCAAAGCTTACAAAGCTGCAAATGTGTCTTTACATTTCTTGCCTAATTTCACCCTATTTTTCTCTGAGGAAATTTCCACCCTCTAATTGGTGGCATCAAGAACTATTGAGTAATCGCACAGTATAGACAATAGTAAATTTCATTTCTGCTTGTGCGCTTCCCTGCACAGCTTCTGTGTGATCGCACAGTAGCTTTAAAAATCTGCTCTCCAAAGCTCCTCACACAGAGCTGTTGACCTTGCAGAGCAATGTAATTTGATGGTAAATCGTTGTCATTTGGTCTGCCACGCCTCATGAAGCCATCTCTGTTGTTATTTCTTGCCTCCAAGCTCCCACTGATCACCATATTACAATGGTGCATGACTAATTGGATGGCCACAGCCAGAAGAAGAAGAAGAAGAAGAAGAAATGCAACTGGATTGTCCATGTTGCAGAGCTGTAGAGTGTATGATTTTCAAAGAGGTTTACATGCATGTGTTTAACTGTCGAGTGTCTTTTATGTTTTAATATTAATAAATTCTGTATTTAGTATCATTATACAGTGCTTTTGTTTAAATGGTGCAATGCATTGTATTGAAATGATGAGATGTGTCGTTTCATATTCAACCTCTAGATGTCACTGTTGGTTAACTGGTATATTACTATCCAGCGGGGCGCTTGTATGGATCACACAGCTTCTATAGTCAGCAGATGGTGCTGATCATCATGTCTCGCATCATATTTATTTTTTCTTTGTTGCTCCTTGTAAATTACCACCCTCCAGATAAATAAACATTACAATTGACGGTACATGTTGGCTCAATACAATTATTCCTAATTAAACAAAATGAGATATGGGTACTTGGCTGAACCTGCAATTAAGATAGAACAATTCAGGTGTGCGGTCTTATGTCTCACCCTTGAGGGAGACTAATACAAACCACAAGCAAACATGAGAGTCCATTCTCCTCCGTCGTAGTTCTTCAAACGCCTCTTCACGTGGCAACACAGATTGTTTTGTCTTGTACCGAGATAATTAGTGAAATATTCAGGAAAGCACTTCATCTTAACGCCGTGTTCCATGGAAATGAAAAGATCATGCTCGGTGGTGTCCGCACGTTGTTGGAGATTGCTATCCATGATCCATCCTGGAGTGTTCATTTTCCCCTGCCTGATTAAAGGATCTCAGAGACAGTGATCGCTGATAATTGCAGCTACTGTATCACAGCCCTCTGCCTATCGGAAACATTTCCTCATTCACTCTCTCTCAGTCTCGCTCCCTCTTATTTTCCCTAGTATAAATGGAAATTCAACCGAACGTCCGAACATAATGAAATGTTAAATTGGGTGTCCTGTTGACTGATTAGCTCTTTAAACACAGTACAGTATGCTATATCTTGCATTGAAAGAGATGGGGAAACATCCTTGGCACTATCTCTATTAACAAGCGATGTACACTCTATGATGATGTTTTCAGAGTGAATCAGTTTTTCCCCCATCACATTTAGCCTTACGAGAGAGTCAGGGTCATAGTATTTTTGCCCGGAAGAATCCCCTGGGACCGCAGCATGCTAGCGAAGCCAATCAGCACAGTATAATTGAAATAGAGCAGCAGTAAATGACTGCAGACAGGAGCCGAGCTCTACTCCCACTGTAAGATCAAATCAGCTAGGGCAGTGATATCTGTTGAAAACCAACTGTTGTACTAAACACATGCAGTCCCAGTGGAGCTGCAGATAGGCTTGGACAGAATTGTACTGCATGTACTCAGGAAGTACGGTGAATGTGGAAGGCAACTGGCAGTGATGATATGTAAATGGAGGGATGGAGATTTGATGGGGGCATAGAGATAGAGATGTGGTCTATGTAGTCATGGTTTTATGTTTAGTGTTTGTTTTGGTCAGACTCACTGATTTTTTTTTTTTTTTTTTTTTTGACATTACTTTGGTCTGTCTGTGTGAATAAACGTTTATTTGGCTCCTTTAGTGGAAAGCTGTGAAATGTTTTGGTCTAGACACCCATTTCACTGGTTTACTGACAATACTAACATGCAAGGAAACATAAATCTAAATTATGAAGACAACAGCGGAATTTGGCTATATTCTGTAGCGTGTTCAAATTGAAACTTCACTGCTTTTATTCTTGTTTCGATTGTTTTAATTCACTGTTTATTGATCAGCTCATTTTCAATCTTTTAATCTTTTTTCCTTATTTTTTTGTATAGCACTTTGAACTGCCACTGTGTATGAAATACAGTATAAAAAAAGCAACCTTGCCTCAGGCTACAGCAGACAGACGTGTAGACAACATTTAAAGGAGCTGGAGACACATTGTAGAGTAAGACAGTAGAACACACAGCATATTGACAATGAAGAAAATGCATATACTAAGAATTACTTGTGTAAATTCCATTGACAGGTGAGTTAAATTCAGAAGGACCAGTGTTAATGGATGTTTGGTGTAAATCCTGAAATTATTTCTGGAGGCCTGGGAATCTCCAACGTGGAGATCAGCTCTGTGTTAGCAGTCTCCATTGTGTTTTTCCTCTGTAAATCTATGACAGACTAATAGGGCTTCCCACCAGGGAAATCTGCTTGTGCTTCCTGTCCCAGAGCTGCCCTCTTCCTCTCTCAGCTAAAACCCACAGTCTTCTGCTTCTCCACAACAGAGAAGCAGAGGTGCAGTCCACTGAAACTCTGTTTGAAGATCTAAAAATAGACCACAGTATCATGTCTAATCTGTTGAATGTGACCCAACATAGGCAGATGGTGGTATTCTGCAATTGCTTAACCCAAACACAGACACACAAATGAAAGAAAAGTGAAGACATTTCTGCTTGGGAACAAATTAAGCAATATGTGTGTGTGTGATATATATATACACACACACACACACACACACACACACACACACACACACACACATATATATATATATATATATATATATATATATATATATATATATATATATATATATATATATATATATATATATATATGCTCTATACAATAGAATTACAGAGATTCTTGTTGCTTTATTGATCACCACCACCACCAAGTTGCTTCCACTTGTTCCTGACACGAGCCAATTTCAGTTCCTCTTTTCAACTATGAACATCAACTTTGATATCATCTTGTAATTCAAAAGATTTAGAACAACAACACTAAAGAGTTGGGGAAAAATGACATTACTCCACCTAGGAGCAGAACCTCAAACAACATTTACTGTACTTTCCTTTCAGCCTAATATTTAGGAAATCTGGAGATGCACAGAGGACCCTAAGTTCCAGCTTTGTGGTATAATGCCAGAAGCAGAAGCAAAGTATTATTTGGCCCTGGATAAACCACTTCACTGCTTTCCTCCCAGTCTTGGGAAAATGTGGCTATCAGGGCCATTGCTTTCTGTCCTTGGCCTCAAGTTGTCTTATACAAATGACACCCTTAGACACAAGGGCTGGTAATTTACTGTCAGAACGTATACGGTACAGTACCCATGCCTCCCTTTTGCTTTTATATTTGGAGAAATTTGTAGGTTGATGTCAACCATGACTCTGACATGCCTCTGTTGGTGACAGACTCTCCACTCTCTCCCGATGGTTCCATGCCAGATGTTTGGCCTAGCGGCCCAGCTGTTCAGTAAATTCTGCAGGCCCCGGAGAGCTGTGTCCAGGTGGATCCAGCTGGGAAGCAGTTTACAGAACGATAATAAAGGCCTGAGTTAGTTCCTGAGGGAGACCTCGTGGTGTGTGGTCCCAGCCCCTTCCGCTCTCTTATCCTGCTTACCCAACTGGGACATGCATGGAGAGACCATTCTTGGATGTTTTTATTTGTGGATTAGGTCAGGATTTACCCTCTAGCTGATCTGATCTTTCCAAACAGACTCCTTTTCTCGTTAACATCCACCATGTCTGCAACATTCAATTCTGCAAGCTACACAGAGAACCAACAGAGCCAATCTGCCCTGCAAGGGCGCACAAGACATTTGTGGAGTTGACATCTACCTGTACCTTCTGAGTGACTGACAGATTCTTAATTTGCCCAGGGGATGGGTCACAAGAGCAACACGTCCTTGGAGATTTGATTTTACATGTTTTGCACTGGGAGCTTCCTGTGCTTGGGCATTTGAATTGACAGTATTATAGATGGATGGTCCTGCGCTACTTAGGGCATTACTGTGCACCTTTACCTGTTTCTACAGACCACAGGCTCTGCAAGGAGTCACAGCGACAGACTAAACTATTTCTTTTACCTTAAAGCTTAGTGAGGATTCCTTATGACTGTTGATATACAGTATAGTGCTAAAGGACCACCTTCAGTCTCATAACAAAAGCAGGGCTTGATCCTGCATCACCCGTGGCAACAGATATCATCACAGTGACCTGACCTGGAAATGTGTAATATAGAATCCATTCCTAGAATCCACTGACAAAACAATCCCTCTTATTACATCTAGAATTCATGGAACAATTTAACCAAACAGTAATGCTGAACATGTCCTTAACATGTACTTGAAGTACTGGATAAAATTAATGGTTTCCAATTTTTGTTATGTAAATAAACAGTAATAAAAACAGTGATAAAAAAAGACAGAGAAATCCTTGAAACAAACCCTCAGCCCCACAACAGTTGTTGTTTTTGGTATCATTGCTATTCAGTTGCTGTCACTGAAGTCTCCATCCTGTGATCCCATTTAGGTGATTTCTCCCCTACGTACTGTACAGTACATGCTCTTTCCTGAAACATCTAAAGCAATGCTGAGAGTCAGTTTGGAACACTAATCCTATAGAGGAAATATTGCTGAATATGTATTTCATATTCTAGGAAATAAACCCTTACCCCAAGAGTGCAGATAGTATGTATTATTTATGAAAGGAAGAGGAATATATTTTTATATCAATCACTGGTCCTGGACCTGGATGGATGCAAGAACTTACCCAATGCGAAGTCCCTAAGACCTCCTATCCCCAGAAGAGAAGCATTGTGGAATTGCGTTATGGGTCAGGTTCATTTCCATGGCACTCTATGCCCTGTACGTATACTGTTATGTTACTGTTTGTGCAGTGTTTTCTTTGCAGCTTCCACTTCCCAATGAGTGCGCTACTATTCTCTATTATTACCTTTGTAGATATTGTATGTTGAATAATTATCTACTCCTTGACATTCCTTTGGAAAGTTCAAGGCACTCAATACAAAAGAGATATATTTCCATCCATTTCCAACATTTGTTCTTTGTACCATCTTACATTGTGCAGGATATCTTTTGACAGAGAATGTAGATTTATAATACTAGAAATATAGAAGAAAGTATCCATGCTGTTGATTGGGCCACAGTGTGCCTGAATCTACCCTTTTTTAGTTACATTTCATTTTTAAGCTATCAACAGAACAGGTCAGGGTCTCTATTTAAGAGTGATTTAATGTAGTGTCAATGTGGTCTAGTTTATCATTTTAAGCTTACTTACTCAGTGTGGCAAGACTGCTGCCACCATGGGTTCCCTTGGTACAAAGACACCTTTCAGACTGTTCACGCTTATGCGTCTTTTATTGGTACAGTCGGTACACCACGCAAAACACCATACAATTCAGACACAAGGAGACTTCTGGTTTTCCTTTTTGCTGCCGTCTGGTGTAGGTGCTCTCCAGTCTTCCTCTGCTGTGACTCCTCTCTCTTGGTCCAGCACACTACTGTAATAAGAAGGGAGAGTGATTAGCTAACTGGATATAGGTCGCTATCACCTGGCTCTCCTGAGCCCTCTCCACACCATTCCCCTGCAGGTGATACACCACGCCCCTCCACACTCACTTTTTATGTATTCAAGCATCATTTCTGAATGTACAACCAATGTCTTCTATGTTTGGCCAGTGGGGTTTTTAAAGGCTAAATGCCTTGGTCAGGGACACATAGCCATTGGGTCTCTGAATGAGGTAAGAGCTGTGTGGAGCAGTGGTTTGCATACCAAGTGGCAACATGCAAATGAGAGAGAATCATGAGAAAGGCATTGACGCCAGTTACCTAAAGTTGAAATTAATGCACATTCAGTAGAATTTGAGCATGAAATGCTATTGGGTATGTTGGTCGATTGGGTGTATTTAGTCCATGTTCTGTTTGTAAAGATATGCATGCATGCATGATCCAGCTCTTCTATGAAAAATGCAATTGTACTTTTTGAATTAGGTGCTTCTAATATATTTTTGCCGTCATCTTGGGGATTTCAAGTTTCTCTGCAACAATTACATCCTGACTGAATTAGCATTTTAATTACTAGGTGATTTTGGCAATAGTGCTGAACACTGAATGATTTCTAATTAAGGAGACTTCAGAAAATTATTCCTGAAATGTATGACTGGAGCTATTTTCAGGAACATAACTTTTCCCTAACAATGAATTTAAATTGGGGGCTTGGTCAGTTTTGTGCAGAATGTCAACCTAAATCACATACTTAAGAGAAGTACAAGCCCCCTACAGGGACAATAAAATCAACAGGGATACCCCACAGAAATTGGTGAACAGTTAGCTGTAGGGACCATCAAGTTAGAAATGAGTAATTACCAGTCCTTACAAAGAAGTAGAAGTATTGTGAGGTACTGGACCTTTGTGCTGGTCCTCTGTTACACTATAATACCAGTCTGCACTCTTATAAAGGAAACTGTGAGGTACGTCCTGTACTGTATTCATTTACTCCCTGGCCTGAACAATGGGTCTCTCTCGTGGTGAAGCTGATTACGGATGGAGAGTCAAGTTGTTTACTTCATGGTTTGTGCACATTAATTGCCGTCCACTTGTGCCTGTTTAAACTGAACATCCTGGGAAAATAGGAGCATCAACTTGGGCTTCTATTTATTCACTTTTCTGTCTGTGTAGGTGTGTGAGTATCATTCTTGGCACTCAGAATATGATTTTAGTTATCATAGTGTAATGTCCTGTGCTGTTCACTTCAATATGAAATTCAGCCAATATCACTTAGATTATACTACAAATGGAACACAGTTACCGAGCTCAATCACAATGCATTCTAGCAATATACGTCCAGAATCTGAGAATTTATGTCCAATACAGGGTAAAATGGTTTATGCCATTTACTCTATGTCTTTGTTAACTATTGACCTATTGACATTGCTAAATATTTACATCATAAGCAAGGCCCTTTGTCTTCTTCTTGTTCCTTTGCTCCCCTAGGTTCCCTAGGTTCAGGTGAAAAACTACAGAAACGAGGCATATGCGTGGCTATGCTGTTGGTTGTCAGGAATAATACAAACAAATCACCACCACACACACCCATGAGCCTCAGGACATGCATAAAATGCTTGATATCATGATGTTTGCCATATATTAAACATCTGGGAAACGTATATTCCTGTAGTAACTCATAAAATATCTTTCAGTAGTCATTAAGTCATTCTATAAAACTAAGTTGATGGCAAGGACTTGATGAATTCTTCTTTTCGGGCTACGCTACTGCCAACTTGTACATGCTGAAAAACCCAATCTTAACCAATCATTCATAAGTTACCAGTAAAATTATAAAATCCTCTTTCATTATTTGTACTGGCACATAACTGCCAGCATAAGCTAAGTCATTTTTATCATCCATCTGTTTCATAATCCTAGATCTACAGTATATCTCCATCTCTCCTTTCTTTATAATGCAGCATCAGCCAGTGCAAGTGCAAACTTAAAGCACTGAGTACAGTAAAGGTAAAGGTCAAGTAAAAGGCTTCATACCTGATTTCATGCGTATGGGCTAATGCGAACAAGATATTGTTCTTAGATTATGTTCAGCTCCATCCGGTGTCCTCCAAACAACATGAATGACATGGAAGCACACTCAGTTTCTATTGAACATTGAGCGGTAACACGCTCCTCTCAGGCACTTCTTTGTGTTTCCAGGTTGTCACATGAGCAATGTTTTTAAAAGCCTTTTAAGCAGCAGACTCATGAAGCTGGCTTCCATGGTAACAGGTCAACCAACCATCAGAACGAGATATAGTATACAATATTTGCCTGCTGTTTCAATGAAAAAAGACATTTTAATGTGGTTACTTATTAGAGGCTCAATGAAAATGTTATTGTCCTTGAATACTGCCTTTGCAACACAAGAAAAAAGAGTAGGTATTGAAAAAGAGGCAAGGACAGCAAAATGCCAGTTATGATAGCTGCTACTTCCAATGTCTTCCCTACTGAGGGAAGCAAAATAAGCAAATAATGTTCTTAATGGTGCATGTTTACTGGGAGCAAATATGTCCGAATTAGGTTTAGCAGTGGTAAAGAGTCTAAATAGAGTTCACCCTAAGTTGGTAGTGAGTTCTGCCAGAGTGTGGTGCTGCCTTACAGTGCAGTGGGGGGCAATGAATAATTTACAAGACATTTCTCTTTCATCTCTCAGGTCTAAACACAGTGCTCTTTGCCATCACTGCCTACGACAGCTTCATATCTTGCGATTCTCTAATAGGAGAGGAATGGCTCTGCATAAGGAGTACAAAGCATGCTGGGAGGTTTAGGAATGAATGAATGAATAGAAGAATGAAAACTTTATTACTGCTAGGGGAATTTGCTTTGCGCAAAAAGCATATAGAACAACATACAGTAGATAGATTAGAACAAAGAACAAAGAAAAGATAGAGCAAACCTCAACCATATGTGACAACACATTAATATAAATATATAAATATATATATTATAAATATAGTATAAATATAGTATAAATAAAGTATAAAAACATAAGCATCAACACCATAAAAAAAAAAAAAAAACATCATTTGGGAAACATTCAAAGACACTGCCAGATTCATACCATGTGATCAGAGCTTGTTAAGCATCTGGATGGTGTGTGGGACAAAGAATGTGATGCCACTTTTAGCCCACATCCTGGGCATACTTCACCGTTGCCATATTCCATACCATATTCAGACCATTGAGGGTGCAGTGGGTCTGCTATGATGGTCTGAGCTAGATTTATGGTGTACTCGTCTGCACATTTGTCCCACTGTTTTCCTATCACAAATTGAGCATAGCTCACATTAAAACTTCTAACTTTCCTTAAAAGTGTCGTTGTTGCAAAACCTAGCATTTGTGTTACAATTCGACTTATGAGCCTAGATATTTATATTCTTCTACTTTTTTGATATGTTGTTCATCGTTACAGAGGACAAAAAGTTTCTTCTGAAATCAATGATCATTTCTTCAGCTGTCCTGATATGTATACAATGTGAACAGCAAAGGTGAGAGGAGACAACCTTGTGGTACCCAAGTGTGAGTGCTGATGACAGATGACTGTCCTTCATGAACGTGAACATACTGTTGCATTTCTTTCCATATTATCCAGCTTCACTGTCGATAGGTCTGCCCATGATAGGGTTTCCAGTGGTTTGTGAACTTGGTTCAGAAGTGTCACTGGTGCATCTTTGACCCCCTCTTTACTCTATATGCAAACTTTAAAGCATCCATCTGACCACTGGCTCAGACCTTAAGTGAGACAAAATAATTTGCTCCGAACATTCCTTAATTACTGAATTTAAAGCCACTGGTCTAAAATAACTTAATTCAAAGGAATAGATAGTGGGATAATTCTAGACATTTTCCATTATCTCTGTAATACTTATTAGTCCAGTGCTTGAACGGCTAAACATAAACTGCCCATATTCTTTTAAATGAATATGGTGATAGCATCAGTTTCAGTTTTAATCTACACTAACTAGTCCAGTGGTGAGACACTACTGGTACAAATGGAAAATCTTTCAACTTACTTTGAAATACAATAAGCCCTCAAACTATATCTAGTTTTTCGGGGCCATGGCCAGTCACCCCAGAATGACCAAATCACTCTAGGGAAAACAATGTCCCACATCCAGAGCAGCTGCATGCATTTAATTTTAGAGCTTGCAATTGGTTGTTGACTCTAGTGTGTGCTAGCTACCAAAAATATTAGGCACAGAAACACGAGGGTCATTAATGGATACTCTGGAGATTCATTGGATTAGCATTAGCAACAGTGCAAGATGCTATTTATGAGCGGCCTCACTACTGCGTGTTATTTTTGTTGCTTTGTAGGCCTGAAATGTACTCAGAATCTTCTGTGTCACAGTTCCGTGCCTCACAGTCTCATTCACAAACTGCAGTGCAATCTCTTGCTGCAGTTTCTGGCTAAAGATCCAATGGGCCCAACCCAACAGTGGGTGACATTAGTCCAGCATGGACAGATGGAAAGCTGAATGACCTAATTAAATGTCTGGAGCTGCTTTCAAGCAGCTGGACTTGAACATAATGTCTGAAACTGAAATACAGAGACAGAAATGTTTAGCATGTTTTAGACGAGTGTTTACTGGAACTGAATTTTTATTGATGTATTGAAGTAATTAGGCAGAATCCGTACAACAACAACAACAACAACTGTAGGTATACTATTAAATATCCAACTTTCTCTCATATTTTATACTCTGCAGAGGGTATTACTATGACAGTTTAAAAGATGATATTCTCCCTCATCTCAAAGCATAATTGCTATTCTAAAAAACATGTGCGTTATTACACCTAGTAACATCTGTTCTGTCGTGTTCTGTCGCGTATTAAATCTAGATAGGTAAGTTACCAAAAAAAGCATGTTAATTTACTGTATGCCTTTGTATTGTACAGTTGAAAATCATTTGAATTCATTTACAGGAATGTATTGTTTAAAGCTGAGCTAATGTAACCTTTATAAGAAAAGTAAGTAGGAAGAAAAAGAAAAAATACATATCATTAATTGGTATAACAAACAAGATATAAAAGTTTATAGTTATACATCATATTGACATCTGTTTTGTGGTCAAACAAGAACTGCAATACAATACTTATACTATTTTCATGTGAATATTTATTCTGTAAACATCTTTAATTCAACCTGTGATTCTGGGTATTTATACATAAAGGTACTTATACATTTACACATAAAGCTTTTGCATGTGTGGTTTGCATTTCTTTTTTCAGGTGGAGCTCTTCTTCTCTCAGCCTGCATTTCTCAACAAACTAACCAAGGCTGCTGTGTGTGGAAGGCTGTCGTGACGCTTCCCTTGGTTCCATACTGAGTCGATTTCCCACTACACCACAGAGGCCCTGGGCTGACATGTGGTACAGAATGCTCGCAGGCTGTCATTTGTTTATATGTATGTGGCCTTTTCATCATCTTTTTGAGCCAGTCTAGTGGTGTGCCTGGATGGAAATGTCAGTTGGTCAGTTTGATCCAGGCTGAAATATCTTAACTTTTTGAATAGTTGCTGTGGAATTTTGTACAGATGTCCATCATGCACAGATAATGAATCCTGATGATTTTGGTTAGTTTTTTATTTTGCGCCACAAGCAGGTAAAAATATATACATAGCATTTATACACTGATAATCCACTGTACAACATGTATTGATATTTTTATACCGATATTCATGTTCCCCAGAGGATAAATCCTTATGACTTTGACCCCCTTTCCTCTTGCGCCACCATGAAATTGATATTTGGGGTTCAGAATTAAATATCTCAATAGCCTTTATGGTTTTGGGGTATTTTTGTTTGTTTTTTGTTTCCTCCCATGTCAGAGGCTTCCTCTTCCACCGTGTTTACATATTCCATGTTTCAGGCTCATAAAAGAAATGATACAAAAAAAAAAAAAATCCTCAGTTGCTTCATTTACAGTTAGTTGCTTGCACATGGTTGTCACATGCCACAGAATGTCATGTGAGCAAGAGAAATAAGCATTATTTATGGACCAAAACTAGCAGTGCTTAGTCATGTTGTTGTTGTTGTTCCCAAAACTGACTTAATAATTTGGTTCAAATGTTATGTTTTCTTGATTAGGGAAGTGAGATTTGAGAGAGAAGGAAAATATTGCAAGTGTTGTTTTTGACCGAAACTGGATGTGAGATCTTGATATATTACCAGTAATTTGGAATAGTTCATTTAATTACTTTTCATTGAATGTTTTATATTCAATAAAACCATCATTACGTGTTTGGATATCTAATGTGAAGTGTGCCATGGTCATCTCTTGGTGATCAGATGAAAGAAAACACATTTTCTAGAGTGTGAAGTTGAAAATTGGTCAATATTGATTTTAACACAACAGGGAGGTTAAATGATTACTTTCCTGGTGTCGGTGGGGCAACCAGACAACGGGACACATACTCTATAAGCAGAAGACAAATCACTCTGTCCCTGTCTCCCCAACAAAAGGGCAAAATTGTATTTTTTGATTGTTTATCACCTGGTTGACAAGGGCACAAGCTCTCGTGGTGTATTCATTAAAACTTTTGTAAACCATCAGACACAAAGTTAGAAGATCGTTCAGCCAAGGACGCTAAAGCCCAAACAATGTCCACAAACTCTGCTGGTAAGAGATTAATCATGTAATGGTACTCTGGCCCTGATGAACGCTTGTTTGCTGACATGTCAGCATAAAAAATACAATGGTGGCCAAAGTTTAAGCCATAGTATTGAGATTTTTCTGCTACAATTCAAGTTTATAACTCATGCATTGGTATTGTGGGAATACTTTACAATAACAGTCCTATTCAGTCTTCATGCAAAAATGCAGCATACTCCTGGTAAATTTCAGAAGGTTAGAATTTTGCTGATTGTCTTTGACTTTCTGAATGCACATTAACACCTTCCACTCCACCCATCAAGCGCGTGTATTACTTGCACCAGATAACTTCTAGTTTCAGAGAAAAGGAGCCATGCTGTAAATATAACCCAGACTTGAAATTCAATGACCTCAAAGAGTGAGTCGGACTCATTTATCAACAGACCAGCTTGAGAAGACTGCACCTGCATACTGTGGCCATAAACTCTTTTTTTTTGTGCTCCAGCAACTTCATCCCCAATCAGCAATTGTATTCACTTCCACAGTGTTAGTGTCACATAGGACAAAGCATAAAAATGTTTCCTTTTAGTAACGATGCTGTGCAACACAGTTACTGATTATCATGAAAAATGCCACAATCACAATTTCTCAGAAAACCAGCTATGACTTATTGTTTTGTTCAGTCAGAGATTAAAGGACATTTTGGGAAGTGAGCTTGAGCCATTCTTGTTGAGATAAGTTGAGAAGATTGTTAACAATTCTATAGTTTTATGGTAAATATTAAGATATCATGAGCAGCTGGTTAGCTTAGCTTAGCATAGCATAAAGAATAGAAATGGGGGGAAACAGCCTATACCAGCACCTCTGAAGTACACTAATTAACACGTTATATCTTTGTTTATTCCATGCAGTAATGGAAGTTATTTTTGACATTTTTAACAGGATGAGTAATGTTCTGGAGTCTCCTTTGGTTGCCTGGCAACAGACATAAGAGTGGTATCAATCTTATTTAAAGAAGCAAATACATTTCATACATTTACATTTGATGATGAAATATTATTTTATTTAATGAACAAAGTTCCATGCTTCAACTAGGTCACATGGCGGCACACACATTTCCATGACAACTAAGCAAAGTGGAGTTTAAGATGTTTTTCCACAAAGTACTGATTCAAAGGTCAAGAATGAACACTTGACAATTATGAATTAATCAACCTGACATTTCAGTACCATATTTGCATTATATTATTTTGCATTACACTGGCAGTTGATTAATATATTTTTAGTACAACTAAATTGTCTCTTTGCCTTGTTCTGTTATTTTACTGAATAATTTTCTTTTTCTATACTAATTATCTATGTACTATTCCATCAACCTGCCCAGGGACTACAGGTGGAAAATAGCAATCTGCTAGAACCTGGCACAATGCATATTCTCTTGTTGTACAAGATTAATGTCTTATTGTATGTTGTCCCTGTCTTGAAATAAATAAAATTACAGTTACAATTACAAAACTTGCATACAGGGATGTCAGTCAGATAATGCTGTAATTCACAAAATGCTGTGCTGCATTTGTTGCTTTTGCATATATTATATATAGTTTCACAAGCAGACAGTACACATGAACGCCATCATACTGCATGTCAAAGCAGCCACAGCAGCAACATAGGCAAAAACACTGAACTAATGCATTAAATCTACCGAGGCTCATTTAAACAGCGACATACCTGTTCGTATGAGACACCTGTCACTGTTTGCTGTTAACAGATTAACAGCTGTAAGTGGAGAATCAAGGCTGGGAGAGTACAGTGCTTTCAAACCTCCAAAAATTAGAGCAAGCTCTTGTTACTATATTTCATTACTTAAAACTATAACCAAATCACACATCCTGTTGTACTGATGACCTGAATATGTCACTATACATAGCAGTAATTGCGTGTGCGTTAAACTCAGGGTCTGTGTCACCATGTGTCGTGATGTCTTTAGTCACTTTGATTCAGTGGAACACTCTAAACTACAAAACATCTCAGTGTGCTATTGAGTGATAGATCCAACCTGCCTTGCCTTAATCGGGGTTGGAAAGAAAGTTGATTTACTATTATAGACATATTATTGATGGACAATAAATAAAAACAAACCTCTGGCACAAATAGTAGTGTACAATGCGTCATTATAAATTAATTTGACACTTTTTATTATTTTTTTTATTATTATTATTTATTATTATGCCTAATTTCGTTCTGTAGCTCCTTTAGCAACCGTACTTCCCACATCCATGCTTTCACATACAGAAAAAAAAAACACAGTCTCTATGGGAACACATGATCCATATGATGCACTCTATTATGTAACTAGGTAACTGTATAACAACAACAGTGTCTGTTATTATCACACACAGACAGAGGGAGGTTGTGCACACACACACACACACACACACACACACACACACACACACACACACAGGGTGTGTTCTGTAGATTCCCGCCCTGCTTCCTACCACACTCATCCTTTCATAATTCACTCGCATCTATTCTTACAACTGCCCGGGTCCTATCCGCTCGCCGTGGTATCACACTGACCCTCTCCGTCACAACAGTCTCCTCCCCTTCGACGCCACGCCGACCTTTCGACTGACAACAAATGTGACCAATAACGACTGGAATCCCCACCAGCTACGTAACTCGTCGGCCAATCAGAACGCCGGTGGGCGGGAATCACCGTGGGCCTGGCATTCACGTTTGGTTGCAGAGGTAAGCTCAGGATGGGATTTTATTTGAGTTTTTTTTTTTTTATTGACATGCTATTTATGATTCCCGCTGTAATTTATAGCCTCGTGCTGTATGTGCTCGTGTATGAATGTGCCTTTTAAAATAAACTCTGTTCGCTTGGTGACGCTCGTCCATTTGTGCTAGCTTAGCCAAGTGTAGCCTTCAGCCCTGCAAAGTATTCCAAGCAGAGAGAACAACGGTGATTTTCCTTTATTACAACAACTGTTCATCAATAGCGATAAATGACCGTGTTGCCAGTTCAATAACAGCCACGGTAACGCTCGCTGAAAACTTACAGAGCATCCCGGCTGCCATGAAACATATTTTTTTGTCGGTTACTACTATGTTATTGCTAAGTTGAGCGGTTGTAAGTTTGCTTTGTCTAACAATTTTGCCCGAGTCCAAACACGGGGCTTTGTCTCTGACTGTAAAAACACACGAGTTTTATTCTCATCGAGCCGTGTGTAGCTACCTCTGACATGTTTGTTTACATCTGTTTAACACTTCACCACATACTCGCTTCACTGAATGTGCATGCACCCCGCACACTCGTAAAACCGCTCAGGTAGACACGTGTGAAGGCAAGCATTTGTGCAACTTAACGCCCCAGACTTCCCCACAGACGAATTAATTGTTGTTTACATGATTGTCTGGCAATTGCAGAAAGCCTTTCCCGGCTACGCGAGCCGACTTACAGCTGAGCTGAGGAGACACAAGGACGGATACCGTACCCAACCACACCTCTCCCTCAAGGAGCCTCCTCGACTTTTGGATACTGCTCGGGGAACTATTTGGAAGCGGTCAACTTGAATTTATTCTTTAGCTTTGAACGGAATGGATTATGAAAAGACCTAAACTGGGCGGCAGAAGTGTTGCTTAAAACAAACTGTCTGGAAGAGTTTGCCAACTTTGGAGGAGATCACAACTTTCACGTTAAGTCTATCTGGAGGGGAACTAACTCCAAAGCCGAAATGGATCAAGCCAGCGGCGGGGAGGACCCGAATAAACCCTCCAAAAAGAAGTCCAACGAGGATGAGGGTAAAAACAAAAAGCTGGTATGTATTCAGGCTGCATGGCAGCAGTGTGCAGTGAACTGACACATCCTGTAATCCCACAGGCAAGGGTTAATTTCACTCTCTGCCTGAGACTGAGAAAGTTGTACTCCACCACAGTTTTAGAGTTTCACAAGAGCACTTTTTGTTTTTTTTACTCTGTGTGAAGGGTGCCTACCTGTGCCCATTAGCCTTTCTAATGGTTTTACAGATTAGTTAGACAGCATGTTGTCAGTACTGCATATCTGTTTAGTGCAGGATGAGGCTCAAATAGTTATCGATATGTTGTTATTAGTATTTGATGCAGCCCCTGCACAGAGCGGCTAATAGGTGCTCGAGTTGAGCAAAAGAGATAGTGTTTCACTGAGTGCTTCACTTTTGAAAGCACTCAGCGAGTCATGTGATTCCCCCCACCCCCCACCCCCTCATCAATACCTCTCCTGAAAGTACTTTAAAGAGCATTCTTGTTGTGACAGTTGGACTTCAGTGTGTGTGTTTTTCTTTTGGTAACGCACACACCGAGAAGAAGTTCAGTTGCGAGGTGACTCATTTCTTAGCGTGATGTACGCGTGGTTACGGGTGGTTTTATGAACGGTGTGTGAGTGTGTGTGATTGATAAAAGCTATCCTCAGTCACCCTGAACGGTGTTATCAGCGCAATAAATGACAGGATGACAGTGCATGTTTGATTAGAACTGGAAAGAGCGTCATTTGTCCATTCCTCTATATGCTCACCCTACTTGGATAGTTTTTGCAGAGGGAGGAGTGTGCTTATTTAGAAAGCAGGCAACCCTGAGCTTGTTTCATTGAAGCCCTGCTGTCATTAAGCTACTCCTGCATGCCGCTCATGCCTGGAAATGAGATCACAAGATCTGGTGATATGATGGTAGTTTTTTGGGCGGTTGCCTCTGTGTGAAGTCTTGGGCAACTCATGCACTTCTTTAATGTGTTTGTGCAAGTTACAGCTTTTCATGTGACTGTGTAAACTGTGTCTGCAAAAATGCCTTCTTTGGTAAACTGTAGCCACGGTCTTGTGTTTGCTGCCTTCCGTGGAACGTAAAGCTGCGAATCTACATCTAAATCTAAATCTGTCTGTAGTAAAGGTGATGTCACTGCGCACACACACACTGTCGGTGGCTGTAGGAAACTGGCGATTGAAAGTAATTTTCCGTGACCGATGACACGGAAAATTGGATGACATAAAAAAAAAAAACCAAAAAAAAAACTTTGGCTGCTGATCATCTTTTCTGCTTTTCCACAACTGTGAGTGTGGAAAGTTTGGCTGCTGCTGAACTTTCTGCATGATGTCACCTCTCAACAGCCAGTAATTGACTAGTAGCACTGTTGCTTCACATTGTGCCTTTCACTGTTTGTTTGTTAAAACTGGAATTGATCGAGAGTTTGGTTAGCGCCGCTGCTATCAGTAGGAGATGATAAAAAAAAAAAAAACACTGACTCATGTTTCTGTTTTCGTACAAGTGACCAAATTACCGACATAGAGACTCTCTGCTAATGACATCATTAACACCCCAGTTGTTTACTTAGGTGTGCTTTCTTGTTGCCCTGGTATGCAGTTGTCCTAAAACTGAGACACGAGGAGGAAAGCAACACAGATGCTCTGTTTCAGTTCAGGAAAAAAAGAAAAGAAAAAGAGAAGAAGAATCTTAAACTTGTAATCACTGCTTACACTTCAGCAAAATTAAAGTAAAGGGAAGTGACCATAATAACAGCCAGACAGGAAATCCCAGAGTGAAATACAGAGTGAAATGAAATGACATAAACTCCCAGAGCTATGAGGGTGTTGTCTTGAGAAATCCTAACAGCAGCTTGCAGCTCTTGAATATCCTGCCTCCCAAGTATAACTTTGTTTGCAAGGGCTGTCTGGATGACGCAAGCACTCGGCAAATCACTCATGAGATCTCTCTATAAGATCACTCCTTTTTTTCTTTTGTTCCTTGGAGTGGTCTCAGGGCCAGGACTGCTCCTTGTTGCTCAATACTGCAGGCAGAGACTGAGGACGCCTTCACTGTGGCTGTCTGTTGTAGAAATCTCAACAGAGCTTAAGACATAGTTTAGGATAGGAAGTCATTTTTCATCACTGGGTGGACCCATGATCTGTCCTTTTTGTTTTTGTCTATCGCCACGCTTTAGCTTCCCCAGTTTATATACCGTAGCTCCAGGTTTGTTTGGGGACATTTAAATAAGCTAAATTTTTACAAGCATGAAGATTACTGCATATTTGGATCAATAAAAGTGTATTCAGAATCTGTTTTCAAAGAAACATGAAAACAAAAATTGAACCTGTGTTTCTCGCGTGTTATATCGACACAAATGCTCTTTTCCATGGTTGGAAACTTACTTGTACTTTTCACCATATATGGAGCTATAGGAATACACTCCTGACGTGCAGTGTGGTTTGTCTGGATGTGGTCCAGACACAAGCATAGGGGTCATATCGATCATGAGCAGGATTAAAGTATGGGTTGTGGCTTTCACACTCAATGCTGCTAAAAAGTACTATTTGCACAGCTAATCAGAAGTCCCAGCAAAGTCAAATCAGTCTTTAGAGGAGAAACACTGAACAAGTCACTGGGCAGGATTACGTCACAGCAACACCATTCGGGCTGCGGGCCTAGAATGCAGATACTCAGCTTGGACGATGACATTAGAATAATAACAGTGTTCAGATGTAGTGATAATTCAAAACCTCTCTGTTGTTTGTAGCTATATATTTCGTCATAATGGCCTTTTCTCAGTGTTGTAAAAACACGCAATCCCATAAAACAGGCAAATGGAGTGAGGTCTTCTTAAAGGAATTCAGGGGAGCCGGTTTGACTGAAAAGGGAGACAGATCACCTTGCAGCATACCAGAGTAAAAGATGACCTCACACAGAACAGCATGGGGGAAAAGTCATACCAATGCATATGCATAATAACTGTATGAATCTGAATCACAAACTGTGTTGGTACAAGCTTATTTTAGCTCTACTATCTGCCCTGAAAACTACCCAGAGAGCTCAGTTTACAGTGCTGATTGTAACCAGACACAAGCTGTGCACAGCAAATTACTTCTAATATAAGCTGTCTACCAACCTACCAACCTGTTTAGAGCTAGCTACAGTCTGGGAAGGTAAAACTGTGTGGAAATACTTCAGCTTTGAGACAAATGACCCTGACAACCTTAAAGAAGACCAGCGAGTGTATGCTCAGATGATGTTTCAGAGCTTTATTACCAACCAAGTGCTGAACAACTTTGTCCTTTAAACGCCTGAAAAAGACTCACATCCATATCTCGTCAAAGAAGTTTAAGCTTGGCGATCACAACCCTACTGGTCCTCATACCCGTATGATGTGAAGAGGAATGATCTTGTTAAAGAGCCCTGAAGTAGGTTATCAGTTGTACTAAAGTATAAAATTCCAAGAGAATATTCATGAGAGATTTTCACGCTTCAAGTACGCATTATATTTACCAAAGGCTTTAGCACTTCAGTAAAATTGTGATTACTTTCCAGCAATCTATAACGCCGTCTTTAATGTAATACATATTTGATGATTGAACTTGTAAATCCGTAACTACAGAGCCAAAGCCCCAGTCTTTATTATTCAGGAGTGTGTTTGGTAGGTAATTTCATCCTGCAACATGATCCATCAGTCAAAAGCCTGATTTGTGTTTGTTTATCACTCTGGTTATTACTGAGGTTGTTTGCTTTTACTTTCTGTTATCTATGACAAACGGAATACAGGTGACTTGTATCTCAAAGGTCATTTGTCAGTGTTTGAGTGAGAGCGAAACTAGTCAGTGGTTTACAACATGAGACAAGTGTTTCCCCCCTTCAACGCTTCACACTCTTCTGCACGTAGAGTATATCGCAGGTGGAAGAGTTGGTCATCTTAGCGGTTTAGGTGTCAGCGAACATGTTGTCAAAATAAACAGCTTGTTTGAGATGTGAGATATCAAATACTACACAGTATGTTCATAAACACAGTTTATACTGGAGGACCTTTTTGCAGATAACTGGGATTTGCAGAAAAGAAGAAGAAACAAAAGAACACCTTTTACAAAATATTAAATTCATGTGTAGTATATGCCATTTCGGTGGCTTTGGAATCTATTGACAAGACTAAGTCAAATACAGTGAGTGTATGTAGCAGCTCAGTACCTTGCTACCTTAGGTGTGGTGCATCATTGGGACTTATGATAAGAAATAATGACAGCATATTTCATAGTCCGGCGAGGTCACATTCAAATGGGCTGTAATGAAAGTGGACAAACTGGCCAAACCAGCTGGACAGTGTATGTTATGGATGAAAAAAAAACGGGAATAGAAATGGGATCATGATGCAGTTTTGTATGTAATGCAGAGTGGGTACAGTGAGAATGAGAGGAAGATGTGCAGAGGGAAGTGTAGGTAAAATAATAACTGATATATGAAGAATAGGACACACTTTTGAACACACAATACAAGTAAGCGTCTGGTCAGTCAATGTACAGTAGCTAAATGTTACGTGACATGACGCAACAAGTAGATGCTAGGGGAAACATTACATTTTGCACGTTAGCTATGCCGTGACGAGATGTTTCAGCATTATTACCAACCAAAAGTGCTGTACATCTTTTGTCCTAGAACCACCTGAAAAGACTCACATCCATATCTCGTCAAAGAAGTTTGAGAGGTTATTAACAGCTACTATTAAAACAACGCTAAAACAACAAACAGCGTTGAACCGGTACGTGGATACCTGCATTTGTTGTTATATGTCCAATTTAACAGCAGAAATAAACAGGATTTCACAGCCTGGTACAAAAACAGCGTTAGTCTTTATATTCAGTCTGAATTTCTATTTAACTCACTCATTCAAATGATATTATGGCTTGCATTAACTTTGCAATAGCTTTGCATTATTAACAGCTTTGATTGACAGCTGGGTACCGTTCAGGTGGCTTGTTTGAGCCCCCAGGCATTATTCTGCTTGCCGCAGGTTCACCGACGTGCAATGTCTTTGCCAATTTTTAGATTAACCACGAAGTGGAAGAGGCAGGACTGTCAAGATGCCAACGGCCCGAGCCGCTTCAAATTCGACGCTTTAGAAATCTGTTGCTGATGTCACAGATACAGCGTCCATTCTTTATGCTGTTGATAGTCCAACGACAGCCTCGGCGTATCAAAAACTGAATACACCCGAGTTTAATTCAATGAAACATTTTTACCCTCATATTTGAGGTATCTTAATCTCGAGGTTAATTAAACATTAAATTCATATTTTCTTTCATGTTTATTGTGTCATTGGTGAAATTGAGTGCTTTCTGGAACCGTGTTGCAAGGAAACTTTTTTTTCCGTAGTTAAAGAAAAACTGACATCAATAAACATAAAATAACTGCCTCAAAATGAAGCAGAAGTAAATACTGGCATAGTCTCAACATTGGCATGTTGGCAGTGCATTTCCTGTCAGGTGTTATTTGAGAGTGTTTGAAATTTGTAATTAACCCTTATTAATTAAATTGGGGCATAATGATTGTAATCATGCTCGTCATTTACTTGGTCATTAAAGTAATTAAGGCTTCAGTAATGAATGGACAGTTCAGCGCAACTTTTAACAGCAGTGTGTCTAATCTGAGACCCTGGACATGGGATAACTTAGTGGGCAGGCGTGCGCTGCCACACAGTGAAAGTGTATACATACGTTTGTTTGTTAGATAATACAAATGCATTTATCATTTATTGTTTCTCATTTTAATTTTAATCACACCACAGGCTTTTTAACATTGCCAGGCCTCATAAAATGTTGTTGCCTAGAATAACCCGACTGTCTGAAATACGTAAATGACAGCTGAGAATGACAGTTCCTGCTTGGCTTTGCTTCATAAGGTAGACTGTGGTGGACTTAACAACAGGTATACATTCACTGTGTACCTAACAGGAACTACCCTTATTTTTTAGGATTTTTGTCCACATCACTCAGCTGTGCTCCAGCCTAGATTTGAAAATAGGACATTCTTGTGTTAGAATCAAGTATACTGCTAGGCAGCGGTGTTGTTAACCTTCGTGCTTTTGACAGTTTTGACAGTATCACATTGTGAATCATATTTAATGGCTCACTGTGCCACTGCTGTTGAAAGCCGTGGCATTTGAAGCTTTTGACGCTTTGATACATGAGCTTCAGGGAAGCCTCAGGGATCATTTTAGGTCATGTTAGCATGTGGTTAGTACAGGTTGTCAGCTTGTCACACTCTGGAGGCTGCTCTCGTGTTGCGTATCACCTGTTTGGTCAATCTCAAGTTTTTGTCATGTAATCTATTTTTATAGTCCTCCGCGTGCTGCATTGTACATTTTTCCACTTTTACATTACGTAATATTGAGTGAATATAACCGTAATTGTGTTTGGGAGACGTGTGAGAAACGACAGGAAACAGACCACATGTGAGCGTTTTAAAGGCATTCAGGAAGTTGGGGGAGAGGAAGCTTGGAGAGAGGAAGTGGTAAAGAAAGCTTTAGTCACACGCTGGAAAAAAAAAAAAAAAACGACAGACTCTGAGCCCTCAGCTGAAGAATGGGACATTTATTTGGTTGACTCGCATATTAAAAATGTCTGCATAAGGCGTATCTTGTGCATCAAGTCACTCAAGACTTCTCTACGTAACAATACATGAATCAGCTTGCATACAGTAGTTTGATGATTCATGAATGCAGGCTGCGTTTTGACTCAGCGACTGCAGAGTCTGATGTAGGCCGGGATGAAAGGGCTTCCCGGCTCTTTCGCTTGAAGGATTGCAAGGGGGAGCTGTCCCCTCTTGCTGAATGAAAAGAAGCGCTTGTCATCACCTCGGCTACGTTTTTTAATTTAATATTCATCAGCGTAAGTTAGAGATCTGGTTTATTTTCACACTTTTCAAGCCAGTGAAAGACGCAGACACGAGCTACAGAATGTGGCATTTGCTGTGATATACAGTGTGCCACAGATTTGCTTAGTTGCAAATGTTTCTAACCATATATGGCAAGATTAAAGTCAGCTTATCATATATTTGAATTGATTTGTTGATAAAACCTGTTCATGTAATGTGGGGCAATACGAAAAGAGGTCAGTGCAGTGCAGGACAGTGTAGTACTTCCGGATACATGTTTAATGATAAAGGCTTGATTCAGATATCATGAGTCATCTTTTTTCCGGAAAGCCTCGCATTTCAGCAGTGATAGTGTAGAACGATAGTGATAGTTTTTTTAAAAACATTTATCTGCCTAGCACTTCAGTTGCTGTTATCCGCTCGCAGCAATATAGCAGCAATATAATGAGTTCATGCTGTGCACCTGTCAACATTTAGAGGTAAGACTGGTTGAATAGATGCAGTAAATAAAAACTGGATTTTTAAATTGGAGGTAAAGTCAGAATAAAAAATGGGACCCGATAAAGCTGCAGCTCCAATCATCTTGAATTTCATAATACAATAGCCTGTTTAACACAAATGAGTTTTCTCTGTGATATCATGAGCAATTTAAGAAGATCTCTACACACTGACATATCCTCTCTCTCTCTCTCTCTCTCTCTCTCTCTCTCTCTCTCTCTCTCTCTCTCTCTCTCTCTCTCTTTTTTTTTTTTTTTACAAAGCTTAAGCCTGCGTATCATGTCAAATCCTGAAGGCTACAGCACTATAAAGTCGCTTTCAACAGAGACATATATCCAGAGGGCAGTGCTGTGCTGCTTTGCGGTCACATGGTCAGACCGCATTCAAATCTCAACTCTGCTGGCTTTTGTGTGCTTCCCCTTTTCAATAGCTGCTTTTTTAGGAAAACGTAAACAGTACCAGCACTCTCCTGAAATAATAAGACTACCACAGACACATGCCCTTTTAAAGGCACTCCAGCCCGTGCACCAGCCTTGTGCTTTCTTTATATATTTTTTTCTTCTTTTTTTAAATTAATTACATGTTCTGAAATGCCGAAACGTTGGATCTTATTGGAATGAAACAAGTGAAAGTATCACAAAGTCAAGACTGAGCATAAGAACTGAGTCAACACTGGATCCTGCCAAGACTTAATATATTTGTTTAGGAGAATGACTTGACATTCTGTTCCTGATTAAATTGTTTCTAATCCAGTTTGCTGAGAGGACAAGTGTGCCATTATGGTGAATGTGCGTGATCTTTTTGTCCTGAGATCAGAGGCTGTGTCTTCTGTTGTTAGTGTGTTAGCTTTCCACATGTGTATGCTTGTGGCACTGCCTACAGTCACAGGGCTATTTTCCCTGTGAGCCTCAACTCATGTTTGTGTTTCTAATGACAGTTTGATCAGAAAGAATCTATCATGTCCAATTCTGATTTTGGATCCCGTTAATATAACCTCCTAACTCATAACTGACACGTATCTATCATACATGATTTGTAAAGTAACTGTAATTATTTTTAATGTTGCTAACACATCTTCTATTAATGAGTTGGGTAATAAGTGTTTGTTTTTATTTTTGAATTAACATTAATTTAAATGATGAATATTTAGCAATAAACAGTAGAATGCAGTTATAAGTGGAGCCGTGTTCCAAAAACGTTTAGTCAATTATCTGGATTTACTGAGTAAAACTCCCTGAAATGTGAACAAGACTAGGACAAAACCAAGCAGGCAACCTTAGTAGCTCTGAAGTGAAGCCAATATGTGCCAAAACCACAGTTCCTCAAACTTGAGGATAGCTACAGAATGAGTCAATCTCCATAAGTCCCTATGTTAAAATGTCTATCTTCATAGCAGAAATAAACACATTTATAGCCTGGTACAAAAAATGGGTTTGGTCTGTATAACAAATTTCCCCATTCATGACAACTGTACCGAGGCTGAATTTCTATACAACTCACCTGCTTGGATTAACAGGTGGTTTGTTTGAGCACCCAAGCTTCATTCAGCTTGCCTCAAATCTGCGGATGATCCACGTTTTGCCTATTTTTAACTGTGAGTTGGCAGAGGCAGGACTGGCAAGATGGCAGCAGCCAGAGACACCACACTCTGAGCTTCACATATGGCTCTTCAGAAACCTGTGTGCGACGTCGCGGATACAACATCCATATTTATACTGTCCCTTGTCAAAACCTGTATATGGCTGGGCTGTGTAGAGGGCATTTGATTTGAGAGAGGCCTTTTTTATGAAATGAATACGATAGGAAGTGCCAGCCAATAATCTATCCACACAGGAGGTGGTAAATTCTACCTGATCCTACCTAAGGGTCACTGAAGGTTCGCTGTAAAACATCAAGTAAGTAATCCACAGCCGAGCCAATGAAAAATGAGTGATGTAAAAAGACCTGCTGGGGTTTTTACTTTGCAAAGTTATTCAGACAACTCAGCATAGGTCCTTCTTGGAACAGGCCCTTGAGCTGGAAAGATGAAAACTTCAACCAAAGTTTGAATAAAGATGAGACTCAAGGCTGTAGTGTAAATAAAAGCAGATGTTTACTGTCATTTAAGGCTCAGGAAGAATTATTTGCATAGTGTGAGAAGAAACACCGCAAGAGGGCATTTACATTTCTCTCTGGCTGTTGAAGCCAGTTGTAACACTAAATATCTAAGTAGATAAATGCTCTTCATATATAATTTGGATATGTGTCATATGAAATGCTAGGTATAAAAAGGGTCTCGGTGTGTCTTTGCTGCTCTTTTCTCTCCTTCTCTGAAAAGGGCATACTCACAGTGCAAACATAAAGATTCGTTTGATAGATTTGATCAAGAAGGATATATTTATATGCTGCTTTCATGCAGGTCTTTGGGCTGTGTTCTGCATTACCTCTCTGAGTATACAAAGAGAGCCATTGAGAAGACTTTGTAACAAGATTAATTTAGACAAATTGATTTGTTTAGACTACGTCTAATTCAGTTACTCACTTGGTATTTGGTGCTGTCTGATACCACTCCCCCAAAATTGAGCATGATATTGGCAATGCTATACATCCTATCTGATTAGACAGGGACATATTATGTCATTTTGATGTTTATGACTATGACTAGCAAACATTAGACTCTAATATAACTCCAAGAAAGTGCCATGGCCTTTACAGCTGCCAGTTAGAAGTTGGAGTTTAGTGGGGCTCAGGTGGTCCTCAGTGTAAAACAGCCTTTTGATTCCTTTCGTAACATAATGCGTACAATAAATAAAGGTTGAATAATTATTAAGGTCTGTGTTGTCAAATCTGTAATCTCATATACATTTGTCAGACTTCTGGGCAAGGCTCCACACCTTTCCCTAGTAAGATCTCTGGTGCACCCTATTGAAACATTTAAAAGCAGCAGCCGAAATATAGAAACACTTTGTAGGACGTGATTTTTTTTTTTCTTTTCATTTTTCACTTTCCCCCCCTCATTGTATTCAAACCACTTCCCTTTGCATTATGGTAAGCTGTTTTTAAGCATCACATCTATTTTTTTTCTGCTGACTGCTGTAGATGTCTGACTCGAAAAAGGCTCGAGGAGTTGAAGGTGTGTGCTCTGATCAGTGCATGTGTCTCTGCATCTTTTATGCCTTACACTGGTACGGAGCTTTAAGGTGCTTTCATGTTTACAGGCTGTGGAGAATTGGCAAACCAAATTTCCTCTGCAACTGTTTGGACAGAAAACATTTGTCTCTCACTTTTCACTTTTGTTGTCACAATAGACAAATTGTATTCAAATGCACTTCAACATCATGTGCCACTGAGGTTAGTAATGCATTGGAAATAAACAGCCCACATGGCAACATGGCATTGTAAGAACAACAGTTCAGTCCATATTATCCACTGTACAGTGCTGATGTAGGGGTTTCTAAATGTTTTTTTAGGTCATCACTCCCGACTGACGCTGCAAAGTTCCTCTGTAATCAGTTTTATGCATCAACAATGTTGGTGCATTTGTTAATTTCTCTCTAGGACATAAATCAGGATCAGTAACACCTACGTTAAATCAGATTTCATTGCTAATTAACAGTCAATGTATTTAT
This sequence comes from Nibea coibor, assembly GCA_023373845.1. NCBI lineage: Eukaryota > Metazoa > Chordata > Actinopteri > Sciaenidae > Nibea > Nibea coibor. The sequence goes on along the minus strand of CM041739.1, from coordinate 18,105,669 downwards.
CCTGACAAGTCACACATAACTCCTATACCCCTCCACATATAAAGAAACCCTGGTCATTGACTTTGCTTGTAGTTCTTTATTGCTTTTGCTGTTGTTAGGTGTAAGGTTTAAGTGCAATAAGGAAGTACTATACTTCTACTGTGCCTAACTGCTGACAGTCAGTCACTATTGCATCTGATGAGTTTAATTATAGTGTATTGTCTGTATGGGCGTAATGGTAAATACAGAGGTAGAAACCTCACCTTTCTTTCCTTCATTGATTGATACAGTTGATGAGTATGGATGTTGGATAAACTGAGTTTACCTGGGTTTACTCCCAACTATGCCCATGATTGCCTGAGGGTTGAGCAGTGTCTGTAAGATGTCTTCTCTTGCAGCTTCAGCCCTCTTGCCTTGAAATGTTAACATTTGCAATAATGAAATGTGCTTTTCTCCAGTCAATGCAACAGAAAGGAGAAATTGCATGGAATTGATGTTGCGTGGGTTTAGCACATTGGTAATTGTTACTTTTTGAAAAAAACAACAGGCGGCTTTGGATTTTATGAATTAAATGAACACTTGCAGATTTTTCACTGTGAAAAATGCAATTTAACTGCTGGGCTTCTGAAGTGTACTTACCAGTGTATGAGGCTAATTACAAAAATTGCACTTTTTTTCCTGAAATTTCTTGCAGCTCTTCCATCAGTACTGGGAAGGTTGTTTTTAATTCTCCAGGAAATGAGAATTCTGCTACATTGAAACCCGTGAGTGCTGCTAACACTTACTAGCCCGTAGCAGAACCGAACAGTTGATTAAACAGGGACACAAGGTAGTTTCATGAAGTTGCCAAGAATTGTCTGCAAGCACATTGCATTACAATTCTCAGTGCCAACCATGGCTGGCTCCAAGTAATCCTTTGTTATTATTAGAACTAATTAAAGTAAAACCTAATTTCCTTTTAAACTCGTTTTACAGAGCCGTCGTGGCTATAGATTTTATAGCGATAGTTTCCAGTGAGTTAGTTAAAATGACATCATACAGATGGTCTAGTGAAATTGGTTGGGAATAGCAGGCTTCCCATTTACGCCTGAGCCGTGGTAGCCAATTTGAAACAAAGTTAGTCCTCTGTCCGCCTTGAATGAAAATTTCTTTCATGTGGCACCTGGTGGAATTTTGTAATAAAAATAAGAGTAACGGAAGGACTTGTCTCTATGTGGGTAAACATAATATTAACATTAATTGTGGTTTGTTATATTAATTTTTAAAATTAGTGAGTGAAAGATTCATGCGGTGATGTCGGTTTATGTCCCCGAATTGACTGAAGTTGTGGGATATTGCTTTGTGTTTTCATTTTTAAGGTTCTGCGTGGAGTCATAATCATATTTGATTAAGGAGGGACCCAGAGCTAATTTGATTAGGTTATTTAGAAGAATATGCATTTGGTAATAAACATTTATTATGATGAAAAAGTTTACTTTAATAAGCGGGAGAAGCCCAGAGGACATGCAAGCTTAATTGTTAGATGTTAAATTGCGTTGTTGCGATGTTGCCAAGATAATGGGCAAGGAAAGGCCCTCAAGTCAAGGCAATTAACCAAACAGTGGTTTGATTGTTGTTAAATTGATTAGAAAATGTTTAAGTACTCCATTTGAAAATTAGCTATTGTTTCATGCAGTTTTAGATGGCAAGAGAATGCTGGGCTTAATGATACATACGCTCCGAGATAGAAATGGGAAAAGTTGTTGCTCGGGTCAAATTCTTAGTTTTACAGATGTTGTGACAACTAGCTTAGCTATATTTAAGTCCAAAAATTGTGAAACAAATGTGTAGACACGCCAGGCACAGCACTCTATGCATAATGCTACGTATGCCATGATTGTTGTCTTGACTTGAAGTAACAGCTTGGACAACACACGAAGCCTGCAGAGAGACTGACGCTTTGTTTTCCGTTGTTCATGGCTTTATCTCCCAACTGTTGATCAGCTCTTGCAGACAGAACTAGTGATAGATATGGCAGTTTGAGTGCCTGCTCCGTTTCGCCCACAGCGACAGCTGATGAAGATGCGCAGAGGGAGGTGCAGGTTAGATGCAGTCTGTTTGCTCGCCCCAGCCTCACTGGTTTCCTGATTAGACTAGTGGAGGAGTCTGCGGCTGGAGGCAGGCTTTATGGCCATCACCACCCCACATCTCCCTACTCATTAGTACTTCACAGCCTAGTGCCACAGCATATGGTAGTGTTGCTACTGCTTCCCATTTGAGGTGTGTTTCAAATGGCTGTCCCTTGCCGAGCCACAAGCCTTTGGCAGTAGACTGTCTCATTGTGTCTGAGATAAAGATAAACATCTGGAGGAAAGAGAAGTTGCGGTTCGAAGTTTGTTATATGAGCTATTGTGACATTTGTGATGCTATGATTTGGTTTGCAAGCAGGCAGATTGAAAAGTTGGGAATTTCGTCGACTGGAGTTCATAATAACAGAACGTGCCGCTGTCACTACAAGAAATGCTCTTTAGAACAATCCCAACATTGTTCAGATTGACTTGTGAAGGTGTATTATTTTTGGGATACACAAAGCCTAAACCAAGCGACACTAACTTGCATGTTTTCGGCGGGTGCCCTGAACAAGTGTGCTCATTATATCTGTGGCTGTGGGATTATAACAGCTTCATGGTACATCTTATTTTATGTGTTTATTTGGGTTTTATTTGGTGTCTGAAAGTGTGTGTGCTTGGGATGTTGACTCTTGAACACACACTTGAGTTTACATTAAAACCCTATTATTTGGTATCGCCAAGTATTGTCACATCCTACACATGTACAGTGTCCGTGACATGCTCACATCCTCATTGGAAATGAAAACAGACAAGAACAGTCAAATGCTAGCTGTTGTTCTAATCCCGTATGCCTTCTCTGGTGTATGCGAGCGCATCAGCCCAAAACTAAGATTTGGATTGTGCGAGGAAAATGAGACATTGTCCAGAGGACGCTGTACACGTGAGCGCTTCAGATGGGATACATACTGTGCACTTTGCGGTATTGTCATTTTCTGTTGGATCCTGTTTTTCACACTGTGCCCTCCCTTCAACAGAACATACACATAAAAACATTGGCTGATGATATGGTAAGGTGCTTGGTTTAATTTTGGTGTGACCAGTTCTGTTTGACATCATCTCATCTTTTGTCACAGCCTGCATGGGACCTTGAAACTGCAATATGCGGATGGATCAAATGTGTCAGAAGCAATTAAGCTGAATGAACACATTAAGCAAACAGAACATGAAAAAAACAGATCAGGCTACATGTTGCGTTGTAATGCAGTGACACCGTAAATCTGCATCGTAACACAAAGACTAAGCTTAAATCATTTCTCACTAACTTGTAGTGGTAGCCTTCTATAATGCTATGTAAATAAAAAAATGATTTGTCACGGTGCTATTATTTATTACCACGAACAAATTTTAGCCCACAGCATCTAGGCTTTTGCAAGAAGCTCATAGATCATTTAGTGTGCAATTATCAGTAGCACTTCCGATTAGATGCCTGAGGCTTTTTTAATACCCTTAGTTAACAAATAGCGTCACTTTGACACTTACAAGCTCATGCAGTATTACATTCATTTTAGGATGAATTTTAGGCATGATCTTTTTTGTCAGTACGTTTGATCCATCCTGTAATATTCCAGCAAACTTCTATCCGTGACATCATGTTTGTCTCTCTGTTTCATTTATACGTGTTCATTCATCCAGCATGCCCTGTCCATTCCATTTTACTAAAAGTGACTAACATTGACTAAGTGCATGCGGTTCATGTAGTTTTTGTTCTTTTATACTAAACCTTTCTGCATTCATACTGCATTCGTGAAAATAGCATCGACTGAAGAATACCACAAAGGACCTGAACTGAATCTCACAGATGTTGTCACAGCAAGCTCAGATTGTTATTGTATACTAAAACTATTCTAATACCATGAACACTGACCAGGTAATTCTATGGGTATGACGGTAAGTAGAATCAGTTTCATACTGTATACCACCGTGCATGTGTTAGAGGCGAGGCTGAGCGGCTTTACACATAGGTTTTCTTTACAAACAGGTTTTTTATGCTGCTAGTATGTTGAAAACGTTATCTTTATTTGTTTTGAATATTAAACATGAATAATGAACGCAACTTTTAAATTGATGATAAAAGACATGGCGATTGCCGTTGGTCCATTGTATTGGCCCAACACCAATTTTTGGGTGACCCACATTTCCACCAAAGATCCACCCCAAGATCTAAAAAGTGGTTTACCACATGGACGGGTACTCTACCACCACCTTCTGGTAAAATACTAACAAAGATGAAGACAACGCTCACCTAATAGTGACTACGACATAGACGTCGTTCTCAGAATTTAGTTTTCTGATGGCCTGAAGGTGACGCCTACATGACTATAGATGTCTTCTTCCTATTATAAAATAACCACACCGAGGCTTAATAACATGCTTGCACTGTCACTTAGTGGTTGGTCTTTGCTTTATCTACATCCTATGCAGTACAGCACCTTAAATTGTAATATTTTATAAAGCTTCACTAGAGTTTGGTGTGGTCCAACAGACTTTCAGCCAAAAGACGTCAGTGCAGCAGTGCTTTTCATCCATAGAACTTCCAAAGATTCTGGATGATCTGAAGCAGCTTTAAATTCCAGCATTTTATTTCCTATTTTTTTCTCTTTTCTTAGCAGAAATATTAAGTGTTACAAAAATGTGTTTGCTGTAAATTGTGGTGAACAGCGTTTTCTGAAAGCACAAAACAGAATAACTCTTTGATGTGTAGGAACATGAAACTCAGGTTACAGACAGTTTCTACCGTTTAAAAAAAAATCAGTTTTTCCTTCAGGGCAAATCAGCATTAGTCAAAAACACTGAGCTTTACACGTCGCGTAGTCTAAACAGGATTGTTTCTCCGCGCAGTATTTTAATATCTGAAACGTTCTGTTTTCTTTCAGCGCGATCGTATCACCAGTTTCAGGAAAACAGGGGGGAAGAAGGAGAAGCCCCTTATACAGCATCCAACAGATCCCCTCTCTACCCAGGCTGAGCTGCCTATTCCTCAGCCCCTTTTTGACGACCGCTCCATGAACCTCTCAGAAAAGGAGATCATTGACCTCTTCGAGAAGATGATGGTGAGCTTTCTGTTTCTCCTGTTGTGTTTTCCCTGCATTGGGTTATCTGTAGCGGTCCACAGCAGCTTTATTACGGCTGTCACAGAATAATAAATAATCAGCGTTCCATTATGAAGCTTAAATTGATTCATAAATCTGTGCAAAGAAGCACATGAGGAGAGAAATGGAGCTGCTGTTGTGAATGCTAGTGAAGAGGAATCTGACAAAGCATAAAGTTAAGTTTGAAAAGCATTTTTATAACAGCATATATTACCACCCACAGATCTCCATGCATCCTTTTACTGCTGATGAGATTTTTTTTTTTTAGTTAGTGAACAAAGCTTTGCCAGGCATGTAAAAAGAGAGAACGATAATGAAATGACCCTCCTAGTTTTATGCAACATCGTTTTACTATATAATCTAGTCTTGATAAAATTCTCAAGATATCGTGGTTTATAGTTCTCGTGACCAAATAAGTTTTTAAGTTTTTACCAACGTCTACCACAACCTCAGATCTAAACCCATGTTATGATGTTTACATCTTCATACTACTTCATACATATAAATAATAAATAATTCAACACACACTCATCGTAGTGTGCACGTCAGCATCTGCGTCTGCAAACAGAGCTTCTGTCGATACAGCTGTGATGACCTTTATCTGTAGCTGTGAGATAGTGTCGAAAATTGTGATTTTCTTTCACCCTTTAATTATGACCTTTAAAAAAATTAGTCCCGGCTTGAAAACCGCTGTTACGTAACTGCAGAGGTTGATTAAATATTGTGTGTGTTAAAGCCCCCTCAAAGTAATGCTTGAGAAGTGGCACACACAACTGATTCAGATTCAGAAAGCAGTGCGCAGAGCTCCCATGGTGTCACAAAGCGGTGCACTCTGATGGAGTTACAGAGGACTTCTTCCGCGATGACTGATCCTGACTAGAGTTCCAAAAGTTAAAAAAAACAAACAAAAAAAACTCACAATTTTTGATACAAAGGTTCATTTTTTGAAGCATGCACAGTGCTACAAATTATTAGCATGAATACAGCATCTAGTCAATGTTTCATTTATCCAAGGTAGACTTGAAATTAGTACAGAACTAATCGTAAAGATTAATGCATCTTACATTCAGACTTTAAGTTTTAGTGTTCCTTAGGCCACTGTCGGGAGAACACCAAACTTTGAAATTCACTTCACACTCATCTGTGGGGTCAAAGCTCTGTCACACTTGTGATTTTCTCCATTGAAATGCATTTTTGGCCTTATGTACTGCAGGATTGAAATCTAACAAAAAGCTTTCAGCCCATCTCTTTGAAGTAGGGAGCTGAATTACTCTGGCTTCATTGCATAGGTTGTGTGTACTATTGTGGATAATGTCTCTGAGCGTGTGTGTGTGCGCGTAGCACGGTGACTGCCTTTCCTTTTCTCTCATACAATGGTCTTTATTGCCAGGGCCACAGAAATGCGACCAGTGCTCCTGGTTTTCATCAGGCTACTGCTCAGTGTTTTTTTGCCTGGGTGCTCATCCCTGTCACTCAGTTCACCTCTCAATTACTATGTTTGTGCTCACAGCGGCGTGACATTAAACCCAGGCTTCAATTTGTTCACTGACAGACGACACAGAAGGCATGTTTGCTGCTCTGACATTTGACAGGCCTTGACACTCGGGGTTCAGAAGTGTAATTACAGTAATGAAATCAAAAGAAAAGGGTTATTTACTTATGTACTTTTGAAGTCAACACTATTTGCTCTCATAGCTCATGCACTCATGTAAACCTTTCTGCTGGGATGTGGCAAACACAGAAATGACAGCAGCGGGTAGTTTCTTTTGATGCTTGTAGCTTCTCTGTCTTTTTCATCTTCATCTCTCTCTCTCTTTTTTTTTTTTATGTCATACACATATACATTTTAGTTGTTGCCTTTACACCTCTTCTGTCACTGATTGTTCTCGTGGTGCTACATGCTACAGCCGAAGATGTCTAGCCCGCTTCTAATGGATGGATGACACATGCCACATTATTGAGGCCACCTGCTGTGCATTAATGGGGGGGGGGAGTGAAAGTATTTTTTCTCTGGAAAGTGGTTTACACATTGCACTGTGTATCTCAAAGCTTAATAGCACATAGCCTTATTACTGACAGGTCATCAAAGGGATCTGAGAAAATATAAGAAGAAACACTCAGTCACTGGGAAGGGAAACCCAATAAACTCTTTCTATATTTTTTAAGCTAACCACTGAAAGCAGAAGTATATTCATAAAGCTACAGGGAAAGTGAAAATGCATGAATGTTTTGTTTTGTTTTGTGTGTGTGCGCGTGTGTGTGCGCGCGCGTGTGTGTGTCCCGTTGTTGGATTTTCCAAGATGTCCACAGCTGGAATTCAGAACCCCTCATCAAAATGCACAGCAGTAAATCCGCTGATGAAATGTCCGGCATTTGCATCTCACTAAGGAGGCAGCTGTGCTGCAGTGGCAGACTTCTCCGAGAGGTTCATCCTCGGAACACAGTAGCACACGTGCGAACTAATTTCATCAGAATTCATCAGTAGGCCGTGAAACCTCTTTGCGTTGCACTGATGAAACGGACGCCCATCCCATCGGCCCGTTATTGTCTTTAAAAGGATCATTAAAGGAAAGCAGAGCTGGGATATCTGGTGGGGTCAAATACATGAACTTGTCGTCTCCATCACGGCAAATATGTCCCTGATGGTGTGACTTTGTGTCAATAGTTTCCTCATATTGGCACTTACAGTCATTGGTGCTGATGTGGACGTTAACAGTCATGGTATTTTTACCCAAATGATTCTTTTACTTGTCTGTCAGCATGAAAACCTCCAAGAGCATGACATCCTCACCGAGTATTGATCGAATTGATTTCAGTGCCAGCTCGTCTCCGTCGCCATTCTCCAGGATGTCTCGTCATTGGCGAGAGTAGCGCGCGGTATTGAGGCCGCTCGCGGACGCAGAGGACCAGCGCGAGAAGAATTTCACGTCGCAGTGCTGCTGCGGCCGGCTTGTGGTTTCACGCGCCTCTCTATGCGCCATTGTCAGGACGAACACTACTAAGTAATAAGCTTCTGTGTGTCCCTCAGCAGTTACACTCTGCACCAGGACATTAAAACCAGCCCACAGGAGAGTCGCTGTGTGTGCCCTTGCACACACGGATCAGACTTGAGGGCAGTGGACAAAATAATCGATTTGTCACAGTTGAATCAAAACACTTTTTAAAAAAAAATACAACTCCTGCTTTTCTTAGATTCACTTTTCCCCATGGCGTTGACTCTTCATATCTATTTCGGCTTCAGACGTATTTGATGGTAGCCGTTAATTGCCCTCTGTGATTTGAAGCCTGTGGCACTCTGGATTAGGCTGTGTTTGCAGCCGCATTGTGCTGCAGGAACTCGGAGTTTATGACCGTCTTATATTTTTTATAACAGGGCAGTGCCTAAGTAGAAATATAGTGACATACAGTATATTTTGTTGTTTTGGCTCTGCTCTTAACACTCATTATATTTCAAATAAAAGAACGACGATGACGTTAAAGTGCTTATTTCCTTTCTTTTAATCTAAGGATCCCTACCTCTCCATTAGAAAAACCTGCATTGTAGCACAAACTGAACACAATTTAAAGGTCAAATCAAAAGCTTAAATGAAGTCAACATAGTTGATATTTGCTTCCTAATGCCTAGCAGTTAATGACTTCTCGAAATCTACGATCCACAGATTGTAGCATTCGCTTGGTGTCTTCCGTGGTGATGCACTGCCAGCCCTGTAATGCGGCCATTTTCACATATTGCTTGTTTTGGGGTCTTTAGTGAGTGAAACACCTGCTCAGTTGGACTGAGGTGAGTCTGACTGAGTCTGCTCATTCAATAGGGATATGAAGAGCGTCAAATAGCCTTCAAGCTCAAAGTCAGCTTATTAACCTCAGCCATTGTTTCATGGTGCGCGGACTCTAAGGAAATGAAACCTTCCTACTTACTACTATAGTCTATATGCACTGTATATACGGTACAGTCCACGAGTAGTAAGATGCAGTTTTCCTACACTTTTACATAAGTAAGATAAGTGGTTAACATCAGAAAAGAGCTTGCCAGACCAATGTGAGACGACAAGATCTAGAGCATATTTCTTAGCAAGTCCACTGTCATTGATAAAAGCTCAAATCTCATCATTTCAGTTACACCAGCAGCAGAGTTGAAGATATCCTGGGACTCTTTCCATGTAGCCTGTGAGGGTATAATTAATAAAAGAGCATTAATCATTTTGGAGACTAAATGTGGAGGGCTCATTCCTTCAGTCTGCCCCCTGACAAGCTTCCCGCAGGCCCACCACTCCTACCCCTCCTACGACGTGCTCAACCCGCCACATTTCGCTTCGTTTATTGAATGCCAATTAAGCAGATAAATTAGCAGGGTTCAAAGATTAATTAAAAAACCTGCCTGTTTCCTTGGGTGAAGAAACCTGCCAATAGTAAAACTTTCGACACCCCCCTCCCCTTCTCCTCCTCCTCCTCCCCCCCCCCCGTTCCACAAAAAAGGATGTTAATGGTTTCTTGGCTCCGAGGGTATTTACTAGAGGAAATGTAGTTGGGAGAATTTAGGTCACGGTGCCCCTGGATGGGATTCCTGCCGATGCTTCACTGACAAATGAAGCAAAACAGCTTGAATGAGATTACTTGTGGCACGATATTCAAACCACTGTATTACAGTGTTCTTATTCAGAAGTGACACACTCAATTTATTAGATGAATTTTACATTAAATTGTATGGAGGGGAACCTCTGCCAAATTAGATCAACGCAACTTGAAGGAGGCATGGTTTTCTGCGCTCCCCCAGCAGAGGGCAGCATGGCTCCACAACTTTCGGCTCGCTCTCCCAAAGCCCCGAGGAGGATGTTTTTTCTCTCTGTTCATTCTAGCTGTCTCTTTGTGAGAGAGTGCTTCTGATAAACACCCCCCTCCATTCTAATCATCATGTCATTCCCTAGCTTTTAGTGCTCTGTCCGGCCTTCGCTCCATCCCCTGATGTCTCTCACATGAAAGACCTCTTTTGTGATGCAGAATTAAAGTAGCACAAAGATAATACTCCCAATAACACGCAGATACTGCCTATCCAGCCTATCTGATGTGATTGCCTGGCCTCAATAGAAGGAGTCTTGTTTGATTTTACTCTCTTGTTCAGAGTTGGGGTGTACAGCGTATATTGCGGTAGCCTTGCCACTTTTCGTTTCCTGGACTAATTATTACTGACATTATTTTCTTTTGCTGTACCTTGTGACTTCAACAAAAGAAACATAAATGGAAAAATTAATGTATTAATGTATTATTATTTTGTAGAAGGACAGGATCTGATCTAAAATGGTTCTAATGAAATAAATGTTTGAATGCAAATATGTACACTGTGTTATGTATAGAGTCTATGCCAAGTGTTGAAGATTAGGGACTGGCTATTTTTTCACGCAAATTTTCCTTTTTTCCTTTTTATAATGTTTAAAATTCTGTTTTTTTTGGGGGTTTTTTTTTGGCATTTTTAATTTGTTTTTTTGTTTTGTTGATTGCTATGCACCAGAATACCAAAGCAGATTCCTCCAAAAACCTTGGAAATAAACTTGATCCTGATTATTTTTCTTTTTAAACTTAGTCCAAAGCGTTTTGTGTAATAAGCTTGAAGTTTTGAACACTTCTCTTCAAAAGCCTGTTGTGCTACATTTGTGCAGCACCCGGTCTCTGCCATGAAATAAAATGTCTCTCCACTCTCTGTGTGCATGTAGGAGGACATGAACCTGAATGAGGAACGCAAAGCCCCTCTGCGCGGAAAGGACTTGAGCACCAAACGTGAGATGGTGGTCCAGTACATCTCAGCCACTGCCAAATCTGTAAGTGAGAGTGCAAGCCTAAGTACTCTGTCTTTATGGACTGAAGAGTGTGTGTACAGCACTGAATAATTACAGTAGATGAAGTATCATGACACTCCACACGACTGAGACGGAATGAGTTTAACCCGATCCTCTGCTTTATGGCTTGCTTTGTCATTCGTTCTTGCACAGCCTCACTCCTGTCATTGTCTCTCTCTCTCTCTCTCTCCCTCTCCACTCTTCATGCTTGAGCCCCACATCTTTGATTGCAATTTTAATTTATTTTCTTCATTGTTTTTTTTCCAAATATGCCGCAATCGTAGACTATCAGTTATAAATGGTAGTCACTCACTCACCTAATGCTACTGTAGCTGGATGGTCAGCGCTTGTGCGGTCATGTGCTTGCATGGAAATTGTTGGTTGCCCAGTTGGTACTTGCATGTGAGGTTTTTATGCCCAGCGGTGGTGTCGTGCCTCATCCTTCGGTTATCTATTATAAAAAATAAGGCTCAGTTCAACAGCTGTGCTACAGCAAAAAGCACTAAATACTAAGGTGAGAGAAAGCAAGTGTCTGAGCTCATACTGTATCTGCCACGTTATAGTCAGCTGCACCACACACTGTATCTTTGTTCTGACTGCTTAGCAAAACAACTGTTTGGGCTGCTCGTTGTTAAATATAGATTTGGGGCTATGTTGTCTCCCCGTGTCCCATTCTATTAAAGAATCACTCTCAGTCCAAAAACAGCAGTGAAAAGCAAAGCGTGCTAAATGTAATCTATGAATATAAGATGAATTCTCACACCCTCCTTTGAAGTTATGGCTAACCTTTTTAGGTGAAATTCACATCAGCGTCGGGGGGGGGGGAGCGATTTCTGAGCCCATTGCTTCCCGAACCTGGTAGCTCTCTCTTGACATCATCATTTATTACCTTCCTCATTGTTATGGTAATTAACTGGCATTATTGATAATGATGATTATCCGAGATGATTGAATTCCTCACAGGGCCCATTATGCTTTGTGAGCACTGATATTTTATTCAAATGAATAACGTAATCTGTGTAGTCAAAGGACAGAGGACAAAATGTGATGTCTGTCAGCACCCTGCTATCACATTTAATAGGACTGAAGGAGGAGGATGGCTGAATGTCAGTGACGATGTGTCTATGGCTGTGCATACACAGATTTATGCATGTGCGCATACAGTTACACTAGAACACCTTTACATGTGCAGGCCCTTTCAAACACTAATAATACATAACTGACAAGGGAGACGTAGCTTGACCTTAATGGTTTCAGGCACATGCGTGCACGATTCTGGTCATAATATCATCTACCAATGCTCCTTCGCATTGAGAGACACCATATACACAAACACTGGCAGAACTAGGAGAAGCACAGGAGCAGGGCATTTATTTTGGTCTTTACAAACATATTAGGCAGTTGCTACAAATAATGCAAACAAGCTATAACAACTGTTTTGCAATAACCTCTCCTAAATTTTGCAATCCAATCCGGAGCCTTAATGAACCATTTTCAGTTGCTTTAGAACTAAATAATTATTTTATTTTCTCTTTTAGCAGATTTTTATGCTTGCTTTTAACAACTTCACACCATACCTAATTGAATATATTTTGAATTTTGAATATATTGATTTCTGTCTCAAACTAAATTGATATCCTTTGGTCTTTTTAGGTCTCGGTCGATGTTCAGAGGGGAAATGTATTGATATAAATCTGAGTAACACTGATGCATTCTAGCCTCAGCCTGCGAGAACGTTCTCAGAGCTGCCTTCCAGTGATCCTGTGCTCACACATTACAGATTCTCACCAGACACATCAGATGTATGACGCTTGTTTACATTTTTAGACGGCGGAGTTGGCCTTTGGAAGGCAGGTTTCGTGACTGCTTGCACCTCTAAGTTGCTGCTTTGTTTTTGAACAAAAACAATCCAGTTTTTTTTTAATCCCCACCACACCTATGCACGTATGAGCCTCTATATGTTAGGGATCACACAACTAAAATGAATTTCTCTTGCAGGGTTAGCCAGATAGTTGAGCCTGATGAGCATGCAGTGTGGACCAAATGACAATATGTTGCATTGCAAAATGTAAACGGTGGTTAATGTCGGAGTGGTGCATTTTGGATGCGCTGGGATGTCTGGTGTCTTTTCCTTTTGCTGTGGTGCATTCACTGTTGATGGGACTCTTTTTCTACCAAAGATGTATGCCGCCTTGGGAGATTGGAGTTTTGGGGCTTTGGAATCACTTCACAGACATTCATTGTTTCCTGTTTGTTTTTCTAAATGGTATCATAAGGGCCCAGTAGAACGCTTGACAAAATAGTAATTTTTGATATTGATCTTCCAGGAGCATCCTTTTTTAAACCATTATTTTATTGTCGGTATAGAATTACAAGTGGGACATTCATGAATGTCACCAGCTACCCTACGACAGCACGACGCTCAAATTTGTGTGTTTAGATTTGGACAGCACTATTTCTTTCTTAACCTACAGCTATTAAAGAGGAGAGTGGCTTAAAATTCTTTGGAGTGCTGTAGCTTTTTTTTTTTTGTAAATCAGTAAATATTGGTGGAACAAGAAATATCCTCTCGTATTGTGTGGCTTTTTTGTCTGTCACTACAGACCTGCTCAATTGAGCGAGGGCTTTAGTGCCCAACAAAAAAAACAACCTTAGTTTTTTCTCTAACAAAAAAAAAAGCAAAAACGTAAGCACCTTAAATTCAATAGCTTGAGGTGCTTGAGGTTTTCTTTCACTTTGTGCAACTTTGTTGTGTGTATATTCATCATTCCCGCTTGTTGCTTTACCACAGACTATTTCTATAAAGCGATACAGCTTCAAAGGATTGATAGTATTAGAAAAGGCTGATTGTTACTTTGTTTACTCTTGTAAAATATGTCTTTCAAAGGAAAGCCAAAGCGTTTTGCCTCCCTGTCTTTTCAAGGGATAATTGTACATTGACCCTGATCATTTGAATATGATCTGTGATTCAGTGGAATCCGGCTCTCCTTTTGTGGAAGTGTGTCAGTGGATGTCTTTGACCATCAGCTTTGCATGAACAGTTGCCTTTCTCTCTCTCACCTCTCATTTCTTGTCCTTTCTTCTCTCTTATAAATGCGTGCCGACATCATTAAAACTGCCAAAATTCCTTTTACACTAATACAATCACTTATTTCTCAGAGATCGACTTGGCTCCTGACAGTGAATGTTTTTCTGTTTCATTTCAAACGTGCTGTGTCTCTGTGTGATGCAGGAAGGGTGTGAAGGCAGGGTCTTGTAAGGGGGGAATGTCCACGGTTAATTTTGCAGCTTTATTCAAATATTGGTTTGTGTGATGTGACCATTAACGTGCCACCTTCTTCTTTTAATGGAGTCTGACATTTGCTGTGTTAATGTAATTAGAATATCTGTCTTGAAAAAAGGGGTTGTAATGGCTACATTTGCACTGAGAAGAAAATTCATACACTTATGCACAGTGACTTGTTCTTAGTTTATTTTTAGTATAGTATGATAGATTTCACTGGGTAGTAATACATCAGCAGTACTCAAATTATTAGTGGGCTCTGAACCTAAAGGAGTTTTGCCCTTGTTTTATTGAGAACAAGGAGTTAGATTGTATTGAAAACACCAACTTATTGTTAGTGAAACTGTGCTTGTCCCCCTCGAGCTCCTCCCTGACTGTGCCTGTGCACCCTCAAGATAGTGTCTGTTATTTTGGTCAAACCACTCTAAAACAAGATTCAAAAATATGTATCCAGTGTCGTAGGCATCAACATCTGTGGAAAATATCTAAGCTGTGAGTTGCATCAGTGTGACTCATTTCAAGGAGTCTAGGCTGCAGTATTCCGATAAAATATCCCCCAGTGTTAGACAGTGACACGCCGCATTCACTGGAGAGCGATGTGGATACACCGTATGATTAGAAAGTGGTATGTGCGTGATCAGGTGGTGGCACGTGTAAGACGGACTTTATGGCTGTCATAAACTCTTGGTAGAAGAACGGGGAGGGGAAATCAAGCATCAAATGGCCACAGACTTGGAGAGTTTGAAAGTGACAATAAAAGAAATGGAAAGGGAGATTAGAGGAGATGAAAGGAGGGGGAGAGAACGGGAGGGAGTGAAAACAGGAGAGCAAAAAGGAGGTAAAAGAGGAGGAGAGCTGGGCACGTCCTGTAACTTTGTGCAATCAAAATACGTTTCCCCGGGAAACGCGTGGCAGAGAAAGAAGAACTCAGTCACAGTATAGCATACATTTACTCAGCTGACAGGCACCCTCCTACTGAGAAACAAACCCCACAGTTGCAGTAATAAAAACCGCTACTGCTACCTGCCACTATTGACAGATAACAAGGTTAAACTTCAAGAACAGTGCTCGCTGAACGGGCTCAACCTATCTCTGCCACATATAGTTGACACCTGAAGCCCGACGTTAATGGCAGCTGATTGATATCGGCCCAAGGAGACACTGCAGCCTCTCCGTGCACACGAGCCGCCGTTCGTTCTCAGGAGCGAACCCGTGAATGCTAGTCAGCGAAGGACAGCTCACCAGGCCTTTTGATTCATCGCTTCCACAGTTGTCGTTGCCGTGTATCGACGGCACCTTTGCTTTGCGAATCCTTTTGTCCCGATGTTTCCATTTGTCCACATTTTCCCGTGTAATTAACAACTTGAAAATTGGAAAATTACAGCCGCCAAAACACAGACATTATCTTCAGTATGCGCCCATAATTATAAAAAAAAGTTCTCTTGTTGGCTTTGAAACATTTTTGTTATCTAGTGTGTGCTATAATTGTGTGAAGAATGTTTGTGATGTCACACAAGTTACGCTAAAGCCTCAACGTGTAATGGAGAGTGTTCTCTGGCCTACTAATGATTGTGCTGTTTGTGTCTTTTTGCACATTAACCTTCTCCGCTGATCGCTGCATGCAGATAACTGGGAGCAAAGTTGCGGTAAGTAGCCCATTATTTATTTGGCTTCTGAATCTTATTCCTTCTATGTTTCTGTCTCCATTCACCCCCATTCAAACACACATCACACACACACACACACACACACACACACACGCGCGCTCACGCCCACACACCCCACACGCATCTATCTTCTTTTGGAAGGATGTCGAGGAGCATGTTCCAAACTGTGCAAGTGAGGTCATTTTTATGGCTTGGATTTTTATTTTCAGCCCCGATATTGCTAATGGGCTGTAATTTGGAAAGGCTATAAATTGCCAACACAATTCCTGCATGTAAATGGTAGCACTTTCAAATGAGGGATTTTGAAATTATACAGCCCGAAAATGAACTAGGAGGCCTTTTGTTGGTTTTTGCTGTTTCCTCCTTTGAAATAGATGGCAGCGAAACACCTATTAGCATTTGAATATTGTAATACCAACAAAGAGCGATGGCTTTTACACAAATACTCATCATCTGCACATGTTGCATCTAAATGGTTTTAACCGCGTGCGTGTCTGAGACGACGCATACGGAGAATATACAGTTTATCAGTTAATAAGGCTTTGTGCGCATTCACACACAGGCCGTACATACACACTTAACTGAGATGAAATGATATCAAGTGCAACAGAAATATTGGACTATATTATTTAGTGAAAGTCTTCAAGGCCATAAATTTGAATTTGCTGTCAAGAATTCTGTCTCCCCTTGAAAGAAATTAAGGAACGGGACTGTTTTCTTATGAATACATGTTTATTGTTTTCATCACAGAAGGTTGAGGTAATCTTTTAGTGTTGGATATACTTTTTACTTTGTCTATACAATAACATAACACTTGTCTATTTTCTCTCTAAAGATCCGATAATGTAGCACCCTGCTGCCTTTTTTAAGGATTGGGTACTGTGTTTTTTGTGCTCATAGAAAAAAAAGATGAAAAGCTCCGTTATTGGGTTAGAAAGTGTTGAATTGTCACTTCAAATGGTATTTCATTGCTATTGAGAGCTTCGTAAGGATTAAGAGGACCGTAGAGCTTAACAGGAACACAGGCAGGTAAAGCAGGACTGTGTGACCTGGCCTCTGCTCTGCCCATGCTCTCAGACAAACCTGGCTCTTTGAGGCATTTTACACAGACATTTTATATCGATTGCATTCTCTCATTCTTTGTCAAACTGTCCTTTTGTGCTTGGTTATTTCTGTGGGAAGAGTGGGTTTTTGGCCTGGCCTGTATAGACGTGGATGAAGTAGCTCTCGATCAGGAGCAATGGCCACATTGTGTTCAGTAAATGGAATATGACAGATTTACCCCAGCTGCTGACTGCTGCTGACTGCTGCTGACTGCTCCTCTGAGATGTGAAGGCCTACTTTCAGAAGCTCTACAAACCGTGTCAAAAGATGCCCGAAATGCTGGTTATCAAGAAGTTTCTTCCAACTCGAGAGCATACTTAAACACTTGTTCTGACCCTTCGTAACCTCCGTGTCAATCCTGCAGCAGTAGCTCACAGATACGGCTAGCATGCTGAAAGCTATGAGCGATGAGAAGAGCCCTACTGAAAGAGGAAGAGAGTGAAAATAGAGAGAACGTTTAGCCTGGTTAGCCGTTCCCTGGTTAGGGAGCACGCTACTGTAACTCCTTTGTCTCAGGCATAAAATCTCTCTGGCACTTTCCCATCTCCCAACGGAGAAAGAGGTGGGAATAGGACTGTGTGAACTGGCTTTAATCCAGTGTGACCAGCGTGTTAGTGTGCAGCCTCGTGTGCTCTCTCCACCTCCTTAAGCAAGATTGAGAGAAATATGAGCAGCACACGTACCTGGGTAACAGCATGCCTGCAGGTAGACTCGAACTATCCAGACGGACCAGACATCTCTTCTTTTGCGGTGTGCCGCAGTTGCCTATTGACCACTACAACGGCTTTATAGCATCAGTCTCTGTAAAGATCGGCCTGATTTACATCACATGTCAAGGGCCACGTTGTAACAATCCATCAATGACTCCTGCAGCGTTACTGTGAAAGTAGACTTCCGCCTCTCTGCACCGCCATTGACAGGCTCGGATGGAATGCTGCTGAGACTGTAAGAGTGTGCGCACACCAGTCAGGAAAAAAAAGGGTGTGCGGCTCCGTGCGCGTTGAAAAGCAGCACTCTCCAGACCACAGGGAGGTGATCGATATCTGTATGAGTGGACAGATGACTGCTTATTTCCATGGTAACATGCTGGTCAGCTCTGAGATGTCAGGCGGTGATGGTTAGTGCAGTTGTGTAAACATGTATATCTCTGTGTATAGCTGTCAGTATGCGGGTTTGACCAAAGAGCCGAAAACACCTCAGACCAGCGAGAACAGATCAGATGAGGGTTTATTGTCTGCGCTCTAGCTGATCTAGTTTTTATAGAGGAAGGGTTTTAGTTTTCTGCACAGTTAGAAAATGCTGGTCTTTTCATTTCATGGGGGCTAAGGGCATGTTTTTAACATCGACCTTTTCCTTGGGTGTGTATAGTTGTATGGCTGATGATGAAATCTAGCATTTGTATGTGATTGAATGCACTTTAGAATCATACAAGGTCACTTATTTTCATTAACTGAATCTAAGAAAAGTGCTCTCCGTGGCTATATACTGTATTTGACAGCATTTCAAATTAAAAGCTGTTTTTGTGTGTGACGAGCATTGAACCTTGAAATGTTTTCCTCATTATCAAATTGAGAGGAAATATTTAACTTACCTGCGGTGAATATAAGGCATTTGTATCACGCTTTCTTTTTTCTTTCTTTTTGCTGCAGTATATGTACAGATATATGTTCACATGTACTACAGCTGCAGTTATTTCTTACTAATCGATTTATCATTTATCGTTCTAGATAAACAAAATATTTCATGACAGTGACAGACTCAAGTTATTTTCAACATCATAAAACAGACAGGAGCAGGAAAAATCCTTACATTTGAGAAACCACGGGCTACATTTTTCCAGTGAAATGAATGACCTTGACATGCATTTATGTTGCTTGATTGGTTGATTCTGTATTTAGCCAAGGTGAATTACCTATTTGTAACTGCTGATGGTTTACTGAATATAAGATGAAACTATAGATATGGCCAGAGGACTGCAAAGCATCCAGATGGGGAACCATAGAGACAGAAAGAGAGAGTTGCATGAATATGAGGACATGCAGACATCTGGCTCCTCTTTAACTCCAATCAAGTGCTTGTTCACTGTGCCAGGAGTGCTTACGAAGGACCTTTTTTTTAAAAAAAAAAAAAAAAAAAAAAAAAAAAAAGAGAGAGAAAAGAAATATGGTGAGCCTGAAAAGAAATCAAGGCACCCTCCCTTCTTCATTCTTCTCTTTACCTGTTTAATCCACATGCCTCAAAAGAGTGTTTTGTTTCAAGCGAGCTATTAAACCGGGTGCTGAGGGTTGAGCAGATTTGATGTGGCAAATGTCCTTGGTGCTTTAAAAGAACGGCAATGAAAAATTAATCAATAGCATGCGCCTTCCATGCCCTGAGCCAGTGTTCACCATAGATTCTATCTTAAATTAAGATCAAGGAAACATGCTCTGGAGGGGACTGTTTGAATAAGATGTTTCTTTGATTGGCTGAAAGCATCTTTTAGAGTTCATTTGATGGACATAAAAAGTTGTCCGGGAGTGAGATGAGGAAGGATTTATTTGACAAACTACAGGTGAATAGCTTATCTGCGAATCTGTAGCTCTTTTCTTTTTTTTAATGAAAATCTTATTCAAATGCCTTAGTTCCTTTAGTTCCTTTTCTAAGAATCATAGAGAAATTATATTTCCAGTTCCCTTCCTTCACTGGGAGCTTTGAGTGCGTGGTCGCATGTATAATAGTAACTCCATGCTCCTACTAAATACCAAAAATATGGGCACTTCAAAACATCGCTCTGCAAGGCCACTAGTGGTCCAGAATTCCTCAGAGGGCCATAACATTTTATTCACAACCTCCATTGTAGAGTTTTGGGAACACAGGCCTGTGGTTGGACTCAAATACAAATGTATGAGATGACTTATGTCAAAGAGTTTAGAAAAGCTTTCAGCTTTTGAAAGGCCTCTGCTCCTTGCCACAGTCAATATAGCACTTGCCAGAGTCTTGACTTCACTTTCTCGACAACTGAAGTGGAGAGGCTGTAAAAAGGGTATGTCAATCAGGTCTTGGGTATTTAAACCTTTGAAACAGTATAACAAATCTCCACAAAGGTCATGTGATCTGTAGAAATGTAGAATTAGTTAAAGAAGGCGAAACCACTCGCTTCCCTGTATCTGTGGGAAAAGTCTCAAAAATCATGACAGCACGTGACGCGCTTAGAACCATTCCCATGGCAATTTGTGCCCAAGTTAAATATGCAGAGGAAAAGGAGTCACAAACAAAGCAAACAGACTACAACAGAGCATAAACATACACAGTACACACAGGGGTTACAGACATTTGAAATTTGCCCCACTTTCCCCCATCTTTTGAAAAGGTACATGCTGTTTTTGCTGTTGGCCTGTGGTGGACAGTTGGTTGGTTGGCCAAAAGGAAGCGCAACACTGTAGTGGATAGGATGTTTATTCTCTGGTCACTTGTAACACATGTTCATCATTTCTTCGTTTCGAGTGTTTCTTTTTATCCCTGTACGTAGTCATCAGAGCAACACTTCATACTGTGAGGACCATGAGTCATAGCTGTCACAGCTGGCCAACCAGGATGACAACAATCAAAAACAATTAAAAATTACAATGTTAGTATAATGCTTGTACAATGGACTAATAGTATTTAAGGACTATTACTCCTCTCTCTAAATATTCTGCGAACTCATACTGAATGTTGGACAGAAGCTTGAATGATTGCATCCGTTTCTGTCTTACCCACTCTCGAACACATACATGAAATCTAACATTTGAAGGTGAAGGATGGATATATCAGTACACTCTGTGAATTAGCTTGTTCATAATGTAGTAGCTTGGGTCGCATTTGTCATGTTATGTTGAACTTTACATACGATTCATCAATTATTGTTGCTAGTTTCTGCCGAATGGCTTCAAGTCTTCAGGCGTTCATGCTCGGATTGACCTTTGCGGGCTGTGGAAGAAGCAAAGGTTTAGCTGTGACAGAGGGTGGGCTGTGTGGGAAGGATTAAGTCAACACAAGCTCCCGCTGGGGATGAGAAAAAGAGGTTACTTCTCTATCAGCGTTTTGTCTTCTTTTGCTTTTCCCCAGTTTTTGTCTTTTCATTTCTGTCCGTCTCGGCTACCTTTTATCCTTCTTCCCTTCTCCCCTCAAACATCTCCCCTCTATACGACGTATGTCTTTTCAAAGGGAGAAACAATCACTCCTTTTCAATCAGAAGGGGAGAGCTGGATCTCGTTATTCTGAAGAGAACATGAAAGGCTGAAGTGGTCACAGTATGCTGATATTGGATTGAACAGTGGCTATGGCAGTGCTTTATAGTCTCGCTGTATTTGTGTGTCGGTGTGTGCACGTTCTCGTGTGTCTGTGTGTGGTAAGTAGCACTGCTTTTGTCAATGCTCCTCTAATAGATGGATATTGGATAGGATATTACAGCCCTGGATTTAGATATTGCAGAGGAGAGAAATAGTATGACACAGTGTTTTAGAGAGAATGAGGGAAGGGGGGGAAAAATAGAAATCTTAGTTCTGTTGATTGCATATCTGTGGATTTTATGTACTGTATGCACATCCCCACATCAGTGATGGAGCTTGTGAATACTGGCTATGCTCTCAGTTGTACATCTCTCCCCCACAGCTCTGTCACACACTCAACGGCACTGTCGGCATGCTCAGCCCGGCGGGAGGCTCCTGCAGGGCTGCATTAGGCTCCATAAACTTTATAGCATATTTTTACAACCCGCCTCTCTGTATGCATCCACCATCACATCCTATCGCATCTGCTTTAACTGTTCACACAGCTGTGAAATTCCGTGTATCCCCATGTTTTATGGTTGCCTGCTCCTCCAGTCACTCCCGATTTCTTTATTTGCTTCTTTGGCTTTTTGATATCCTTCTCTACATCTGTGTATATTTAGTAAGTTTTTTTTCCCCTCCCTTCGGTTGATGGAGTTGTCTGCTCTTCCCACTTGTGATCGTGCAGTGGGTGATATGATAATGCACTTCTGTTCATAACCTAGCTAGGCTCTCTCTTCTTGTGCGTTTCTAGTCCTCCCGATTGCAGACTTCAGGCCGACCGCATGTAGTCTTTTTCAGCGCGGGCAGTGTCCACAACAGCACATGCGTGGACCCGCTGATTTCTATCTCTGTTTCACAACTGTCACACTGCAAGAACCGTCGAGGACAAAAAGGACAAAGAGAGGCAGCTTGTTGACAGGGACCTGTGGTTAAACATGAGAGGGAACCAAAGTTGTTGTGGCTGTCATGTTTGGAGAGTCACATTGATGGCCTGTTTATAATCCCCCCCCTACTTTTGCAGTAAGCCCACCAGGCCCTGTGGGAGCGCCTTACTGCTCAGCCAACTAGTCCACTCAGCACAACAGAGTGCTAACAAGGTATAGTCTCTGCCTATCAGCTACAGTGCTTTCATAGCACTGTCATACTTGGACGCACAAGAGTAAAGCCACATAATCGCCTCATCAAGAGCCAGGTTCCCCCCATTCCCCAGACAACTCTCTGCCGTAATGATTGGTGACATGATCAAGGCCAGATCACTTGCTGTGTTATTGTCTGGCTTGCAGTTTCCTTTCTAAGGGTGCTCAGGAGAGATGGGCTACAGTTTTAAAATGTCAGCCATCAAGCTGTATCACTTTAGTTGTTTACCAGTAGCATGCAGCTGGTCGGTTGGCCGTTCCCCTTTAGTGAATGAATAAATGCCTGAATAAACGAGTATAGATATACTAGTGTGCCAGATATCGAGTCTCAGGCTGCTGCGACTTAATTTAAGCTTAGTTAGTAAAGGGTAGGTTAGCTGCATCAGTGAAAGAGAGCTCTATCCTGACTAATTTGGCAGTGCTTTGTCTTCATGCATGGTGGAAACTGCTCACAGCTTTTTTGAAATTAAGTGGTCTCCCTTTCCTTTCCTTTCCTTTCCTTTCCTTTCCTCTCCTTTCCTTTCCTTTCCTTTTCATTGTTCCTTGGCAAAACTTTGTCTACATGAATTAAATGAAAGATGCCGTATAGCCAGTAGCTGCTCCTGCACGGTCATGGTCCGCCTCTACTCAGACAGAGGTGGGAACAGCTGCCGTTCTGCAGCCAGTACTGTAGTACTAAAGGCCAGCACTTGGTGGCAGTGGGTGCCCACTGTATAGGCCAGTTGGTGCAATGCATAGGGGCTAAAAAGCCACATTGTTGCTATGGAATTGACCTAATGGGTTTCTCGCAGCCCACGTAACACACTGCTATGTGTGCCACTAATGCCATTTGTTAGACGTCTGATCTTTAAAGGGGAGAATAACTGTGAAATGGCACAACAGCATTGAAATTGGTCGGTCTTCTCTGATCAATACTTTCACCCTCCTACTGTAGAGCAAAAGGAAAAAAGAAGAATGAACATCAGATGTATCATCATTATCTTTCCTGTGTACAGATTCAAAATAGAGACCGCCTCTGACACGGTCGACGGCAGCCATATTTATTTATTTATTTATTCTTTTGCCTTTTAACGCTTCACTTGCACGATTGGGTCCAGCACGAAAGCACGTCTTACCTGACCTGTTATCGACAGGAACCGCTGTATTGACCGTATTTTATGCAGTCAGAGATGAATTATTAATTAGATCAGCCTCACGCTGATGAACAAATGCAGTCCCTTACCAACAATACATCAGTTCTGCTTACAGTTTCACACCACTGATACGACTGTCTTTCCCCCTGGTTTATAATTTGTAATTTCATTTTTTTTGCACAATTTAAAAAATACACAAAACTGCCAAAGGTTGATAATATACAGTGCAGGGAGAGGTAGAAAACCCAGTGAGCTTATTTGAAGCCTCCACCACCTGGTTCTCTCTGTATATCCCTCTTATGTATTATTCCAGCAGTCTGACATCACATCCCTCTGAGATATGAACATGAAATCTCTGTCTCTTTTCTCAACCCACTTCTCCACTCGAGACATATTTACTTATTGACACATCTCGAGCTCTTGACATGACACAGATTCTTGGCCACATGTGTTCTGCTGTAACATGGCCTCGCTTGGGTATGGCTTTCATTTACGGTCCAGGATGTCTTCCAGTATAGACACCGGTGACAGAGAGTGGCGGAAAGGCACATCTTAGCTCCCACACACACACACACACACACACACACACACACACACACATGCTGGGCTCACTATTTCTACTTCCTCCACCTTGTCATTCGGCTCAGGTGCCCTCACTAACATACCGCATCAATTTTTAATGCACAGCCATATGGTGGTCTTGTTTTTCTCCAGGTAATGTGCCAAATAAATATGAGTAAAATAAAGAATGAAAAAAAGTTCACCCCGACTGATGTTTTCACGTGTCGTAAAAGCTTTTGGCTCCATCAATTGGTGGTCAAAATGCATCAAGCACTTCTTTAGAATGGGGCCAATTACTAGATATTGGCCTGAGGCTGATTTGATGGCAGATGTATGGTGTTCGAAATGATGATGTCCTTGATGTTGGCTATACACCCAGCATGTGAGGTGACATCCAATCACATTGAGATCGCTGACCTGTCTCTTTATGTCCTGAGTGCTCTTGAGAGATGATCTTTTTAATGATTGGGTGAATGTCTTCTTCTTCACACCTGAGATGCTTGCCTTGAATCAAACACGGTTTGTCACGGAATGTGATAAAAACACAAGACCTTACAATGTAGACCCCTGATGTGTATAATTACACAGTCATTTAATAAGACAAGCAGCAAATTCAGTGTCATGTGTGAGGTGTTTTTCTTCTTTCCTGTCAAGATTTCCCATGTTAGCTTTCAGTTGGCTGTCTCTCTGCTGCCGACGGGTGTTGTTTGCTAGATTGTTTGTGTGTCACCTCACATGTCTCTCTGTGAGGAGGAGGAATTTGCTACCACAAAAGAATGAAATTGAGAGGGAAAAAGTTCCTTCCAAGCCCTGTAAGTAGAACAAAAGAACAGGAAAAAAAAATCTTGATGTTATTATGCCGGCAACATCTTCTGAGCTTCTGATATAAATGAACTAAGGGTTCTAAAATTGTCATTTGAATTATGCCTTTCATCTCCCCATGGTTTTTAGCGAAGCAGTTCAGCCCAAGTCTCTAGTGAATGTTTTTTCTTCCCCTGTTTGCATTTCTGAACAAGCGCCGTAACTGTAATGAATTCTATTATTTTAAAACCAATTACTGTTAGTTGGGAGCCTTTTCACCGTTGTTGTCATGCTCTCTGAGGAATAGTGCTGTAGCAGTGTCGACTACGCTCAAACCTGATGGTATTTCTTCCTATTTCCCTAACCACCCATACTAATGTAGTTTTCTGGTGTTACCATACAGCATCCCCTCCATTCAGTGTTCACATGAAGTAGAAATTTAGAAATCAGAGCAATGAAGGATTCGTTACCTCCGCCAAGGAGGTTATGCTTTCAGTGCCGTTTGTTTGTTTGTCTGTCTGTCAGCAGGATTATGGAAAATCTACCAGCCCAATTTTCATAAAACATGGAGGAAGGCATAAACCAAGGAAGAACCCATTAAATGGTGTGTCATGGGGTGCATATACAAATTATTTTTCACTTTCAAAAAGCAACATTATGAACAATTTGGCATGTTGTTGCCATTTGGTGCTCCCGGTCTTAGTTTGGCTGTGTTAGCAAAGTTTTTAGTTTTTCAAACATCAAACAAGTGCAACAACGCAAAACATAGCAAGTCAGCTAATTACTTACCAGTCCAACAGCCCAGCTCAGCATCTGTCTTGCAGCCTTTAAGTTGACCAATTTTTCGGCAATGACTAAAAGCCAGTCTAAGACTTTTGTCTGTTGGGTTCTTACTTGGACACTCTCTGATATTCTCTTCTTAGCTTCTGATGTTTTCCTCTTGGGTCTCTTCGCCTCTGCCATTAGCCGTGTCTACAGAAGTTGCTGAGACTGTTTACATTGCTTGCTTGCCCAGTTCTGGTTCTGGCATGACACTGGGGCTGCTCTTCTTCAGCAACCATTCCTCCATCCCAGTCTTGAAAACTTTCTCCTCCTAGCTGTCCAAAGCTCCAACAACAACACTCCCTTAGTGCTTTGACTAGCTAGTCTTGGGGCAGTACAGCTAAGCTAACTCACTGATTGCAACTTCATCTCATATCAAACTTCACTGCTAATCATAAGATAATTAATTACAGAGAGTTGAGACTGGGTTGTAAAACATCATCCCGTTTTACCAAAATCACTGAAATACTTGGTGGTTTGTGTGGTAAAGGATTCCGAACTACTTGACAAGTTACATCGTGCAAGAACAGCCAGACACTGTGCAGAGTGGGAGACAATTTATTCTACTATGTCAGTGTGGCATCAAAATGAGTAAAAATGGTCAAAAGGTAGAAAGTTACATAATGTTACTTTAACTTTACGAGATAGGTAAGTTGTAATACAGATGAATATAGTTGGTGCGTTTGCAGCAATAGAATAGAAGCCTGGATCGCTGGCCTTGGTGGTGGTATTCTTGTTTGTTTGGTATGCATTGTGTTGAATACTACTTAATGTAATAAGTTGAATACTCTAGAAGCCAAAGCTGTCTTTGAATGAGAAAGAATTCAAAATAAAGCATGGGAAATACACTGTACCCCATGTTTTCTTTTCTTTCTTGGATTTTTCATAATGTTTTATATTTTAACTGATTTAAGCTGAGGTTTTTTACTTCACAAAAGGGCAGATCTCACTGTATTTTTATCTAATATCTGTTTTCCATCATAAGCAGTAAAAACAAATTTTGGCACCATAGGAAAAAATGCCCAAAGGGCTATAAAATGTAATGCCATATTGATTATCATTAAATATTTTTGAATAATGCGACTTTCTGTGTGACTTTTAATTCACTGCAGACTTACTTAAATGTCATCCTAAATACAAAACAAAAAAAGCAAACACTTTAAAGAAAGTTTCAAGGCTTGCATAAAGAACTGCGCTGTGTGCAGTGGGGTAGACATGCATGGGGTAGAAGGCCTATACTGATTGGAGTTTCTGAAAGGTTTTTCATTCTTTCCCCTTTTCCCTATTATATGTAATTAATGCTTCGTGGTCTAACAATGGAGTGTCGTTTAAAATCATGTTAGACCACACAGCGGTCTTTGTTCATAGTAATTATATTTATTCGCGATCACCAAAGACTTGTGCAGACACTTTTACAGACGCTATTACGAAGTTCCTCTCTGGCACCGCTCTCCATTATTTTCTTTTCTAAGCAGAGGACTAATTGGATCCTGCCTCCATGCTTAGCCAGTGTTCGGAGGTGGACTTTTTTTGTTTCGCTTTTTGCACATTTTTGTCCTCTAATATTGCCACTTACATCCACCTGAATCACCCGTGTGCAGCTTCAAGTCGCGTATTTGGAAGTTGGGGAGAACTCTAGGAGGACTGCATAATGATTTCTATACTGAATGGTAATAACTGACCATAATAAGCATAAAGCATGTTCCTATGTGCACATACCCACAAGTATTGAAATAGAGACGGAAAGAGAGCGATTAGACATGTTCACTCATTAAAAGCCAGGCAGTCATTCTGCCCTAAAGATTGATTTATAGCTTATTTAATAAGCTAAAAGGTTACCTCAAAACAGATTTTCTCCTTAATTGACCAATTTAGTGCCGCTCGATAAGCATTCATGTCAAGCTGAGATGTTGTGGTATTTCTGTCTCTTCCCCCTCCCTCCCGCTCTCCCTCTCATGCGTTTCAACTGATATTACAGTGCCATGATTAGTTATTAGAGGAGGTATAAAATATTCAACATGTTTTTATTTTGAATGTTAACAGGGTGGGGTCCAAAACCTGGGCCCAATAGCTGCGGCATGAGTTAGCATCACTGAATGTTCTCCTAATTAGCTCACTTTGCCCAGCAGCTGTCTGCTATTAGGGTCCTTTGTTCCAGATGTTATCTCATTAGAATGGCATTGATCATCTTAATGACTCTGGGAGAGATTATTGGTCCACATTAGTGTGACCCGCTTGCTCCCTGTTTCCCTGAGGTCAAACCACAATGGCTTTGCCCATCCATATGTTCAGTTGACGGTTTAAGTATGGTGGCCCTTTCCTCTAGACATGGTTACTTGTATATGGAATGCCAAGCAAAGAGGAAGTGGGATGACTCAGAGTAGTGCCTGTTTGCTAGTTGCAAACGGTAATTTAAAAGTGTTTTGTGAGCGCTCTAATATTTAGTATACACAGTTCCCTATCTGTGAATTGGTCCTAGTGTCATTACACAAATGACTTTTCTTTATAAATGGGTAGACCGGGCTTAAGCTACATGTGTTTCTTTGCTTCACATTATGTTCCAGTTTAAGGGAGTAAAGGCTATCAGTTTGTCTACCCGTTCCCTTGTCTGTGAAAGCAGAGTTTTCAGAAGCAAGGATACCTGGTATTGTGTGCTTTTATATTCAAAACATCTAATAGAAACACGATTCAGTATTCAGAGTCACCGGTGATATTGAGTGGTCTCATTCATATTATTCTACACCCAAGGTTTCATTTTGTGCATGTGTTTGATTTTGAGTGGGGTTTCAGTATGTGCACGCATGCATGGTTTGTTTGTGTGTGTGTGTGTGTGTGAGAATGTGCTGCTGGTGCTATGATAGGAAGAGAGGGCATTTGAGTCCTGATCTCACACTTTGGTCTTGGTCGCTTTGTAGCTTTGTGGACAGACAAGGCTTTGCCAGGGCATCGCTGACAGCTAAGAAGCAAGCAGTTCCCTCCCCTGCCACAGAAAGCACAGGGCACAGAAGTACACAGAAATCTGTGTCTCATCCCTTTGTTTCCCCCTTTCTGCCGGGCCCAAAGCTGGCCATCTTTGAATTCTCTGAAGCCATTGAGGCACTTCACATTAATACTGAGAGCGATCGCACAAGGGTGGAGTAAAGAGGAAGACAGAGAGATAGATAGAAAGAAACGTGGAAGGTTGAGAGTAGGTTGAGAAGACAGTATTTGGAAAAAGAGTATTCAGGGAAAGTGATGGGAAGACAGTGAGAAGTGAAATGTCTTATTACACTTTCAAGCCTTTCCCTCCCTCTCTCGAGTCGCCAGCGTAACTAATCCTGACTTGACCAATTCCCTCAGACTGCATCCCTGTAAACCTGCCTTTGGAACCACAATGTGCCTCCGCGGTCAGCTACTTTCCAACATGACTCTTAGATCTCTTTTTTTCCTGCTGCATGTACACCTTGTATTAACTTGGGGCCTCTGTTTTATACTCCTCAAATGTGTAGTAAAACAATCGCGCTTAATTGCATCCATCTCAGTGGCTCAGTCTTCAGGTTTTCAGGCTCCACGGCCTAATGAAAACAGAGAGGCATCAGTTTAATTATAATGTACTCGCCTCTTATCGAGGAGAGATTGTTTTTATTTGGAGCCCTAATGAATTTCTCATCAGTTTGTTATTAACATTGTGCTATCGGGGGCTCAAGTGGGGAAGCAGCCAATTACATGGCTCTGTTCTCCCTGATGGACAAGTATTTGTGCCTCTGTTGAGGGAGAAATAGCTCGTGAAAATGCTATGGGAAAACATAGCTACATCTTCCCGCCATCTACTGCCAGACAATTTTCTGCTTCAGGTAAAGTGTAATGCGTATGTGCCTTTCTACTTACGCTAGCTAGGTGCGCTCTTCTTGGAACAACTGGCTCATCAATTGCTCAGGGTTTTTTTTTATTTTTTTTATATTTTTAGAAAGATGATGGTTGGCAGCTGCAATAATGGCTTAATCTATAGAAAGAACATCAAAGCAACAGTGTCAGTGTTATGGATGGACTCTGCCTAGTCAGCTGTACGTAACATGACATTCGCATATTCGACCATTGCTTCTTTCTCCAGCCCATTTCAAATTGAGCTATTAAAACGCCGGGCGCATTGATTCAGTTTAGCCACCGGTGGGTATGAGTGAAATAGGGTGGAGTGCTTAATATTCCTACAGTGGAATGGGGACATGCAATGATAATTTGACATTTTTACCCATGACCCTAGCTGTATATGACTTGGCTTCCTTAACCTAAAACCCATTTGGAACTAATCTAATGGGATATGAAGGGAACATAATGATGTGTGGGGCCTTGTTATTTGCCTTTGTTCACAAAACACTTCCCTAGTTTATTGCATTTTACGCTTGAAAGGCTTGATCACTAGTATTATGGCTTTGTAAATGGGAGTCAATAAATTACCCTCTGATTAAAGACGATGCCCTCACTTTAGGTGTGAGAGCCATTCGCCATGCATGGTTAGCACAAGTCTTTTTGTGTGTACTAGTTTAATCACTTTAATTCCTCTTTCATTTTAGCTTCCCTCATCTCCATAACTCTCGGAGTTGTCATTGACAGTTGAACATCGTGCACCGTTTTTTTTTTTTATGCTGTATCCTGGAAAGCTTTTTAGGGGAGCAGAGGGGCTTTCACGCGCATTTAAATGAATCAGTTCTCTCTCTACACATGATTTACCTACTTCTAGTTCCAGACACACACAGCTGTGTCGCCTTTTGAGTTGGGCAGCTCTGTTCTGTTTATGACCGAAAACTTGTTGGCCTCTGTCCTTTTTTAAAAAAAAAAAAATCGAGTTAACAGATGAATAAATCCTGGTTACGCCTCCACAAAGTAATTATTTAAAAGTATAGATTAAAAAAAGCAGAAGTTCTCAGGCCAAAGATCTCTCCCCTTATAGATGATCATAAATATTTATATTTGAATTAGAAAACAAAAATAGAACAAATTATAGTGGTTATGTGTTGTTCTGCGACTAAATGAAAAACAAACTCTGCCTTTCCAACATTTTACAGTCAGCACCGGTGAAACCCTTCCTTTCTCTGAGCAAGTTTGGATCATTTTACCATGTTACGTAATATAACAAAGCACCTCATAAATTAGCAATACATTTCGGGGCAGAGCTGTTTTTACTTATAACTCTAGATATGCACGCACTCTTTCTCATTGTTAGTCAAAATAACAGGTCTTCCCAGATCACTCCTTTTTTTTTTATTATTTATTTTTTACTTTACACTTTACAAAAATGCAAATGCGTTATATTCCTGAAAGCTTCACAAAGTTTTCTTCTGCATAGTTAGTTAGACTACGCCTCTTAATTACCGGCGGCGTCGTTATCATATTCATAAATGCAGCTCTTGCAGCTCACTGAATACATGAAGTGGAGTTTTGGATTATGGGAAAACAAGGATGTGGTAAATAACAAGACAGATGGTCCAGGTCTGTTGACAGAAGCTTTATGCATGACAACATGGGAAGAAAATTGTGCATTTCTGCTGACCCCTTTGCTCTGGGAAAAAAAACAAAACAAAACCAAAAAAAAAAAAAAAACAACAACCTGCCACCCCCACCCCCCACTTCAACTCGCCAACCCACCGGTTTGTTTCATGCATCTTCAAACCTAAGTCACACTGATTGATACACTGTGGAATAGCCTCAAGCTTCATTTTCAATTGAAAAACCACACAAGTTCCCCAAGGCACAAAAGACTCACAGACCATTATGGGACTGATGTACCACAAGCTATGCACAAAAAAAATAAAATAAATAAATAATCTGTGCGTGCCACTGCCACCCCTGCCCCATGCCATTCTTTTTGTTCCATTAGTAAATGAGAAAATATATATCAAAGCAAAAATTATTTAAATTTCATGTGGCAGGCATCACTTATTGATTATATCTGGGTCCAGTTTGGGATTTGTTATAAGTCAGTAATGTCTGCATAAACAGTCTGCTGTTGCATATTGAAGTGCACAAGAATGAATTATGCCTGAATAAGAACATCGGACTGCAACTGAAATTTGAGTCCAAGAGGCGTTCTGCACGTGTCTTACTGTGCAATGTGTGGGACACAAATTACACTAATAATAATAATAATTAACAGTCTGAGGCCTTTTCTAGCTATTGGAGTTTTGCACTAAGATGGCTTCACAGTTCACACATGGATTGTTTTCGGTTTTGTTTTCTTAATGGCTGCAACATCACAATGTGTTTGTGTACAGTACAGCTGTACCATCCTTAGTCAAGACTCCTCTGCCAGGTTTAGGTCCGACCCCCTCAGTCTGGATTTGTCCCACTGCAAGAGGAGGATGAGTGGAAAGACTCAGGAGGATAATGAGGGCATGGGGTGGGCCCAGGGCCAGCCAGCAGGGCCCAGGTAGGTGGATCTGCCTGTGGTGCTAAGCCTCTTAACTTACTCCATCCTCACTGGCATCCTCTAAGTGGTATAACACCACGAATATTGCATTCTTCACAATGGGCCTCATGCAGCAACATTAAAATTATCTTATATCTTTACTTATTTTTATGTTAAAATACCAGAAGTCAACTCCGGATGCACAAAACACTCTCAACCATCAAAGCCTGCTCGCATCCAGGTGAGCCGAATGGTGAATCCCGCTGGCTCACAAATTGGAAGTGCGTTGTGATTGTTATTATTATTAGCTTAGGTATTGCTCTCTAAACACGACGTAAGGGCAGGTGTTGTTCCCTGTGCACTCTAGCACGTGGCCAAGAATCAGACAGATGCCGCCAAAAGAAAAACAAAACAAAAAAAAGGACAGATAGATATATATTTAGAGAGAGATGGATGTGTGAAGCAGCAAAGGTTCTACAACAGATGTACCTGTAATAACATGAGCCACATGATAATCAACATCAGCGTCTCAGCTGATTAAAGCTTCAGGGAGTTGTGTGATGATTAAGAATATTTCATTAAATTTCATTAAGGTGCATTTGCATGTTACGCACAACACTTTCGGTGGTCCCGAGTCCACAGAATAATGAGAAATGAGCTAATTTGAATTTCATATAAGGCAAAGATACCTTTAAAAAATTAAGCATATAGAGCCTTCAGTAGCAGACTTTTTCAGCACCATGGAGAGCAATAAAAACTCTACTGTGTCAGCACTGAAAGCATCCTCTGCCCATGCCTCTTTCCCTGCATAGTCCTCTTTTTCCTTGCCAAGTTCTACCTTATTTTTCTCTAATAGAAATGGCTCATTGTTGTGGTACGGGCCACGTTGTACGCTTTATCAATAAAAAGAAAAAAAAAAGCCTTGCGGTTTTTTGACTTCCTGTCTACCTACCTTGATTTTGTGTTTGTTAAAGTCAGCAATTACAAGCGTGCCTCAGGAACGATGATTAAAGAATGGATGTAGCGCTCATTCAACAAAAGGGTTTGTGGTTTGGGGCAATCTTTGGCCTGTGATTCAAAACGAATAAAATATGTGGTAATGTGGGCATATCAAAGATTGTAGGCCAAGAGACGCTGCGAACAAATACAGCACTGATGTAGGCGTTTCATAATGTGCGAGCATGCAAGGTGAGTACAGCCGAGGCAAGACAGCCTTGTAAAGTGTGTGGTTCTAAAATCACAACTAACATGTTAAAAGTCATTTAATGGCACTCAACTTCATCGATGTTTCACATTACACAGTGAAGACCAAAGGCTGCTGTCGCTGGGCTCTTCACCACAAGTTGACTGGTACTAAATTAGCCTGGACTTCTTCATTAATCGATCTGCAGCTAAAAAAACACTTTATCAAACAGTTGTCAGGCATAATTGATACCACAGACGGCTGCAGTATGCATTCTCAAACTTCTAGTTAATCGATGGTTTAAGTTGTGCGAGCGCCACGATTTAACATTCAAGTTTTGGGCGGGGGGTTATTTGGGAATTCATTAAGCAGCAGGCGAAGGTACAAGCCGCAGAGTTGCCGTCACGTTGCCGTGCACCACCCTGTGATGTTGTGACAGATGTCACAGGACAGATTGATGCTCCGTATGAACGCCTTTATAAGTTACGGCACAGGCGCAGAGACGTTTGTTGTCATCCTTTGCTATGCTTCCACTCTTAGCTCCGGATAAAGTGTGTGTCTAACACTGTTTATTTGCTGTCAACGGCTTCCGCCTAGCACTAGAGTTTTGTTAACAGACACAGATTGAGTCTTGCTCGTCAAATTATATGCCAGGTTATGCCCCCCTACCCCCACCCCCACCCCCACCAGACAACCACACCTTTCTGCCACCCTTAGCTGTCTCTCCCGTTGACTCGATTTCTTCCTTTCACCCTGGTCCTCGGATGCTTTAGACACACTTTTGGACCATGTATGTTTAAATATTGTGAATGGTAGAGAAGAAGAAGAAGAAGGAAAAAAAAACAGGAGGAAATGTCTGAGAAATGAAAGCAGAAATCTGTTCTAAAAGTGTATCAATATGCATATGTTTTGGTGTGTTTGTTTGTGTTACTGTGAGCGCCGTGGTGCTCCAGGTACAGAGTAGATGCCTGTCATTCTTCTGCTCTAGTCCCACCTCTATAAATAGAAGTCTCTGTGCACTGCAATTCCTGAGGGGCTTTGTACTCTTCTCCCTTTTTCCCCCCCTCTTCATCTATATTTCCTGTTTTTCTCCTCTGCTCCTGCTCCCTCCCAAGCCTCTTCGTCTGTCTTTACATATATCAGACAGTGATATTAGTATCTAGCATCATTCCTTAAGAATAATTCACTTTGACATGGATCACTTGCATGTACAGCGCACAAAAAAATGTTATTGCTGTATTCGTCAGCGTTCACTTCTCCATTAAAACGGGGCATTGCGCCCTGTTTTATGAACGCCTCATTTCATTTTCGATCTTTGATTTGGAACCACTTAAATGAAAGACTTAATCACATATTGTATTAATTATTCTGCTTTTTTTGGATTAACCAATAGTCACAAAGTCTTTACAATTTGAAACGGATGCAAGCACGTCCTGAAGACTGAGACACACTTCTTGGGTTGATCATCTATTAATAAGCAATCGAATGGCAGACTCATCATTTCCGCACTGGTTAAGAGTCGCATAGGAGTAACCTCTCAGTGTGAACGAGAAGCCACAAAGCATTGCTTCTTCTGTTCCTCAGATTGCCCAGCTTGTTTATAGGCTGTACGGGCATGAGTGAGAAGCAGCGAATGGCAGCTTTTACTTGTAAATGTCACTCACAGTCAGACGACATCGGGTATTAGGCTTGTGCATCATGTCGCTGCAGAGCGTGACAGTATGAGGAGGGATGATTATTTTTACATTCTCAAATTAAACAGATGCTAGTCAAATCAGATGGAGAAAGCGAGCTCTCGGTTGTGTTGTGCTAAAGGTGTCCGACAACCTTAACATGTTTGACAACTTGACACATGGGGTGCAGATGTATAGGTTAACAGCTTTTACACTGTGATCCCGATGCCTCAACGGTGACATGTATTTTGCTAATGAGGTGATATGTTGTTCTCAAAAGGATTGATGCTAATTTCACTAATGGCAAATGACAGAAGAAATGACATCAGTAAATATCTGATGTGCCAGAGAAAAATGAATATTTGTCTAAATGGAAATATACAAATGACCTGTGATTCAACTGAGAGCGCAAAATAAGAGAGCAGGAGATTTTCAACTTTGGCCCCTCTTAGCTAACGTTTAATGAAGCTGACTGTGAAAACAACAAAAGTAACAATATTAATGCAAATTAAAAAGAAAAAATACATATAAAGTTCTTTTTGAGGACTTCACTTGAGCACCTTAAAAACAACAACATAAGCCAACGAGACCAGCAGCGCATTGACACCCTCACTGTTGTACTTCTGTTGGCTCTTACTTGACTATATTTCTTTTTATGTTACAGCTTCATTGCATTATAATTGAAACAGACACTCATATACTTACTACATATGTAATAAAAAGAGACCTGTATGTTCGGAAAAAAAAAAAACAAAAAACAAACTTAATCTCATCAAAGTAATCAGCGACCATTTAATTTTATTTCAGACGCATATTTCTCCATGAATTCTTCCGTCTTGTTTGAAGAAGTGAACGTGATTGCAGTTCTGAAATATGTTTACTGGTTCGCGCGAGAAATGTCTTCAACAGCGCAGCATCAGGTCTTAATTAGCAACAGTGCATTCAAATTAACTAAACTATGGCTATGTTAATTCGCGTCAGTATTAAATACTCGGCTAAATTGAAAACATGCGGTGATGCAGAATTTTGTGGCCATGATGGTAATTTGTGATGGGCTCAGTAAATCAACCCCCAAATCTAAATAATGACATTTACCAAGTGCTTGCCTTCCAAATAATTACCATCAAGTGGGATGTGACGGCAGGAGGCTCCAAGGGCTGATGGGAGCTCATCAGGGAGGCCAGTCATTTACTCCAATCGACACACACACACAAAAAAAAAAAACAGTCTGCTCTCCCTCAGGTCCACCTACCCACACCCTGAGAAGCTGACTGTGGGGTATTGCTAATTAACTCAATGAAGATGAGGTTTCTGCCACAGTTGTCTTAAGCAGTGCTCAGGTGTGCCTGCACTCTTATCTAGCTTAATGCCTGTTTGGCTTTTTTCTCTTCCCCCCATTGTTTTGTCTTTCACAGTGTCTTAGTCTTTGGAAGGCTGTTTGCTGCGTTATGAATTTACTTTGCCCACTACATTTGATTTTTTTTTTTTTTATCATTACTTCCTTGTCCTATGAAATACAAAGAACTGTTTACAAATACTATGTCCCATTAGAAACTGACTCAGAGGGCTTGAGTAATGTTCTTGCTCGTATTTGGCCACAGCTGCATTAATACCACTCACAACTTTGTCTCAGGCATTTCTATGTTAACATATTACTTTCTTTATTGCTGCTTATTATTCACTCTAGGGGAAGTTGTAGTGAGATTTTTTTGTCCTTCCCCCCATTGAGCTAATTGCATTTGTAAGGACTTAAAGTAGCTGTGACTTGACCATGAAGGAAGGAGGCAGGGAAGGTAATTACTGAGAGGAGTGCTTTTTTTTCAATGAGGAAAAGACAATGGAGACACCATCAATAAGGACGAACCTATCCTCTCGCCACACACTCTGTAATGAAGACCTTTGCTATTGGCTTAGATGGATGAGGGCTGCTCTGTGAGAGCGAGCGAGCAAGAGGAAGGTAGATGTTTGTTTAGGGCTAGCTCACGGTGGAATCTATTGGAATGGGAGTGGGCCTGTCGGATAGAGAGGCACATTAAGACCGGGGTGATTAAGGAACAGAGTTGATGGAAAACGAAGTACTATTGACAAGGCTTTGTCTTCTCCTGGTCTCCCCAGTGCCCACATTGATGCCCCTGTCTAGCCTCCTCCTGGCTAAGCTACCCGACTGGATTCATAAAACTTAAGAGGGATTGATTGTTCTGCAGCAATTCTCTATGCAAGCGCAAGGCCAGCAGATCGATTTTGCAGGTTTCGGGAGTGGTGGTCTTATGTTTATATTACTGTTAATCATTACTCCCCTGGCATTTTATCTTAGGCGCTGATGAGTAGGACCATTGCTTGCAATTAATACCCTTGGTGCAAACTAGCAAATCGTTGCTATCTTTTTTCATACTGCCTCACCCTTGCGCACAGACACACGTGTTCACACGCACCTCCATCCTCCACCCCGATGCGCCCCCCCCCCCCCCTCGTTTAGCATACGCAAGCATAACAACTGTTACACATTCATGCACCGACTCATCATGTACTTTATCAAACACACACACACACAGACACACACACACACACTCAGGCACACACACAAATGCACACAGACGCACAAAGCTTAAAATTCACCCAGAGAGGATCCTGTGTGGAATACAGAGCCAATGCTCCCGACTTGAAAGCGTCTGCACTGCCTCAGATGTGACATCAGCTCGTTCTGTCTTTTGCTCACCCCCCTCCTCCCTCCCCCAACTCCCTTCCTCTTTCCTATCCTCTTTCATCAGCTGAGCCCATCTTTTGACACTTCAGAAGGTGTTCCTCACATGCCTGTCACCTCTCCCCTCCTCCACCGACGCTTTCTTCCTAGCTCTCTATCGAGAGCATGCGTCTCTGTCTGAAACTTATGTACTTTGTAGAGTTAACGCTTTGGCGTTTGCATCACCTTGAAGTCGGTAAGTGGTACTGAGCGGAGAGACCGATCTTTAGTGTTTAAAGAGAGAAGAGCTCTGAAACGTTCTGTGTTCGCGTGACATGGCGAGCCGGCAAACATCACACTAAAGAGGGGAGGGGAGGGAAGTAACAGTTTCACCTTTGTACCCGCTCTTCCTTACAACTTTGAACAACAGACTGTGAAGAAGGTGGAAGGTTAGAGACTTTTGCTTCGCCACGGTGTAAAAAAAAAAAAAAAAAAGGCAACTTTTTACGATGCTTTCTCTCTCATTGTATTCCTTTTACAGCCACCTTCATCAATTCATGCACTGTATGAGGCCACCACCGAATGTCTTTCTCTTTCCAGACGTACAGTCATTTGAAACTGTCCTTTTTCAGACTGAGCAAATGATAGCGGGAGTAGAACTATCTCACCGGGAGATCTGTGCTAAGTGTGTTGTGTTAGCTTTACTTAAATACATTGATTAATAATGCACATTTCTGTGCTGGAACCATAATGTTTTCCCCGCTGAGACAGAGTGTACCGCTATGTAAACACATTGCTGTGTGGGCTGAACTGTGTCGACTCCCACATGCCTGCTAAGGAGCAGCTTGGCTAAGGCTCAGAGGGAGAGTGTTACCTACGTTATGGCTGGAGGTGGTCTCTGGCACTGAAGATGTATTCGGTTTGTTGTGCCGCTGCTGTGTGGTGCATGGCATGTGCTTGCATGTGTGTGGGTTTTTTTTTTTTTCTCCCGCATCAGTATGTCTGACTTGTGGTCATATGAAACATGTGCTGAGGAGTGTTTCGGTACATGTGTGTGTTTAATGTAACTTTTATTGGTTGATACTGTGTCTCCTATATAATAAGACATTATACATGTCTTTAATAAGACAGTAGCAGAATCTACAGATGTGTACACTTTGGTAGATGTGAAGGAGTGTACGATTATTCTGATCAATATTGAGAGTAGTCTTTATATTAACATGATGATACATCTTCTAAAAGCAAACTATAACTATATTTACTATACTATACTATATACTATACTATATTTGTACGAAAAACGTACACAGTTAAATCAACAAGGCACTACTTTAACTTTGATTTCATAACATTAACAGTATTATTTTTTGGACTTCATGTATTTGACATGCAGCAGTTTGTGCTGGTTTTTCAGGTGGTTTCATAAGTTACTTGTGCTGCTTTGGGCCACTCTTTTTGTCTGATTTGTTCTCGCTTAACATTACTTGCCCTAAATCCCAAATACTCCCGAACAGCGGATAAAGTTCCGTTGCGAGGGACTAGCTCTCTGCCTTCTTACTCTAGACATTTCATTTTTGTCCCCCCCCCATCTCTGTCTCTGTTCTATTTTTCTTCTTCTACTCCTGACTGCAGTGGCAACATCCAGCAAAGTTTTGCAGAGGCTGCTGCTAAAGGGTGCATGCGAATGACATTTTCCCCAAAAGTGAAGTGAAATTGATCACTGCAGGTGGCTGGCAGTTAGTTTAGCGCTTGATTTGATTTGAGTTTTCTACGAGCGTTTTAAACATCACAGTCGATCATGTTCATTCAATCGTAAAAAGCCAAAATTATGATCACTATTAATATAGTAATTAATTAATATTATTGTTGTATAATGGATTAAATTAGCATGTGTTATGGCAGACCTTTACAGTATAAAACACGAGCTTCTCCTTGGGGCCATGTTAGGGGTAGGAAAAGAAAGAAAAGTTAAACCTTAAAAAGTCCATGATATGCTATATTACAAGCTCATTGTAATAACAGATCATGTCAGGAACAAAAATCCCCCAGAACCATTTTCCCTTTGAGTTTTAGTATCTAGCTCTCACCTAAAGAGACATCAGGGGCTCTAGTGGCCTTTCAGCACCGTTTCCTTCGTAGTCAGTCTCCATGTAGCAGAAGCAGGGTTCCATTTCCATGGTATTATCCTCTCCCCATGTAAAACCATGGCTCCTATCGAGGTCTAATCCCCAGCATGGGGAGAGAAGGGCAGGCATTTTAGATTTATTAGTTTTTTTTTTTCTCACAAAGCTAAAGAAAGCCCTAGGAATGCAGTTCATGCCACGCTGAGATCAGTATGTGCGCAATGCACACAGACAAAATAGGATTTCTGCTGGTCGAGGAAGAGAGCAAGGATAGAGACGGGCAGAGGGAGGAAAAAAAGTGATGCTAGGACTTGAAAAACATTCCATTCTGGAAAGCTTTACTTCATTATCAAGTGAATTTATTATTCCCTGGAGTAATACCAACATTAAATGAGGCTTTTTTAATATGCTGGTCAGACACGCTGCTTCTGGCCGTCTGAGCTTTGGAGGAAATAGACACAGAGGAGTAAGTAAAGCAGCTCAAAATTTGGTTTGGGATTTTCTGCCCTTCTGAATTTAGTTCTTCCTCAGAAGAAGACAAAGCCGCGTTTGGTGTTTCTCTGTTTTATGATTACTATGTGTATGTGTTTTTGTTTTGTTCTGTGACCAATGGCACAGTGCCATCTTTGTCGAGGTTCAATAAACACTTCCTTGAATGACATTATTCTTAGGCATCAAGCCAGACCAGGGCTGGGGAATCACGCTTTTATTAGAAAACATGAATCTTGTCACTGGGATGCCTAAGGAATATTGATGGTCGTTGCAGTTTGGATGGCATTTGCAGATAAAGTGGAGCTTAATATTCAAAATTATCATAGCGGCATCTATGACATTCTTCAAGTAGCGCCTAGTCCTTATCGATCGGGCGCCGGTTTCAGAAAACGAAAGAATTAATTAAAGCTACAGATCGATTTTTGAGATAACACATTTTGCGCTGCCTCTCTGCTGCCACATCTACTTGGATATGATGGATGTTAAAAAGATATTCAAGGCCCCATGGATGGGTAAGTTAGGACAAAAGTTTTTGTTCTTCGAAGTTGGCTGGAGCGACTTTTGTTTGCTTTTCTCAGCTTGTCACTTGACTAAACTCTATTGTGTCGCGGAAATGAATTCAATGGGTCCTTTTTTCACAAATGAGATTCAGACCGCCTTGAATAGCGGCTCATCCCGAAATGAACCCGCATTGTACGCCATCATTTTGTGTATCAGACAGGAGAGAGTGCCTCCGTCGCTCATTGTCATTTCCTTGATTCTCACCCCTGCAGTTAAACTTGTTATTAAACTATACTCTTCTTGAAACATTTCTTTGTCCCCGTTAATCTGTCACTGATGGGTTTTCCGCTGGTCCTTTCATGTGCTATAACTGACAAACCACGCTTTTGAACGCCCTTAATCTCTCTTTGATGAATTAGTTTGTCTTTTCCCCGTGCCGTAATAGACACATCAAGTTCTTAAACAAACAGAAAGAAAGAAAGAAAAAAAAAAACGGTTTCCCTGCTCCACAATTGAGTCAGTTAAATAGACATCATTTCCCCCTGACAAGTTAATGCTTTGTTTTCCTGTTTATGGGGCGTCATGTGGGCACAATGAGTAAATTATTGTCACTGCTGTCAGAGGTATTAAATTTCCAAAAGTTCTCTGTTAGTAGCATTTGCCTAATTTTGTGAGTAGCTTGGCCTGTCTTTAGGGCCTGATATTGCCAGCTCTTGTTTATGGCACTGCCTTCCCGAATTAGAACAAATTAAGATCCTCATTATTTTATTTGCTGGATGCAGGGTTTTTAATGGTCTTTCAACAAATTAAATAACCTCGGGGCACGGGCAGGATTAATTAGATAATAAGAATCACATCTCTTTTCATCTTTTTTAAAATAGATTATGTCTTGATGGTTCCAGGGATGAAATGGGCCTTTGTTTTAACTGCAGATCAGAGTGGGAATCAGTGCAGCAGAAAATCTACTAATTATTTACAGAGAGCCAGGAGAGCTTAGTTTTTTTTTTTTTTTTGTGACACTATTGGGTAGTGGCCACCTGGTCGTATCCCTAAATTAGCTAGTGAAAGTCAGAGAGACGGAACTTATAAATTGATTTTATCTGGTCAAGGTATTTCAAATAAATCACATGAATACGAGTTTCATAAATTTGTGGGCTTTATTACGTTTTATGTAATATTGTAAAGAAGCCTAATATTATGCCGAAGGTAAGAAAAAAAAAAGAAAACGTGGCACTGGGATTGAAATTTTAATCGTGGGTATCTAAACAGGAGCAGCAGAGACACCAAAACATTATCTAGAAAACAACAAATGTGACCGTTCACGACCATTAAAGCTCTCCTGTGGTTTCTTCGGCGTCTTGTGTGATTACCTCTTACAGCCTCCCCCGGCTTGACTTCTTTGGGGCATAGCATCATCAATGAACCTCTCAATGTGTAGTGTTGGGACGTTATCCAATTCCTGCAGAAGGGCCTGATAAAGTTATTGGCATTGGCAGTTAGAGGGTCAGATCTCCCGCTGGCCAATAACTTCCGCTTGTCTCGTAAAGCAGGATTACAAAATCAGATAGATAATGAAGTAAAGTAGCTCCTCGGTCAAAGATGCACATTAGGGGAGGTTTCACATTTCACTTGACTTTAATTAACAAGTTTATCCTTTATGTCATTTATACCTGCTTTAATTATGC
Source organism: Nibea coibor (assembly GCA_023373845.1). Taxonomy (NCBI): domain Eukaryota; kingdom Metazoa; phylum Chordata; class Actinopteri; family Sciaenidae; genus Nibea; species Nibea coibor. The sequence goes on along the minus strand of CM041739.1, from coordinate 18,063,141 downwards.
TATTACATCATGCACGTGTACAACGCATATACCAATACGTGCATATGCATACACTGGTTGATGTATCTATCTGACTGATTTACTGGTACAGCTCTGTTTATGTTATATTTGAATGTTGTTCTTCCGTGTAAAGAACTTTAGAACATTTACTCACGAAATGAGATTGGTCAGTAACTAAACACAGCTAATTTGATCAAACCTCGTTTTGGGGTATGGCGACAGCAAATTCCGTTTCCCACCCTTATTTTAAAAATCTTCGTCTATGACAGGAGCAGATTTTCTTCACAACCATCAACAGACGAAGGCAGAATATCAGAGAATATCTGTGCACAGTGCAGTGACCTGGTTACAGCGAAACTTCTGTTTCCCTGCAGCTGGTCAGGAATCAGATTTTTAGCTCATTAGTGATAAATGATGCCGCGACTTGAAAACGTATTTCTTCAACAATATCTCTGCATCTGACCTATTTACACTCATTTCAGTTTTTAGTCAAACTTCTCATCGATTCACATCGATCCTGCCGGCTAGTTGTCACGCACGCGCACACATGCCAGCCACGACGCCGTACGAAGACTCACCACAAAGACCTTTTTTTCAAAATCTGACTGAAAGGTTTGACAAACAGACGGAGGAAAAATGAAAAGGAGAAAATGGGTTTGGGGAGAAGGAGGGGTGGAGCGGTGTGAACGATGAGCAGAGGAATTCATGTGCTTCGTGTTTGCAGCAATACAATTAACAGTAACCGCATCCAAAAAAAAAAAACAACAAAAAACGCTTGACCTCTCTTTAATTCTAAGACCGAAGCAGTCTTAAAAAGCCATGTATCAATCACAAGCAGCCGTTGGAGATAAAGCTTTTACATGTAAGTCATTAAGGCTTGGTAGAAGATTACAGCCGTCTCTCTTAAGTGCTGAACTGTACTGCGTTGTTCCATGAGAGGTACTGAACACTCCATTGAGGAAAACTGATGAACAGCGACAGCGCTGTTTGTGCCTGGTTCAATTACACAATTATGTTGGTTGTTGCTGCTGAAACGTAGCGTTTATGGGTCTCTTTATTCTTGTCATTTTTTTTTTTTTCCCGCGCAACAATTCTCTTTCTCCATATTTTCGTTCCCTACCCTTTCACACGAACCTAATCTCAATTCTCTCCTCTTGTGTCTCCTTTGCTTCCTTTTATCTATCTTGTCCTGCTCCCATTCTTGTGTCACTCCCCTCATTTCCTGTCTATTGCTTTTGTCTTCCTCGCTTCGGGGAAACTGCCGTATGCCACCAAAGGCCCCGTTAATCAACATTTATCTCACTTTTTGATTGGGAGATAACCCCAAGGGGGTCAGACCATCAGTAAATCACACACATAATCAGTTTCTCTTAAAAGGGACCCATAACTGAAAATGTTGTTCCTCTCAAAGACACGTCTGGATGTCTGTACAGATTGTTATTAGAAAATGATACTTGCAAATGACATTATTGACTTTGTCCCCCAATAAAACTAATATAAATAAAACAAACTAAATAGAAATGACCCTCATAAAGGCCCCTAATGCCCTTTTAGTTCATATGATTCGCTCAAACACAAGTGATGGCTGACAAATCTGAACTGTCAGTGCTCGGCTATTTGCTTTTCTCTGTCTCGAGCAAAGGTACCATCGTCAGCTGTGATTTTTCATCATTTCACGGCAACAGTTTCACACCGGTACGCGCCTCCTTTCATGTGACTGCTTCGCAATTTCCACGTGAGCTCATTTGAACTGAGAAAGCATCACGATTAAGTGGCAAAACATTCTAGTCAAGTCTAGTCAATTTTATTTTCAGACTTCTCAGACATCTTACTACCTCAGAGAGTAAAATTACTGCATACTCTGAGGTACCGCGTCTGCGGATATTGTATGGATGAAATTAAGCCGACTCTATTTCTTTTTTATATGCTAGTATATTCCCTTTGACTGCCTAATGGAGTGAAGGCATATCAAAAGTCTCATCAAAGCCGTAGACTGAGTGGTGCATTTATGGGGTGTTCAAGCGCTTCGAGAGCTGCGGTTTAGCATGATCTAATGACTGAAATGATGCTCACTCAACGTCGTCGTAGCCTCTCAAGATAGAGAAAACACTTCACATTAGTTGCTGGAATAAAAATGGTCGATTCATCCGGTAGACTGCTTCAAATGAGGAGAGAGCGCGCATGTATAGTATTTTATGGAGCAGGGCAAGGTAAACATGAGGGTGAAAGTGTGACTGTGGTGCACAAGTTGTAAATAAACCCGCCCCCCCCCCCCTCCAACCCACCCACCCAGAGGTGCCGCTGATGTGCCCGTAACTCTGACAGGGAAAGGAAGCAGCCTTGCAACTCTTGTTAATGGCCTCTTCACCGTGAGGACTTACTTATTAATTGCTTCACGGTAAAATAGCCTCTTTTTCAACTCTTCACTCTTTAATTTAGTTACAGGTGAAAGGAATTCAGCTCTGTCAAGCTGTGTCATTGTTTTAATAGAGATAAGGATTTGGACTGCCACCGACTGCATGGAGGAAATGTGTGCAGCAGAGGCTGGTCTTTATGTCTTACACTGTGCGGTCTTGTCATTGGATGATTTTGCAATTACATCCCTCGTTTTCCCAATCTTATATTAAAATCCCAGTAGGCTGTGAAGCCACATTTGTATCCGATATACTTCCGCGCTTCCTTCCATTGATCAGCCCTTTAAGGTAATTAATATGCGCTCCAAAAACTTTTATCTGTTTTACATCTACATGTTTCACCGGAGAAAACTGAAATGATTGCAAAAAAAAAAAAAAAAAAAAAAAAATGGCATTATTACATTTGTTGCCATCTCCTCTGAGGAGCGCTTAAATACACACCGAACTTTTAGATAGCAGCACGGCGTGTTGAACAAGCTAGCACCGGTGGCTACGCATTGACATGCAGTTCGTTCGAGCTCGGAGGAACGCTGCAGGCAAGAGTTAATTTCTTAAAATTAAACTAAGCATATTGGTACAGAGGTTTATGGTAATCTGACCAGTATGTCTCTGAGGCATTACAGAAAATGTTCAGCGCTTGTGGGAGAATATTAAATAGCTGGTTGTTTGTTATTAACTGGATTACTTTGCTGTATGATGGTGGAACAGTGGGTGGATTTGGAAGGGTCGGGTGGGAGGGGGGGGTTCAGCTAAAGTTGCTTTAAGTTTTTTGCTATCAGCCTCACAGAGAGGGTAATGACTATATCAAAGAGCTTTGAGCTGAGCTCTGCACCGACACGTCAGAATCTTGACAAATCACCTTGGATACATTTTATTTTATTTTATTTTATTTATTTATTTTGCTTCGTGGTGCTTCTGCTTCACTAGATACACTACAAAAAGTGACAAACGTAGGAGGGGGAAAGGGGGTGCCGTTTGATAAAGGTTGCGCTCACAGTCACTGGTGCACGTGTAATTCACACCCCCGGTTCACAGAGGCTTTTCAATGCAGCAGATTTCCTCAGATCAATTTTCGCTATAATATATTATCAATAGACATGAAAGTGGGAACTTAAGATAGTGTGCTTTTTTTTTTAATAGCCACCCGCGTTTCAAAGGTTCAATCTTCTTCTGATGTGCTTATACAGCACATAAAGTCACCGTATTAAGTTTGAACTATGTAAAACGGCCATTTTCTAACTTAAAAGTCCACTTGTAACTAGGAAGTCTTTAAAAGTAAGACGGTCTTTGCCCGATGCAGTACCTTGGAAAGTGGCACATGGCACATGGCCTAATGACATGGTCCAAGTCTTTGTGCAGGGGCGGCTGAAGATGAGAATTAATAGCGGGATCTCAAATGATGACCTTTATTCCTCCATTGTAATTTCTCCCCTGGCAGCACTGAATGAAAGGTGGCTTCACACAAGGTGAGATACCTTTTAAAAGGTGAGACACTTTTTTACGAGCAGGGCCGAATCACACCCATACAGATTGTGCTTCAGCGTTTAGATTTACTGCAAACAAATCCTCATGTAGCTCTGTGCGGACTGGTGCATAGAACAGTTTGGTACATGCGGTGGTTTCGGAGTTTGGTACAGTGAGAAAAAAAAAAAAAGGTACGAGGATTTCTTTTCACTCATTTTGAACAGACAGTAGTGTGTCAGTGACAGACAAAATCCTCTTGCTGGTGACTGACGTAACATTTTGCCCACTGGCAACTTTGGCACACTATTTTTTTATTCATTTTGTACAAGCACCGAACAAACACCTTCTGGAGACGCTATCAGTCACAACAGTCTACGAAACTGAAAATATCAAATTGAAGATAAAATAAACAGAATGACAAAAAAATGGAACTAAAACTCGCGCGTCATGTGGAGTGTTTCAGTGCGTTCCACCGTGGCTATATTTAAACATTCAAAGCACGTACTGCACAACTGTCCTTGTCTTATCCACAACTCTTTCTCTGCTGCTGTTCTAGCTGACTGGGAACCAGAATTGCTTCCAGACAACTGATTTAAAGTATGCAGGCTGGACTTCTCTGGTGTTGCATTTTCTCTCGCCTCTCACCAGTCAGCTTGCGACACTAACCTCGGCGGCACATGTTGCAAATGGTGTTTTGGATGCAGCTCGTACTTGTGAACTTTGGTCCCACAATGTGTACATCAGCCTACAGTTAAGTCTGTGCGTGGCTGCTTGTACTTGGACTGTGACCCCGTCTACTGTGACGTCACAGCCACAATTCTGGTTGATTGAACGGCGTTAGGACTTCAGAGGTTCAGTGTTGTCCGCAGTGGAGCACCACTGCAGCAGTTTGTTGCAGCGATAAAGTAAAAAGAAAAAGAAAAAGTGAAACAAACGCAAATGGTTTCTATAATGGCTACATCTGTAAATATAGCAATGCCGTGAAACCATCCTTATTTCTTTCTTTACTGACCAGGCAGAGTAGTCCACTAAGCATTGAAATATTCATCATCTTTTATTCACAGATCCTTTGCTTTTTTAATGTTAAAAGGCCTGGAAATAGCACATCCGCCTCCTCTCTCCTCGCCAAGTGAAGCGAGGCAGATGCACGGGAAGATATAAAGTGTTTGTCAATAAGAGTGGAATATTTTGTTGACACGAACGCGTTGACGTGCGTGCATCGGGAAAAAAAAAAAAAAAAAAACGCGTCCCGTTTCATTCGTCTGTCAGCATGTGAGTGTTTCATTTTGCGGGACAAATTACGAGATTTTAGGTCCTCCATTTTTACTCAGGCCTCACCAGGATTCTTCACTCGTAGGAGTTATGGTTTTTATATGCCCTGGCCAACACAGACTGAGGGATAGGGTTGGAAAAGAATAAATAATAGATAAAGAAACAAAGTTGTTTTCCCCTTCTACTCTTATTCAGGGGAGTCGTGAGTTGCACACATACATTGTCTTGTCAGCCTCGTCTCCGAGAGAAAGAGAGAGAGAGAGTGAAACGGAGGGAGATTTCTGGCGACTTTCGTATGTACGTGACGCACTGTTGTGATGCACCTTGTTAATAGGCTGGGTCTGGAGAAGACATGTTGACTCTTTTGTCTCCCCGCTCCCCCTCCTACCTCGGGCTACGTAAAAATGAAGGCCTTAATTGATTTAACGGTCGTTCGCTCCCACATGCATGAACAGATGCAGCATCAAGCAGTGCTAGCAGAGGGGTGGGGGTCGTGGAGGATACAGTAAGGAGAAAGAAAAAAAAGTAGTCGCAGAAGAAGCACCAATTTAGAGTGCTCCCAAGTGATACTTTATGTTACTAAGGGATAGGAACTGTGTGGGTGTGTGCATGAGAGTGTGCTGGGGACTGGGGGGGTTGATTTGATCTTGTATGCCATGAAAGGTTGCTGGGGAGAAGCAGTGTGGGCCATGTAGCCAGGTCGAGATTTATTCCCATTCAGAGGACCATTATTGTTGACCTTGCCTTGCCTGGGAAAGCCAGAGTAAACAGAGGCCTAATAAATCAACTTTAACAAGCCCAGTAGTCCTGGCTGGTGGAGCAGCCATGCAGCTCCGACACGCAGGGGTGGATTAATCCACACTACCTCCTCTCCACAGAGGATACCTGTAGAGTCTGATTTGGCTGATAGTTTGTATGCAGACGCACAGGGACGTTTAATTGCTCCACTGAATGCATCTCCCCAGCCAACGTGTTTGCATTCACACTCAGGGCTGTGTTTGCGCGAGAGATACAGAGCAGTCAAAAGAGAGGATGCATAATCACACTCTTGTGCAGGATTTTCAGACTACACTAGAAATTTCATTACATGCTTACCTGGTGTTCCAGTGCAGGCAATATTTGTCGAGCAGATTGACTTGGCTGCCTATTTGATTCCTCATCAATTTCATATCCCCTCCACGTCAAGGGAGATCATCAATGATTCATACTTTATACTGCAGCTCCCTGCAATGTAAATGCATTCATAAAAATCCTAATATCCTCATGTTATGGCAAAGTAATAAAAGTGTTTACCAGTCACTGTTGTGTTTTTGTCTGGGACCTCGGATGATTGTTTTATTGCAGCTCTTTCTTTTTTCTTTAGCAAATGACAGATAAAAATTACAGTAATTAAATCGCAACATGGTGTTTCAGTACAAGCCCCCAAACACACACACACACACACACACACACACACACAAAACAGCATATATATATATATATACTATATATACTCATTCTGTCCTGTTCTTCCATGGCGCCCTCCCTCACACCAAGTCTACTGTTCTTTGCCTCAGGGGTGTAAATGTGAGTGGGTGCTGAATAGTAATGTTTGAGCGTAGTTTTTCGGGATGGTTTTAGAGTGAATATATGCAGAATTGGCACTGTCAGTCTGTCAATAAATCAGTCCGTCGTCGTAGCTGACAGGTGGTCGAGGGAGGATCCCTGATGCAGTGTGACAGTCATAGTTTCTCTTTAAGGGCCGAGCACAAGAAAAAGCAAACCAAAAAAAAAGAGAACTGCTGGGGACGTAAAGGAGTTGAAGTATGTACATGTGACCAGCAGCATATGGATGACAGACTTACTCACATCAGTGCTTTTACGTGGAGGATCGCTCGCTGTTTTCATACATTGCACACCCGTGTGCGTGCACGTATCCCCGTGCGTGCGTGCGTGCGTGCGCGTGTGTGTGTAAATGCAGGAGAGTTATTCTTCCAGTGTCATATTTTTGGCATGGTTGTGTTGTGTCCCAGGCTGCTGCACAGTTGGTGAATATCAATGCAGTGTGGCGTAGTGACGGGGACTGGAGCTGACATGTTGTCACACTGTGATGAAAAGCACTCTGAGATGATGTGGCGGGAGTGTTCCTCCTGTCCACAGAGAGATGGCAAGCTGGCTGTGGCATTTGTGTATTTGTTTGTGCTTCCATGCCTGTGTGTGTGTGAGTGTGTGTGTGTGTGTGTGTGTGTGTGTGCCTTGTTGGTTATTCTCTGGGCGCACTTGTGATTGTGTACGCCTTATGTCTTGCGTTCAAACCCATATCACTTTACACGCAAAGTGTGTGGTTTTGCTTCAGTTAAGTTTTTCATGTGGCTGTGGCAAAAGCTATATACGTGAGTGCATGCGCGCTCAGCGACGTTAACTGGATCGCAAACCAGCCAAGCAAGGGGACGTGCAAGTTGGCCGTTGAGTCGGTGTCACCAAACACGGTCGTGTGCTGTTTAAAAATATCTTTCCAATTTTTTTTTTTTTCATTTTTGCGGCTGCAACAGATTTGAAGCTTTATTGAGGTTACATGAAAGGTGACGTGATCTCTGCAATTGGCTCTACCTTTTATGAGTTCAGTCTCCACTCTCCTTGTTGAGCCGTCATGTAGGATCCCGGTGGAATTTTCGCTCGACCTTAAAGGTATTGGTTAAACAGAAATGTCTCAGTGTCTAAAAATACTCCAAGTCTGTAAGGCGATGACGGTCTGGACATCTGTTATAAGCTCACATGATACGTTTCTACTCGTTTCATTTTACGGCCATTTCAGTCCCTGCAGTAAGAGCCGCGCAGCTCATCGACATGTGCCGCAGATTGCGTGTTGCGTGTAGGAATGCCACCGTGCAACAGTGAAAACGTTTTTTTGAAGCGTCCCTCTCTGTCCCTTACCAGCGTTGCCGGATTTCACAGGCACTCTCTCACATCTCCGTGGACTTGGTGTACTAGCTGGCCTCTGCGACCCCCGGGGAGCTGACATGTGAAGGGAAAAGAGACACTTTTTCCCTGGCGTTTGCTGTAGTCCTGCCAGGTCTTTGCAAACTCTAGAGGGGCCACTCGTATCCTGTTTTGGGCAAAGGTTCAGCTCTCAGTTGGGCCTGGGCCTGTTAAAAGCTTTGCTTAATGCATGTGTCCTTGTCTCTGTGGACCTTCATAGATCGAGAAGAGACAGGCCCCACCTGGTCACCGCCTGAACTCTGTCAGTTTAATTATTGAACAGAAGAGCATGAAGAACATGAGTGCACAAGGGCCTGCATGGCACAAAACTGTCTTTGCCAGTGACTTCTTAATCTTTAACTCAAAACAAGCACACGGACAGATACGTATCACATGCGGCACAGCAATTCGCGGGAGGGATGCCGATGTATGGGTATACATAAGATTGAAAGGGCAGCAGCACTCCGGATAACTGATAAAAAAGAACAAAAGCACGGGGATCTAATCCTGTCATATACCTCTAGATGTGTTATTGAGGAAGCCAAGTACCAAGAGAAGTGTTAGTCTTTATGCTTGTGTTGCAAGATTTATATTACATGTAACCTTGAGGATTGCGGGGTGTCAGACAAGAAATGCCTTCTGGAATCCACCTTATATAATCTCTCTTTGCTATGGTGTTAAGTGCGTGTGGTTTAGTGTGGGGAAGAAATTTGTCTCAGTAAAGTCGGCGGAAGCGAATGAGATTGAGTTTCTGTAGTACTTTTCTTTGTTGACATTCTCTGCGCTTATGTACAAGTGCGGCGGTGTGTCCGAGTGTGTACGCTCGCATTTCTTGCGCGCTTATGTAGAGGCATGCGCGCCCCTCCACGGATGCCCGTCCCCCTGTGTTAGCAGTGTGTTTCTGAATATGCAGCACCACCAATCGGGGAGTTGTCTGCCGTCTCCTCTGTCCTAATTGCACCCCTAACCCCGTCTCTCTTCTTTCACAGCCTTTGGTTGCAGCGTAGCATTTCATTTCCACAGAGGAGTCCTTTTTGATACAATAGTCTCATTGAAGTACTCCTCTCCAGATGTTCTCTCCATAGATAAATCTGCTATTCAGATCTCTATAATTGATTGTAATATGCAGAATTAATGCCTAGGGTTATAAAGAGAATTCTTGGAAACATTTTTTCATTTTCCTTTTGAAATTCAAAACAAGAAAGCACCACAATGCACTTTTTTTCTCCTCTGCCCAGGCTCAGCGTACAAGTGCAGTGCAGTGCTGCGGCGCCTATTTGCATATTCTCTCGCTGATTCTGTGCAAAACAACTTGGGTATTGTTACAGACGTAATTAGGAAGATGATCAAACAGGGTTTTTTTTTTTTTTTTTCCCCGCGACGTTCACTCCCTCACCCTCTGTCGCGCCTTTCGGAGTAGCACTTATGCCATCGCTGAGTTTCCAGTTTGAGTTGAGATTCTTCCCCGCAAAGAGCGGCCGCTAATGATGATTCCCATGCACGGCAATAATGAATGTGTGTGATGAATTTAGGAGTGCGTGCTGTTGTCAAGTTTCAGAAAGAAACAGAGTCACGGAGACAGACGAGACAGACAGAGAGAAAGAGCGAGAGAGACAGACTGATAGAGTGACACAGAGCGAGGGTGAGTTGCGAGCTCATTTGGAATTCCAGTGTGTTGGTAATAATAAGGAAACCTCGGCAGCCCTTGTTGAATTATAGATCACACCAGCATGATTGGATGAGGTTAGGCCATTGTAACACCAACTTAATAATTTACAGATTGTATTACTACAGTAATAATTGCGTGGGGAAGGTAACCATTTTTTACAGTCCTCACACATGACAGAAGAAGAGCAGTGTGCATTATTACACGCTGAAAAGTCTTTCGGAGACAAATCTTGACAAAATTGCCAGTTTCATCTATTCCACCTGCTTTAAAGCTCCAGATCTGGAGTTTTTTTTTATTCCTTTAGAGTGATGTGATTTTATGTGAAGGCCACAATGTTTTTTTATGTTGCTGTGGTTCAGCAGATGATTTAAGTTTTTGTTCAGCCGCTCTGTTTTTGGAGCGAGATCCGGCAGGAAGCGGAGTGACGCAGCGTGTACTTAGAGTGCAACCCCGTGCCCCCGAAAATTTCTCACAAAGCCGTGTCCTCATCTCGACCTTGCGGAGAGAACAGGCGTCGGGTCACTCCTCGTCAGCGTCAGGCTCAGCGGCTCGACCCACTTGGCTTCACCGGCGTCGACTCACTTAGCCGGCAGACGAATCTGCACGGCCGCGCGCGCGCACGTACACACTCATCAATCATTACCTCACATCTACTCCTTGTTCTTATTATATCAGCATTTGTCTTCATCTTTTCTCCAATTTTACTCCTCAGCGTGTGACTTTGTGACACATTGCCCGAGTATGTGTGTGCCATGTCACTGTGACTTCACACGACCATTCCGTCTTCAATGCCTGTTTATAAAGAAGAAGAAAAAAAAAAAAACAGCTGTCCCCGCTTTCAGTCTGCTAGACATGTGTAGGCATTGTCTTTCTGGAGAAAAATGTGGCGAGGAGCTGACTTCACGATGATGGCCTAGGAAATGAGAATATATAGAGTGTTAGAGGACACAGAGGTTGGTAGTGATAGGCCCATGGAACAACCTCATTAACTTCACCCCCTGTTGTTGGCAGTAGGTGAAAATCAAGTCAGGCAGGCGCACATATCTCTTAGTCGGCCACTTTTTCCCTCCCGACAGACTGCGTTTTCTTTCGCCCTAATATAAGTTGACAGACGGTTAAGTATCCTCGCCGCACATCCGCGCGAGCGCGCGTGCACGCGTGCACGCCTGCGTCCATATGCTGGCGCGGTTGCCTGTATATTGCAGAGGCAGGACTTCCTCGCGGGACGGTAAAGTTGCCGATAAAGCAGGCTGGCTGTCTCCGTGTTGCGTCAGTTGGGAGGCAAAGGATTAATAGCGCGCATTCACCACCTCTGTATTGATAATGAGTTCATATAGTGTCAGGAAACAAATGGTATGCATTCCAGTTTTTTTTCTTACTATCGATAAAGTGCATCTTTATACCTTTAACTGTTGGTGGCGTCTTCTGATGGAAATTCTAGTACTCTGATAATGAAGATATCTTAAAACCTTTATACCTGAAGTCAGACTTTTGTGGATTGTGTTCCTTTCTTCTTTTTCTCAAAAGACTGCAGACCTGGAAGATAACATCCGTGTGATATTGGTGATGGCGTGATGCGAGGCTCCTATTTTCCGGACATTTTGGCCGTTGTAATATGGGGAAATTTCATGAATGTGGGAGTGCAATTTCAGAACAAAGATGACATGTCGGAAATGGTCCAGGAGGGTATTAGATCTTTTGTCGAAGATGACTTGTTTACTACCTTATCTACGATTGTCATCCATTTTTTGGGCACAGCCCTCGTACATTCTTACTTAAATCATTTGAATTCTGTCGGTTAGTCAGCGTGGAAAAAAACAACAGGGTTTCCATGACATAAATTCCTTCCATAAAGCAAATATTACATTGAAAAGAGTTGGATTTATGCTTCCTTGATATGACCTTTTGTCAGCAGAATCTTGTGCAGTTCTTCTGTTTCGTGCAAGTCTGCAGTTAGAGAAAACAACACATTGTTTCTAATGTCTCCGTTTATGTTCATCAATGAAGAAGAAATGAAAACAATAGGTTTTTTAAAGCAACTTATTTTCCTGGCCCAGTGGTTATACAGCCTATTTGTGACTGTCTGTTTCATTAGGTTTTAAGGACGGAAAGCCAGTAACAGAATAATGAGAGCTCTTCTTGCAGATGACTACAAATAAGAAAGAAAATCCAAAATAATGTAATTGCTATGAAAGAAAGCCATAATTGGCCAGTCAGGTTTAGAGGAACTAATGGAGGGCAACTGAGCCCAAACTAAATAGATGCTGTTTCAGAGATTGTTCTTTTCTTGTCACTTTCTGTGTGGAAATGAGGTAATAATCAGCGAGTGTGTTTCGTGACAGTGAACACACGAGAAGGCAAAATCTGGATCTTGTGGAAGAAAGAAGTAGATACAGTTATTTTGCTTTGAAGTATGCTTATTGTGACATTCACACCGCCACCATCAATAACCTTTATTATGTTGAGTTTTGAAGCAATGATTTCAGGCTCTGTGTTGCTGAGCTCCATTGTCAGAGTGAAGCGTCTCTGTCAAAATGACAACACGTGTTGTGTTTGTTCTGTTGAAACAAGAAACACTTTTTTAAACACGCTCGTGACGACTGAAAATAACAGAAGCACTTGGAATCAGATACCGGTCAGCATATTGTGCAGGCATATTGACGGAAGGAAGTTATATGTGGGCAAAGATGTGACATAAATTGGCAACGAGGTTTCATCCGTATTCTGGAAATTATCATTTAAATCTGTGCAATCTGCTACCTCGTCATCCCTCTCAGACGGGGGTCTGTGAACCACTTTTTTTTTTCCCCCAGCCTAGCAGAGAAACCTCTCCTGCCCTGCGACTCTTTTAATTGGGACGCTACGGTTGAAATTGGAGTGGCTGGGACCCACGGGGACTCCTATTTCTATCTTACTCCGTACACTTTCAACTCGCAAGTTACGGAACGTGCCAAACCGTTATGTTTAGACACACAGCAGGACTCAAATACCACATATCTCTCATTTAACACCTTCACCTCTATTTTTTTTTCCCCGTAGAATAACCCACACATCCTAACTGGCGGCATGCTTAAAAATGTGGGTATATATATATATATATATATATTGAAATCCGTGTACAGCAGGTTTGAGGTTTTGGTGCTCATATTAAATGGCACTTGTGCTGCTGTGGTGTGTCAATGTGCTATAGCGCATTTTTTGAACCCCTGAATAATACCCTGCTGCTCTCACTTTCTGAAAGTAGGCTATGCTTTCATATAGGTTTATTGAGTTTGCTGGGAGGTTTGAAATTAAAAATTAGAGAGGACCCAAAGGTTGCATATTGCACATTCTGCTTACATAAAAAGGTACAACAAACATCTTTATTTTTTTATTTTCATTTCATTTCTTTGGCCTCTTCTTTCCAGATATAAATTTAGTTCAACTGTTATATGTCTGAATTTTGAGTCTCCTCTCCGATACAATATAACAGAAGGCCTGAGTCATCATCTGAGCCCCCCCCCTTTCACTTTTATGCCCACTCAATTTTGCTCCGTCCTTCTTTCATAGCTGTAATTCTATCTTTTGCACTGTCTCTTCCTGTCTCTGTTACTTAAACACACACACAGACACACACACACTCACGAGCACGCAGAATGCCAATTACACAGTCTCATTGACAGTCTCATTGAACCAATTTTTTCTTCCTTTCCTCATTTTCTGTTTCACTCCACCTTTTTAATCATCACACTGTTGAGGATCGCAGAGTTATAACTTTTTCTCTCTGCAGGACAGAATATCATTTCTTCTTAGATGTGTGTGGGGGTGGTGGTTCTGTGCTACTGGTCTCAGCATCACAGCAGCACCTTTAAAGCTTTGTCGGTCCCTGGGAGTGCTCCGAAAAGAGAAGATGTTGGCAAGCTCAGGCATCCTGCCAGCTTGTCCATCTTTTTCTACACGGGCTGCTGCTGCTTGGGGTCACCGTTCAGGTCAGGTTTAGAATCTGTCAGTAGGACTAGTTTTCCTTTCACTGTTGGGTGCACAAGCACATACACAGACTGTGGAGAATCTAACAAATACCCGACAGTATCAGAATATCTATAGCTAGCAAGACGTAGAGTCACATATTTCCTTCAGAGAAGTTTTTTTCTATGTAGTGCTGGCATTCGTTGAAATCACGATATAAAAAAAGATTGTGATTATGACTTAATACCCTTTTTTTTCTGGTCATGTATTACATACAGTGCTAGATTTCCCACTGCTGTTCATGAGTTTACCCTTGACCGTAAGGGCGACAGTATTCTCTTGGAAAATGAGGGAACAAAAGCAGCCTCTTGATACAAGCCTTCAGAACAATCAGTGGCCATAAGTACTTGATAGCAAGATTAATTTAAAGAAATTCTAATGAACATTTAATTGTTAAATTAATTCATTAAGCTAAGATACCACGCTATGCATCATTAAAAGTTTAGACTGTTGAAACTGAAGATGAAACTGCTCTGGGTGCTTTTCATTCAAATGTGTGTGAAAAAAGAGTTTAACTGATAACCAGAGTAAGTTATATTTGCCCTTCACAGCGGAGCGTACCTGCACATTATGTGTGACTGCTGTTAGTCGGCTGGAAACCTTGAGCTTTCTCTAAATTCAAACACGTTCACACCTCCAAAATGGTTCAAGTTTCCTGTTTTCCATTTCCCAAACATGCAAGTTTGTAGCTAAACTGTTAAAAATGTGTTAAGTCATTGTCTGGTCAATGCTGAGCCTGCTGTTTTGGTGTTGACAGCCGCTGACAGTTTTCTAAATGCGGAACATTGTCACAAATGCGGAACATTGTCACAAATTTTCAAGAGAAAAATTTCCTTACCACGTCTCAGGTTTTATTTTGCGTGTGACTGATGTGTTAGAGCCTGTGGTTCAGGTAATGACTTTCTTTGCCTCATGTTGCTTCAAAAAAAAAAAAGAAAAAAAAAAACACACATAATAAAGTTGTGATTATCAGACCTTTTGAAGCTGTGGATGCATAATAGTAATTGTCGTTCATTACCATGATGAGCCGGTGCAGTTGTGCTTTCGTCTCCTAAATGTTAATATCTCTTTTGATGCAGCGTTAATTTTGACCATCCACAGTTAATACACACCCATGCACACATATGCGCGCACGCACACTTGCGGATCCGCGCGCACGCATACATACGCCCACACAAAATGATAATTTTCAGCTTTTCTGCTCTGGCTCAACTCCCTCAGAATTGCAGTGCTCTGGGAGGCTCTCCCTGCTTCTCCATACCTTAGAGGCAAGTTCCTGACATGAGATGGAGCTGCGACTTCTCTCTGTTCTCCCTTTGATAGAGGTGTGGGGTCTAATGAAAGTGAAGCGATGGGGACCGGGAAGAAGCTGAGGGACTGTGTAAACCACGGGGGTCTGGGTCTGGAATTGGATAGTTAGAAGGTTGCCACAGTACATTAGTGCACGGGACATGCAGTGGGAATGTCGGGAATGGGTTTTTTCACCAGTGATTGGGTCCCCTGTCAGAAAGCCTGCTGGTTTAAATGATGCCTGATTAATTGAATGAGCCACACACTCCGCATTGACTACACTGATAAGGAGTCCACACACACCAGTCCCCTGTATTATTGTCACCACAATTGCAGCATGAATCTGTTCAAGACAGTTTGGATTAGCCAATGAAACAATACTGCCCACAGTTCAGTAGTTTTGTCAGCGCATCGTAAGTTCACAATCCCGAGTTTAGTAATTGGCATCATAGTAGGGGAATAGCAGGAAAACTTCCGCATCTGGTTGTGTTTTTCAGAGCCTGACAGATGTGTTACTCTGCAGGTCAATCAAGACCTCTCACTTCATTTTATATGCTTGACATATCAGTATGATGAAACAGGATGTCAGCGCAGTAGGCGAGCCGCCAGCACTACAGTAGACCGTAGTACATCTGAGAGATTAACCAGGTATTCAGATGTATTAGAAACTATTTCAAAGGATTAAAATGTTTCAGCCTCACCTAAAGTGTGACATCAAATACAGTTTCTTCACTTAGGGAGGGTAAGCGGATTTAGGCTCTCTCCTTTCAATTTGCCTTGAATGCTGTTGAAACGGGCCGGGATGGACTGGCGTCAAGACGTGCAGAAAGGATCGATTCCTCCTCCTTAGAAGCCGACAAACGCTGTGCCCCCGCGCCTTTATGCCGATGCATTAGAAGATTAAAAGTAATGTCTGCATGTGGCAGTCGCTTCCTAATTGATCCTAAGCCTCCTCTTCCCACACACAATCTCCACTCCCCCTTCTCTGCCATCAGATGAGGTGCTGCACTGTATCGATCCCCGACGCCAATTTCTTGATTGCAAATTCTGATGTGAAGAATCCGGCCTAATGCCATAATCATACACTTGTGATTATGGGGGAGTCTCTTCTAATCAAAGATCCAGGCTGCCGTGCCAGAAGGCAGCACGGGGAAGCAATCAGTAAGTGATCGTTAAAGGAGAGAACAGTGAAAATATCCAGCAACCTTCTCAGTCTTTCTTTCTGCTGCTACTTTGGTCCTAGCAAAGGCGTGATCCTCGACTGTGCTCACAGCCAACTGAGCGGATGAAAAGCCAGTGAATATAGTAATTGCTCTTTACGTGTCAAATTATTGCACACACAAGTATTAAAGTGGGATCCCGAAATGACTGGATCGACAAAGTTGTAGCTCATCAGTGGTACTATGATACAGACTCCACAGTCAAAAACACAAGTCGCGGCGGTGTGAGTCGCAGCACGTGACGAGACGCAACTTTGCACAGAGTTACAACTACACTGGATAAAAAGTTCACCTAATTTTGGAGGTTCAGAGACCCAGAAGCTAATTGATGACACTGGCTTGTAGTTATTTATAAAAGTAAGCCGATATCACTGGGCCGCATTGACATCTCGGGGCATCTATTTTAATAGTGTATCAAAAGTTCAACCGAGGTCACCGGTAGAAGCTGACAGGGTGAAATATGTTGTTTCCCCCATTGACTGAACCCAGTAGCTAATTAGCTTAGTAAAGTGGTTGTGTGCAGTGGGAGGTGGAACATGGATGCTTCCTCGAGAGCTCACTTTTTAATAAGCTGATTCTTCTTAACAGAACAGTGAGACCCCTAGCATCCAGCTGACCTCCGTACTTAACATGTGTTAAAAACCGGGGCAATGGACTAGAAAGCCAGGCTTTGAGAACGGGAGGGAAAGGGGAGGTAAAGGAAGTGTGTATGTGTGTGTGAGAGAGCAAGAGAGAGAAAGAGAGAGAGGGAGGGGGGGAAGAAATTAAAAGATGTCTTCATAGGATATACGACACCCCCTTAAATGATCTAGTTTTGCACACCTCCCCCTAAAAAACAATTTTCCGTGTTCAGTTTGCACCAAGTGAGAAAATCAAGATGCAGCTCCCCGCCACGCCAAGCAATATATTTCACCTTTTAAACGCAATTTTCAAGTACTTATTGTTCCTTGCCTCACTCCTCTCTGCAGTATGTCAGTGCAGTAAATAATGCTAATAATTTCAGGATGTTCACCTTGACAGGAAACTGGCTGTTTTCTTTCAACAGCTCATTCAAAGGCTCGCGTGGTGCATTGTTTTTTGATGTGCAGCAATGAGCTACTTCAACTGCCATTGTTTAACCTATGGGGAATAGAGCTTGATGCACCTCCCGTCTTCACAGAGATGGAAATGAAATCGGCACGGATACACACATACCTTTCAATGGTATTGATAGGTGAGCTTGAGCTAGGTGAGTTTGTTTGTTGATGGCTTCTGCGCTGCTCGTGTTTTTTTTTTTTATGTAGTTCCGTTGGAAATTGAGCTATGCCTTCCTATGCTTGCCGAGCTGAAAGGGATACAATGTGTTCTGAAATAGTCATATTGAGCAATCAGGTATCAAGACAGCCCTGGTTCAAGTTGCCAAATGAATGAAGACAGAATTTGTTATGTCACTTGATTTAGTCCTTGAAATTGTGACGCTATCATCAAAACCATCATAACCACGATTGAACCTTTGTCACTTTCCATTCAGGATCGATTATAATGAAGCATATCATCATTCTTCAGACATTTATATTACGTTTGGAAGGCACTAACATTTACATCAGGATGTGCTGAATGTGAAAAATACCCCAAATGAGCTGTACTTGAGACACAGATTGCCACAGGAGAAAAAAAAAAACAAAAAAACATTTTCCCCTTTAACAACATAAATGTGTACAATACAGCTACAATGAAAACATATTTCCCCTTTGATAATGTGCTTGTCTGTTATGATGGCTCATTTTAAATAATGGTTTTCAGTAAGTAGTCAAAAAGCAGCGTGAGGATCATCAATTGGGTAAATGGTTCTAAAAATGTGTCCTTTGGAAAAATAATACAAGCAGTCATCAAGCATTGTAGTAAATGCTGTTGATAAATGACTGTTAATAATCAAATATAAACTGAAAGCAATCATATGCCAAATGTTTTTTTTGTTTGTTTTTTTTATTTAGAAAATGACAGCATTTAAATCGCTACTGTACTCTGCTTGTTTCATATAATCTCTCCTCTCCCTGTCTCCCCGCCTCTGTTACTCTCCCGGCCTGGTGTTCTGTCAGCCTGCCTGCAGAGGGTAGTCACTGACTACATTAAGAACCACACACCAAAGCCATCATTTCATATAATAGCCAAGCACAAGCTTACATATTTGCACATGTATGCAGGCGCACAAGCAAGCTTGCACACACACACACGTGCGCACACACACCGTAACACCACAAGGGAACCGCTTCTGTCATTACTCCATGTTTTGGACTCAATCTAAGCATTACATCTGTATCTGATTAGGCAGAGGGTAAGTGAGAGGAATGGTAACTGCCAGATGTGGATAATTTTTTCTTTCTTTTTTTTTTTTTTTCTCTTAAAAAAAAAAAAAAGAAACAAAACCGATAAAGCCCAGTCCCAGACAGGTGGAGCTGGTGCAGCCCTGTCCTAGGTTGCAACAAACCATACACTTACCAGGGTTGCCGAGATGAAACGAATGGGATTTTATGTAAACTGCTTGTCAGCTGAGATACACACTGATCCTTTTTTCCACGGGGCTGGGGGTCGAGGGGGTTGGGAATTGCTACAGTATGGCATGTGTGTGTGTGTGTGTGTCTGTATTCTATGTCTGTGTGTTAATGTCTTTTTATTTGGTCCCCCCTAGCCAGATTTGGGGAGAGACGGGCATAAATACATACATGTACATATGCTTGTCATAGCAGCACTCTCAAACTCTATTGAATATGATGTGGAAGCTTTAATAATGAATGTGAGCAGCAGCTGGAAAGGTGGAAAGACATTGATTTATACCCACAGGTTTCCAGGGATTTTTATAGGATTGGCTAAATGTCATTACACTGCAGGTGGGGAGGTGATGAACTGTAATAAACTTTGATGTGGATGGGTGTGTGTCTCCTGTCAATGGCTCATAAACCGGAACACTGTGACAAGTCTCAAAAGATCTACTACCCTCCAACCACCTGTCATCTTTTCAACTACATACAGAGCACATAACTGCACTTGTGTACAGAAGTCTGAATGTGTGCAAGTACAGACACATACAAAATCACTCACACGTGTGCAAACACATATGTACATTATACGCCCGTATGGAAGCAAGAGGATGTGCGGGAGAATTATACAGACACCACGCTGGCTGTTGTGTGTCTTCCCCTCATGACGTAGTGTGCGAACAGTATGGCATGCCTTCGTAGCAAATAGAGGTGAATATAAGCTGGTATCACCGACATCCTTTCACATGTTGAGAAGTATTGATTTATCTTCCAGTGTCCGTGAATTTTTTTTCAAAAATACAGTATAGCTGAGGTTGATGATGCAACAGATTGATCCCTTTCATTAATGCGCAGACATTTGAAGGTTTCATTTGAACGCTATACTGGCATGAAAATCAATATCTTACAAAAATGAATTCTCAAGTCATGTCAAGGTTCATCAAGACGCATGCAAACATTCATTTTTCATTTCAGTTTCCAGCCCTGATGTCATGATTTAACTATTAAAACCTATATTCCTCTAATGTTTGCCACCATTTGACAACAAAGTATTCCTGCCATTTTTTAAAAACGACTTGGGGCAGTAGTGGTTAAATTAATGGAATGAAACAGCAAAATATTTTTGCTTTTATTTCTTATTTTTTAACAGAAGGGAGAACTAGAAAAGCTGTTTTTTTTATTCATGTGCTGCATTACGTTCATGTTCTGTATTTACATGTGATTATATTTTTTGTTTTGGCGTAAAAAGCATTTTCTGCTGAAGTTAAGTATACGCTGATGACTTAAGTGTTTCCCAATTACTGGGTTGTTTGCTATTTTTCTCCAATAGTAAGGTATTTGATTTATGCTTGCCTAGAGTATGGGTTGGAAGAGTTGAGAGACACTTGTAGGGAAATCATAATAAACAGAGATGTTTCAATCAATTTTTCCTTTGATGTAGATTGGTTTGTGTTTTTTTTTTTATGTTGGACTTTCATTTTCAAAATAATAATACATTGTTTATCTATTTTTTCAGATTTTCTTTTCTTTTTTCTTTTATTTGATTTCTGCATTTTAAGAGCAACGTATTACCCTTTTTCCAAAAAAGTTGGCATGCTATGTAAAATGTGAAGATAAACAAAAAATGATAGTGTGAACAATATTGAAACCGCATATTTTATCGAAAATGGCACAAAGACAACTTATCAAATGTTAAAGTGAGAAATGTTTTTGATTTTGGAAAATTATCTATCTATCTATCTATATATCTATCTATTTTGAATTTGATGCCAGTAACACGTTCCAAAGAGGGCTTGTTATGGTAAATGGACTGTACTTATACTGCGCCTTTCTTGTCTTCCGACCACTCAAAGTGCTTTTACACTACACAATATCTCATTCACCCATTCACACATTCATACACTGATGGCACTAACTACCATGCGAGGTGCTAACCGCTCGTCAGTTTGAGGAGCTAACCATTCATACACACGTTATCAGTGCACATTTCAAAAGCCAGCATCGGTGATGGTATGGCGGTGCATTAGTATCACATATCATGGGTAACCTGCGCATTTGTGAAGGCACCATTACGGCTACATATTTTTCAGGGAAGTCGGTGCTTATTTCAGCAAGACAATGCAGAAACACATTCTGCATGTATTCCAGCAGCACGGCTCTGTAGTAAAAGAGTCCAGGTGGCCTGCGTGCAGTCTGGGCTTGTCACTTATTGAAATCGTTTGGTGCATTACGAATCGTAAAAATACGACAAAGGAACTGCTGAGCGGCTGAAAGCCTACATCAATCAAGAATGGGGAAAACATTTCACTTTCAAGATTACAGCAAAGACCCCTGAATTCCCAGACACTTAGAGAGTGTTGCTAAAAGAAGAAGTGATGCAACAGAGTGGTAAACGTGACCCTGTCCCAACTTTTTTTTTCCAAACGTGTTGGTGGCATCCAATTTAAAATGGGCACATCATTTTACAAAAAACAATAAAATTCCTCAGTTTGAAATCTGATGAGTTGCCTTTATGCAGTTTTCAATGAAATATGGGGTATCACCTACAATACGCATATTTGTCAATGAAGAGAATTATCAGTTTATCGATATCTGTAAGAATGGAGGTTAATTAAAGCTCTCTCTGATTTAATATTTGTTATAAATTGATAGTAGCCTTTGTGCTTGTACATCTATTGTGTATCAGTGATGTCTGTATGAATGACAAAAACCTTGTCAGGCATTATGTTTTTTCCAAATTCTTTGGCTCAGGTACTATGTCACTTGGTGGCAGTTTTATTGGCTTTCCTTTTTTTTTCATTTTTCTTTTTTTTTAAAGAAAAAAAAATCAATCTGGCCCTCCTATGTCAGTCATGGGGCTTTGGATTCTGCTGCTTTTTGCCCAGCATTAAACAAATGCATCCTAATGTCTTCCAATATTAAACATCCATTAATTCTACCCCCCACCCCTCTAATCTCAAATGAGCAAATCTGTCCTTGTTTCGTATCAACAAACAACTGCAGTG
Source organism: Nibea coibor (assembly GCA_023373845.1). Taxonomy (NCBI): domain Eukaryota; kingdom Metazoa; phylum Chordata; class Actinopteri; family Sciaenidae; genus Nibea; species Nibea coibor. Next base: position 18,041,328 of record CM041739.1, on the reverse strand, counting down.
GATTCACCTTGAAGGTCAAATCCCGTTCTCTAATTAATTGGCCTGGATGTTGCTGATAGTGTTGCCAGGGCAGAGATCTTGCTAAGTGCGACATTAATATTCACACACTTATCTGCCATTGTATTGTTTTTTTCTCTAGGTGTTATTGTCATCACATTCGAATAGAGCCCAGGCTGAATAGCTCCATAAGATAGCTGTCAGTTAATTCATTATACTAGTGTGGGTGGCTCCATTAAGGAGTCCAGGTGCGTTCTTAGGGTGCCACTTGGGAAACGGCATTCGCTTCACTCATGCCGGCACTGAGCCCTCACCAGGGGAAATAGAGCAAAGCTCTCTAAGATCCTGGGGATTCATGGAAGTCTTCATTAAAAATGCCAAATGTTGTCGATACCAAGCACAAAGAGCAGAGAGATGATGGCGGGGTCCTTGACATTTGATTGAGGCGTGCACTCAATGATAAATTACTTAAGCTTTTTAAATCAGCTTGCATGTTGGATAATGATAGCTTTTTAGCGAAAGCACACATCGACATCAACGCTGCTGCAATTCTTCGAGGCGCTTAAAGAGGTTCACACCCCGGTGCCCATGTGCATTCGTCGTATTTTACCAAACAGGGCCAATTGTGTGCATTTACAATGCGATAAACCTCATTATGCCTGCCCACTAACCAGTTGCGCATTATCTGAAATGGTTTATGGGGCTTATACAGGCCAATTTACCACAGCGCTTGGTTCCATTGTTAGTCCATGAATGTGATGCTTGTCTTAGCCTGACTGAACTAATGTTACTCCTGCTCAGAATGAGGATGCACTCTTCCTTTAGAGTCTTTGTATTGAGGTGATTAAACCCCAGGGATTTTGCGTCCATGGTGGGACATTATTGCTGTCACTGGTGCATGGCAAGTTGAATGCACCTTTTTGCATGTTAATCATTCGAGTCTTGCACTCGCGCTACAAGGGGAAATACTTTAGTGGGGAACTTGAACATTAAAAGCTACAGTATTTTTTGAGACCGGTTTCAAAAAAAAAAAAAAAAAAAAAAAAAAGCCAATCTACATTTCTGTGGATTGTGTTATGGAGTCATTAAACACAATCAATATGAAGTGTTGCCTAAGTCAGAATTTAATTTGGATAAGGCAGTGAAGATAGACACAGCGTCGAGGTTAGAACAGCTGCTTCGAGCCCTCGTTTCTGCTTGTGCATGTTGAGTGGTGACAAATTGATTCTGGTATTGGTTTTATGGCAGACGTGTTTAGAGTGGGGTCAAACAGAAATGCATTCTGTGAGGTCTGAACAAAGGGGGAAAAAAAAACCTTGAATATTGAGGATGCATAATCATGAACTGTTCATAATATCCACAACAAATTGTAGTACTGATGTTTTTCTACTTATGTAGAATTAGATTTGATAATCTAGTGTCCCGACTCACATCTGCACTGACAGCTGAGCCTATATTCTTGTTTATCTCTGTGCTCTGTTCCCACTGCTACCACCATCCCTCCAAACAAAAATTCCATTATTGTGACAACTCTCTGAGGTGTTTGTAGATGCAGTGACAGGCAAGTCATACTCACTCACCGCATTTCTCTTGAAACCTAATCTCCAGCATGGCCTTGCTCACCCACTGATAGGCAGATAGTGGTGGGAAAGGCTGCTGATACACTCGCTGTCACCAGCTCCACTTGGAATATGTCTCCTCTCATTAGTATTGACTCTGCGCTTTGGTTTTATAGTATCTCACTGGTGACCCGTGAAAGATGAAGTTAAGCCAGGATGCCATGATGCTCAGTAGCACTTGATTGCATCAGGAACACGTCTGTTATCACTACACCAGCTAATGCTAGCTCTAAGTGGTGTTGCTTCACATAAAGCCATGTGTATAGGCAGAAGGACTCAGGGGCTGTTTAATATTTGTGGTTATTGATCGCGGCCCCTGTAATGTAATTTCACCATCCTTTTTCCTCTTAGCAAATATTGGGGTTAAAAGGAGACCGTCACCCATCATAAATCCTCTTCCTGTTTCCCATCTGTTTCCTCTTCATCTCTTTCTTTCTTTCTCTCTCTCACTCACTCTCTCTCTCTCTGTCTCCTGTTGCCCATTGGGCAAGGGCCCGGAGCAGTAAAGTCCTCTGGCTGATGGAATTTTATGGTTGGCATTTTGGCAGACTCCTTCATTTCACTTTTTTTCCACCCTTGTCAGTCTTCAGGCAGCTGAGAAAACTGTCTGTCTGTATGGAAAAATCATAAAATCCTGTCCCTGTCACCAGGCAAATTTAGATAACTAATTTTGGGATCAAATTATAAATCTTTAGACTTGGCTGGCTGTCTGGCAGAGAGTAGCCTACTGAGCAGAAGTTTGAGCAATCTTTGCCTACTCATCAGTCTCTTGGAGGAGGCATATCAGTCTGTGGTGGCTGGCGAGGGCAGTGGAACCAGACAGAGTTACGGTCAGCTAAACCAAATGGAATGAAATGAAACGCTGAAACGATTCTGGGGCAAGTAATATGTTCATGTTCTATTACACACTGGCATGATTCAGAAGTCAGATACCAGTAGCTTGTGCTGCTCACCTGGAATGTTTTGTTGAGAGATTCAGTGTGTGTGTTGCAAGGTTTATCACAGAAAAAGAAAATACTGGTCTACCTCATATGCAGCTAAATCAGACATAGTACAAAATGATAAATGGTACTGTACTGCACTTCAATATTTCAGCAGATCATGATTGAGTGTGGTTAAATCAAGTAACAAACTCTGTGGTTTAAAAATGAAGCCAAAGTGTCAAAAACTGCAATTTGGCCACTTGAGCCTGGCTGGAAAAGTGAGTTCATTTTCATAAACGCCCATATTAAAATTCCTAATTTCAGAGCAGAGATAAATGTTTACAGCCTGGTTCAAAGATGGTTGGTCTCTATTGCTCCTTCCCTTGTTCATTACAAGTGTGTGGGGGGGCTGAATTTTTTAGAAGGCTAAATTATATCACGGCTTAAAGTTATGCATAATTAAGGATGTGGCCGCTGTGAGTGAGAGGTGGGTACCGTCACATGTGGCTGGTTTTAGCAGCCAGGCTTCATTCGGCCTGCTTCAGCTCCACCCACACTCCATGTCTTTGCCCATTTTTGGATTAGCCGGGACCTGGTGGAGCCAGGCACTGCCAAGACGGCTCTGAGCTTCATACTGGGTCTTCAGAAACCTACAGGTGACTTTAGAGAGACTACGTCCTATAGGCTACATCTATGGGATGAATACAGACGTTGGTTTATGTATGTATGGCATGTGTGTGTTCTCATGCATGTATTTAAATGTCTGCGTAGGTGAGTCTATGCCATACTGAAAAGCACTCACCTGGTAAAATCCTCCTGCATCTGTTGTGTCTTTATTGCATTAGAGAAAATCTGCCAGCTATTCTGAAAGAGCTCCCCCGATACACTCGTCTCAAGGCAGAACCTGGATTGGAGAAATTACCAGTTCATTATACCTAGAGATGCTATGCGATTTCCAGCTCTGGTGATGCCTCACCTATTCACCCCCCCCCCCCCCCCCCCCCCCCCCCCCCCCCCAACCTCACTCTCTATGCTCTGTTGTCTGCTTTCCTTGTCTGAGATGCATTTTGTAATATTAGAAATCATCGAAGCATGTTCTTTTTCCTTCAAAATGCTGTGTGGGATTCTACCATGGGAAGCTCTTCAAATGAACTTCCCTTTTGGAACGGCAATGGGTTTATTCATGAGAAAACGGCACATCAACACACACACACACACACATATGTGCACACAATCATACTGAATGCACACGTGTACAGAAGGAATTTCTGCCTGCCTCTGCTTTGAAGCTGCCATGCCGGAGCTGCTTGTGTGTAACTAAATCCCATTCTCAAAGAACGTTTTACCCCCCACGTCTGAAAGGCCCTTGGCATTGGCAGAGAACGTACACCCAAAGGCACATACACAAACACAATCTACATGCATGATGCAATGTTCAGTCACTTGAGCAAACAGACACATTTGGGTACATGAAACAGCACTGCAGTGTGTCGGCTCTTATTAGTGAAATGCTACTTTTACACTTCTGCAGTTCCTCTTCATGGGTTGTTTACTCAATACAACAATAGGAGGGAAGGATTTATTGTTGAACTATTGTTTGAGTATTGCCTCATTTTGATTTTTTTTTTGTTACACCTTTTTTCTGTTGCTCTTCCAAGAACTATGTATGACAGCAGGAGCTCTCACTCTGAAGGCCCATCTAAACCATAGGTTTTGAGAGAGAAAAGATGAGGATCAGACAGAGGGGTATGGGTGGATAGATAGAGGGATGAAGGAATGCAGTGGCCCCACGAGGCACCTGGAGCTGTGGTCTTACAGAGAAATACGGTGTGTGTGCATCTGAAATCCTGCTGGCTAGCCTTTGGCGTAGTTTGCTTTATTTGTTATGTACAGGCCCTGTGTGAAAAATCACCTTCACCCACTGAAAGAAGCCCAGTATTTTTTGGCCGGTGCTTGTAAATATAGCTGTTTGAACCCATTTCTTTCCATAAGGAAAGTGCAAATTGAAGTTGTAGATTGCAAAGGCAGTTGGGTGTTTTGAGTGGTAGATATTTTCAAGGATGATGAGCATAGCACATGAGTCTTGGCGTGAATATTATCTTTCCTGATCTCAGTGTATGAACTATGTTTCTGAGCTGTCTACATTCCTTTCTCCACAAGTTTGCTCTCATTTCCATGTCTTCAATGCAATGCTAAAATCCCATGGCACAGAACCTTTAGGCTCTTAGATATTTCCTATAGACGCTAACCCTGTGTTGGTAGGATGGAATTTAAATAAACTAAAAGAGAAAGCAGTCCCGTGTCCTGTTACATTTTTTGAATGAGCACACATCTTCCACTGTAGTATTCCTCCGTGACCTGCCTGGATCAACAGTAAGGAATGTAGAGATAGAACGAAGACATCGAGGAAGAAGATGTCATTACCAAGCCGTACCCCAGGGTTTAGCAGTTCACTGCAGAGGTTAACTGGTCTGGTTGCTAAGAGCCAGTTGGCATGGCTACCATTTCCCTGGGTATTTTTTTTGGCTCCCTCCTGGTATTCTCAGTAGTCTTCCTACAATTGTCATTCAAAAGGTAGCCAATGGAGGCACCCTGCTGTGCTGAATCGAGTGGTGAAGAAGCTCCATACGCATCCATCTGTTTCTTTCTCATGAGACTATGATATCCTTATTTCCTTCTAAACATGAGATATCACTTGAAGTATGTGGATGGTTGTTAAAAAAACAATGGACTCTTGGGGAAAAAGGTCCAGAAATAATATTACATTCTTACAGCAATAATAATAAAACTCCCCATCTCTCTTTTATGACTCTCCAATAAGTGAGTTGTTTCTGCATCTCAGTACTGAATAGAGAATAAGAAGGGAAGGCAGCACACAAAGCAGGCAGGCAGGGGCCCTGGTCTTTGATGAATGTCTCTATCTCCAGGCATTAGGTGTTCTATTTTTCATAGCAGGCCCTTCGGCCATGCTGGAGAGAGCTTGGGCCTCACATGCGCATTCGTGCAAGGCGCCACAATCCTCAGAGATGGTGACTAATCCAGGCCTACTGTCTGGGGGCGAGAGTGGCCGCTACCAGCACAGCCGAAAGGTCACACCTGTCAGAGGTGGAGAAAAAAAAAAAAGAGGCCAGCAAAGGAAGCCAGCGCTGTAGCGGCCTCTGCTTGAAAAGGTACAGCTTCATAGTGCCTCAGATAGTTACGCTCACAGACGCGTGTGAAGGCAAACACAGACACAAAGTATGCGTGTGTATGTGAGGAGATGAGAGGCTGTTATTGAAATAATTACATTTCTTCTCACATTTCATTCTTGCCCAGGTCGGGGCATTTTTAGTATTTAATCCACTCAGAGTCAGATATTGTGTTCTCTGTATTCCTGATTGGAATTTTAGTGTGTTGAATGGTACCACTGTTGTATTATTAAAGTTAATATTGATACAGTTCATGGATATTGCAATATCTCTTTAATTAATCTTTGCTAAAGGACTTCACTATAGTCCACTTAATAATAATAATAATCTTCTTTTACTCAGTGCAGTCTAAATTGTCCCTTGTGCCATAGCAACTGAACAGAGCTGTGTAATTGTTCTATTCTTATTAAACTTAATATTTGTGTTAGTTTGGTACTTTTTTCATACCACTTCCCATACCACCGACATGGTACTATCCCAGCCGAGCATCTCCATGGGCATTCATCTCATTGACTGCCCATTTATCTTTCACATAAATGGTCTGTGGTGGGAACTTAATATCTTCTTAGCCAGAGGAGGAAATATATGTCCTTTTCCTCTCATTAAAACTGTGGGCCAGTTTCTGCTTTTCCCTGTAATGCTGCACTGTTGACATTATACCAGTGTTCCTGGTGCATGGGAGGCACCACTGCACCTCAACATCAGCTAGGCAGCATGCCATGGCTGGGGCATCGGCCTCAATTCAACAGGCAAATTAATCTTGCTTTGTTGGAGTAGTCAAGCCCAACCTGGGAGAGGGTTCGTTTAGCTGTTGCTGTGCTGATGCAAGTGCTTTCTCTGAAGTTTGGAACCTTCATTTGCAGGCAGTTAAAGATCTCTCCATCTGTTATTAGGTAGGGCCTGGACACAGACGCCTTGATGAATAGGTATTTCTACTGCTATTGAATGGGCTGCAGCTTCTCGATGGAGACAAAGTAATAGTGTGGATATTAGAAGAAACTGTTTTTGTTTCCTGAGACCTCAATGTGAATACATCCAATAATGCTTGATTAGAACGGGAGCCCCGTTAGCTCTGAGAAACACACATAAATGACTGAAATTACACGGGTGAAGCATTGTTCTGACTTTCTCTCTAGATCAATTTCGCTGCTTTTCTATTTACATGCGCCCAACTCTGCACATGCATACACATGCTTCACCCTCCTTCACGCAGTGTGTTTCTCTTTCAGTACAGATCACCTCTTTCACCCTTATCTGTTAGCTGTGCTGTCTCCGTGATGAGAAGATAATCTCCCAGTATGGGTTTTTCATGGGAAGATATTTCATAGATCATGTTTTTCTTCTGATGGGGTAGCACCAGACAATTTGAAATCCTATTTATCTAGCTAACAGGGAAGAGGAGAGGAAATGTATCTGTGGTTATTAGAGATGAGACGACCCCAATACAGACATGAGAAGGAGATCAAAGCTGACCGCCCTGGAAATAATAACTAAATCCAATGTACCCAACCCACCGCTTTGAGGTTCAGGAAATGCAGAGCCTTTTCTCGAGAGTTTGTACGTGTGCGTATGTGTGGGTGTTTGTGTGCAAAGTCACTTTTCTTGTGCGTGGGTGCGTGCGTGTGTGTGTGGGGGTATTTGCGTGCACATTCCTGTGTATTCAGAGCTCTGTCAACTCCCATTTACAATCCTGTCCAAGTTGAGGGTCAGCACTGTAAACACAAACATGAACACAGATACAAACACACTCATATACCAGCCATTCTGCTTCTGGCAAGGCCCATCACCATTCTCCCAGGACTACCATTGTCGTAAATCATGCTTGTCCCCTCCATCAGAATCTGCCCACAGAACCTGTGTAGGGATTGGACATCATTAATGTCCCTGCCAAATCATGTTTACCTGAGCCCAGTTTTTGTCCTGCCTATTTTTTTCCCCCTCTTTGTTATTTATTGTACATTCTTGGCAGTTTGTTCTCAGGTTAGAGAGGATGACCAAGGAATGATGGGTAGTGGGTTTTGTGCGTTGTACTGATAAAAGTGCACACTATTCCAGGAGGCAGATGCTTCACCCTGTCTGGCTGTGCAGGCTTGTCTACTCAAGCTGTAGGGCAGCGCACTGGAATTTGCATGCGTGTGTTAAGATAAGCGAATTAGGATGGCCGGGATACTCAGTATGCTAAGTGTCCTAATTTTGCATCCGCAAGGTCAGTGAGTCAAGAAGCGACAGAGAAGGCCAGAGGTGTCTGCTTGCGCTTATAGAACATAGCGTGTGTAACCTTTGTTATATTTCACGCAGGTTTCCTCCTTCAACTGGTTATATAGGTGAAGCTCGATGTTCTCCTCCCCCCCGGCATCAATAAAAAAACAAGGCTGTGACCTTTGGTCATGCAAGAGGTTGGGTCGCCACTCCAGCACCGTACAGTAGTAGGGGCCATGGCTAAGCTAACTGAGCCTGATTGGCCTCACACAGGGCAAAAGGAGCCCAACAAAAGGGCAACAACAAAAGGTACAAAAGGAGGTGTGGTGGGGGGTGAAGCAAACCAAACTCACTAACAGGAGGCAAGAGACAAAGCTGGAACCAATCTACAGTCTCTCGACCAATTAAAGGAGTCATGCCCCAGTCACAGCTGTGTGAATGACCTAGGACATAGCTTTTCATGGCAACATATAATACACAGTAAGCCAGTGTAGTGTTAAGATTTTATTTTGACCAAACTAGAGTTGGTGATTACTGGAACAGTGGAAAGTACGGCATGGTTTTAGTGAGCTTTATTTTATTTCTCACCTGAAATATTGATATTGCTAATATCTATTATTAAAAGGCCATTAAGCTTGTCTCACTCTGGTAAAAGAGAGAAACTTGAGTTGAGAGTTGTATTTTTCTTCTTATTAAGGAAAATATGTGTACGCAGACATGCAGACATTTCTTTCTTGACATTATGTGAGTACATTTTATTAATTTCTTGGAATGTTGCACAGCTGAAACTGGCGGTTTTGACATTTTTTTCTTTGGGTGCTGGCTTTACCATATTGCCTTATCTCTGTGTTGCTCTAAGTATCTCAGAATAGAATGTCTATTGTTACTGAGCAGGTGCAGCGGGACTTTTCCAACTTGATGTCGTGAGATGAGGGCCAGACAGAGCTGTAAACTTTGGTAAGGATGACAGAGACATGGGCTGGAGCTTGGCTTTGTCGTCTAGAATGCTGACAGCAGCATGCTCCATATAGACGTCGCGAGACGGAGAGTGACCTGCCACCACAGTGACATGGGTTCACGAGGTGCGTCAAAGAAAGGAAGACAAAGCCAATCTTAAGCCACCCACACTTTATCCCACTCGCTGAAAGAAAGACAGCTGCTTATGAAGCCATTTTCAAGGGTTGCTGAGTCTGCTGTGATTTGACAATCCAGTACATGTTAGTTTTAGTGTGGTGTTCCACAGAAGTAAGCAGACAAGCCTAAAGAGCCTAGCAGAAGAGTGTGTTTGCGAGAAATACCGTAACCAACCAAATAACCAACACCTAAAAGAAAACCACAAAGTGGACCACAGAGAGACTATCCAAAACTAACTGACTATGCACGCCTGAGTGTATCAGGCATGTGCGTGCAATTTTGGCTGTGCCTGTGAGAAAAATTTCAAATAAAATGAGGTATGTAATATCTCGTTTTTATCACTCACAGTCCCTTTGTAGCTCCCTATCAGCTCTCGGGCTCAGTTGCACATCCTAAAAATGGCTAGACAAACATTAACCCCGTTCTCTCACAGGTTGGGGGTTCTACTAGTGATCCGTTGCCTCACGTGTGTGTCTACGCGCATTATCTCCTGAAACTTTTTAAATCAACAAAAGGTAATTGAAGCGTTGTTTATTCTTGGTACCCGGGTTGTTATTCTGCTGAATCAGAGCAGAAAAGAATACCTGGACCTTTTGCCCCCATAACGTGTTTGTTCTATGTATGATTTATCAAGGATAGTCTCTCACGGAGAGGGTCAGCGCAGAAGGACGAAGGGGCATAAAACAGGACACGCATTAGAAACCAATGCCTGTATTCTTGCTCATTTATTCATTGTTTCGGCATTGTTTCCCTAACTTCAAACCTTTTCTGTAACTTTTAGTCAGTTACAGCTCTTGGCTTCATACCCAAGCTCCCAGAGCTGGAAACAAGAGCACAGAGTACAGGGTTCATTAGGCCTTCACATTGCACTCAATGCAGCAGAGACCTCAGTGAAAACCTAAATTAGATCCTGTGTGACTTCACCTGCTTAACAGCTCACTTGATAACCCCCTCTACCACGATACTTGGAGTACATGAGGGGGAAAGAAGTGCCAAGATGGCTCGACATGCCTTTCAAGTTTCCTTTTGTCATTATTCGTCACTTTTATATAACTGGGGAAATTTGAGTACTTTCTTGCATCATCTACGTATAACACACCCCGTGTCCCTGTCCTTTCGGGGAACCTTTGGGACAGTATCGAGCCACCTGCTGACCTTGGATTGATTAGTGAGTGGTTGGAGTGGTGTGAATTATCTTGAAAGCGGTGTAGGTGAGTCAGCGCAAGGGCTTATTTTTACATTGTGTTAGTGGAGAAAGAAAAAAAAAAATCCATAAGTCTCTGTAATGATCTCGTTGTCAGAACTTCAGCTCACAAAAACCTGTCCTTCAGCCGACTGTCAGTCTGTTGCAGAGTTTTCTTTTTTTTCCATGCAAAGACATTTTCTTTTTTGTTATATCTTTACAGTAAATCATTGACATTTCTCGTATTACGGCGCTACAAATAGACATAAGTTAGGAGTTGTTTCTGCAGCTAGCGTGCGCCCATTTTACTCACTCTACTTTTCTCTTCTAGCTGACTTTCAGCGAGCTGGCTGACATCTGCTCCTATCTTTATAGAGGTGTCATTGAAATTCAGCGCAGACATGAGTCCTGCAAAGCACAGGGAGAACTGCTTAGAGGAATATTCTGCACCACACACAAACAAAAATCCAAGAAAAAAAACAAAACAAAACAACAACCAAAAAAAAAAAAGTACATGTACGAACACAGGCACACAGGCGTGCACAGAAAAATGCGTGGGTTAAGCCATATTAATATATGTGTATGCACACACACACACAAAGCGCTGAGAATTTGTTTCAAGCATTACAGCATCCCCTCTTGTCAGGCATTAATTAGCTGTGGCATTAATGGCCTTTAGTGCACACCAAAATGCATCACATTACTTAAAAAAAAAAGAGTAATGGAGTTAATTGAGTGAGATTCAGGCACCATTCTGAACAATGTGTGACATCCATAGTGCGTGCGGTTGTGAATGTACCGTGTGTGTGCTGTGTGTGCGCGCCCGCACTCTTTGGGGCATGTGTTACTGACATTGAGAGGCGAAAAAGTGTTTTGTGCTCTGTCCAAGTTCAACTTTGTGAGAATCAATAGGGCAAGGCAAAAGTTCTGACCCAAGTGCCCACAGACATCAAGGATGTTTAGCCTAATATCTTCCCTCTTAAACCGGCAGACCATGTTGGTCCAAAACCTACTCATTAGTTACAATAACCATGGGGAAGTTTGTCTTCAGCTTGTCACACAGTAACTAGGAAGAGCTGTGCACTAACCCCCCCCCACTGTCAGGCATTATGTTACGGTTGTAGCCCTCGTGCACCCCTCCCCATTAGATTTTCTTTGTAACTCTTCACATTAACTCTGATTTAAGTACATACATGCGTACGCCATAATGCAACACTTCAGTGTAGAAGAAAACAAGCGATTGAGTGAACAGTGAGGTGCAGACCAGTGTGAGGTTCAGCGCGAGCCCGTCGAAAAAATAAAGCTCACAGAAGCTCGAGATCACACAGCCCCTCTCCAGGACACCATGCTTTATTCAATGAATGAAGCATCAAAACCAAACTTTACTTTTTTGACTGTGTGAAACCGAAACTCCGTTTAATGCAACCCTTTTTTGGAAAGGAGTGCATAAGTCAGAAGCCAGTTGTTGCAACTGAACGATGGGTTTGAAGAGTTTGAGGGTCAAAAGAAAATAATAACAATGACACATGATATTGAAAGACCATGGCAACTATCCAGAACCCTGCAGGACACCTTTATTTAATGAATGAAGCATGAATAAAGCATGGTTTACTGCAGAAGAGTTGCGCATTGTGTTTTAATTTTGATGGACCAATCCTTTTCCACCATCAAACTGACCGAGGATCATCATGTAAATATATTTATGCGTGTACATACATACTTCGGGAACTATTTGAATCATACGTCTTGTTTAAAAAGAATGATTTTGAGCGATTGGTTCCTGCAGAAATCTTTTATCTCTGACCTCTGTGTTGTGCTCATCGTATGATGCTTGAATATGTTCTATTCCAATTTGAGCTTGTTGATGTGCTAATATTTTATTTATATATTCATTTGCCATGCTTATTGTGGCTCCCTAACATCTCTCTCTCTCTCTCTCTCTCTCTCCCTTCTGTCCCCATCTGTGACTTTTTTTTATTTGATTATCAGACTAAAGTTGTTTTGTATCTGGTTGACTTTTCTTCTGTGCGATGTCCTTGACTGTTTCAAGATTCACTGGTATTACATTACACGCATTTTATATCTATCCTACTCTCTCCTCAGTTTTGAAGGGTTACAGTGGTTCAGGTACTTGCCTTTATTTGCATAGACCTTTGGTGTTTCAGTTCCACTTAGCCAGGAAACAGACTTTGATTTTACTCTAGCTTTACTGATGGTGACTGCTTGGGTCGAGGAGTGATACGAATCCAGCTCTCCTTGACTGAAATTTTCATCATCGTGAACATCTTTCAGCCACTATTTGAAACACTGCTAGTTTTTATATTGTAAGTCAACTTTCAGTGGGATTATAGTCAAGGCAGTTTGCTGACAATGTCTGTCTGCCTGCCCTCCTCTTGTCCACCTCTGGGGGCCAGCTGGATGGACATGTTTGGGGTTTTGTCTGTGTATGTGTGTGTGTGTGTGTGTGTTTTCCTCAAAGCCTGAACTGTCTGGCAGGGTCAGGCTAAAGTTAAGAGTGTAAAAAGGAAAGGAGGAGGTGAGAGGTAAAAACAATAACCCTTGTTGTTAGTCTGCCAAGGGTCAAGGTAGGAGTATCACAAACAGGTTGCCCTTGAAGCGACTTCTGCTTTGACTTTGGCAGGATTCGAGCGGTCAAAGGCAAAAGTGCTGCGGGACAAAGAGGGATGTTTTTCAACCTTGTTGTTACCACAACACTTACCCATCACACGCCATGCAAAACAGCGCAGTTAGGGATTTCCATCTGTTTTCCGTTTGCACCCTCAAAAACATTATTTATGAGGACATACTGTTAAACATTTTCATTATTTGTGGTGCAACCACGGACACCTTAGCTCCACGAACAAAGCACACACACACACACACACACCTCTTTTGTCGGTAAGCTTGTGTGCAATGTCAGTCGCCTCCCACCGGCTTTCAGAGTCCCCGGTTCACAGGGCTTGACTCATGACAGTATCTTGACCTGTGTGGTGGCTGTTGCCGTGCATTGTGGGATTTGTAGTAGTAGTAGTGTTTTTTTTTCTGTTGGTTGAGAGTTAAAAACTCGTCATTTGCTTTTAGTAAGCTGACCTGACCAATATTTATATGTACACACATACGTACACTCACCACACATAAATACAGAAGCAACATGTTTCTGCTTGTAACTGAATTACCATTACAAACTATTATACATGTATTTGTGTTGAAATATAGAGAGAATGGATTTTTTAAAAATATCTTCAGGTTTTGTGGTTGCTGCTGTCACTCGGTGTTGTTCCTTTGGACCTCGGGGATCAACTGGCACACACAGACACACACACACACACACACACACATACCAAGTACATAAACTCCCATGATGCCTTGCCCACTGTTTTGCAGTGTCTTGCACAAAGCCAGTCGTGCAGTGTTATTTTCAAGCTGTTTCCAGCCTAATACCTACCCATTGTTTCGTTTTGTGTTTTCGTCTCCGGCGGACGGAGACTCTCTGCTGCGGTTAGCTTGTCTCGCCTGGACACGGGATGCAATGCCACTAGCCTGATCACTAGCCTAATTGTGTCTGTGTTATCAGCAAGTTGTATTGGGGCAAACATGAAATAATAAATCTGTCTAGATTTTGCTTTCTGATCACAACGGGCAGAAGTTAGAGGAAGAAAATAAACACAAAAAGAAGAAAAAGCCCACAGAGTGTACAGATACACATTTTTTTTCCCCTAGCTGTCACCCAGGGTTTGAAAACACCTCACGACGGACAGAGACAGTGACAGACCGATGGGAAAAATAATGGTTAAAAAGGAAGAGTAGAGACAAAATTGGAGAGAAAGGGGTGAAATTCTTGGCCACATAGTCTGGTGGGAAATCCCCCACTGTTCAGGGAGCCCTGCGCCCTGGTGGTTAGATGAAATGTCTTATCTGCCGCCGGCAGGACTCTGTCCTTTAAGTAGGGCTGGGGAAGCTCATTGTCCAGTCAACCAGCATGTCAACTGACCCGTGTTCCCTTTGACCTTTACAGTTGCTGCCACCGACACATGCCAAACTGAAGATTGTGTTAAATGTGAGATTACTCATTTACGCAGCATCATCATTCACACGTGTTTGTGTTTGTTGTGTGCAGCCCTTATTCCCTTCCACAGTCGCGTTGTGTCGGTTATAGGTCATGGACGCGTCATACGAGAAGGCGTGAGACGTGTGCCATTTGTATCTACCTGTCTGTCTTTTGCCGATTCTTCTGGTATCGTTCCTCTCAACTAATCTCCAACCCCTAATGAGCAGGAAATTAAGTTGTAACATGGCTATCATACAGCATGATATGCACTAATTGCTCAGATTGTATCTGTTATTTTTTGTACAAAGAGCAGTAGGGTGCTCTAGTAATTTTCATTAATTACACACAAAGAAGGATTAATTAGATTTTTCATTACTCCAGAACTTTTTGTCTGTGACTTTTTTTGGGGGGGGCGAGTGGTGGGGGCTTGGCTGTGTGTGCCCTAACATGTTTTGATTCGTTACCTCCCGAGAACGACGTTGTAGACATTATATGAACATTCTGAATTCACTTTTCTCTCAGAAGAATGGCCTTGCGAGTCCTCTGTTCTGTTCTGTCATAGTCACAGAGTGTTGAAAATGTTTTCCTCGCATATTACACCCCAAGTGTTGTCATATTGCCGTATGTTCTTTGTCACCTTGAATTATCAAGAAAGGATGAAGGAGTCACTCGTGGCTTTTGCACCACACCGCTTTATTCAGAAGAGTGAAACAAGCAGTGTTTTAACGTCACCCCGCTCCATCAGTGCAGAGATTTCTTTCTGTGTGCAGTTGTTATATTTTTGCTTCTCCTGAAAATACACATTCAACATAAGTACATCTGTGCCCTTGTTTAAATAGCATGCAGTGCTTCAATGAGTCATGCCACTGAAATGAATACACCGGTGTCATTGTTTTGCCATAAGCACACATTCAGGCACAAAGATTTGAACGACTTTCATATTGGCTGCCTCAGAAATCATTGTAGCGTGCTCGTTTGGTGCTGTGATGAATTACGGGGAAACGAGTACCAGTACGTTTCCGCTTCTGTTCTTTCATCATTTGCTAATTGCGCCTCTTCATCACAAAACACTGTAAGAGATAAGAGAGTTGCAAAAAAAAAAAAAAAACATTTAGAAGATTGCCTCGTGCATACTGTACAGGAGAGGTAGTGGCAAGGCAGACTGAAAGGAAGCAGTGGCAATCAGCTATCTCTCCCAGCTCTAGCTTCCAGGCCAGACACGTTGCCGCCATGTGGTTTTCCAGTAAGATGACAAAGAAGCTGAATAATGTATCTATCAGTCTGCCTGAGTGTGCCGAGCACCGGGCACTGAGTAAGCTGCCAGCTTGTTATAGGCTCATTACAGGTGAAGATGACATGTGGAGGTGCCGCCGCCTTGGCATTGTCTCTCTGCCCTGCCCTCGATAGAAGTCAGAGCACTCTGTCACTCCCCGTGGCACGGAGAAAGGGAGACAGAGGTGATAGAGGAGGAGGGAATGAGCCTCAATGCTCCCCTAACCCCCCAAAATGAAATTGACAGGCTCGCTGAAGTAATTGCTCCCAGCACTATTTTCTTTGGCAGGAAATACTGTTATCGACAAATAGGGGATTCAATAAGCAGCAGGAGATGAGGCTCTAGGCTGTGGTCAAAAGGCTGTGTCTGTCCTCTACTGTTGAGGTTGCAGTGTCTCCTGATGCTCTATCTCTCTGCCCCCGCCTTCGTCTTTCTCTCTTTTTTTATCCCCTACTTTTTCATCCCCCTCAAAGAAGCAAAGGGAGTGCACTGCTTCTTTTTGCATTTGCGCGTTACTGCCTCGTAACACCGTACCCACGAACCATCTCTCTCTCCCCCGTCCCTCCATCTTCTCTCCCTTTCTCTCTCCGTTTCTTTTGGCTCTCTTTTGACCATTTTTCTGAGCCTGAAGGGAAACAACTCTATTACGCAGTAGCCGGCAGGTAATGCCCCCCCCCCTCGAATCCTCAGATTGTCTCTGCTGCCAGTGCGGTGGTGTAATGTTGATATTATCCCAAAGGACTCCATTGATTTGGGCTAGGGTCATGAAAAAGCAGTTTATGGTCAGTGTCTTTGGTTTCCAGAGGTCAGAGCATGCGGTGAAACCAGAGCTCTAGCTTTTCTGGACATAGTGGTATGCCTGCTGGGAACTACTGAGAGCTAAGAAGATAAATAAAAAGTGGTTGATGTGTTTCCCTCTCACTGCCCTATGTATTACTGAGGAAGTAATGGTCTGAAAATGCAGTCGCCCAATCAGCCAAATCCATAAATGGAATCACGGCGATGTAAGAATTTGAGTTTTCTTCCTCATACAGCGTCTTCTTGTTATCTAGGTGTGATTTCTTATCCAAAAGTGTATGTTGAATATTCAAGTTTTATGTGTTGTCTAAGTTTCAGTTAATTTTGAACTTCAGTTCTTAGTCATGCGTCAAGATGTCCTTGGCGAAGACACAGAGCGCATTTCCTCAAGTTCTAACACCTCCAAAGTCAAGCCTCGGCCAAATGGCAGGTGGTCTCCAGACATGCATGAAACCCACCGCTGTGGCTTTAATACATCTCACCTGCCATTATCTTCCGAGCTTTATTCAGCACAGTGCTGACATATCGCCTCTTCAGTGTCTACCCAACTCGGTTGTTTTAGTATTTATTATTCATCCAAACCCAACCGGTGCAGACAGCACTGTGTTTTTTTTCCACAGCAAAAAGAGCTGGTGATGTGACTGCTGCGGCGAGTGCAATAATCAAGAGTGATATTTTCAGGGGACATGCGGCATGTTACACACATGTCCTCCAACAAGGTTCAGCCGGAGAAAATAAACACCAGTTGTTGTTAATCTCTTCCCACCTACCTTTTGGAGGGACACTTACATGTACTGTATGTTGTTCCCACATTCCTGGCATGATTGAATTGGACACGTGTGGTGCACTGTTCCAGTCTGCTGTTAAAATGGTTTTGGTCCCAGGTCTTTGGTAGGTCCCTGTCCAGGGAGCATCGGCCCTACTGGATAATGAAGGCTGTAGTTTCAGCCCCATACTCAATAGGGAAGGATCTCCTCTTGAGGATCTATGGGCCCATTCTACTAAAAGTGTTTTGAATTAATGAGCACTTTTATGCACTGTGTGCAGAAAGGGACATCTGTGCAGCTGCCTAATGGTCCAGATAGAGTTCAGGTACAGGTTCAGAGTCTATACTAAGGGTCCCCAAAAACTTTTTCTTTTATATTCACAGTCAGTGTCACAACTAAATTATAGATTAGGCTCCAATATGTGGACAAATTAGGCTCTACTACGCTACGATGTTCTCTGAAGCAATTACAGTTAGTTTATGTTGACCGGCCCAGTACAAGTCCCCAGTTAGTATATTATTGTACATTTTACAGGATAAATCTTAAGTAGTAAGAGTAAGAATTATTTGACTTCTGTTCTAAAACGGTATTTTTATGACAAAATGAATCTATGGATAAGAACTGCATATTTTTATTCATTTATTTGACAGCGATAAGTTAATTCATTGTTTTCATCTGCTGTCTCTGGCCAGATATTAAAAAACAAAACAAAAACAAACATCCTTAAAATAGACCTAGCTAACTGCTAAGCCTAAACAATAATTTAATTATGCCTGAATTGGCTGATTATCACATCATGACATTAATTCATAATGTTTTCATAGACTTTTTTTTCTCATAAAGACATCTTTATGAGTAACCCTCAGAGGCATACCTTGGTTGCACATACTGTATGTGAGAACTCAATATTAAAAATGCAAATTACTGGAGCTGTATACATATTGAAGTTAACAAAGTAGATTGTGGCTTCACGATTCAAAGTCTAAAGAAATAAACTGTGTTTGGGCAGACACACACAGCGTCACAGTTCATTGACTATTTAGGATAAATTTTTCAAACATGAGTCAAACACAAAGACATGAACTTTGTTTCTTGTTTTAAGAAATAAGCGCTGCCATTTAGTGATTAAAAACTCACAGATTTTTTTTAAAGAACTTAAACATGCAGAAACGTGATTGTTGTAGTTTGTAGCTGCTTTGATACAGTTCGACATTCTTTCAAGTCCTGACATTTCACCGTTTGGTTTAGCAAATTATCTGGAGTGTCTTTTTTTCTTCTTCTTCTTCTCTTTCTAACTGAGCTTTCACATCTCTGTTTTTTCACTTTCAGTCTTTTTTCTTTCGTCCCACCATTCATCATGAATATGAAAAAAGCACCTGCAAATTGTGTTAGGCAGAAATGTGCAGCAAACATGCCTGTGGTAGGGGATAAATGAAAAATCTAGGTAGTGATGAGAAGGATTCTTACCTCCCCACATGGCCCAATAACTACCTCCAGTCAGATAAAAGCTAAGCCAGTCACTCCTCCACATTCACCTGACGTTGCTTGAGAAACAAATGAAAGTATTGGTATAGATCGAGCTGGGAAAGATGGAGAAAAGACTGAAGCACCAAAAACTGAATTTCTTGTTTTACAAAATGAAACTATATTTTGGGAAACTAGACAATTACACGAAAGTACACTTTGAGGTTTAACTTGGTATTTTACTTGTTTTTGCTAGTACCACAATAGCAGTGACAATAGACAATGATGATAGGAAAAAAGATAATCTTGTTCTTCTGTGCATAACAAAAGGAATAGTACGATCAAATCGTTGTTGAATGTGCATGTTTTTTGGTCTTGTCCGCAAATTTTTTCACTGTGAACACAAAGGAAACACATATTTGATACTAGTTATGACAGAGGCACGTCTTGCACTTGGTTTCGACAGGGAATCACGTCTTCAGTTTGAATAACGCGATTTCATGTCGGCCTTTCTGGCATTAATGCTTGTTGTCATTATCAAGGCAATCAAACTGTGAAGTCGGTTTACACCTAAAGCACAGACTTATTGGCAGCTTGCTGGTTTTAGACTGCTGCTGCTTTTTCTAACAAAAAAAAAAAAAAACACAACAACAACAAAAAAGGGTTCTTTCATGTTGACTGTGCATTGTAGGAGAACAGCAGGCCTCTCTTTTCTCCAGATAAATGAGCTAGCTTATTACTTCCCAAACTGCCTATTAGCACAGCTCACTTTGTGGGGAACCAGCAGTCCAGGGATGAACACAGTAAAGATGATTTTGTCTAGCAGTCTAGTTCAGGCGTATGCGATGCTGTTTCTGCGGCGTGTTCTCTAATTTTGTTTTCTATGGTACCTTGAGTCAACCCCCACATGAAATGTAGCCCATTTTGACGACCGAACCTGAAAAGGACTAATTTAACACAGATTTGTTCTTGGAGCTTGTACTGGGACTAGAGATAATGCAGTGAAATTGATCTATTTGCATGCAAATCTTTGTCATTTGTCTTCCTCAAAAGTTACGTTGTTTGCCAGATTGCATGGAAACACTGTCAGACCAACAATGCATTCCATCAGTTGTTACTTTGGAATCAAGCTGTAGCTCGGTGTAATGTACTATGTTGCCTTCACTCTGTGCTAGGAGAGTGAGTGTGTAAATGTGTGTTTTCCTGCAATGGTGTAAGTGTGTGAATTGCTGCCAATAGGTAGTCTCATTGTGTAAGCATCGGTGTAGCAACATGTCCCTAGAGCCCTCTGTGGAGATTATACACAAGAATCCATTTACTTCAAGCAGAAGCTGCTGCCGCAGATAGCATGTAGGGCCTGTGTTTGGCTCTCTGTG
Source organism: Nibea coibor (assembly GCA_023373845.1). NCBI lineage: Eukaryota > Metazoa > Chordata > Actinopteri > Sciaenidae > Nibea > Nibea coibor. The sequence goes on along the minus strand of CM041739.1, from coordinate 18,021,359 downwards.
AGCGTAGTCCATCATTAGAGTATTGGCTGATTGAGAAAAGCAGAAATTGGCAAACACATCTCTAGATACTTACTCATCCTTTTTTTTTTTCTAAAACATAGAAGGTTTTTATCAGCTTGTGTGAGAATCCAAATTTGATACTTTGAAAAGGGAGATTCTTTTATCCTGGATCCAACAAAGGTGAAATCAATCAGGCCACAGGCTGATTCTTATTTAAAGCCGTTTTTTTTTTTTCATGTGTGGTCAAACCCAAAGTATGATCCAAAGACAAAGGTAGACACAGTTCAGTTCATATAGGGTGAACATACACAATATTCTGGTCCCTGCCTGTACACCGGTACACATACAGGATACAGTATATGAAATATACAAAAGAACTAAAACAACACAAAAGTGTAGCAAAAAAATCATAGATGGACTATGGACGCACTCTGCAATATGAAGTCCTCTTCATAGTAATGTTGAGTTTGTTGTTAGTCTGATTTAATGTGACAGAACATTTAGGTTTCTTCTCATTTTTTGGCCTGTAAGTGTTCATTAACCTTTCTACTGTAGGCCTTTAGGAAGATTCATGCATAAATAGATGACATCATCTAACTGCTCATTATCACGAGCGTTGCGGGGGGCTGTAGCTAATCCCGGCTGACAATGGGCAAGAGGCGGGTTTCACTGTGGACAGGCTGCCAGTTCATCACAGGGTTGACATATAGAGACAACCGGCCATTAACACTCACGTTATTGCCCATGGGCTATTCAGAGTCACCAATTAACCTAACTTGCATATGTTTGGAGCACGCAACGGAAACCCACACAAACATAGAAGAACAACTCCATACAGAAAGGGCTCGGTTTGAACCGAGGACCTTCTTGCTACCATTATTTGGGAAGATGCACACGTCTTTCAACTTCAGTTTCTTTTGATATCACCACTTTTTTTTTTTTTTAAACATTACTGTATGTGTTGAGGCCATAGTGTGTGATGTTAATCTAATAACTGTCCCGTTGTTTCTTTTTTTTCAGGGTGGACTGAGAAACAGCAAGCATGAGTGTACGCTTTCATCCCAGGAATATGTCCATGAGCTGCGTTCTGGCATCACAGAAGAAAAGCTGCTCAATTGCTTAGAGTCTCTCAGAGTGTCCCTCACTAGCAACCCTGTCAGGTTAGTAACTGAAGCTTTTTTTTTTTTTCTCCACACACTACAAACCGTGCCTTCTACCTGGGAGTTTTTATAATGATAGCCACAAATACAGCAGCTCAAAGCACTTATTCGAGCATCGCATTATTGACACAATAATAGAAGGTTTGCGAAAATCAAAAGAAGTCTCACGTTGAATTGCCCTTTCTTTTGCTCACAACTGTAAAAACGCCATGGGCTGTGATGATGCAGAGCTTGGTGTGAAGGATCAACTATAGTTTTAGATTTTCCAGCCCAACAAAGATTAGGGCGAACAACACTACGTTTGGTAACTGCACTATAATCTACTATATATAATATAACAAGTGATCACAGTATGTTGTGTATTGCGAACACAAATGTCGTCCTCCGTTGGCTACTGTCCATCTCTATTGGATCAAAACACAAATAGGTAAAAATGTTTAGAAAGCAACATGGAAGTTATGAATTATGTATAAATCATGCCTTGTATATACATACATGCATATCAGGTGCCAGCTTTTTAGATACACCTTGCAAAAACAAATAGTCTTATGCAACAGTCCTGCAATAACCTCTGCAAAGGTTGTAATGTTCAGGTGTTGATTCAGCCATGCGGTCATTTTGGAGGCTATAGTTTGTGGTGCAGGCGAATTGTATTGTTGACAAGTGTTTCTATAGTTTTGCTCGCATCACTTATATTAGTCAGGGTAGGCTTACTGACAGAAACGCCTCGCCGTGCAATGCGCTACATTTCAGCGGTATCGCAAATTACAGCTTCCAAAAGATCACATAGTTGAATCATCAGCGCTGTAAAATGGAATATTATAACCTTCATGGGAGGATTTATTGCAGGCCTGCGTGGGTGTATATGCACCTGGAATATCTTAAAGACGAAGAAAAGTGTTTGCACTCTTGACACTTCAAGCAGCTCTCCCCCTTTGTATATTTATTTACATTTTGAGGAGAGGTATATGGTTTTTCCACTATGTTATCCACAATCAGAGTCAGGGTTTGTCTTCGGGAAAACATCTTTTTTTCATAACGCCTGTCTGTGTTTCTAATTGGACATATATAAAGGAAACTCGTTCCATGTTGACTGATCTGCGAAGATACACGAGAATGAAGCGCAGCCTCAGCTTTTGAACAAGCACTCAGAATGGTGTAGCTAACCAAACTAACACAGGTTAACACTCCCTAGGAGTCATTCCAGAGGACTCTGTCCATTATGCTCTAATAGATAGGACGTCTGGTTTTCCACATCAGGCAGCTAGCCATTCTGAGACCATAATAAGCACGCGGCTTATTATGGTCTCACGTGTTAGGTGTACAACCTGCCTCCAGTCTACCAAACTAAAACTGGGCAGTTCCTGCACTGCTTCTCTTTAATCTGCCATAAACCTATATAACACTGCAGTCAGACATAATTAATTTTTGTCTGGTTTTCAGCTCTGTCCTTTGAGTCTTGATTGGTTCTTGAGTCATTCATTACGAGCCTTCACTGATTTTTTTTTTTAAGCCCCGTCTCTACTTGTTACCCAAATTCTCTACCTTCTCTCTTAGAAATGGGATCTTCGATTTTAATTTGGTCCCCACAGTACAACGAACAACTGTGTTTCCATTGCATGATGAAGCTCTTATTGACTTTACTTGCTCTTTTTTAGTGCTCCACTTTCAAAAGTTTTGGATAGGACCTGGTACCTGGTTCTTTCTTTCTTTCTCTTTTTTTTTTCTTGTATCTTTGTACCGCCTCAGTGGAGGCTGCATGTGAGCTGAGTCGATACTAAATGTTGGAGTGAAAACACTCCAATCTAAATCATCACTTACGTGACATAAAGCAACCAGAGTCGTCTCATCATCTGTGCTTCTGATGTAGGATTTCACAAATTCTTTCTTTCTCAGCAGTCGATCAGCTAAGATTCCCTGAAAATTGAAGAAAATGTACCCGGTACCTAAAGTCGAGTAAAGCCAAGCCATACCATACAGTGGAAACATGGCTACGTGACAGCGGATCCTTTAAATTATGTACCAGCCCACTGTTAAGGAGATGTTTCTTAATGTGAATCAATGAACGGTGCATATTAAATGGTCATCGGATAAGTGGAATACTATTTAATGTTCACCCTGGACACAGAAAGGACCCACAGGTGCTTTTATTCAGTCCATGTGCTGCCACCGGCATTACTGCTGCATCCCTGCTATAAGATGTGTGCCGCTAGAATCTTACACATTCGCACCGTCAATAGGTGGTCAACACAGCCTTTCACGGATGGAAATGGGATACGGCGAGCATTTTAAATTCATAGCAGCACCCTTCTTTCATATGAAACTCCGGAGAGGAAGTAATTGAAGTGGCTCCACACGACGAGTTGATCTGAGTCACATCAAAAATATTCAGTTATCTAACAAGGTAACACTAGCTAGTGATCCATCGCTAACGCAAAGTCATTTCATATAAAGCGTATCAAACAGTATAAACAGTATCTAAGCAGCTAAGTAGTTATCCCCGGAGTGATTGCACAGCTCCGAAGTCTCACAGTTTCCAACAAGCTGCAGGGAGTCAAGTCAGCCTATCCAGACAGAAAGGCCAACTGATGCCGAGGGGATGTAAGTGAGGCCATGCTTGCCCTGTGGGTGTTTTTCAAATGGCTGGACCTTTGACCAGCGTATAAGGCGCCGGTGCTTTCTGGAGGAGCCGTCTTCCGCTAGGAGAAAGCCACCTTTGGGTGTGTGTGTGTTGAGGACAACTACGCAAGTGTTGACTAACACCTTTCATTATTTGTCTCCTGGGGAAAGGGGCTGATTGTTTTCTTGAAGAATTGATAAGGTTACTCCTAATTAATATGAATGTGCTTAATTGTCATGGATCACAGCACACAGGAAATCCACATTCGGGTTGCTACTCTTCTGACTCAACTATGTAAATGTAACCTTTGTACGCTATGTTATCATATACTGGAAATAACCGTGAGGTAGATGGCGGAGCAATGTTTTAATTTACACCTTAGAATCGTGAATATTTTTGAATATTGATATATTTGGGACCTCTATACTTTAAGATGTTGATAATGTTAATTGTAATAAGGTGCACAATAGGCTCCCATTTATTTAACTTTCCAAAGTCTACCTGATAGTGTCAGTATGTGAAGAGTATTTCTTATTCAGAGACAAGCTCCCATTGCAGCAGAAATGCCAGTCTATAGCTGAGAGCTGATTACTGTCTAGTTTTCTCACAGATGAAAAGGCTAAACAAACCTTGTCTGGAATTGTCTTGTCTGTGTTCAAACCACAGAATAATCTCATGCTGGGCTCTGTATTCATCAGACACTTTAGCATCAGCATTTATGATTCTACACTATGTGGCTTGGAAGTAGAATAAAATATCATAATAATAATATGATAAATTAATCAATATTCTTGACCTGGGAAATTATATATATATATATATAATCTATGTAATAATTTGATTTAGGCGTACAGTGGCGAGCTGAGGAACTTTTCAGCAGGGTACAAATATTAAGACAAATACAGTATGTTATGACAGAGCGTGTATTTGCTATTATTCTCCAAGGTTAAACATTTATGAAAATGTACACTCATCTGTCTTCTCATGCAGATGAAATCCGGGGCAATGAAATGTTCATCGCAGTTCATGGTTACGTTAAAGTTAAAAGATCTATTCCGTTATCTCACTGGGTGAACCAGGCCATGCCACATGCATAGTGAATGGACAGCACATATACAGAGCTTTTATACCTTACTGGACAAAGAGGTTCACAATCGGAACTCCACTTCACCCTTTCAGTCTCACTCTCTGATGGCAGCAAGCTACCACCCAGGGTGCTGGCCTGACCATCGGGAGCGACTTTGGGTTCAGTGTCTTGCCCAAGGACACTTCATCATGTGGACAGGAGGAGTCGGGGATCAAACCGCCAAACCAGAGGATTAGTGGATGACCTGCTCTACCTCCTGAACCACAGCAGCCTCACAATTATTTAAAGCTACAGAATTTTCTATTTGACAAATAAGAAGGGATCCATATTGTTTTTTTTTTATTGTTTTATCTTTTTTTATTATTTCATACTGTTTGTGTCAATAAAGTCATGGTCTGTGTTTTAATATCAGGGGCATTTACAACATGTGTTCTATATGAATGAATCAATCGATCAATCAAACTTTATTTGTGTAGCACTTTTCATAAAAACAAACAAACAAACAAAAGTAACGCAGTGTGCTTCGCATAAAAACATAAAAAACAAGCTAACACCCTCCGCCCATCCCTCCACAATGAACGTCTCACCGTCAAAGTGTTATTGTTCTTCACAGTGAGTGCTTACCATTGCTTTTTGATTTTCCTGTGATGTTTGGGCAGCCTGCTAATTTGCTCCCAGAGGCCTGTGTTTGTCTAATAGTTTAATTGGCTAGGCTGTGCACCTGTTTGGCAGCACAGGTGGCCACGGGGCCATTGTGCTGAGGGCCTTATCTCCCAGGCAGTTCCACACAGGTGTGTGGCATGCAGCCTTTGCAGATCCACCCACAGATGGCATTGCCTGGAGCATCCACTGCTTACTCTGTTTTCACTCTCTTCCCCTCAGCTGCCATGTTTTTTCCACTTCTCTTTCTGTCAGAATTTTTCCCAGCCAATTATTTATCCTCTACTTCATTCTCCGCCTTTTAATTTTGTCATTTGGATACTCTCTTCTTAATTTAGAAGTGTCAGATTGACTAGCCACTTTTCATTAATTTCTTAATCCACTGACGTGAGTGAGATGCCAACTTACAGAAAATTACAACCCTCTTATTTTGTCAATTAGCGGGAGAGAAATCCTGCTGTGTTCCAGTTCGCCACTCATTTCACACTTTCTTTACTGTGTGTCTGACATGCGAAGCTGTGATGAGATCCATGTTAAAATATCACAAGGGATTTAATGTTTCCATTGGGAAAAGATGTTTCTGTTTTCTTTACAGCATCCAAGGCAAAACTGGTCCGTTTTGTATCTTGTGCATTTAAATCTTTTTGCACGATTGGGTATACTCTACTTTTACACTTCATTCGATCATTTCAGGCAGATTCATTTAAGCTTTGAAGCAGCGAGGTTAAAGCTGACTTCCTCTGATCTAACTCAGCTGCTGCTCCATCAATAGACTTTCCAATATAAAAACTGGAGAGTGGTTTTAGTGGTTTTGGGCAGCAGAGCACACATCCATGGCCCCAGCTTTTCAGTTCCCTATGTTTAGCCCTCAGCATTACACTACGACTCTGTCAAATCCCGGCAGTGACTTCCATATTAGATCTGCTAGCTCTCAGATCCCTAAGACATATTTAAGCAAAATTGAACTGGGCTCCTAACTTTTCATTATGTGGAATCTTCACGGTACAAGTCAGACATTTTCTCGAGGGCATTTTCTTGTGGGGTCTTTATATGGAGGCGGAAGACATTTGCTGACACCGGAGTTTCTCTCTGTGTCTAGGTACTCAAGGTGTGGGCTGTTGTGATGATCTTGCTGCTCTGCCACACAGGATGTCTCCGAGTCTGAATCAGTCTCACCAGCTTTTCTTCAGCTGAATGCTTGTAGCTGAGCACCCAGGGCTGCATGGAACACCAGCGATGGGCTTTTTACGAGCTTTGAAGTTACTACGCCTGCTAACACAAAGCTGCTTGTCCTATTCGCTGTCTCTCCTAATGCCCAGCTTGATAAAGCATTGAACAACGTACTGAGAAACATTAACAGTTCTTCTTAGTACAGTGGCGGTACTCCCTGCATCCCGAAAGAACTCAAATTCTCTTATTCCCTCATCTCATAATCTATGACTGTAACAGTCAAATAAACTCTTATGTGACCAGAAATATTATTTCTAGACCATCGAACTACAGTGTAAAGCTACTTTTTGATTTAAACAGTGAAATGCCTATTAGGAGATCTAAATTGTATGTATTTATGTATGTACCATAATTAAAAGGTGTCAAAAAAGACACTCCCTTGGCACAAATGTTTCATTATTAGTAGCTCTAACTCAGATACCCAGCTCTTTCTCCCGTGGCCTCTTCTGTCCACTGTGCGCACCACAGCCAATTAACACCAGTACAAAGGAGCATATCCATCTGTTTATCTGCTACTGTGATTGTTAGCACAAATGTGACCATCTTAATGTCTCAAAGGATTTATATAGCCCCCCTGACAGCTTAGGCCAGAAATCTTGTCTGGCGCAGGCACAAAAGTGTGAGCACTGCTCGCTCTCGACGCAACTGCAATGAGTTAACACTGCATTGATGAATGGTACTTGTGTGAGGATTTAGGTACAGTAGACATCAATGGGCCAGCTCTGTCTGACATGGCTTCTTCACAGAGATGAAAAACTGTTTCAACTCTGTCATTTTTGATGTGGAAATAGCTCCCTATCTCAGTGAATCATCCGTAATTGGTCCTTTGTATTCACTTTGTTATCCAGGAGCAGTGATTTTGCAAGCCCAATCAGACCCTGTGTCAATTTAAATATTTTTTTAAAATAGCATTAAAAAAAAAACAGATGTCCTTAGTGGAGTTCAGGGGGACAGGCTACCTCAGGACACATGACAGTCTGACGCCTTTGAATTTCTGGATCAAGCACCATCTTTTCCCATCCCATCACTTTGTAGAGCAATGGAGAAAAAAAAAAAATAGTTATTTGATTTTTCTTACCATGACGACCACGATTTAACATCCTCCAGGAAGAGATGAGGAAGGAAGGAAGAGACACACTACACCTAACCTGTCTGGGCCATAAAATATGACCTCAGAGAAGTGAAGTGGGAGTGGAAGCTTTCCAGTGGGGTAATTTTCTTTGCGCTACGCTGTGGGAGTCTACTCTCTAGACTCCCAGTGTTATTACAAACCACTGTCACCCTCCAGGCCTCAGACTAGTTTGCTCGTCACTTGTCAAGGAGAAACAAGACAGGAAAGATTTGGAAATTACACAATCATTTAGCAGTGGTCTTCAGGTTACTCTGATTCTTTGTTTTTTTCAAAAAGTGTAATTTAAAAGAGTAATTTACTCATTAGCGAATCCACGTGTAATTTTTTTCGGGATGGTACAGTCAGCCTTGTTTTATCGCCTTTTAAGACTTTTATTTGACTGTTAAAATCGGCGCGAACATTATGACACTGTCTTCAACAGACGTGACGAGCAGTCAGAAATGAGCAAGTTAACTAGTTTTTACCCTTGCGGCTGACTTCACAGTTGACGTTCGCCCTTCTTCCTCAGAGGCAGTGAAAACGATTTTTGGAGACATAAATGTCCTCAGTGTCTGGATATATTTTAAGAGTGATGCCTATTTCATTTTATGACACCATCTGTTAACCTCCGAGATACCCATATCTGTTATAGCCCCAAAGTGATACATACATAATTCAGAAATATCTGTTTCTAAATTTGGAGAATAGGATGCCTTTGGACACAATACAATATATTATACTGCACTTTTTTTTTTAAAGTCTTAACATGTATTTAAACAGTACAGCTTGCCTACATGCAAACTTCTAGAAATATTACCATGCTTTCTGTTATGTGGGACTGAATCCTAAACCCCATGTGACCCCAAGTCCATATTTAACAAACATCTGAGGAGGAAATCTGTCCCATCTGGTCCAAATTGACAGAGTGACGCATGTTTGTTCCTACTTTTAAGCTTAGGAATAAAACCATTTATCAACCCTCCCATCCTATGAAAGTCGTCTTCTGCGCTCGAGGATTTAGGAGAGCTGCAGAGCTGTCCTGATGTTTTAGTAGTTCCCAGCAGATACCAAATAATAGCACAAACATGCGCACACATTCTGGGAGGTGTACACTGACACTTTGCAAAGAGTTTCATACATCCACTGTATAAGGTGACAGCGACAAAAGCTTGAACAAAATGGCAACTTTATGGCTTTGAAAACAGAATCCGTTCCTTCAAAGAAGTGCTTGCCGCTGCACTTCCCTTTCTTCCCTGAAAGACGAAACTCATTGCTGCAGAAGCCCGAGGAATGTGAAGATACATCACATCAAACCTGATGATCCTTACTCTGATCTTCCACAACACGTACAGATTTACAGTATAGTGAACAATTAAATTAATTGGACCAATCAACCTGCAATCTGCCAGTAGCACCGCTGGCGTCTGCCTTTACCTAGCAGTGAAGATTGTTGTGTAAGAATCCTTGGTGGCGTTCGGGGGATAATTAGAAATTTCAAGAGTGTTTTGCACTCTGCGGGGGGGGTCATTTCAAAGTGACTGGGGAGCATGGTGTGCTGTCAGCCGTCTGAACTTACTAGCTGATTCCTTTCTGATAAAGACCTACACTCCCCAATCTCTTACACTCCTTTCATGCACATACAAGCACACACTGTTTCTGCCCTAATTGTGTTTTGTTTTGCATTCACACACACACACACACACACGCACAGATATCTTATGTTCCACAAGGAAAGGGTATGTCGTAGGCCTGAGTTTCGGGTCTTTGTTCGATCCACAATTTGGAGTGAAGCTGAGAATAAAATACTATTTTAAGTTCAAAGTGCTGCTGTTGAGTATCGCACTGCTGCCATTCCTATGCTTGCCTGGTTATGCCAGCAATCACATTCTTGGAGTGCTGACACCAGGAATTTTGTCCTCAAACTGTGTGACGAGCTTCAGTGCTGATATTAAATTAAGAACAGTTCTTTTGCAGTGGATCAATTCATTTAAAAAACTGTTATAAAATATCAGTAGAAGAGAAACTTCTTACTAAAATACTTGCGAAAATAGTGTTTTTCTTTTTTCACGGCCAGTCGTGACACGTTGCTGTGATGCATTATAATAAATAACTGTGAGCTGGTGATAGAGACCTGAGATATTATGAAGACAGCTAAGTGGAGAGACATAGCACCTGTCACTTAGATAAAGCAAGTTCATGTTACCTGCAGTTACACGAGAATGATATCAGCTGCTCATTGTTCTCTTCCAAGGAGAGCACAGGTCAATGATTTTGGCTCTATGAAAGTGTAAATTTTGGATGCCAGGTGTCTGTTATACTCAGCGCATTTAAGGAGTATCTGGGCAACCTCGTTTTACCTTGGTTCTATTGTATCCATCGACAATGTCTTAAACCCTTAACTCATGAAAAAAAAGGTCAACAAAACAACAGCAGGAACTATGTATGTAAGAATTTTTAGACTTTCCTGAAGTTTGTAGAAATATGTTTGGTAATTGACACTGGCTGGTTGTAACCTACTTCTATGAGTCTAATTTCCCAGTGTGGCTTTGCTTCATAACCAGTTTCATAGCCAGGACACTGTTCATCAGTTCATCTTTCTATTTTTTTTTCTGTCAAAACCACCTTCAATTCTAGGATAGTCCTCCATACTATTCTGGATTTTGTAAGAGTTGGTCACTCCATTCATCTGACTGATGATCTGACCATGTGCATACAGTAGTTCATACTGTATACCATACAAACCAATGGTAGCATAAAGCTCCAAGTACAGCCAACTTTTACAGGCATTACAAACGGTATAATGTATTTGCACTAGTGGGAAGAATCTCAGAACAAAAGTAGTAGTTGTTTTTTTTTTCCTATCCATCCAAGTTCTCATGCTTTCTTGCAGTATAGCCTTGACCATTGATATGAATAACAACCTTTTGTTCTCCTTTCATTTATTCACACTAATTAAAAATATGGATGTAGAATTATTTTGGTTTAAATTGAGTACTGAGTGTTTAAAAAAATGTAACCTTTGGGCAATACTTAGAAAGTTACAACCAGCATTTTTAGTTCACATATTTAATCAAGTGAACCAAATCTACAAAGGCCATCAGAAAAAAAAAAAAATCTCTTACTAGGTATTTTCAAAATTTCTCATTCTTTTAGGATGTAATGAACAGAAAAGCAGTAAATATTTTATATCTAATATCTGTCACCTGATATGCCTTGTGCATTATAGTCATTTCAGGAGGCTATTAAATTGATCAAAGTATAATGTAGCTCCATGTTTGGCATGGTAAATCACTAAGCAGACACCGGTGGTGCTTGGTTTCAAGCTATAATGTTCAGAGCTATTTGTTGCACAGAGATTTGGGCCTCAATTGGAATATTGTAGCACTGAATAGGTCAGTAGTCCCACTGAGGGACAGTTGTATGGCTTTGCCTGTAATACAATATGAAAGATATTGCACTTGCACAGAAGCTTTCAATAACAAAGCTCCCCACCTAGCCATGATAGAATAATAAAACTGGTCTATAGACTGAAATCAATGCGCGTATAAGCTATCTAAACACGAGACCGGCGATCAGTCAAACAGAAAGGGTGAGCGTGTGTCTGCCCCTCACTGTTTCTGTCGCGGTTAAGTCACTTTGTGTGGCTGGTGATGTGCAGTAATCTTTTCATCATTTGCTAACATTACCCTTGCCAGGTTTTACAGAACTGTGCACACACTCTGCTCTTCCACCCAGTGTTCAATGTTCTGCACTAACTTTTACAATGTATGGTACTGCATACTACATACATGCACACACACAACACAACACAGTGTGTTCCATGGTGTCGCACAGCACATGTATAACGTGATGATGTGAATGTGATGATGCAACTACTACTTCTTTTGTTCTGAGATTCTTCCCACTAGTGCATATATATATATATATATATGTGTGTGTGTGTGTATATAGATAGTGACTCAAGTGCATTAGTGCATTACAATTGCACCTTTACTCATGTGAAAAGCCTTGAAGTGAGTTATGTCAAAACTGTCAGTGACAGAGTGAGGAGGTGAGTGATTGCACATCATAGATCATATTTAAAGCAGCACAAAAGGCTCCCTACAGTTTACCTTCAAAATACTGTTAACATACCATGAACAGGTAAATGTAGTGCACACAGGCCAATGCACAGTACATCCACATATTTCCACATAGTTTGCACTATCTGGGTTTCCTCCATATTTCCTCTCTGTGGCTATCTGTATGTATGTATATGTGTTTGCCCTGTGATGGACTGGTGACGTGTACATGGTGTACCCTGCCTCTTGCAAAATGCATGATGGGATAGGACTCCGGTTCCCTGTGACCCTGGACAGGATAAGCAGTATAGAAATTGGATGGATGGATGAATATTTGCTCATGCATAACTATATTTGTCCTGTCAGCACATTGTCAGGAAACCAGCAATGTCTTTCAGTCTTTTGGGGGAACAAATGTTGTTTGACAGGGTGGAAGATTGGCAGCTCACTGCAAGACATTTTGACTTTGTTGTTGTTACGTTTAACAGCAAGTTCCCAACATAATGTTCTTGAACATACACCTTGCTAGTAAACATCTTGTTTATATCTAAATGTTTTTTTTGAGATTTTCAACGCATACATTTTTATAGCAGATAGCACAACTACAAAATAATTACATCAAGTCGGTAGAAATAACAGAAAATATAAAATAAGAAATTGCTTCTCTAAGACAGACCATGAATTTTTCATTTTGCCTGCGGGATTTACATGATTTCAGAAAGTAACACAATTTGGTGGCACTTAACTAGAGGATTATAGGCATCAATATTAGATGAACGAGTTCTCCCCCAAGTTAATGAAATTCTTGGATGTATGCCCACATTAGGAGAAGAGACTGATAAGGAACGGATTCGATCTCTTGTTCAGTTAATGTTGAGTTGCTACATTACGGACCAAACATGAGTCACCTCTGCAGTGTAAGTTTTACTGCTTCACTACCTGAGCAACAAGGGTTATTTGATTACTCGTAAGAGTGTACGCTGCTAACCTTTATTGATGCTTACTCTGTTACAGTCAGTTGTAACATTGCTACAAATAAGAGTTGCTGTTAGTGTTAGTATTGCTATTTGTATTAGCGGTTGTAATAGCATGCTGTCCACCGAGGCGCTTTCTCGGATGAACAGAGATAAGGGATTTCATGGCCTCAGGACAAGCAGTGCAGAAGTACCATCTCTCATTTTCTTTGTGGTAACTTTGGGGACATTTAGAAGGCAAGCTGCAGAGGACCTAAGGGTATACGTGAGGGGACAGAAAATGATAGACAGTCTGGGATGTAGGGAGGAGTCAAAACATTTACTGCCTTAAAAACCTTGAGGAGATGCGCAGTGTGTTGTAACCTGCAGCAAGACATACATTTTAGCTGAAAAAAAAATATTCCGCACAGACAATCTATCTGTTCAGTTTCAACAAAAGAGAGGCGCTAAACGTTTTCCACCATCAGTTGAAAATGTCCTTGGTTGAAGGGGTTTATTGGTAAAGCTTTCTGACTTGTTTCTTGAATGGTTGGTGCTCATGATGTTTTGCTTGTGTGTCTGTTCTAGATTCATCTTCATTTTCGCTCTCACTTCATGTCATGATGATGGATCAAGGATTTGAATGTCAAAATACACCAGTTCTGAGAGCACCGGGGGGGTGTCACGAAACGCTGTTCGCTAAATAAAAAGGGTGACAGCGCTCATTGTGGAACTGTGAAATGCAACGTAAAAAAAAAGAACAAAATCTCAACGAATTGGCTACGCGGCAAGTGTAGAAGGAGAGTGATCTGACTTGTTCCCCAAGTTGGAGCGTTGGCGTCAAACCAATTTCATGTCGATACGTAGCGGAGTGAAATTTTGACTCGCTCTGACCACTGGAGGGATTTATCAGTCTGTTGGTCACAATCAATCAATGGACGGTTTCCCTGACTGTTGTGTGACAGCATCTGCGTGTGTATGTGCGAAAGCTCATTTCCAAACATACCAGATGTTCAGTTTGTCTTATCTTCCTCCAGAGCCCTTCCTTCTGTTCTGTCTGGGTCATCATGAGAATCATCATGAAGACATTACTATCTTTGTTTGTTTTAGTTATTGTTTATTGTTTTTTTCTTTTTACTTGTATAAAAGCAGTCATTGTACTTGATCCAATTATTCAAAGCTAAATTAAAATCCTAAATACTGCATATATACATACACATACATACTAGATATTTGCTGTGACAGCCGGCGGCATGGCATGATGATTATGTGGAACTTCAACTTTTTTTCCCCCCCCTTCTGTGCTGTTGTCACACACCTCGTTGAGGTCACGCAGCATTCCCGAAATCTCACATCGCAGTTACGCTGTGTAATAAACACACTTTCTCCTCCACAAATATTGGTTCCATTTCCAGCTCCCTGAAGACTGACATTACCATCATTACTAAGAAGCCTAAACAAAGACTGCGGATTCACTGAATTGTGCTCCGTCAGCCATGCCTCCTCCTCTCCGTCTTTGTTGTCCCAGTCTCTCATTTACTCCAACCATGTCTGTATCACAAATACATATAACCCCATTGTTATTCGGCATTAAACTGAGCCAGTTTGTTCTTTCTCCTTTCATGGCGTCAAATATGTGCAAAGCACACGCTGGAGTGTGTGGGGGAGACAGTCAAACTGGAAGCCTTATTGTAAACAGACGTTTATAAATTTACAACATCGTGATTTGTTTTTTTTATTAAGAAAACAGATCATCATTATACACCACACTAAATATCAATAACTTATAAATTGTTTTTTGCGTGTCTGCTAATGAAATTTGAGTGATGGTAGGCGGGGAGGGAGGTTTAGCATGTGTTAATTTCGTCATAGATCAAAGAAATAGCTCACCTCAACTTTGCCAGTCGCTGCAGGCTAATGCATCTCGTCCTTAATTGAGGGTCTCCTCTGACTCAGTGAGTCAATACAAATGACTTTAATACTCAAACCATTATTATTTCAAATCATTGTCAGGGAGGCGGGATAAATCATTGACTTATGCCCCGTAAATGTCAGAAAATTGCTCCATGCATTTTGCGTTATTGACAGTTAGGGCCCTGACAACAAGTAATGCTAATGACATAATCTGGCTGTGACCACACTGTGCTTCCCACCCACCCCCTGCCTCTTTCTTCCTCCAGCTCTAGACAAACGGGCGCATCTGTACTGGATCATTTGCCGTCTCCTGATACACTGTGGTTTATAGCCAATTATCCCTCGCGATCCATTATCGATTACAGTGTTATCTTTCTTGCATTGCTTAATCTTTTGGCACAGAAACATAGCGGCTCACAGGCGGGGGGGAGTGGATACAAACTGCTTAGCGATGGGAACACTAGTTAAGATGGATGGGTGTTCATTTGCTTGTAGATGGGTACAGTTTAAACTCAAACTCATTCAGACTGTATTCTGTATCGGGGACGGCATGGTGTTTTTTTTTTGATTTGCAGCTCTCTTTGTTAGGAATTAAAAACTACAACAATCAATTCACCCAGATGAGTGCTAAACCTTTGATATTATTCTGAATGAGTGATTTCCTCTGAGGTTAATGCAATAATGTTTGTGTTTGCTTCCCTCTGTGAATCAACAGGGCGTACAATAAACCAGCAGAGCAATATCAATTGTGACTGAACATTGTTACTGATTTTTTTTTTTTTTTTGTTTGTTTGTCTTTGTCTTCTTTCTAGTTGGGTTAATAACTTCGGCCATGAGGGTCTCGGCCTACTTCTAGATGCTTTGGAGAAGCTGCTGGACAAGAAACAGTGAGTGGTCTCCTCTGACATCCCGTCTCTATGTGTTTTTTGTTATAGCAGGTTCTGCTCATGTAATCACGGTGTGCTTTTCACTGTTTGCTTTTTTAGGCAAGAGATTATCGATAAACGGAACCAGCATAAGCTCATCCAATGCTTGAAAGCTTTCATGAACAATAAGGTTTGTATCGGTCAATGGATTAAAACTGTTATTTCCCTGAAATCTGACATTTTTTTGTTAGAATTTACTAATAGAGCAATGACAATAGTGTCCAATATTATGTACAAATATGTAAAAAAGCTCAAACAGGTCCACTTATTGTACACTTATATGAAACATCTTCATCTTCTAATAATAGCTCAGGTGGCCAGCATTCCAAAACTGGTTTGAGTCTGGACTCTGACAAGCCCGGGATAATGAGACAGTAAAGTGAAGCTAATTTTACCATTTCAAGCCCACCGTCTCACATCTTTTAATTATCCTTTTTGGGAAGGTCTGGCTCATTTCTCAAAAGTGGCACACATTTCCAGGATAGATGAACTATTGATATTGCTTCTCTTAGTGTTAATCCCCACACGTGGTCATCTCTGCCCATTGCTTGAATTGTGGGGAGACTAACAGGTACAGAAGACTATAAGTATTTGTCCCTATAGTCCTGTCCTGAATTAAATTAATTCATCATCCTTTCCATTTTTTTCCCATGGCCTCGTTGTCCCTCCTTAAAAGAAAATTAAGGCTAACTATAATTTACGTACATTAGCGCTTCTTCGTATAATTCATTTCTTACTTGAAGTGAATGTTCTCCATGAATGCAAATGCTCTCATTATTTATACTCAATGGACCTTTTCCCCATCCGATATCCTCCCTTCCATGTCTCACAGTATGGACTGCAAAGGATCCTGGGGGATGAGAGGAGCCTATTGCTGCTGGCACGAGCGATTGACCCCAAACAGACCAACATGATGACAGAGATTGTCAAAATTCTCTCTGCTTTCTGTATTATTGGAGAGGAAAACATGTAAGTCGACGTCTAATTACCTGATAATTTGTCACATTCATTCTCACGCATCTTGCTCTTGCAGACATTCCCACGTCGCGCATACTAATAAAGAGACATCTTTAGATAGGCTATCATATGGCTGCTCCACTCAGCGTGCGAGCCATGTATATATATAACCGTTAGAAAGATAAAGATTTTTTTCACAGTTAAAGGGTCACTTCAGGATTTTTTTTTTCTGGGGAGCGACAAGAAAGTTTGAGAAGCACTGCGGCTCCAATCAAAGTTTTCTCTATTTAAAGTTGGGCGCGGGACACATTTCCCTATCTTTCTCCGTAAATCACAGCTGATATGGAAACTGCACAACACCATTTCAGAATACTGAGTGATGAAAAAAAAAAAAATGAACGATGAAAGAGATATGGTCCATCTCTGCTATGTTTACATGCTCTGTAATGTTTCTGAAACAGCAAGAGGCAAAGAGATGACTCCTTCCTGTAAACACTGGAATGCCGCTATTGCTTCAATCTCGTCCCACTGGGTGGCATGTTCTCACACGGAAATTGGATCGCGTGCATACCCATGTTTGCCCACTGTGAGCACACACCGCACTTACAGAGCACCGCAGACAGTATAGAAATCGTTTTTGAGTCACATGGTCAGATGATGCACTTCAGCCCCTTTAATGTGTTGAACTACTCAGTGTAGTTTGCCATGGACACACAACCTGGCTGACAGCTTATAAATTGGATTTAGGGGAGTGTTTTTTATTGTTTCCCACAGGGCCAGACTAGAATAACAATGGCACTTCAAAGTCAGTCTGTATGCAGTGGTGGAAATAAACAAACCCACAAATTCTGTTAGAGAAGCTGAGTTCAGCAGTGTGTCTCACATCTCTGACCATCCAAATAGGCCTTTATGCTTGTAGTTCTGTGACTGTGCATGCTTTCCAAAATGCTAAGTGTCACAATAAATGTTCACTTACAGAATATCTGTGAGTGTGAATCTTAAGCTTAGCATAACTCTAACCCAATCCACTTCTAATTTTCATTGGCTTTACGAACAGTCTCTAATTGAAGCATTGTGTGTTACTTTGATACAATTCGGATTTTTTAAAATCATGATTATATTCAGTAACTTTGTTTACCAAACTGTATGTACAGCAGAACTACATGTTCCACGTGCACGGTAGGGGCTTTTAACACGTGTGAGTTCATCACTTCATTTAAGAGATGTTTAGATGTTGTGATGCTGTGCATAATTGCATCTTGTGTTGTCCATTTAAAAAAGTCAACAGTGCAAACAGTAGAATGGGTACTGGAACCTGGTGCAGCCCCTGAACTCGCTGCCTTATAATATCAGGTGATTACTTTGTTTGCGTTCTTGAGGTACTAAATTCCAGTATTGCAGAGTTTAGACAGTACATACGTTTTAGCAAACTGTCACTTCTTTTTGGGAAGTCAGAATACAGACCACCAGTCCCAATCAGTTTGATTCAGAGTGTTTTTTCCCCAATAGATTATTGCTCAGTCAACTGAATTCAATCTAATTATGACTTTTGATAGATGATGATTATGGTAGATGCAGTGGATTCTGTATATAATCGATGCACTGATGCAATGAATGAGTAATTAGACCCATATGAATATTGTCTATTACAGTCACGACTCCAACACTCAGACGCAGACTTCTGCTGCTTGCATACAAACACACACACATGCACACAAGACTATATTTAACCAGATACTGGGTGTTGATAATAAAAATCTCTGTCTCGCGATCCATTCTCAAAGTATTCAAGAAGAAGTTGGAGTAAACATGGAAATCTTTGCCATGATCATAGCCCTGCATTAAAATGCTCATATCCCGTAGAAATGACAGCCAGAGGAGCTGAGGCGTCACTTTCTTTCTCAGAAACTTCTCTGCCAACCAGTGTTGTGACGCCGGCTCATGTTCAACACACACTTCAGCTGACAGCATCAAAAGGGAACATGACAAGTTAAGCAGATCTATCTTGCCTGTTTTGAAGCGTCGTGTGAACTGGCTTTAAAGCTACTCAGTATGCAGCTCCCCATGCTTGTCTCTGACTTTGTAACCCCTATCACAGAGCGTGGCCGTTCTATTTATCTCCGTCAGCCTTACCTGACACATACAGTCCTATTGGTCAGACACGTGATCTACCTCGCTCACAAAGCAACTGTGCTTGTGTTTTGTCATCGTGGAAATCATATTTTTTTGGGGGGGGTTGATATAAGGTAATAAAAATGGCAACAGCAAGCTTCTGCGGCATGTATCACGCGGGCATAAACAGGTGACACTTTAACATTTTGGCCTAGTGTGATTGTTTATTTCCTAAATTCATTATTTGAACAGCGAGGGGAATGTGTATATCAGGCCAAGGGCTCTTTTGCACCTACGGAAGTAAGAAGGTCGAGGACAGGGGAATTTAAGCTGTTCAGTTTCTCAATTGGTTAAAGGCATAATAGCAGATGTGGCCTTGCAGTGACAGAGGGACCACCTGTTACCAATTATTCTGTACACATATTGTAAATCACTGTTTACGTAAGTGCTCATAAGACATCGATTTACTTTTATTGCAGTCCTCTGTGTGTGTTTGTGCGTGTTCGGCACAGGATTTATCTTTCATTCACAATTTAGAGGCTGAAATTGTCCAGTGCCCTATTTAGCTGAGCTGCCTTGAGCCCTTGCAAGTACTCTAATTTGCTTACCTTCTCAATAGGTGCTCAGTCAATTTGCACATTAATTTTCACCCTTACCCACACAACCAAATACACTCTACTCCAATTGCTTTGACAACGGAACACATTTGCAGTAAAAACCCTGTTTTTGGCTGGCATTACCTTAGTAACAAGCACGATCAAGTCAAAATTGGATGCTGCAGGAATAATAGACCAGATTACATACAAAGGGATGGAAAGCAGTAACATTTGTCAGGGTGACCAAAGACTGGCCAAGCAAATGTCCCACCAACACACCAGGGAAGATAAGATACATGGTGTTTGAGCTGAAAATTGTGAGTAAATGTCCTGTCAGCGAGGTGATAAAAGTGTTTGTTGACTTTTGTGTTGCGCCTGCTCCCTGTTCTCTGTTTTCTTCCAGCCTGGATAAGATTCTAGCTGCCATGACAATTGCTGCTGAGAGGAACAATAAAGAGAGATTTGCTTCAATTGTGGAAGGACTGGAGAACCATGAAGCCCAGCAACTGCAGGTTAGGAATTTCACACGAAAAAGCAGTTAACATCAGTGTCTAATATTCATCATCCTTGCCCTTTTATTAGATTGTTTCCTTTGAAGAATAAAAGTGACCTTTATGGTTCATGGCCAGTACTCTAACCACTGTTAGTCTACAGCAGTGTTCTGAATAGTGTCTTATTCTGTGATATGCTATACCATTCAGGCTACCTTTAATAGTCATACAGAGTGATTCATACTACCAAAAAAAAAAAAAAAAAAGCAAGCAACTCAACACAAGCAGGACTTTTGTCATGTACAGTGGACAGAAACCTGACATAGTGTCATTCAAGTTCTGCTTTGTCATGAAGACCACGTTCGACGCCAGGTAAGACTGGAATTGACAGTTGTGTCACTCTGCAGCCCATTGTACCTCAGCCTCAGCTGTCTTCATACATGTGTTTTTCTCTGCTTCTCCTCGTGCCTTTGGTTCACTTGTCAACACCATTGCACCCCTTGCACATGATGAGATGTGATCGCTTGGCTATTGAAATGCACCTGGAGCTCTATCACTACTACTTTAATCAAAAACACCTGCTTCTACTGAACTACCCTATCCTTTTTGCGAACACCAGGGAAACGATAATAAAAAGAAAAAAAAAGCGGAGACGTTGAATTCCTCTAAGCTTTTTGTCTTCCTTCTCTCTTTCTCACATTTTTCCCCCTCTCACTACCGTGCTCATTTTTTTTACATCTTACAAATACTTCCTCTCGCTTTTTTTTCCACAGTGCTGTCAAAGTCGGGTCTCAGAGGACTTGTGAAAGGGCAACTAAAGCGCCATTCCTCTCTTAATTTTCACTACTATTCTTCAACAGCAGAAAATAAAATAAAACATACAACAGCAATAAAAAATAGAAAAAAATAAATAAAAACACAACACTGCTTAAAACGTGTTTTTGTAGAGAATCAAATGTAGGGAATTACTGAAGGAATTACCCTTTTTAACTGCAGGGATTGTGAAGTCATGATGGAAAAGTCATGAAGGAAACTGATGAGGCGGTTGGTGGAAGCAAAAGTAGATATTCTTTTATTAGGGGGCTGTTGTTTTTCCTTAAATTTTTCCATTAATGAAATGAAGCTCTGCTAATTGTGAAGTAAATTAAAATGCTTTGCTGATGTAGGGGGTTTAAGGAAATTAATAGACTTTTTTTTTTTAAATCCAAAACCTGTGATGGGCTGTAGAACTAGACTTAATGTGATTAAAATGTGTTTTGTCGCAGTTCCGGCTATGCTTGTCTGCTGAAACACTGCATTTCAACATTAAAAAAAAAAAAGAAAAAAAGCTGTCCCAGCAGTGTCACTTAATTATGATCTTTGGAACCACCCTATGGCACCACAGCAGCTCTCTAAGCCTAACACAGATACATGTGTGTGACCCTGTCACCAACACAAATGCTTCACAATCCACAAAACATGACTGAGGTATGTTTCAGGTGCTCGATGTAAGTATCAATCTGTATGCAGGAGAAGAGAGAGAATTTTTCATGAGCTCCATGGCTTTCTTCGCTCACATACATGGTGTGAAGATTTTGTGGAGGTTCCTTTATATATCTGGCCTCTGATGGATACAGTAAAATGTCAGGTTTCAATGCACAGAACCTGCCTAGAGGCCCTCAAGCCTACCGTGTTTCCGGTGTTTGGCACTGCTCAAGGCGCTGCATCTTTTACTGCAACAAACTTGTGCTTCCCCAAGGGAATATGCAGTATCTTACATATGCACCAACATTCAAGTTGGTGTGTGGAGTGTGAAAAAATATTTACCGGGCAAAGCAAGACAATGCGTATTAAAAGTATTTTCTAGCGTGTATAAAGCTGACATTACATGGAAGGATCTGAATTCAAGCCTATAAATACAATAAAAATAATACGACCAACCCAGGAAACCACACAGAATTTAATCAGCATAGTTGTGCCTCTTATTAATAACACATACAAGAACACAGTACAGGGTCAAGGTTTTAGAAGACAATGTTTCACTTCGTCCATGGGAATCCTTCAGCCTGCTATCGATTGGCTGTCCAAGGAAAACCGTCTTATCCATTGCTTGCTCCCCAGAAACACCTTACTGGTCATTATAATTCATCAGTGATTTCCTCTTAACCCCCCCTTCACCCAACACACACAGAAACACACATGCCACACACACTTGGAGGCTTTTCCCCCAATAAATCCATTAATAATGCACATGTAGTCAATAGACAACTCAGACATGCACTTTCTACCATCTCTCTGCTGCCTTTCTCTCTATATATCTTACCACCTCATTCTTGCAATCCCTTTTCTCTGCTTTTGGTTTTGGAAATGGAGAAAAAAACAAACACAAAATGTACAATTACGTTGCATAAGTCTTATATTTATCACAGAGGGTGTGCTCCTATTTTGGGGGTTATTGTATTACTCCCCAAGAAATTATATTGTAGGATGTGGAAAAGGAATCCTTGACTGACTGCAGATTATATTCCGCCTGTGCAACCAGTTCTTTACCCTTGCTGGGCTGACTATCCAGACTCCAATCATTTTGGGGACTGGGGCCATTGTTTCAATCCATCCTAAAGTCAGAGCTGGGTCCTTATTCTTGGTACAAATTCAAACACTTTCACTGGGAACTGGACTCTCCCAAGGTTGCCCTTTATCTCCAAACCTGCTCTTAAAAGGATCTTAAGACATGGCAAGAGTGAAGGAATGTGGGCATCACAGCGGCCGTTGGGGTGAGGAGGGAGCTGAGCTGGAAGGCAAAGCTTTTGATTTACTAGCCGATCTGTGTTCCAACCCTCACCTATGGCCACAACTTTTTGGTGACTAAAGGAATGAGATTGCAGATACAAGCAGCTTTAGAGATAGGGTGAGGAGTTTTGACATTTCGAGGGAGCCAACTGAGAATGTTCGTGAATCTGATTAGGATGCCTCCTGGGCGCTTTCATTTGGTGGTTTTCTGGGTATGTCCACTGGGAGGAGACCCCAACGCAGACCCAGAACTCACTAGAGGGAATACATATCCCATCTGCCCTGGGAACGCCTTGGGATACCCCAGGAGGAGCTGGAAAACATTACTGGGGAGAGGGACTGAAATATCCTTTTTTTGTGTGTCTCATTTCTCATTTGTTTTTCTCTCTTTCTCTATCGTTTTTGATTGTGCTCTCCACAGGTTGCCTGCATGCAGCTGATTAATGCCCTGGTCACTTCCCCTGATGACCTGGACTTCCGGATACATCTACGCAATGAGTTCTTAAGATGTGGTCTAAAGAAGATCCTACCTGTGAGTTGTCAAACTATCAGGGAGCATGCATGAAAAATGAAGTTGTGCTCCTGACTTTGTGAAGGGCTGTGGCCTAAATATACACTTTTTTCCCCCCTCTGTCAGTAAGTGAATCAATTTCAGCCAGTTCAGTCAAACTTCTGGTCATAGAAGTAACACTGTATTGCTTTGATACATCAATTAGAAACTCTTACTATGTCTTATTTATACTGATTCCTTGATTCATTCATAGGCTGTTGCAGATTGTAGCAGATTGTTTGCAGCTTTACAGTACAACACATTAAACGTTACTCTAAGACTATAGGTGTGTGATTTAAAACCAAATAGGAATAGTGTTCTAGTACTATTAAAGTAGTAGTAGTAGTACTTTGTAACTAGTAGCAGATTGTGTCATCTGTCACGCAGTGTTAGCACCTCATCACGCAGGTCGTCTTGGCATCTTTATCAGCAAGCCTCCACATCTTCACATGAGGAGAAGGCAAATGAGCTCCCAGCTCATCACTCAAGCTCTCATTTGTAGCGAGTGGGGTGAACGTGTCACAGAGCCAGTTGTTAATAAGTCATCCCAGCTGCTCCTGTTGATTATTACTGTCATTACTTTAATTATCTTCAATTCTGCCCCCTGATATGAAAGAGTCTCCGTGTACAGTCATTTATGAATGCCACGCTCACCGCGCTTTAATGCCGACATTCAAACTGACACTCTTTCATCTAATTATGAGTTATGTTCAGGAGTCAGCGTAGCTGCTGGCAAAGAAAAAGTAAACTCCACTGAAAAAGAAAGCACGATTTGTTTTGTTCTTATAGTCCTTGACACATGTATTTGGCCCACCTCCTTTCCTCCCCCCTCCCCCACCTCTTTTTTTTTGTGGCATTGTGCACCTCC
This sequence comes from Nibea coibor, assembly GCA_023373845.1. Lineage (NCBI taxonomy): Eukaryota > Metazoa > Chordata > Actinopteri > Sciaenidae > Nibea > Nibea coibor. Next base: position 17,997,294 of record CM041739.1, on the reverse strand, counting down.
CGCTGAACCAGTGTTGCTTAAGACAGATGGTGCACCCAAAAAACAGTGCAGGGTGATTGATACCTGCAGAAATTGGGTTACATTTGGCCCTGTCTCTGTCTGTAAACTCCGCTGCCGGTGATTCATAGAGAAGTGGTAAAGAGCACTGCCGTAGCCCCTCGTGGCTGGAACAGGTGTGCAGGAATAGGTACTGTCTGGGATACCTAGTAAGAGGGTTCAGGGTGTCTCACTTCCCAGTTCTTTGCACAGCTACAACAGGAAAACTAATATTCTAGCTTTTTACATGAGGCTTGATTAACAGTGACATACAGAAGTTTGACAGGATTCAACGATACAAATGCTAGAGTAAGATATTGTTACAAGCTATAGCTTAAGCATAGTCTGCCAGATGACCTTTCAAATAACTTCGTATTCTCAGCAACCCATTGTGTGTCCAACTCTGTTCATTCTAGGAGCTAAAAGAGACAGAGGAGCTAGACATCCAGCTGAAGGTGTTCAATGAGAACAAGGAGGAGGACTCTATTGAGCTCTCCCATCGCCTGGATGACATCCGCGCCGAGATGGAATATCCTTTTGTCCTCCCTCTGTGTGAATATACAGATGAATAGGCTTGCAGAACTAGCACAGAGAGATGAGTGTCGTAGGTTTGGTCAAGCTTTACAAGCTAAAGCCCGTCGTGGCGTGGTGCATTAGAGAAGGACTGGGGGAGCCAGAGCACAATATCCAGCACCATCTCTCACCAGGTATACTAGGTAAATAACCCTGTCATCTTAACCTCCCACTTCTTTACCCTTCTGCTTATTTACTCTTCTTTTCCTCTCCTTGCCTCTTTACTTTCTGTCCTTTGTTTGCTAGCAACGGGTTAAGTGGGACTGTTGTAAGACTGAAGAGGAGGATATCAAACAGACATATGCTTCCTGTTCTTACCATTTACTATATGCACAGCAGACAATTAGCCGTTTTTATGTAAAGTCATATTTTATTGTGTAGCCGTGGTTTCTTCTGTTCAAGTATTATTACTTCTTGCCTTTCTGTCTTTTAGTAACTTGAATTTCCTCTTCCAGCTCTCAACCGATGTCCATTTAACTCAATCAAACGTACAGAGGAAAAGAACCATAAAATGAGCAGTGATTTAGTCCAGAGTTGGGAACTTTTTCAAACATCCCAGAGAAGAATCTTTTTAATAATTCACAAATCTTCTCTAAGGCTATATATGAATGGTTGACATTGTGAGCAGATAAACCAGACGCTGACATTGTTATGCAGATGTTCATTCCCACAACCTTTTTCTTCCACCAAATCCCACGGTTCTGCCATGAGTGACAGTCTCTGTTGACACATGTAGGTGAGTGGAGGAGGCTGGGTGGCGGTGTGCATGTACGCGTGAGCATGCATGTGTGTATGTGTGTGGAGGGAAGATGGAGAGAGAGAGAGAGAGAGAGAGAGAGAGAGAGAGAGAGAGAGAGAGAGAGAAAAAAGTGCACCTGGATTAATGATGTGCTTGAGCAGGTTCACAAATGAGAAGGCCCAATGTTTGTTTCCAAGGACAATGTGGTATTGATCTGTGAGCTCTGAGCATGATTCGAATGCTTAGGCTACCCTTTGTCCCTCTTCTTGCACAGTACACACACACACACACACATATGCATGATACCATGCGGGTAGTACTTCTGCTACCAGACCATTGCATATGTGTCTTGTTTCTCCCTGCAGTTTCATGAATATTAACCTGAAGAGGCTTGTCTCCTCTGTGTCCGGCCCGGGTCCAGGTGCAGAGGAGGTGACTCCAGGCCCCTAATGCATATTAATGAGCTGTGGAATGGTGATTGATTGACCCCACCACTGACTGAGCTACGTCACACTTGACTACCACTCATGTTTATTCATTATTTGGAGAGGGAGTGTAAAGAGAGAGGGAGACAGAGAGCGAGAAAGAGAACGTGGAGGGGGGTGTCATCCAATGGATTGGCATTCTACATTAGGTTTATGTCTGCAGCTTAGTGATAGATGAAGCTAGTTGGATACTTTCCCAGTCTGAGCTCCTTCTCATGTCCTCTCAAATGCTGCTGTGGTGAGGCTATAATTGAATCTCACAGGATTGGTAATTCTCCCAGGCTTCATACTCAGCTAATACAAGGCAAGGAAATGATAGTGTAGAGAAGCCCGTATTCCCATCCCTCTCTCTCTAAAAATTTGATATGGGATAGGAGTTTAATTACAGACATTGTTGAAATTAATAGGAAAAGTGTCAAACAGTATTTAAAAGAATTGATCTTCTCCAATTGCAGCGGCTGCAGATTGTTTTGTGTGGATGATAGTATGGGAAATGGAGAATGCAGTCAAGTGCTGTTTTTTTTTTATTGAGGAAATAAATTATCTGTGTTATTGATAGTCTCTTACAGAGTCATCCTTCATTAGCTGTTGATGAAACCTGACAAATTATATTAGGGAACAAATAAAGCATTGACAGAATCTTTAGATTAACCTTTTAAAACCGTGTTAAATGGACCCCTTTAATCTCCCATGAGCTTTGGACATATAACATCAGTAGAGCCATCAAGACAGCTATTATAACACGTTAGTACTTGGGAAAATATCACTGTTGCTCCGGTGCTCTGTCTAGTCGTCATCTTACGTCTACTTTCCGAAAGCAGCATGGAGGGGAATAGCAAAACGCCGCCACAGTGTTGAAAATGTCACTTGACTGCTTTGCAGTCAGTATGTTGCACTAAGTAAATATTTTAGCACGTGTCAAGATTCGCACTTCATGTTATGATGGGAATCTAGTTTTCATCTTTACGAGCCTAAAAGGACACTGTCTCCTTAGTCTGTTTTTTTTTTGTCCTGCATGCGGGCACATATCTGAGAGGCTTATTCCACTTTTTCAAACAAGTTGAGTCTCCATGGGGAAATCCTCCTTTCTCAAGCAAACAAATTAAACAGGCTCCAAATCATTCATTCTCCTATGGAACTGAGTTTTGAAATCTATTCCGACGTATATCATTCTTGTCTTTTAATTCAATAATCTCAACATCAATCAATCAATAAGCGGCATCCTCAAATGCTTTTTTTAAAACAAATAATCAATAAATATGTGTAGTATATGATATTTGAACCCGGAAAAGTAAAAAATAAAATAAAAAAGAAAGACAGTCTAATTTAACATCTGTTTAAGATGTCAAGGCCATCACTACTTCCTCCTGGGGAAAGCAAACACAAGACACATAATCAATACCTTTTGCAAATTTAATAACATGAATTTTCGCTCCTGAGTGCATGTCAGTTTCAATCTGAAAACTGAATCTCAGCCATATTTTTGCCCTGCGAAAGATTGGCTCCCTGTCATTCTTCCCTTAAACATTCAAACCAGTGAGTTTTTCATGCAATTAATTTCCTCTATTCTGAAGGGCTCGGAGTGACAGGTAAACCAGAGGGAGTATTCTTTTTATTGCAAATCCCCCTCCTCACGGTAGCTATTTACACTGTTGTAGCTCCCCCAAGAGAGAATGGATAAGAGGACTCACATCTCAGTTTGCTTTTGCACAATGATGGCTGTCAAAAAAAAAAAAAAAAACAGAGGTGAGAAACTGGGGAGGGAAAGTATTTATAAAGAAAACAGGAACTAATACAATTTTAAATGTTAAAGGAGTTTAATGGGCCTGAATAATTAACTCAAACTCAAGAAGTTAATCTGAACTGTAAACCATGTCTTTATACCATAATGAGTTTTTTGTTGTTGTATTCTATCCGGTGATGGTGTCAGGATAACGTGGGGCATTAAACATGAGACATAAGATACTGTACATGTCATATCACATTCATTCATCTTACATAGATACGTCTTATCCCAACTCCCCTACCATCTGCAAACCCAACAAACATCTCACATTAATTAATTATTAGAAAAATAACCCTGTCATGAAATTCTTTTCCTTAACTTCGCTCCTGCACCGATATGGGCGAGGTGTACCATCTCCTGTCCAACATGGTGAAGGATACTGGCTCGGAGACCTACTTCTTGTCGATTCTTCAACACTTACTGCTCATCAGGAATGACTATTACATCAGGTAGGTTTTGTGCGATGTTTTTACTTGCAACTGGCTTTTTTTTTGGCTTCGTGATGCTTGTTGATGTGCTAGGATGGTCTTAGCTTTGCGATTGTTTTGTTGTTGCATTAAAAAAAAGAAGGCATGAACCACCTCGTACACCACTCTAAACTGATTTGTTCATGACTTACCTCTGCGGGTCTGCTCTGTTTGTTTGAAATGTGCTTTGTGCATTCACCCTCCCAAAAGAACGAAGCGTATATGACTGTAACTTTTTGGTCATTTACCTAGAAGTGTTGCATTTGAAAGCAGCGTCTACTAGCCTGCCTCTCTTATTCATTATTTAAACTCTGGAGATCATCGTCTGAGTGGAGTATTTTGCAGTCATGTGAATCATAGCCTCTATAAACAGATTCTGCATATGAATGCGGAATCTGTAGGCGTGGGACCAACATTTGTTTTGCAAATCATTCTGGTTTCCCTTTGTAGTCTTGAGTAGTATCGACCAGTCACACTTAAGTGGGCTTTGGTTGCAACAGTTTGACTGGAGAGCAAAAGGGGTGGAACGCATTGGCCCGAAATTCAATCTCAGAACCAATCAGCTGTTATCTGATGGCAATTAAGCTTTTATATTATTATATTTTATTTTATTTTTTTAACAGCTTCTTGCATATCAAGTTGCAAATCAGACTACAGAGAAAGTCTTAGCCAAGGTATCCGTTATCTGTTTCCCGGATATCTTCTGCTTATACTAGAGTCCAACAATGAGAAACAGAACACACGCAGACTTAAACATAAAACACATGGAAGACGATATAATGCATAACACATGGTAAAAATTTGCAAAAAAAAAGATGAGTCTCCACAGTGCATCTCGTACGAGGAGGAATCGCCTCATTACGGCTGTCAGAGGGTAAATGGACTGTTGAATCTCCGGCCACACCTACCTACCTTATTGCAGGTGTCCGTTGCACCTGGGACCACACCTATGTTAGCATCGCACAGTAGGGCAGTGTGCGGCGCCGCACCACGCAGGCCGAGAAAAGAGCGGTCATAACTGGAAAGGGAATTATGTGTGCCCATGTGCGCTCGCTCTTTTTATAACCCCGCTGGAAGTGACAACACCAGGAATAATATACTGCATTTTGAAATTATTAGGTCATTTTAAACTGGTGGGTTAGCTTGCCACTTTGCCTTTGAAGAGCATACATGTCAGTCAGTGGGCAGGAAGGCCGCCAATCTTCTGAATGGAGTGACACTGATGAATTCACTGCTGTGTCAGACCTTTTTGCAAAAAAAAAAAAAAAAAGAGTTGGAAGACGAGGGGGAGGATGGGAGGAGGAAGATGAATTTACCATAGACAAGTTGCTGTTCCCTTGGAGTTATGAATAATGTATTCCTCATCTATTCGCAGGAAGTGAGAAATAGAATTCCCATTAACCAGCTAGTGCAGCCACGTCCACATCAGCTCCAGTGTCCGTGTACCTTTCTGTAAGCCAGCAATAAGATGGGATCAGTACTGATGCGCTATAAAAAGAAAACAACTGATGGCCTTTTGAAAGATATGTTTTTCTCCCCCCCCCCATCACAAATGCAGGGACAAACACACATGTGCACACACAAACATTAACACCAGAAATGCCTTCTGACTGAGGCATTTTATTCCCCATACATCACAGCTGTGTGTGTGTTAGGATGATGGAAGATGCAGTACTTTGGTATATGCGGCTATTTTTTTACTTATTTTTGTTATTAGTATTTTTTATATCAGTCCTCATCCTTAAAGTTATCATCTTTTCACGCTGTGGTCAAAATTGGGTGAATGTGAAATAGTGTGGCATGTGCTTAATATTTCATTATAGTGAAACGGAAATAAAAAATAGGTAGGTCAGAGGATGTGAAGCGGCATTGCATGACTACATGAAATGATTTAATAGTGATGGTCTTAGGTAAGGTATGCTGCCTAAATGTGTGGTTTTGGCTTTGCCATCAAAGGAATGTGCGCTCATAATGTTATCCTGTATAACGTAAAGGATTAAGTTGTTTTTATCGTGGTATGTCCTGGAACTGGTGGCACACTAGCTACCTTGATTGGTGTGTCAGATAATCTACATTAAATGACAGTTAATTAAATAATATAATTAGTATTCTAATAACTCTTAAGAAGGCCTACAGTGGGCAAACTGTTGAAGTGCTCTGTCTACTGTCATCCCTCCTAACACAACATTAGTTGTTGCTCTCCCCTCCGGGGCTTGGTTTATTTTTGATAATTAATCTCTCACTGCAAGCCTAATGAATGGGAGCACATCAAACCCACCCAGTAAATATAGAGCAGATCTGCTCTTTTGGAGCCTGGTGATATGGGGATTACACTGGTTATGTGGAGCAGAGCTGGATCAAGTGGCTGGGGCTGTGCTGAACTGCAAGCTATCATTGGAAGAAATAAAGGTGCCAAAGTAAAAGAAGAGGTGGGGAATGATGCAGGGGACATATGCCGGCTTCTGGAGCCCAGCCCTGCCCACTGTGGAGGGGCCTGACAGTTCTGGGTCACTCTCTCCATCTCTAGTTATCTCCACCCAGCCCCTATCTGCTCGGTGGTGGCGGAGGATGGAGGACGAAGGGAAAATAGGGCGGCTTATTGAGATAATAATGTGGTGTACATTGGTGACAGTTGTAAGCCGAGTGCCACAGTGCTTAAGCCATGCAGGGCGATGTGCGAGCTTTCACCAAGCTTGTTCCAATCATGAGTGGGCGAATCTGCCAGCTCAAGCTTAATGTATGGCATTTCATGCTTTCAAAACAGTGCACCTAAATGCTGATTTATTCTTCTTGTCTTTGGCTCAGAATTTTGTGTGCTTTCATATTTCTGTTCATAACATGATCTGGCCTGTCCACCCACAAGGCACCAACGGAACATAGCCTTTGAATTTATCGGCAACAGTTAAGAGTCAAAGTCTCGGAAATAAACTTAATTACATTTCAACACATTCCTTTTTTTTTATTTCGAAAGATACTTGCTGCTGGTTTGGTGTTATCCACCTGACAGCAGACACTTTGTTCACAGCTCCGCTCCCATCAGTTATTACATCTCGGCTACATTAGGGCTCCTTCCTTTTTTCTGCTTTTATGCAGAGCCATTAGACGGACAGGGCTTGATCACACTTTGGGTTCCTTATCCGAATCAAAGTTGTCATAAAATCTTCAATTTTCAATTTCACTTATTATCATGTAAATCTGCCGGACGATCACAGGAAATTAAAAGGGCGTTAAACTACAGCGCGTTTGCCATACAGGGATTTGTGTGGAGTAGAGTAAACTTTATTGTCCCTGTGGGGGAAATTTATCTTGGCCACAGTGCTACAGTCGGTTGCTTCACATAAAAAAAAAAAAAAAAAAGAAAAAAGAAAAAAAGCATCACAAAAGCATGATGTGTGTTTTACAAAATTCTTAACAGTGCTCCACATGAAAACCTCTTAAACTGGAGTTTAAAAGTAGAACTATTTAAAAGTAGAACATAGCCTCTGTGTCAACCGGAAAACTGTTTTTAAAAGGAGCAGTCTGTCCCTGCCTCAGCTGCTGATACTTTGTTTCTTCCACTAATAATGATTCCAACGTGTGCCACCCCTGTCCCGAGTCCAGTTTTCATAGTGCTGTAGCATAATTGTCCAGCCGTTCATGCAAACTGCAGTACATAGTTTATACTTGTGATTGTTGATGTTCCTGGATTGGGCAGCTGCTTTTTCATAATTTTATGAGGGCATCATTCATTTGCATCATTTTCCACATCTACCACTTTGCAGCGTCCAGTTCACCACACACGGAGGTTAAAAGAAGGAATAAAAACAGAGTTTATTTCTGATGTTCAACATCAACTTCTGGTCAGTGTCATGCTTTGGAAATAATTGTTTCTCGGTTTTCCAGCTCGGCTTAAGCTGGCATTGTATTTGCTAAATGTCACTCGCAATTAAAGTTGATAATGTTAAAGGTCACGCGCCAACCTGTGTGGCGGAATGGGACTCTCAGGCTGATTCAGACACCCTGCTCGACAGCACCAAGCACTCGGTCACACTCCTAACTGGCTGACATGTTTTCTCGGTCATTGTGCTTTCAATTACACACATTACACTGATTAGATTTACATTTCAGTTTTTATGGTTGCTCTAATTGGCAAAGATGATTGCAAATTAGGCAAGGGGGCGAGCGTAGCCTTGGCTACCGTCTGTCACCTTGAAATGGACAGACCAACACAGACTCGGGTTCTGTGTGCCCATTAATCTGCTAATTTCATGATCGGGGTGAAGCAAGTGATCAAATTTAATAGGGCTCCTATTTTCTCTAGCAGCACCCTTTTTGACATGGCATTTTGTGACCTCTAGCTTGGATAAGGGAATAATTTGTGGTTAATTAGCCTTGTAGAGTTTGTGTCACTCATATCTTTCTGCGGCTTGTCTAATTGTTCTGCTTTATGTTTTCTGACCCCTCAGGCCTCAGTATTACAAGGTGATAGAAGAATGCGTGTCTCAGGTGGTCCTGCATCGCAATGGGATGGACCCTGACTTCGGCTACAGCAAGAGATTGGATGTGGACTTCACGCATCTGATTGGTACTTTTTCGACTTGCTTCATATTAACTCACTCACTAATTTAACAGTGAGTCGATCGTAATGTGCTGAAATCATCCTCAAGACCTTTTTAAACTGTGTACCGCTGGAGGTACATCGCTAATGTAGCTAAAACTGTTTTAATACCTCACAGACATTCTCATTATCTTTTCCGATCCCCCCTGAGATTCTTCTGACAAACACCTACAGTGGCTCGACATATAAGATGGGGTCATCTAATCATTTAACAGCGCGTTATATTTGGCAAGATTCAGTTGATTCGGAATAATTGTATTATTAAATGTTTTCTTTCTGCCTTTAGGGTATGTTAGCTGTGCTCTAGGAATCATAGTGAAAACATCCATTTGCGCTGCATTACTAATGGAGAATCTTTTTCAAGCAGAGAAAAGAAATAAATAACACCACTCTCTCTGTCTCTGTTGTGTCACTAACAGTTCTGTGACTTGCCAACAAAGGGTCATTAAAAGTTTCTAAACCTATCCACAGAGGGCTGAGGCAGTATTAAATAAGTTTTCTGACTCACTTTACTGAGATTTAATCAGTTGATGGAAAGAAAAAAAAATGGAATGATGTGTTTTGTAAAATTCACACAAAAGACATGTGGAATTTTTTTTTTTTCTTTTCTGTTTTCGTTCTTTTTTTCCACATTCACATTAGGGTGTTGATTCCAAATAACAAGGGAGACGTGTTGCGCGACGTGTGATTTAACAATAATTTACACTTAAAACTTGTGCGTGCATTGTCCTTCAAAAGATTCTTCGACGGCGTCATTTTGAATTATGGGACTTACGCTCAAAGCTACAGTAGAGGCCAAGGAAGTAGCACATCTGCACGTGCCAATAGTTGCAAAATGCTGCGTGACTGATTACACTGTGCAGTAAGTGATATTCAACATACCATGGAAACACATGTTCTCTTCTTGTCCCTTCGTCTCAAGGTCGGCACAGCAGTTGCAGCAGTAGCCAAAGCTGCCTGTGTTGCATTTGGTCTCCTTTTTTCCCCAGAGCAGACATTGTAATCTATTTTCTCATTTATTTCTTCTGTCAATGACATTTGTAGGTCCACCAAAGAAATTAACCGTCTCATCTGAAAATATTAAAAAATATAATGCAATATACTTCACAAAGTATACGGTCATAGACTAATAGTTGATGCTAAGTTTAACCACTAATGGGAGCAGACAAGACGGCGTTTTTTTTAATCTTTAGTATGTCTCATGGAACGAACAGACTTTCCCAGAACTATTTCCAGCCATATGAGAACTAATGTCCTTCGGTAAACAAGACTCCGGTCTTAGTAAGTAGTGGTAAAGCACCCAGAGATACCTTTGAAGCATCTCTTGACTGTGGCTGTCTTGTCTTGCAGATCAGTGTGTGGATAAAGCCAAAGTTGACGAGAGTGAGCAGAAGGCTGCAGAGTACTCCAAAAAGGTGAGACATTAATCACTCCAACAGCCCCCTTGGTTGGCCGGCTCCCATCAGGAAAGTTTTTTCTTCCTCAGAGCTCCCAGACAAGCTATTGATTTTCCATGCCCTGATCAATAGCTGGCTGTGACGCTACATGATCCGTATCAGCATTACAAGAATCAATGCCGATGTTCTGATGTATACTTATTTGTGCACAGTGCCGTGGCAGAGTTAAGTTATGTGCAGGCTCTTTTGATAACAGTTCTGCATTTTCAGCGCCTCTCTTTATCTTACATTTCCTTTGAAAGTAATTAAATTGATTAAATAATTGCTTGTCGAGTAATTGTACTTTTAACTAAAATAAGTGCCGGTCTAAAACACCTCCAGCCCATTATGTATAATATTTAAATATATCATAAGGAGCCTCCCTCCCACTGTCTGTTGGCACCAAAGGGGTCCTGGATATGTTCTTTTCTCAAGAGACCTGTCCCACCAGTCCACCATGCACCCTGCTGGGCCAGTGAAATCATTGTAGTGACATGGCTTGGTTTCTGCAAAGGTTAGATCCATCAACATACATGAAAGCCCGGCCTGAAACAAAGACAAAGGACAACAGGGCTCTAGGGGCATGAGAGCTATGAATAGAAATCGGCCAGAGAGTGTAAGACAGCGTGTTTTGGTGTCTGTTGATGTGCCCCGTGGCCATTCTCTGGAGACGATGTGCCACTCCTCAACCTGTGTGTGTGTTTGTTATGTGCACCTAGACATACTCCTGTCTCTTTTCTTGCAGTTTGATGAGGAGTTCAGTGCACGACAGGAGGCCCAGGCCGAGTCTCAAAAGAAGGACGAAAGAATCAAAGAGCTGGAGGGAAAGATCCAGACCCTGGAGGCCCAGGTAAATCCATAAAGAGAAATCCCACTACTCTGCAAAATAGTGTTATATTCCCCCAGAGATTTTTTTTTGTATTGTCTGTTTTCCAAAAAAAAAAAAGAACATGAAAAAGATGAAAAGTGAAAAAAAAGATATTGCCCTTTAAATCGTGTTTTAAGTAAAACCACATCTCATGCTGTCTCATTCAGGATAAAAATAAATAAATATTTGTCTGAAGATCATAGCAACGAGAAGTAATGACGCCCACTAGAAAAAGGACCGATTCGGTCACAACGATACCTTTCCACCCCACTTAAAGATGTGATGGCGCTGTAAGTGGGAGTTATCCATGCAAGAACATTTGATTTAATAAATGGTCAATCTCCTTCTTAAGTTGTAGCTCTTTTTATGGGAAAATTGCTCTATTGAAGCCTTTCCTATGTAATTCTATCATCACAAAGATGGATTGCATTTCTTTTTCTGGCCTCCAAATCATTTCTTCCCAGGCAAACCTGTCCATTTTGAGCACAGAAAATGACTGCTATTTCCCCCTTAACCCAATTTCAAACACTTTACTACTGCCTTGGGACAAAAGGGCAGTTTGCCTCCCTGCTTAGGGAATTTAATATACACCAGCATTGAAAGATGGTATAGCTACATCTATATCAGAGATTGTTTTTTCTTTCAAACATTAATCTCAGGTTGCTTACAGTATGTTGGCGCACGACTGATAAACTGCACCTGCATATGTGGTCCAGGCATCACTGGGAGATTTCTCAGTTACCTCAGCCCTCGAGCTATCATTCTTAGGTTCACAACAAACACTGTCATGCTGTTTGGCTGTTGTCCTGGCCAAAGTCACACAGCGTTTGTCACTTTAAAACCTAATTTGTGGTTGGATCTCGCTCCTGAATCTCATATGCCTATGAGTGCTGTGTCACCACTTGTTACTGGCACGTCTACCCAAACCGGTTGCTGATTACTGCCCACCTATTTGAACGACGCCGTCGGAACCCGAGGATCTTCCATCTTCTGTCAGCAATGAATGCATCAGGCTGTGCTACCTTTCCTTGCCCTCGTTCCCTTTTTTTTGGGAGCTTTTTATGTTGCGCTTCCAACTGTTTTCTTCCTTATAACACACTCTCCCCTCCCCTCACCCTCCCTCCACTGGCAGGCCTCTGCCTTTTGAAGACTGACTGACTGTGGTGCATTAGCAGGTATTGTAGAGCAGAGGAGCCCTGGAGAGTCAAGCCCTCTCTTCCTCTGTTTGTCTGAATGCTCTTTCAAAGAGCGGCTACTTCTGGAGAGCGGCACATCAACCAACATTAACCTCAGCAGGGAAACATGTAATTTGTCTGGCACAAACTTGCATGAATGTGGCCATAAGGACATTAGCATATCCCCTATGCACCTTGAAAAAAAACACATAAATGCACTATATATATATATATATATATATATATATATATATATATATATATAGATAGATAGATAGATAGATAGATAGATAGATAGATAGATAGATAGATAGATAGATAGATATGTGTGTGTGTGTGTGTGTGTGTGTGTGTGTGAATCAAGAAAAGTGCTGTTCATTTTTACTGGCCTAACATATTAATTTAATTTTAATGGATCTTAAATGCAAGTTTTGTAATCACAATTCAGAGTGATCTGTTTTTCGTGTGAGGAGTGTCCACAATGGTGACGATTCAATTGCTACCTCAAGCAATGAACAAACAACAGTCATCTTCCGATGCTTGCGATTCCGCTACTTGAGGAAGGCTGAGAGAGTGTGCCTTGTAACCCAATCCACATTTGACACAGTGCCGTAGAAAGCCATTAAATGAAAGAGCACCGAACCTTTAAACTGCCGTGAGGACGCGCGTTCAGTTTGTCCACGCTATCGCTGTCGTTTCGCTGAATATGAATGAAGCGGGAGCTAACCCTAACCTTTCATCTCCTAGACGGAGTCCCTGTCAGATATTAAAACACGCACGCCTGAGTCACTTCTCCTCACCTTGTTTGCGAACCAACGCATTTAATGAGAGTCTTTCTGCGGGAACTTTGGCATTGTAACAAGCCGCCTGTTTGATGTGTCTGTTTGATTATCCCCCAATTGAGTTGACTAAAGGTTCTGCCTGTAAACATCGACAAAGGACAGAGAAATCACAACAAGTGGAAATCACGCACCCATCCCCAAACCTTTGCTTGCAACCCATTCACAGTGAAGAAAAAAAAAAAAAGAAGCTGTTCATTGAATTGGCTCTGGATGTGATGAATAATGTAGCACTGCAGTGGCACATTGGAGATTTCTGCGCCATCCCATTAATAGGTTTTAACAACCTGGCGGTCTTGTAGCTGACCCAGCTTGGCCCCGGAGAGAAGCTGGAGGTGTAGTGGACCACTTTCTCTGTCTTTTACTGCCAGGCTGCCTTCCGCCCTGGCTGATTACAAAATTCGACTCAAGCGATAACGACAGCGAAACTCACAGTGTAGTCCCGATTATGGCATGCTTTGCTGTATTAGATAGAGCCAATTAAATTGTTAAGCCAGTTCTGAAATCGAAATGTCTTCTACATACGCTGGACTTCTCAGAGAGCAAAGCATACTGTACCTGCTAAAAAATCTCTCTGGGTTGTTCTTCAAACCCGAGCTATCTCAAAGGCTCTGACTTTTAATCTCTGAGGATGAAAATGAAGATAAAATAAAACGTCTCTTTGCCTTAAATATTGTACCATTTTCTAAGGATTCCTGAAAAATGAAAGTTCCTTTCAAGTCACCCCACCAAAGTTTTCGCCTCCTTATTCTTTTCCATTATACATTTTAAATATTTAGCTATCTACAGGCCATAATGTAATGTGTTCTGTAGGAATGACTACACCGAAATATTACGTTTCAGTTGCCGTGGAATACGTACCCATCCTCTTTCTTTTGGCAAGGTCACACAGAGAGTGAAATATCAAAGCAAAATGGGTACATTTCTAAAACAAAGACTGCTGAGTGAAATCAATGCCCATCACACATCTGAGAGTGTTAAGTTGAAATGTATTTTGTGATGCCAAAAAGAAGAAAGAAAAAAGAAAGAGGAAATGGAAGAAGGGTTTTGAAGGTGTACCAACTGTCAGTGATGCTGTGCCTTGTTCCTTTCATGCTGCAGTCAGTGCTCTACACTGATGTTCTTTTGAAGATAGATTACATCTTGTTTTAGGTGTAAAAGTACAGTACACTCTGCCTTTTGCACATCAAATAGCTCATTCAGACAAAAAAATGGGACTATAGCACTGTACTGCCATTGTCATTAACTGTGTACGGGACATCCTCTCTTCCCTGCCTGCCTCTTTTTTTTCCCAACATTTTTGTGTTTGGTGTCTTTACTGTACTAGTGTTCTTCTTCTTCTCTTCTGTCTATCTAACCCGCCCCCCCACCCCCCATTTGTGCCTCTCTGTTGCCCGATGTGTGCTCTGATGTGAATTCTACGGTGTGTGTCTGCGGTGCGTGCGTGTGTTGTATCTGTGCAGTTAACTATTGAAAAAGACAAGCTCAAAGAGGCTCAGAGACTCATCAGGGAATCTGAAGCCAAGGTGGGTGTCCTCTCTGCATGCGCAGCCCTTGACATAATCTCGCATTTAATTACCTGCAAATCCAAGTTAAGTATTAAACGAATTGGATTGTGGTGCTTTGAATCGTTTGCTGGAGAAAATTCTCAAGCTGATTATGCAACCGATCTTTCGTCCTCTCGCTCATTTCCTTTGCATGTGTGCTCTGTGCAATGCTACGTTTTGAATTACCTATTTTCAATTGAAGTTTGATGTGAACTGACGTGCAAAGAAAAAGACAAAAGTGAATGCTTTGTTCATTTAGCTGAAATGTAACACACATGATTGATCGAATGCTTTGTCTCTTTAAACTACAGATCAATAGCATCAATCAAAAAGATAGCATGCTGTAGAAAACCTACATATTTAAAACATTTATTTCATTAAGCTAAATCATACAGCAGTTGGAAGCGTTGGTGGTTTTTAACTCCAAACGTTTCCTGTTTGTTAATGTAATTTTCCTAAGTAAACACTTTGTGATTGAATTCCTCTATCAGAGATGAGATTGGGGCATAGATTTAATCACACAGCATTCAGAGTTAATTACCTGCCATGCTGACCTCCCCATTGAGTCCAGAAGACTATGAATCCAAATTGGATGGTTTAGATTTCATATTAGCCTCGTCTTTTACTTTGGACAGAGCTCCAGATGGGCTCTGCAAAAGTAACATCAGCCAAAAAAGCATCAAAGAGACTTTCACAGGCTGGTGAGAAGACCTGCTGGATAATATACATATTAGAAATCATCGCATTACATATAAAAACTGGGAAGGGATCTCAAAACCCATAATTAATTTTGGACTGTAAAAAAAAAGAAGTAAGTACAGGTTCTGTGTTTTCCATATGTCTGTATAGAGAGATATGTTTCTGTTTTTTTGTCTCACATAATCATGGCTACCTAAATAACGCTAGTTTAAGCAGTGAAACTGGCTACATTACAGGGTAGAATATAAAATCTGATGTTGTCCCTAATGAATACAGTGAAATCGACATTATTGTTTAAATCAAAATGCACAATTTACAACTTATAGTGTCTCTTACATACATATATACATTTGTTTTGGAAGAAGAAGCCAGTGGCAATGGTACTGGATCCCAAGGGTTCTGTGAAACACTGGGCTTGTTATTATTGGGTAGATCAGAGAGAGAGAGAGAGAGAGAGACTCGGAGGACCCTTCAGTATGGAAACAACTGCGCTCTAATTTAGCAGCTAATTTGCTTCCATTCTCTCATATTAATCTTAAAAGAGGAAACGGGCCATGGAGGGCTTGAGATTGACAGACAAGTAATCACTGGATGTGGATTTTCTCTGAAGGGCTTTGGGCGAGCTGTGTAAGAAGCTCCTTGCAGAACACCTTTTTAATTTTGGCCCTAATAAACAATCTGCCAGCGCCATTATGTAATGGAACACGGCATAATGTCTTTAAATATGAAGCCAATCACATTTACGCACACAATCAAGTGACTCGGGGAAAAGGCACATTGTGTGGAATTGGTTTTGGAAATGAGAAGTGCAAGTGGAAATGCTTTTTGGTAAGAAGCTAATCAGCTTCAAAGATCAAACCCTGTCTAAGCTTGGCCGTCCGTAATGGTTGTATTTGTATAACTTTTCCTTTTTTACAATGCGTAGCCATTGGTATTTTGTGACTTAGCACCCCTAGCTTCAGAATGCAATACTACTGCCGTAATTATGGGCAGCTGCCCGTGTGTTTAAGATCGCATTACTTGTGATCAAAAAGTAGCAAGTTAACAACTTTGCTAACAGCCTAAAACATCAATTAAGTGCAACAACAGTAGACATAGCAGCCAGCTAATATTACTTACTAGTCCAATAACAAGAAGCCCGGCGCAACGTCTGTCATTCAGCCCTCGCCAACAACTAAAAGCCAGTCCAAGATTTACCCTTGTTCAGTGGCTTCTTGCTCAATCACTCGCTTTTTCTCTTCTTAGTTTCCTCAGTCGTCCTCTTTTGTCTATTTGGCTCCGCTGCTATGTCCTCAGAGGTTTCTGAGCCCACTTGTCCAGTTCCGTCTCGGCTACCAGACTTAGCTAACATTAGATAACAGCAGCTAGAGTTCACAGTCTGTGAAAAGTGTTTATGAGCCAAAGCCATTCGAGGGAAAACCAGAAAATATTTTCTTTATAAAATATGATCCAATATCACCAAAATCAGTGAAATAGTTGGTGGTCTGTGATTTTTGTGTTGTAAAACATAACAGCCGAAAACACGTCAGAAGAGAGTGCAGCGTGGGGATGTCAGAAGCACAATTTCCCTTATTATAAGTCAGTGTAACATCAAAATGATTTAAAATCTGTTGTTCTTTTTTTTTAAGATAAGAATGTTGCTTTACCATTTTTCTATTTGCGTTATCACTGACTATCACAGACTGGCTGTGTATGTGGTATGTGAGATAGTGCAGACATGTCAAAGGACTGAAAGACTTTGTCTTATCAGTCTCTGGTCTAATTACAGTCCTGTCTACTGTGTAATAGCCTGCCATTGTAGGGACACATGACAAAGACTTGATGGGAAAGCAACATTCTTATCTTCGGTAAATTAAAACAGTATTCGATCACAGGCTTTCCTTAAACATTCTGTGTAGTATTTACATACATATTCACACGGATTAGTGTTCCTGAACACAGTAGGTCAACCTTCTAAAATCAGACGCACTGGTGTTACACATCACTCGTCTGAATATAACTTGTACTAGCGGCCAAGCATAAACAAACCGCAGCAGATCTTGTTTTTTTTGTGGCTTATATAATTGCTTGTTATAAACTGATGATTTCAGTACAGTTTTTGGAACCTGATTGGCAAAAAAATATGCATTTTGTGACACTGATAATGAGATATCATACTAGTGAAAACATACATAATAAATCCATGTTTTAATGCCAGATGTTCTCATAGTACGTAAATATGATCTGAACAAATTGTGGTCTCACATATAATGTACATGACCAATGTGTCACATTCCATTTCAAGACGTATCCTCACACTGCATTTGAAATGATTGGTTTTTAGAATCACCACGACTTTCTGGTTTTAGGCAGCTGAATGTATTTTTGCCTCAGTTGGTCTAAAAGAAAAAAAAAAATGAAATAAATGTTTTATAGATCTGTAGTTAGAGGAAACCATTTCACGTCTCGGTCTTCCTGCTCAATGGGCTCATAGTAAAGTGAACGTATCCATCGTTGGTGAACTTTGATCTCTTCATGGAAACAGCAGAGCTCACGACGTTCTCATGTGGTCTGAACTTGAAGCAACACTTGCAAAAAACTTTGAGATAAAACAATGCAGCAAGCTAGTTTATTATTATTGACACTTACAGCCTTCTCTTACTCTCCACCTACAGTCAATTCAGTAATGACAAGTCACTAAAAACAAGTCTGAAGTCAGCATGAAACTGAGTTGATGTGTTACTAATATTTATACCTCATATTTGCAGATCGCTGCGGGTCCGACTGCTCCTGGAGCACCACCTCCACCGCCCCTTCCAGGGGGCGCAGCGGCTCCTCCTCCTCCCCCACCGCCCCCTCCCCCACCGCCACCTGGTGGCTGTCCGCCCCCACCTCCGCCGCCACCTCTCCCCGGCCACGCCGGCATTCCGCCACCGCCTCCCCCGCCCCCGCCCCCAGGCGGAGGTCCCCCACCTCCTCCGCCACCCCCCGGTTGCGGGCCGCCACCTCCTCCGCCTTTCTTCGGTGGCCCGGGCGGGCCTCCGCCGCCTCCTTCGCTTCCCGTCATAAAGCTGCCTTACGGATTGGAGCCCAAGAAGGTCTACAAGCCAGAAACTGTGATGAAGAGGGTCAACTGGACCAAGGTACGGGAACATGAGCTTTTATTCACTGTAACGTATATTCTCATGAACACTGATAATATTGGCAATTTGAGACTGCGAGGGAAATATTATTGCAGTGCTCACATGAAATATTATGCAATACAGTCTTTACAATCGTGCGAATATTTATCTCAGGTTTTAAAGGATGTTTGAACCCCACACAATAAGAAGACGCAACGTTGAAGATCCAAATCAAAAGGAGCTCCGAACAAATGCTCTCTTAATCTCGTCAAACAACCATTAAGCCACAGGCCGCACTATTTCACCCTCAGCACCCATTCCAAAGGATACAACAGTAAACAGTTTTCATTGCTCAAATGTCCTTGGATCTGCACATTCTTAGCATAATTGAATGAAGACTCAGTTGTATAATATTCCATCACATTTTGAATACAATTTCAATGGGACCTTTTTGTGTGGTGGCTCTGTTTTACCAGGGCTAATTTATCCATTGCCTCAGGAGTTCTTAGCATTAATTTAATGGTTCTTGCTGATGCTTGTATGACCTTGCATTTTAGTCTTCAATTACTGACAGCAACCAAAACATTAGATGACTTCTTTTAACATCATGTTAGCGTTGCACATTATATTTAATGGTTTTTAGCGGAATGAAGCTATGTATTAAAGAGACGTTTTAATATGATTTTCAAGGTGTTGAGGAGGATTGTAGTTATCTCTCCACATTTTTGTCTTTTTTTTAGTAAATGGGTAACATTTTGGGTTTCCATAATACGTTATTTATTCAAAAACAGTCGGCAAAATGGACACACAAATGAGAAAAATAAATGTGGAAATGCAAGTCAACGTTAATGTTGCACTGATAAGCTGCACGTCGCGGGTTTAATTTCTGTCACTTCAAGGGCTCTTGAAAATGCCATGTATGCAAATGCTTCACTCTGTGTCGGAGCAGTAAGAAAAGTTATTAAGAGTGTCATACAGCAGTAAGAAATATCACACCTGTGTGTAAACAGATAGAAAAACATTTTTTTTTTTCTCCAGGTGGGACTGTGCTTTGATATTTTAAGTATTTTTAGTCATTTTCTTGTGCAGTATCTCTGTAGTTCTGTATATATCATTTGTGTGCATGCAGTCACATGCCAATGCAAATTGCCTGGGAAGTATATAGAAAAAAAGTTAATATGCAGGAGCGTTAACCTATCCTCCACAGGAAATGTAGTTTGGTGATGCAAATGAAATTCATAACCACCTGAGGAAGCTGTCTCTTGTGACGATTAAGTGGGACAAGAGTCGTCTGTCTTTTTTATGCGCAGCAGATGGGAGTATGACAATACCAGGAACAACCATGGTTTGGTTGTATAAAAAAGGTAGAGGAAAGAAAAGACACTTGTTATTTTTCATACACATCCTCTATCCACTTTACAGGTCCAACAAAAGCGTGAACCACACATGATAGGAGAGAAAAAAAAAGAGGACTTTTATGTCATTGTGAACACACTGAGACTGGACGTCACCAGCTCTGGGATAAATCTTGGTGGGCTGGTCAGTCTGTGGGCAGCTTGTGCAAGCCATTATACAAAATCATGAGTGAGAGAGATGCGCTGTCGGCCCACTTCAATAACAGGCTGGCCATCTGGAGCACTGGGGGTTTTCCCGATGGGCCGTTTGACAACTGGGACAGATGCATTGCAAAATATAGATATTTTTAAATAATATTTAAGGGCCGGTCTGAGAATTTTTTCCCCCCGATTGTGAATGAAAATGTTGTGCAATGAATACAGGACAGTAAGATTTCACAGGAAGGGCAGCTGAAAGTTCATGGCTTACTGTACACAGATGATGACAACTTGACAAACATGCAATCTCACGGATACCTAAAGCGACACGTTGACACTTCATGGGTGCAGCCATTAGATGGTAAAAAAGTAAACTCTTTTTTTTTTTTTTTTTACATTGTACATTTTAGGTACTATACAAGGCCCTCTGTGAGGTGAGGGATGTGGTGGCAGTGCATTCTTAGTCAGAAGCAGTAGTGCAAGGCACTCACATGGGAGTAGATCAGCTCAGGCACACACTGGGAAATGTCAGCTTTGTTTAAGTGGTAAATGCATTTTAAATCAGCTTGGGTTATTTTTTCCCCCCTCTGTCCATATTCTTGTCAGTGATTCCCATAGAATACTATTAGTGAAGATTATAGCACTGTCCAAATGCCAGAATAAACACACACACACACACACACACAATTGTTGTCGTTTATATGCATTCCCAATGTAAAAACTGAATTCATATAATCTCGCCATGCTAATTAAGGATATCTGTAAACATATGGGAATGGAAGAACAAAAGGCAGCATGGATGCAGTGAGATTAAGGACATAACTGTCGTGCATAGCACCGTCAGACAGGCTCACGTTTAAGCTTAGTATTAGCTTATTAGCTCAAAAAACATGGAGATGACATCTTTATTCTGGTCAGGCCCAACAGGGAACCACCAGGATGAATGTTAAGTAACAGAAATTTTAAGGAAATTAGTATTGCCCCAGAAAAATCACCAAGAAATTTCCATCAAGTATGTATTCAGTCCATTGGCCTTCAGCCACAACATTCTCAGCATTTTTCTGACATAACATGTTATATAACTTGGCTCTCCCAGACACCTTCTTTTCCATCTCGTGGGCAGTATGTAGGATAATATTAACTAACATTAGTGTATTTTATTTCTTAAATCCTAATCAGATGACAAACACAATAAATTATAATAATATATATATTTTTTTAATATACTATGACTATATCTTTCATTTTTGTGGTCAGTTATACGTTTGCAGGAGGCCTGCTGTCTATAGTGTGTAAGGGGCTACTTTATTTACCTTGGATTCAGGACCTCGCTTAAGATGAAGATGGACTGTGACTATCAGGCAGCAGCAATTTCTAAGAGCATCCTTCACTGAAGTTGTTTCAGGTTGTTTGTTGTGCTTTGTCTTAGCTTTAAAGCTTCACTTATGTTGTTACAGATGAAGGTGCAAATCATGCCTTTTACTATTATAACTAACTAAGACATTGCAAGGTTCTTTTCTTTATTCATCTGCAATCAACTACTTTGTGAAATCCACAAACTGATGTCCTTCAGGTAGCTGAGCAGTGAATCTAAAGTGCTTGTGTTATCAGGAGATGGTAAAATGCCAAAAGAGTTGTAGCTATTATAGCTGATCATGCCATGGAACCAAGTAGATGCATGTAAAGATGAGGTGAGACGGTGTTAATGTGATATCAGAACTGGACTGGTATGTTGTATGTGTTATTTGTTATAAGATAGAAATGCAATTGATGATAACTCTCTGACTCTTTCAGTTATTTTACTGACGGTCATGAGGTTTGAGAGGTCACTAGCTACTTTTTAAAATGAGTCTACTCACCCAAGACTTTAGTGAATATGGGAACTGTCAGTCTAGAGAGAGATGTTGCTTGGTACTATGGTAAGTAAACATCTGTTAAATGACTAATGAAAAGAAAAAAAAAAAAAGTTGTGTAGGTTGTGTAGCTAGCAGGAAGAGGATTAATCGGTTTGTTCATGGGTGAGATGAAAAATTTTGGATTATAATTTTGGCTAATACGATTTGAGAGATAGGACTTTCTGGCTGGTTTCATGTTTCTGTTAGAATTCGGGAACACATATTGGTACTATAGCTGTCTCCTTCAATCTGGAGTTAAGTTCTTTTCCATCTACTCTCAGTTCTGCGGCAGTTGAGTTTTAATTGCCAATGTTTCTCAGTGGAGTTTAAATTTGGCCAGAATGTGTTTCAGTTCTCAGCGGTGCAGCAATGTCTATATTTTTCAGCAGATTGTGCTTCAAATCAGCGACGAGATCAGTGGGCACAGTGAGTGTAAGAGGAGAACGATGAGGCTGCTAGCATCGAACAGAAATGGCTGATGAATGTTTCAGTGGAGGTGCAGTTTTCTGCAGAGAATTTGCTTGATTACTTCGGAATAAACACAGCAATCATCTGAAATAACAACGTCTTCAATAGTAGTTACTCTGACACCAGTATCCAGGGAGGTAACAAGATCAGGGGAATGGCACTAGAGATTACTGGGCTCAGTAACATGTTAAACCGGATCAAAATAACAATGCAGTTTGATGAAACTGAACCATTCAAGGAAGGAGAATATCTACGTGTTTATACCCCTGTATCACCACTTATGTACCCTACTGAAGTTTGAGCAGATCTCACGCAAACTCCTAAAAGGACAGAACATCAAGCTCAATGCAAGGTACTCAAAGCTTTGCGCAGTACCAGAAGAAATTTAAAAAGAGCTAAGCCAATCTGAAAGAATAGCTGCAACGCCCCATTATTTCTGCCTTGCTGTATGAGTACAAATTGCAATTAGGGGTTGAAGCTTCAGCAAGAGTAAATGAACCGGTTGCACCCAACCATGTTTCAATGAAAATTGCATCCGATCTGGTGGTAGTCTGGGTTTTCTAATCATCAATGCCTTATGTTATATCAGAGGACATACTGTATGATGTGAAGGGCCGGTTTCAAAGCCTGTGAAATGTGGGGAAACGGGTTTAACTGAAGTTAGATGATGTAAAATAGTTTCCCCGTTCCCTCCCAAATATCAGAGACAATGACTATTGCAGTTGTAGGTAGCAAATTTATATCCGAGAGCATAAATGTATGGGACGTGGAGCTGTTGCACGTATAGAAAGATTTATGAGCAGAGCGGGCTGCGGATAACATAGATTTTAGGTTTCCCCCTTTTGCATTCCAGCAGCGTGTTTTACAAATTTACAGTGTTTATTACATGTGTTGGACGTGGAAATCAAATGTCTTTTACACGCTACATGATGGACAGTATATATGTAGAAGAAGGTTGATTATAACTATCGATAGAGACAGCTGCAAGTAAATTAAGAGTAGCTTTGCGTCCATCGTCGTTGAGATTTTGTAGCAGTAACAGTACATTAGGATTATTATCAGTACGTCTAATTTTGCACTCTGGGTTTAAGTGGCATCAATGGGCTTTTGTTGTCATTTTAGGACTCCTCCTCTTCTCTGTTTTTCTATATGGCAGTGATCCAGCTGGAATTCTGTCTGTACTGCATATATGTTGCACTTTAAACCTCTCTCTGTATGTAAATAGGAGGTGAACAGCAGCAGTGCAAGAGGCCACCTTCTAGTCCAGGACCTCGATAAAAAGCCACAGTAGTGTGCTAAGCGCTAAGAGCTTTCACCGCTTGAGCACGGCGTGCAGCAGATGTCGCGTAGTGTCACGCACGTTATTAGCTCGTAATATCTGCGACATATTAGGTGGGTTTGTTTGTGGCTGGATCCGTCTGTACACGCCTACCATCTCTCTCTTGTCCGCCGAGAGATGCGGAGAGGATGAAAGAGGAGGGGTGCGAAAGCATCCCTGTGACATGCTGTCACCTCAGTGTGTGTAGGTGCTTCTTAGAGGCTTTGCCGTTTCAGGCAAGCCTGGGTAGGAGGAGTGTATAAACAAGGTCACTGAGTGAACCGGCATTCACATATTTCATTCATCTCAGGAGAGGTCAACCAGAGCTTTGGTATGTCTGGGTTAGCGAGTATTCATGTTTTTGTCATCACGTGTATTTATTTTTGGGGTTTTTTTCATGGTGTGTTTTGGTTGTTACTCAAATGCTAAGGGTACTCACACATACAAAGGCATGTGTGTGTCCACGCACAGAAAAAAAAAAAAAAAAAACCAAAAAAACACGCACACACACAAACCCCATCTCCAGTGAGAAGAACTTTTTGAGTGGCAGGTTGGGGGAATGGCGGTCTCTGATTGTGGTGATAATGGAATCCTTGTGTCATTGCAGATAGTGCCTCAGGAAATGGCAGAGAATTGCTTCTGGATCAAAGTCAAAGAAGAGAAGTTTGAGAATCCTGACCTATTTGCTCAGCTCTCCCTCTGCTTCTCGTCGCAGAGCAAAGGTAAGGAGGCGTCATCTCTCCTCACCCCTTCCTTAATTAATCTACACACACATGCTTCATTTAGCCTCACTGGCATTAGATGCCAAGTCACTTTCATCTTGTGAGACCATTTTTTTTTCTCCCCTCACTGAAATGTTAATTGTCTTAAAACCAGGCACTTTTTTTTCCATTGCTTTCGAGTACCATCTATGTATGCTCTCAAGTCATATCTCTGCGCCAATTAGAGATACCAAGGCTTGCTGCAGTGTTTGTGTCTTTGAGAGAGCTAGAAATGCAATGTGGCATTGTTTTTTGCTGTTTGTACGCATTGAGCAGTTTCAGATCAGTGTTTTCGTGTGTGCACGTGGGCGTGCACAAACTTGAACTTGCACACGTGTGTGTGAACCGAGAGCAGTTATGCTTGGTTTGCTTCTTGCCTTTTCCAGTCCAGCAGGCCAATCCTACATCGGGGAAGACGGGAGGCTTTTGTGAAGGAAGCTCTGGGAGTTTCCTTGTCCTGGCCAGTTTGTTTCTCAGATACACAACCAGGCTACCTAACTTGCTGATGAATAACACAAGCAGTACAGAGCAAGTTTTTTTTTGTTTTTTTTTTTATATAGAAGAGGGAGTGTGAGGGCACTTGATATATTCCTCCCATGACAATTTGAGTGTTTTTCCACTTCTTTGACAGAGTGTGTGTGTGTCCGTGTGTGTGTGTATGTGTGCGTGTGTGTGTGTGTACTACAGTCCTCTTATTCCAGCAGCAGTGGGAGGGGAGAAGTCAGAGGCCTGTCAAGCGCAGAACAGTCAAATCTGAGCTCTGTCGGAGTGTGTGGACATAACTATACAGAATCCTCCAACTTTTCCAATACACCCGCCGTCTGTTTGGACACAAGTCGGCCTGCCAGCAGCTTCTTGCTACATCTTTTTCATAGCCTCCAGGTCGACAAACTAGGCTCATCGCCTTTTTGTTCTGTGAAATAAATAGCAATTTTCATCTGCCTCAAGGTGATTTGCCAGCATAATGCAGAGTGAGGGAGAACATATATAGGAAAGAACAGTTGTCGCAAGGTTTAATGAAGTGGCAGAGGTAGACCTTTCATCTTTTTCTGTCACAAGACGGTATCTGCTCTGTGACTCACACCTTTGCAATACCTGTTTAATCATTTTAATTTATATTACGCTATTTTATTTCATTCAAACGTGTTTCTTTTTTATTATGACCGTGTTAACGAGTTCTTTTCCAACATAAGGGGGTATTCTTGAATTTTCACAGTCAGAAAGAGTTTTCTTTCTGATTACGACAACGTCGCTTGAATGCAGCATTCACTGCAGGCCATTCAGGTCTCATAGCGGGAGCGGGGAACTGCCGTGCTAACAAAATCATAAATGCTATCGGGGCCATCCGTCGTGATATCTGACTTATCGGAATGACATAATGATTTCCTGTCATCGGCCTGATAATTATCGTGCACCCCTTAAAATCAGCAGTATGTTTGCAGAACACTGCTGCCTATGAAATACATTTTCAGATTTAAAGTGAAATGAACTTAACATTTGTGTTCCACAGACACACGGTTTTAGTTCGGCTTTAAATGTCCTTTTAAATTCTTTATTAAGTTCACTTTACCCACTGGGGTTAAAAAAAAAAAAAAAAAAAAAAGCTCTATAGATAGTCCATGTTCCCGCTGGCAGGGTAGGAATTCATGATCCAGCATTTCCCCTGGGAGTTACCTTTGCTGGATCCCTATCAATTACCCCTGCAGCGACTTCACTGAATCAGCTCTTTTCCCTCTATTGTTGAAATTTGCTCATGAATGAAAAATGCTGTTTAATGTTTGATATCTATCCTGCGCGCCCCCCCCTCCCCTCGTCAGTGAAGTTGAAAGTCAATGAAAACATCTTTGATGTAGATGGTATTGCAACAAGGAAAAAAAAAATAAGGTGCTAGATGGGATCTTCCTAAAATGAGATAGTTGTTCATTTGTTTTTGTCTTTCCTCTGTTTCATGATTCATGCCGTGTAGTCTTTCACGTGCCATCCGAGGATATGCAGCAACGAGTGCGCTTGAGCGCTAAACGTTTTGTCAAAATGATCCCCCGCCTTATTTCCGCTTTGAATCTGACCTAAATGGGTAGCGCGTATTCCTTCATCTCGAGTCAAGTTAGTTAACTGGTATTGGTGTAGCTTAAAGCGGTGTTGGAGGTTCAGGTGGAGAGAGGCTTGCAAGATTAATTCCTGAGGTGTTGAACACTCATTGTAACCTCTCAGTGTAACCACGGACCATAAATCCTTTGTGCTGATTTGACAAACAAGTCACTGGTGAAAACTGACTTCATTTGTCTGGGATATTGCCACGTTTTTTTTTTTTTTCTACAGCACACACTTGCTGGTCTTTTCCTTTGCCTCTTTGTGGTACCTCCATCTTTGCCACATCTCAGACGTGGATATTTATAAGTGGAGCACACTTCGGGGGACTAGTGTATCGTGAAAGATGAGGCAAGCAGGTGTAAATGCCTTCCCTGCAGAGCTGCCCTCAGAAAATGGTGCAAAAAGGCTTCTGTTAACTCCACGTTCCTTGGGATTCTTGCTTGTTACTTGCATTGTTGAAGAACAACACTTAGGCAGTAAAAGAAAAAAAAAAGAATCACTTTAACAGCCCCCAATTTTCAGATGCTTATTGCGCTCAGAGGCCTCTAAAACAACTGAGAATGCAGGACTGTCATCTCCCCCGCTGCTTTTATGAGTCTCACTGTTTAATGAGTTTCTCCAAGAAAAGGAAATGATAATCAAGAGGGATTTCAAGCTCGGCTTCAATCTTCTAAAAGTGGCTTTTCTTTTTTTCTTTTTTTTTTTTTCATTGTAATTTATTATAAGATGGTTCTTTGGCCTGATTGAAAATTCAACACGTCAGTTATTAGGTAGTCTGAAGACCAAAGACATGTCACTGATTAAGTCGCACTGGCAACATTATGTTGTTACTCACTTCAGACTGGCACACGCTGCAGACAAACGCAAGCTTTAAAAACGTAACCGATTGAACTATTCTATGCGAAAGACAAGTCGACACTGTAAATGTCAAATATAACCACTGTGTGAAAGACAGCCAACGTTCTTTGCATTGAACATAGGTCAAAGGAGCTCAAATTTCTTTCTTTTTTTTTGTGGTTTCAATTAAACCATGTTTTACTCATGGCAAAGGTCTTTCGTCTCTCAGTTTATGCTCATAAATTATTGAAATCTGAAAATAGGTGTTTTTCATTAAATTCAAAAAGCAGCTAAGTATTAATATTGTTTTTGTATGTTTTTTTTTTTTTTTTTTTTTTAGTTGCTAGCATATTTCTGTAACGTCTTCATGGTGATTAATCCACTTTGCAATTTTGATGTTTTTATTTATAATCCATGTCACGTTCTAGTTTTGGAAATGTAGCGCCTTCTCCTGTGAGCTGAAAATGCGTTACACTTAAAGCTTCACCTCAGTCTCTAATGCCAAGGCAGGTATTTCACCTTTGGCACCATTGAGTGCTTTGTGATCGGAAAACTGCTACCGCCCACACGTAGAGCTCAGCAATCTGTTATCGGCCAGCACGCTCTTGTTCATCGCTAAGATGTGAAAAAGCACGGGCGGCTTTTCTTTTCAACTTGTGTACAAAACATTAAATGGGGCCTCTAGAACAACCCGGGTCATAGAGTTATTTTATTTTCCATTAAAACAGTTTTTCCCCTTTTGCTTTCTTTCTTTCGTCTTTTCCCCCCTTTTGGCTTTCTCGCTCGGCTCTATCGGCTCTATCGGCTTTTCCCTTTTTTTTTTTTTTTTTCTTTAGCATCTTCTCCATTGACTTGACTGTCTTTTTTGTTCTTTTACCCTCATCTCCCCTCAGTTCGCTTTATCAATCAGTGGGTTGTGCCTTTGTACGGCTCTTTGGGATCAAATCAGATTCACTTCGGGATTGAATGTGTGTAGCCATGGCCTGCTGCATTTGAAAGGCAATTCATTCAGCTGGAACTTTGCAGTTCAATTTGAAACAAGATTGATGTTGGCAAACTTCACACCCCCTTTCTTCCAAAATGTTTCCTCCATTGCACACACCAATTGCTGACGGACAAAGGGCATATGCCACTTTGTAATGGTGATGTCTGGGTTGCTCAGCAGAATAAACACAAGGGAAGGAGCTCGATTCACAACAAGTGAAACTAAAACTACTGTATATTTCAATATACAATAACTTTTATCAGATTTTTAAAAAAATATTATTTATGAGGCCAGAGAAAAAGGGAATGATATACAGCAAAGGGCTGCAGGCTGGAATCGAACCTAGGCTTGCTTTACCAGATGAGCTACCACGGTGCCCCATCAGGATTTCTTTTATCATCACGCACAAGTGTAAAAGGAATTTGTCTTGGGCAGGTGTCCGAGTTAAAAATCAAAGAAAAGCATCAAACAAACAAAGTTAAAAGCAAATACATATATTCAACACAACCAAGTACAAATAAAAAAGAGACGCCAAATACAATGGTAGACACTGCCATTTTATGGACTGAGATAATATTCTGTAAATATTAAACTACTTCTTATGATTTAGTCAGAGCAAACATCTAGTTATTGGGTGGCTGTCATGTTTTAAACATAAATATATCCCCATTTGTTTTACTTTCATCAATAGGGGGTGTTGAGTAGCCCGGTAAATTAATCGATTTTATGGTTTGGAAGTCAATGACACTCATACTTCTGCAGAGAGAGAGATCTAATGAAGATATATGTACATCCTGAAGGAGGAATCAGAGGCTGTAGTCCATCCCTCCGAGCAGGGTCATTGGGACTTCATTTCCCAGCATGTCTCTATGTTAATGATGCCGAGGCAGCTAATGAACACGCTTAGCCAAGTGCGTGTGGTGAATAAGACCGATGGGCATGAGGAGGATTGTTACCAAACCCCAAAAAAAAAAAAAAAAAGAGCACCTTTTTTTGGAAAAAAATCTAAATGTTGGTCGAGAGAACGGAAGAGAGAATTCATCAAGTATTGGTGTAATGACGAATATCAAGGGAGTTCCATGCCTGTAAAATTTTAAGCCCATCGTGTGTGGTATTACAAGTCCTGTCTTTGATATATAATCCATAAAGCAAAGTAAAAATGTCCATCTGATTTTTTTTTTTGATGTATAATTAATTCCAGCATTTATATTCCGTTTTTGAATTGAATCTTTTGACATGTTTGCTATCTTTTACACTTTTTTTATCTCATTTTGTTACAGCATCAGAAAACTCAGACTTGAGTTGTGCCTGTAAAGGTCAGCCCCATAAAGGTAACTTGGTTAAAACCTTCACTACAAGTGATGGCTACAGTTATCCTCCCCTTCATCACATGGGATTTGATAAAATCCCACTGGAGTTCTCCTCACTCTGACACCCGTTTCCCTTTACCTCCGTCCTTACAACTCAACCCCACACACACACACACACACACACATTCTCCCCACTGAGCCAATGCAGTGTGCACACCAGCAGATTCTCAATCCCTGCTACAAAGCCCCAGCAGCAGGGCGGTAATGACCCTGCCACAACGGCAGTAATGATGGAATCAGTGGGGGGGTTTAGCTGGCTCTCTGACTCTCCCTAATAAGTCCCCTAATAACTCTGTTAACATCGGGGCTGACCTGGCCACCAGATCAAACACACTCACGCGTGGTCGGCCACCTCACGTGACACTGCGCAACCTCTCAGTCGGACAAGAAAACTGTTGCTGACCACCACGCCGTGTGCTTGTGGCCCCAGAGGGCATGGTCAATACGAGACTGTGGGAACAAGTTCTGGCCCAGAGAACACAGCAGCAACTGTAGCAACAATAAATGGCGCTCGGAATATTTTAATCCTGTTAAGCTGTATTCATTCACCAACAAAATATCTTGTGCATGGAACGTCGTAATAAAAGGCTTTTGTCTAATGAGTTTAAGCTCAACTTTAGACACTGCAGCCCACTGTGGAATACTCTGTCTTGTATTAATAGCGTGTTTACTGCGATAAGCTTTTGATATGTTCTCTGTCAAAGAGTTAGGAAGTCAGGCTCGATAGTTTACCATGGATCCCCTGAGAACAAGCTCTTTATTACTGATTCTGTTAATTGAGAGGAGGGCACATCCGCCAAGGCAGCTTCCTCTGCGTTTGTTTTTTTTTTTTTTTTTCCTGGGCTACGGTTCTCCTGACATTGCTCCCTCACTCTTCTCTTATCTCATCTTCCTCCTCTTGCTTCTCAGAATCATCTCTTTGGACATGACGATGTCCATCTGGTGCTGCGGCCGGCCTTGTAAAAAAAATAAAAAATAAATAAATAAAAAAATACTCCCACTCACTCTCTCGGGCTCATTGTTTAGCAGCTGCAGTCTCCCACAAAAAAAAAAAAAAAAAAATCACAATTGGCATTTTACCACGCACTCATTTGGTAAGCTGTCATCAGTGTCTGTGAGTGGAGAGATACTTCCCTTTGGTGAGTTGTTTTGATGACCCAAGGCCTTTCCTCACACCAGTAAATTAGTCATTCCGGATTAAACGTCCATTATTACTTGAAGCAAAGCAAAGAGGATAATATCCCATTTTGGAAGAGAAAGGGCTCAAATGATACCATTTTCCTAATTTTCGATTGGAAGGCCATTAATTGCTGGCACGGGCAGGATACATTTGTCTCAATAGAACACAAAACAGCCTGATGTTCATTTCTCTCTGTTTGGGGCAGCCAACCCACTGTGAATATCTCAGGGTCAGCCCTTTTTCCTTGCTCATCCCTGCACATTTTTAATATATCACATATGAATGGAAATTAGGCCCTTAAATATTAATGACAAGTAATTGGTTTATTGTAGGAGACTATATTATGTGCGCGTGCATCTGTGTCTGCGAGAGGGGAGAGCGAGCGAACGAGCTAGTGAGAGAGATTTCCTCTCATTCCTGCTTCATATTGCCTCGCTGTGATGTCCCACTGATTTTAATCTTCTCTTCTCAGATGAGAGCCATTCTGAGTATCACAGTGCACTTTAACTTTAGCCCTCTGAATATTAGCTTTCTTTGATACCTGCCGCTTACAGCCTCCCAAGTCTACACCCTGCTAACTTTTATGTGCCTTCAGGTACAGTGTAATGTACCTGTAAATCTGTCTCTTCAAAAATAAATATCCCCCATGCATCTAAATATTTTATTTCTTTTTCTCTTTGCTCACTCTGCTGGATAATCTCAGATAGCGCGTTTGCGGTGCGTAAATCTTTTTAATCCAGTTCTCGACTGGTCCCTTGAGTATATATATTTTTTTTGTTTTAGGTTGTCTCGTAGCTCATCAAAAGCATATGCATAAGTCTTTTGTTTATTCTTTTGTTTATTAGTATGGCACAAGAATGTTCCGCATCTTCGTGGTAAAGTGAGTTTGCTCTTTCTTGAACTGTTCCGTCAGCGATACTTTGACGACCCATATATTCGAGTCCACGTGTGCACACGTCTGGAATAAAGACACAGACATAAAAGTCTGTGACGTGACTATACTCAAACAAATCGAGTATGTAAATGTTATTAATGCTTATATTACTCACAGCAAGAGTTGGGGTATCTTGACCCTGTCCCCAAGTGATTTACATTACTTGACATTTACCAATATGACCATATTTGCTATGTCATGCATAATTACAACCATCTAACCCCCCTCCCATCGCCCCAAAAAATAAGTAAAAAAGTAACACTGTAATACCAGGATACTGTATTTGGAAGTGATATTTGGGTTTAAAACATATCTTCCAGTATGTCTTCAGTTTGTACATGTTTTTTTTGTGTGTGTTTCCTCCGATAGTAAAAATTCTGCGTCTGCGTGTTTCTTTAATTGAGTGATAGGGTGCTCATTAACTTGTACTTAAAGGACGTGTGCTTAAAAAGACAATGTCGGCATCTATCGGCAATCTATCTATCTATCTATGAATGTATTTGTTAATAAAATGATAAGAAAATCTAAATGTTCTTTATATTTCCATACATACTTTGCACAAATCCATGTAAAGGGCTTCACTGACGCTCAACTTTCTCTTAGCAACTTATGCAGATTAGTTTTCACTCTTCTTGCCAGGTATTAATTTCAGGGGCTGATAGCTTTTGTTCTACTTAAGCGATGTTTTTTTTTTTTCCCCTCTGATAGGCCTGTAGACACAGTTTGTTTTTCAAGCTGTTACAACTCAACCACCCGCTGTATTTCATAATCTCCCCTTAAATGAGATCGAACACAAACTCTGTCGGCCACGCAGTTAACAGAATTCATCAGCTGTAATTGCAAATGTTTTACTAGTTATCTCAATTTTGCACTTGTTGTCTAACTCCGACCTCTCCAAATGTGCTTTGAATTTGGCTCCATGTCGACTCGTGATTTCCACCCAGATCAAAAAGTCCTGTTTCTCCACTGAACACAATGCCTACTAGTGCACAGTGGCCCGCTGAGTTTGTTACATGGCATTAAGTTTAATTTGTCTTTGAACCTCTTTGGTGGAATTGGTTTGTGACTACTAGTGGGCCAGTGGGGTGACACTCCACAGCCAGTCTGGTTGGAAAGGGACAGAGAGGAGACGGTGGAGCACAGGGGGGGTAAGAGAGCAACCGTGATGTCACATGTGGGATGGGTAAACAATCAGAATCCTACGTGTTCAAGATGGTGCCTCCTTGAATATAAACAATCATGACTTCCAACGCCACAGCGAGGTAAATTACTGCACAGATGGAAAAGGTTGAGATGAGGAAACGGGAGAGTAAGGTAGACAGACCGGCCTGATTACAGATTGTGATCCACAGTCACCTGAAACAGGAAAAAAAAACAACAAAAAAACAAAAAAAACAGACAATAGCAAACAGAATGACACTTAAGGGATAAGCTGCTAAACCGTAGATCACACAAGTTTTAAAATGTAATGACTTTTGCACCTGCTTAAGTCTTCTTTTGTAGATATTGATTTTTGATTTGTTGCTATTTTTGCATAATAGACTTGAAAGTAAATTATATTAGGCCAATACTAATAAAACAGCAATAAATACGCTAATCTTCAAGCAAACTGAGGCCGTCTTTTTCTGTCTTTGTTCAGGTCTCATGTTTTTGTCATTTAACGTTATTGCAGCGATAGCAGCTGCTAACAAATGCGACGATAAATATGGAATGAGCCGGATAGTTGGTGTAACCAATATTAGACACAATCGTTTTTTAAAAAAAAGTTAGAGATGGAAACTAAAATGGATCATCAGTGGAAAACACAACGAGAAAGGATGCAGTGCAGTCATGTGCAAGAAAGATAATGCTGAGTTAAGACGTGTCACTTCTGGATATCCAGTGTGACAGAAAGCTTTTCTTTTTCCTGGCTCTTGAAAAGACCGAGCACGACCTTTCCGTGACAGGCAGATAAACTGTCCATCGTAGTGTTTCTCAGTTTCCCTTCAGGATACACATATTGGTACAGTTAGCCTTTGCTTTTTTACCTTTTATTTATTTCCCCCCCTTTTTTTGTGCTTGCTTCCCCATCCTCCCACCCTATCCTTTCTGTACTCTTCACCACTGTTACCACCTTGTCATCTCCCTTGAACTTAAAGTCAGAATCTTTCCCCTCTTTCTTCTCTTATCATTGTCTTGCCACCGTATCCACCGCATACATATTTTACATCTGTCTGTATTTCATTGTCTGTATGAATGTTTTTCTCTTTTTCTGTTTTCTATCCAGGCATCTGCTTTTGAATTGGCTGTTCTTTCTTGAAAAGTAAAAGAAATTAAAGTTTGTTTTTTTTTTTTTTTTCTTCACTTTTGATGCCTCTCTACTGAATTCTGTTTTTCTTGGACCAGGAAGAATGAAAAAAAAAGAAAGATTTTTCAAAGCTTCTGGTAATGAAACCATTAACCTGACAAGCATGTATGGTCATTTCTGAACAGCTTTGTTTTTATTTTACATATTCATATACCTTGTTTTGTCTGTCTTCTTAAAGCCTCCTTTGAAGAAGATGAATAGTGAAGTGATCATTTAAAAATGAACCTGCACTCAGGTGAAATTATAGATAAATCACATGGCTTCGTGGTGTTTCTTATTATTGCAATACAGAAGCCTTGGAGGGAAGACTTTCTCTGAATTGGACCATTTGCAGATTGTTTCCTTCTTTGTTCTCTCCCTTTCACCATGTTTTATTAAACACGCGCTGCTTGAAACGCTGCAGAAAAAGAAAAAAAGAAAAAATCTAAAGCTTGTACTGTGATGAATGTGCAGAGGACTGAAGAAGTCTGCTGTAAGTGTGAACCATTACTTTAATGTTGTTTTTGGCTTGTTGTTTGCCTTTGGTCCGATCTTTTGCCACATAAACAAAAATTCACTCTCTCCGAGGGTGCTAGGTGCCTGCTGTGAAGCTCCACTCCAACTCAGCCATGTTAAGCTTCAGGTCTTTCAGTGGTGTTGCACTGTTATTGCACTTTTGCTCAACCTACACAGGCAACTGCATCAGTAACACTTCATGATAGAGGCAGGGTCACGCAAATTTAGCATTTATTTTTCCCGTATACATGCACAGACTGAAGCCGACTGTAATACTACACCATATCAAGCACATTACCCCCGAACGCTGTCTCAGTTGACATCCACAGTGGGCTAGCAGACCACTGAACAATGTATTCCAGCAGATATTTCATCATTTCCACACTCCGTCTGAGGCCTTTGACCCCAGTTGCTCATTGCTAGATGGGGGCTGACAGATGTCAAGTCTGCGTATAAATGTTTTGCTGTGTGGAAAGTACGGATCCAGCTGTGGCTGGAGACTGTTAAATAGGGGAGCCGATGGTTTTAAAGACTAGACAGATTACTTTGACTGTGCGGATATGCATTAAGGTGTTTCTCTTCTCTTGGCCTTTCTTTTCACCTTTCCAACTCTCTTCCAATCCATCTCTTGCTGAGGTAAAGCAGCTTATTAACCTTTTTGAGGCCACAGGCATCCCCAGGATGGAAAGACACCACAGACATACTGTGTAAGACAAATTAACCTTAGAGGATTGATACGCCTTGATTTTAATTTTAATCACACTAAGCAGCGAAACGTATTGGATATTTTATGTCTGATGCGGATGTGAATAACATATTACACTTTTTATTACAGTTCAGCCGCCCAGAAATGGAAAGTTCGGCTAGAAGAATAGCAGTGTGAATGTTTCCTGCCTCGTGGATGTGATGTCAATCTACACTACCGTATGGACTGCACCTTGTTACCATAAATTTGCATCCTTATCTTTTTCTTATTCATGTTTAGGAAATTAAATCAAGCTGATTTTCAGTTCTCCGTGTGTCCTGCTGTGTCTTGCTGTAAAGTTGTTCATGCTG
Organism: Nibea coibor; assembly: GCA_023373845.1. Taxonomy (NCBI): domain Eukaryota; kingdom Metazoa; phylum Chordata; class Actinopteri; family Sciaenidae; genus Nibea; species Nibea coibor. The sequence continues at coordinate 17,961,656 of CM041739.1, read as the reverse complement.
TACGTTGCTGTTGCATCTCTGAACTGAAGAAAACATCGTAATATTTCACGGCACGGTAGAGAACAAAACTGGCTTTGTAATTCTACATGCATCCGCCCTGATTTCCATACTGATTGGTGCATATGGTCAGGTATTTCATTCTGCAGGTATTCCCTTCGCTCGCCAGTCTCCTTTCCCAATTGATCTGGAGCAATTTCTTCCAAGGAAATGCTATACATCTTTCACAAAACTCAGCTGCAGCTGTATCTATAATTAACCATCTAGAATTGGTTGTGTGAAACCCCCCTGCGATGCAATTAGAGATCCTGCAGTGAGGTGAAAGCAAGTGAAAGACAGGTGCATAAGGGTCACCTTGTAGCCCATTACTCTGCCCCTGACATTAGTGGTCCACCCTCCAGGAGGGTGCTGCCAGGGCAAAAAACAAGCAGTCTTACTATACTCTTCTTTTCTTGCTCCCCAAAGTAGTTTGAAATGAGTGAGACAAACAAAGAGTAGCATTTGTTGTTTTAGTTTTTTTTTGGTTAATGTGTTCTTCTTCCTCTAGTTTTAATGGGTGCAGTGAGCAACAGATTGTAATGAGCACTGATAACCGGCAGACAAGAGGGCCAGTTAAAGTAGTCTGGGGTTAATTGCTTGTGTTGTCACGGTTGAAGTTAGCCTTACTCTTCTGGCATTAGCCAAAACTAGCACAGTGGTGAAAGCACAGGCCTGTGCCAGGATGTCATGAGCTTGCGGGGTAGTGGATGACTAAGCAGGGCACGCCGGCCACTCTACATCTAAGGCTGGGCTTGTTCATTAAAGGTGTGGGAGAGGGTTTGACCTTAGGCGAGTTTCGAATGACCCCACTGCCTGTAAACGCTTCATTAGCTTTGCTTCTCCCATATACTGGACTGCCTCACTTAATCTACACTTCTACTCTCTCCACCTACCTCTCCAAGTTGTGTACATAGTTTGTTTGTGTTTGTGTATGTGCTGGTGCGTGCACAAATTTGTATGTGTGTTAATGAGGGCTCCTGGTGGTGTGTAATTAACACAACAGCAAATGTCCCCAAAGGGTAAGATTAACGTTGAACACATTAGACACAATGGAGCCCGGGAGAGACTTTTTTTTTTTTTGGCAATTAAATGTTTTGTGTGTGTGTCTGTGTCTGTGTAAGTCAGACCATAACTCATGTTGGCATAACTGTATTGCTGCCACTTCTGTCTCTCAGACGCGCGCGCCCCGCGTGTGCGCGCACGAACGCAGGCACACACATGCTCACACAAAGCCAGCAGTCCCTCTGGATTTGCGGGCTCCTCACATGCAGGCTGGCAGGAATCTGTCTGCCTTCCTTTCCCGGCCGCCTCCTCCACACAACCTGGTCCAACAAAGATAAACACATGCTGGGTAGATTATTAGAGAAGTACCAAGGGCCCCGCAGCAGAGCAGCCAGTGCACCATTGTGCTCCGAACGTGGTGGTACCTTGTAGAATCCGATGCAGTCACCCCCAGGGTGTTCTGATACATACTTAGACACAGGTGGGCGCTGATACCAGCATGAGAGCTACAACAGACTCCAATGACATTTCATTGTCAAAAGAAACTCCCGGCACATTGTTTTCACTAATGGCATCGCTGGTGGTTTAGATGCTGTAGCAGCTTTGAAAGGCAGGGATGGAACATTGACGGTTTACAGTCGCATTAAACAGTTAAGGCGTGCAGAGTACGCATCATTGTTGTCTTACCCAAGAATGGCCCTCAGTGCCACTCTTTGAAGGTCTTGGTCTCATCTCAGAATCGCATTGTTACTGTCGTAGTTGTTACCCAGCCTTTTCTAGTTCTCAGACAAGGACGACTGTATTCATTTCAAGACAAGTCAAGACCACAACTGAAGGGATTTCAACAAATTGCGCGCGTTATCGATTATCTGATTTACTTGTTGACATCGATGCTGCGATTAGATCAATAACTTGACTTGTTTCTAATTTTGAAATGCGTGTCACCGTTAATGGCCCTGAATGCACACACCCGCCCCCCTTCCCCCCCTTGCATGCTCCCTAAGAAAGTAGGAGGCTGAAAAGAAGCTGTGGCCCTCCAGGAGGAGGTGGCAGCCAAATCTTCTGTACTAAAATTTGGCTACCTAAACCGCAAAGAAATGATCTGCAAACCAGCATCCAAAAAAAAAAAAAAAAAAACATGCATCAGTATGTAAACTCTGCAATGCAACGATTACTGAGGCTGAGACTGTGGTGTCTCTCCTAATGGGATTTGATGAATATTAGCTAAATAAGTAGGATATATATTGCCTGGTCCTGGTCTTGACATGGTGTCATAATACCTTTGTCTTGTTGTTTATTTGCTCTCAGTCCCTCAAAGTCTTGGTCTTGTCTACAGTCTTGTCCCGGTCATGACTCCTGTCTCATCTTAGGTGATCTTCACTACAGCGCCGGTGCACGCTATTTCTTTCTTTACCATGTGCTGACTGACCGCACATTGGGCTACTCAGGGATTTCTGTGGTACTGAGCAAACTCGATTTGAAGTTTTATATTTTAGACATCGACTGCACAATACACTAAGTGAAAGTGGTGACACGGATGCGTGATCGGCCTTCACCGACAAAGCAACAACCGAGGCTCTCTTGACAAATTTCACCCGCTTGACTGACCCCCGTCGGGCCAAAGAGCTTGTACAGCAAGTCTCAGCTGAAAAGTCACAAATATGCTTTTATGCATCCAGGAACAATTTATTACCTGAAGAATATCTTACATTTTTTTAGGCATCCTTGCTTGTTTGTGTTTATGTATGGTAGGCGGTGCAAGTTCACATTGGCATCTAGGAAACTGTTGAGGTAATGGTAAGAGATGACCTTGCAGTCCGATGCAGCGAAAACAAGATATATTTACTACTTTTCATGTTTCATGTCGAGAATTTATATTTTTTTCTCTCTGTCGTCTTTTTGTATGATTAAATTCACACAGTTGGCTTTCTGTGGCATTATAGTACTACTGATAGTAGGTGTTATATGTGTCTTACAATATGTGTTGCTACTTTCTTCATGTATTCATTGTAAATATTAACTTATTTATTTGAAACATCATGCTCATCTAAGCTGTATTGAAATGACTTGAGAGAGAGAGAGAGAATATGTGCCAGGAGGGAGGGGTGGGGGCGTGTGAAAGAGTGAGCTGAGGAAAAAGGAAAATAAAGAATGCTATATATAGGGGTGCAGACATAGACTTGCACACACGAAAGAGATGTTTTAAGAAGTAGTATTATTTGAGATGAAGGGAGTGATAGAGGGAGAAGGATGTGATAAGTACACCGGCGGAGGCTGTTATTGCTGCTCAGGAAAATGATAACATTTCTCAGTCGAAGATTTGTGCATACAGCACCACACTTCCGTCAACTTTATTGGATCACGAGTGAGCCGTGAGGTTTTTAAATGATCTCCCTCCGCTGGCAACACAGCATCACTCTCTTATTACTCTGGTGTTTTGTTGGTTCCGTTGAGTGTGTCTGGGGGAAACAGTTGCATCTTTAAATTAGCCAGTGGTTCACTGACGGCGGCGATGCCTATGGGTTCAGAAGTATGGACACACGTGCGCTTTTGGCACATTCATGTTTCACATGTAGGGGCCAAAAATACACACTCGGAGATACACACAGCGGCCTTGACAGGCTGCCTCAACTAGTATTATTGTTCTGTCTGTTGTAATTAAGAACAACACGGCGTCAAACCAGCAATCAACATTGGTTCAGTGGTGTCTGGATTTTTCTCCACTGAATGTGGCTTGATGTCGGTGTCCTCCAGCACAGAGAAAATAAGCCCTAATTAACGTGACACAGTCCCACCATAAAATACGGATAGCTTTTTTTGCTAGCGGTACCTCAATTCAAGGTCTCTGAAGCAGTTAATCGCTGATCAGAGATGGCAGGTCAAGGGTGTATTGCTACCTTCCAACAATTATCACTGAACACGCTGCCAAACCTGCAGGAAAGATATTCCCGCTCTCTAGTGCAACTCCAAGTCAGCACAAACAATCTGTCACCCGCAACACACGCCATTTTTCCTTCAAGAAAAGCACCATAAAGATGCAAGGTTAGGTGTTGTTGTTCATTTAGCGCAGCGGGGATGTGTTACAGTGTTAGAAATGTTCATGTAAATGATGGAAATAATGGCGTATGCTTATCACAGGTATCAAGAGACCGAGCCATTTTTTATCTCACATTTTTTTGGAAAACAGCCAGCACGCAGAAAGTATTTAAGGCGATAATTACACTCAAATAAATAAAATGAACAGGGGAAAAAAAAGGCTGGTGTTTACCTTTGTGAAACTGGCAAATGTTTGGTAGATTTTAACAGATTAATTACTGATGCTTATTTGTTTATTTATTTATTTGTTTCTTTCAAAATTGGGATTGATTTTCTGTCAACCACAAACCGCAGCCGAGGACAAACTCCTCAAAACTAGATTATACAGACACTGAGTTTATGATGTAATCGTCACAATAAAATATGTGTTTATCCGAAATGACTTTCAAAAAAAGTAGCTTTGCTCGCTGATGCATTGTCATAGAGACACGGCTTAGATATTCATCCATAAACGTATAACCAGTGCAGTTTCTCAGTGTGACCCAGTGTTACCTCCTTTGTTGAGCATTTAAACAGCCGGTAAATATCAAATATTAATAATACAATCAAACAAAGCATTTTCACATCTTCAGAAACAAAGCCTCTTTGTCCAGCTGTTAATTTGGTCTGCTTTGTAATCAACTAGTTCTGTGTGTGTGTGTGTGTGTGTGTGTGTTCTTGAAATATAAAATAGATGATGGATAAAACGGTGTAAAATACAAGTAAATGAGCAAGACAACTCAAATTTAGTGGAAGAACATCAGAAAATGTGGACCACAACAGAGCTGTGTTGTGATCTTTGACTCTGGTAATGATGTGTCTCATTATATCCTTTTTTTTTTTTTCCCTCTTCACTTTAAGTCAAGCACTTTAGTCATCTGTATGCCATAGTTGTTGTTTTCCCTTTCAGACTAATTTATTCACATGTGTTACCTGTCGTCATTCCACACGAGGTGTTGCTACCAGAGTGTTTTCTGCCATTAGGGGGCACTGTGATACAGGGTAATAACTGGAGCCTCTCTGAGCTTTGGGTCTGTGGGTAGTGGAAGTACATATCCTATCACAGCCTCGTTGGTGTTTTTTTGGAAATCATAGACGTACCTAACGCAAGCCAGCACAACATATCCACCATCAAAATTTCATCAGATCACACAGTGAGGGGTTTCTGTATGCTGCGACGGGAACCGATTGTGATGTTTGAACTGGGTTGACCCAGAATCAATGTGAACTCATTTGTGGGAAGGAATGAATGGAAGTATTAACTTTCACATTTCCTAGAGGAGTAGGTGTATTTCAGTGCCATGGTCAATCTGTTTTTCTTTTTTTTTTTTTCTTCTTTTTTTTATCCGGTAATGGTTTGTGTCAAAACCAGTTGAACCTTGTCTTTCAGGAGCTCGTGTCCTCAAGAGCGCGAGTTTAGTGTCGGTCATTGAGAAGATTAAACGTGTTTGGCAAAGGAATGTTCACTGCTATGCTTTATGTGTGGAGACGACTCTGAGAAACAGTTACTTGAAGGGAAGTTCAAACAGTTCCTTACAAATGTAGTATTTGTGCCTTCAAACGTTGAAGGTTAGATGACACGTGAGGAGGGAAGAAAACTATGTCATCAGGAACACAGGAGAGCCCTTTTAAGGCTTCATATGATTGATGGTATTCTTTTTGGAACATATATTTGTTTTTGTTTTTTTGCACGATACTTAGTTTTTAATCAGGTTTTGGTGTGATGTGAAGTGGAAGTGTGATTTTCAAATTACATTTCATTTGCTTTTGATACTGAATATTGATATATTGAATGACGTAATGAACAGAACATTGATTGCCTCTTTTGAAGTGTATTGGCTGTAGAGCCAATGGTACGTGCAAGAGAACTCCATGGAAATATAGTCCCTGAATATTTCATAACAAGCCAAGTGCAAATATATTCATAGCACCAGGTGCATTAACAATTGATACCATCCAAAACAATTCAAACAGGGTCATGCCTTGTTAATATCAATGTGTCATTTGAGTGATCTTCAATCAGTTGTTGTTTTTTTTAGACTACTATCACACACTATTGAAACTTCAGAGCATCCGTTCTATAATATTCCATAACAAACAAATCCTCTATGTTCGGAGCGATAATTAGTTCATATGTAACCTGCATATCAAATACTGATTTTCTGTTTTCTTCACTTTGGTCTACAATTCTCACCTCACCTGATGGCTAATACGTGTTAAACCTGTCTTTAGGCACATGTAGACACACAGCCCCCACCCCACCCCACCCCACCCCCCAGTAAATGCATAATCATTTAACAGTATGGCTATTTATTTGTTTTAGTTGTCGTTTTAGCACAGTTAATTAACAAGTTAAGTGCTGCTCTCTAATATGATAATTGTAATAAATGCTCCATCAGATTGTGAAGCATGTGCACACTTGAAATAACGCCAAAGCCACTATCATTCCACCATCATTGTCGTCGCGTGTGATGAAGCGCACGGCAGAATTATTATTATTATTTTTTTTTTAAATTTTAAATTAAAAGCCTATTTTGTATTATATACTATTTTGTTATATTTATCTATTTTTGTAAATGTGCGTTAAGCGATACAGTTAGCACTACAGTATGCCTATTTAAAATATCAAAGAATTGCTCCATATACACCACTTGGTGCTTGAGAAAATCCGGCAACCATGTTCAGTATTTTGCTGTGCCAAGTCTTCCATTTAATAGACTAAGAATCCGTATGCCTGCATACATTCTGATGTGATATATCATTATAAAACATGCAATTGCGGGTGTGCCATGAAAGTGGGACAAGTTTTTTTTTTTTTTTTCCTGACTCATGATCAGTTTGCCACTTAGAAGTTGAGCACCAGTTTCATATCACTGGTAGAGATGCCCATACTTACATCTCTCCCCACACATCAAGTAGGATCTCCAGAGGAACGAAGACACAACTGCACTCCGACGAAAAGAGTGGACAAACTACCGCAGATCAGTTCAGAATGAAGGTTGTGTCTGGTTCACGAGGCTCCTCGGTTGAACGTGGAAACCTTTTACCTCCACTCTAGATGTATTTCCAGCGTTTCCTCTGCTCTGTCTTTCCTTTGTCTGTCATCATTGCCTATCCAGGGAAGTACACACTACATAAAACTGTATTTCTTCCTCATCTGCCGTCTCTTTCTTTCTCCTCTTTGTCTCCATCTCAAAATCCCGAAGGCCAGATTTATAGTGCTCTTTGCACAGTATTTCTGATGCGTTCTTTGTCTAGACACTTATTATTTATCAAACAGGAGCACCAGCCAGAAGCGCAGGGTGCCTGTTATCTGAGGCACACCTTTCTTGTAAACAGTGAAGTGCACCTTTTCCTCATATGTGTGTGAGAGCAAAGCACACATGATGGGTGGATGTGATAAGTGGGGGTGTATTTCACTGTTTGCTTCTCACAATTAACTTTAGGGGGAAAACTGGCTGTATCTAAAGATCAGCTGTAAGTGTGAAAGTACATTAACAAAAGAAAAAGGTTCTATAATTATTAAAATAAATTACATCTAAGCTTCATTATTTCCTAATTCATTAGTAATAATGATTATAGTAATGATGACAGTTTATGAGTGTGATATAAATAGACCAGCCCATGTTGGATCTCTGAGAACAATACAGACATGCAGAGATAAAACATATGATAGTAATCTTAAAGGGGGCAGAGTTGTGTGCATGCGTGGACATTGACCTTAAGCATGGACTTTGATTCTTTGATTAAGTCGCTACTGCACTGTGTGCTTGTGCTCTTTTGAAAACAGACACATTGGCAGCTGTTACCTTGGGATATCGGCGCAATCTCTATCTGCCACCTGCTCTGCCAACATCCTCGAAATGAAGATCTTAGTATATTTCCATTTGGCTAATAGATGCGCAGATATTTTGTCTCGCGGATGGGCGACAACTCGCCGCGGCAGTTGCCGTTTTGCGAGCACGATTGGCGTTTGTTTGGAGATAGCGCTGACCGAAAAGATCACACCTCTGAACTGCAGTGTGTCTAGTGCACTGACCTAGGCCTACGCCTAGGTCACTCTCACCAGTGTGTGATCACGATCAGGGATGGGTATTGTTTGAAAATGTTTCGTACTGGCTGAGTTTTTAATATTAGTACAGACACAAAAATACCAAAAAATAAAATATAGATGCTTGACACCCAGCTTAATCGAGCTCTGAATGTTAAATGAATAGGCGAATAAGCTACGATGTGTATTGTGTAAAAGTAAACACAAGTAAAAGTTTCTGATTTGTAGAGTGTTTATAAGGGGGAAAAAGGTGTATATGGTATATCTGTTTGCCTATAATCTCTACTTATTAACCCCTCTGTGTTGTAAAAAAAACTAACTAAGTAAAGACATGGAATATCCTTGACTTCAGTGCATGTAATTACAATCTCCCAAATTGGAGCAGCGTGTAATTTTTGTCTCATTTTGTTAAATCTTCCTCTCTCCTAACCTGTAACTAGGGTTCGGTACTCAGGGAAAGACAAACTCCAAAGGTGTAGATCATTTTACAATATGGTTACCGAGGCTTCTTGTGGGATTTCCAATTAAGATGCAATCTGTTATCTGTTCAGACGACTAATAAGCACAACAAAGCCATGGAGGAGACCCACTGGAATTCATATCAGACCACTTGAAATAACCATCAAGCTTTCCTATCTGATGCACTGCCAATACCTGCTCACTTTCCCAATTAAAACCCCGGGCAGGTTGTTCTCCTGTTAATAAGGAATGTATTAGGGCTACTGTCATTGTGACATATAATGGGTCGACACCAGCTAACTGTGTGGGCTGAGAACATTTTTATGTTGTTTGTGGGCTTCTTTTTTCATCTGAAATCAATGAGTGCGTGCGTGTGTGCGTCTGTGTGTGTGTGTGTGTGTGTGTGTGTGTGACAGAGAGAACCTTCATACATGTGTGCACAAACACAACTGCATGCTATGAGAGGCTACCGCGGGTCACCGCTGACGCGTTCGTCTGTGATAATTAGGACTCTGCTGTGCCCAATCAAAAGCGGAGACCGCCAATGAAAGCACAGCATTGATAACCTTCATTTCATAATAAAGCCAATTACAACATGAAAAGGGAGAGAGAGAGAGAGAGAAAAAAAGAAAAAAAAAACGAGTGAAACAAAGATGAAAATAGATTGCAAAGGGAAGAGGACAACGACTTGCTTTTCTCCTGTTTTTCACTTAATATTTTCTTTTTAGCATGTTCGGGCCTTGTGACTGAATGTGACCAAATCCTTCAAACACGTATTTGGAGTGAAGAGTTACTTTTGCCATTGCTTTGATTTGGATTGTGTGGGTGTGCACATGCGTGTTTTTTGCGCGCGCGTTTGTGTGTATGCGTGCACGTAGGAGAGTCAAAGCGGTCCAGTTGCCTAGCAATAAATATTATCTTTTTGAAACTTACGATGCTTAATTTTTGTCAGAGCTATGTCAGAGAGGTGTTGATCAACCCTATTATACTTATTGAAGCTGAAAATTGTTGTTTTGGGCATGTTTGATTGTACTATATTGAGATGTTCAAAACTTCACGGTTTGCGTATCAAATAAAGGAGCACTATTTCATAACACTATTTGCAATAGCCTCAAAAGTTCTTTTTTTTTTCTGTTCATTATCCAGGTGCTTTTATTGGGCCTGTCTCCTCTGCATGTGTAGCCGTGGTTGCCTGTGTGTGTTCTTGTGCATGAGACCAGCATTCCTGTGGATTTCTCCTTCACCAGGGGAACTTGCTGGCTCGGCAGGTGGAGATATGAGAATTTCTGGCTCCGTTGAAGGTTGATAGGCCCACATACACACATCCCCGCAGAGATTAAGCACCACGGGCAAGCCTCTCCTCAGGGCAAATAGCACCGGGTGGAAATGATGTCTCCTCCATACTATGTCTTCTGGTTCTCCTTCCGATGCGGACCCAACGTGCGCAAGAGTCTGCGCACATATGATTTGTGTACGCAGACGTGCATGCGCATATGCAGACGCGCGCGAACATATATATATTTTTTTTTATGTGTGTGTGTTTCGTGGCAGAGAGAGAGAGAGAGAGAGAGAGAGAGAGAGACTAAAGTAGCTGCTGTAGTTTAATTAGGCTCTACCAGCACCCACTGAGAGTTCCTCCTGATTTTGACACTGTTTTTCAAATGTCACCAGCAAGTGCTTTACTTAGAATGAAATGTGAGTCCTTATTCAGATTGTGTCATGCTCGTGCTGTTTTATTTATTTTTTTCTCTCCTTTGGTTTTCTTAGAAAAAGCATTGTAATTAATGATAATTTAATAACCACGTGCCACGTGATGACCACGCTGTGATGTTATTTTGGAAACTCTTCAGAGTGACCTGTCAGCGGAACAATTTACAAACACGCAGCAAACACGAGTAAATGGCTGATGGCCACTGATGGACAACTCCAAGTGATTTTTTTTTTTGCCATTTTTTGGGGCATTTTGAATAGCAGTTGTGCACTCATCATACAACACAGAATTCTGATACAAGTTAAGTGCAAAAGAGCCACGTCGTTGTCATGCTTCATCAAGATAAATTGAAAAAAAAAATGTTTTGTTGTCATTTTAGAGCAAAACATATTTAGTCCTATCAGCCTGTCAGTTGCTATGCATGTTTTTCTACCTATTTTCTGCATGACACGTTTCAGCAAATATATCAACACAGCTCCAAATGGCCATCAGCCTTGGGCCTATTAAACAGGGCAAATACTCATATCACAGTGTCGGTGCAGTAGGTTTAAAATCATATTATTGATTATTGTAAACATACTACATGTACAACACATTCTTTTGAAGCAATATTAAATTATGAGGTTGCCGTCAACTGCTTGAGCTTCGACTGGGCTCTTTGACAGTCTTCAAGCCGAATGACACCAGCCTTTATTTTATTTATTTATTTACTTTCTTTTTTTTTTTTTTTTTTACTTTTTTTAATGGTGCAACGTTTTCTACCAAAGCCAGTAACTCTCTTTGTGAGTGCTTGTGTGTTTTCATGCTCTTCCCGCCTCTTCAATTCAGACTCTGTTTGAATTCCCCGACGCCCTGTGAGTCTGGCCTCTTGCATCAGTTGGGCAGCGCTCTGTCTGTGCCCTCAACCCTCATCTCTGAACACAGAAGTCTCCACTGTGATCAGCAGAGTCCACCAAGGATAATTTATCAACTTTTATGGCACTCTCTGCCAGATATAATCCCCTAGCAGTGCTGAAAATGGTTGGATTTTACGAGCGGGACCCTCCTGCTGTGGGATCAAAAGAAACATCCTGTGAATAAAAACACCTATACGGTAGTGATACCATGTGTACCTGTGATAGAGACTTTTTCTAGCCAGCACAACTCAGAGGCGCTTAATCAGTTTTTACAAAGGTGATTCAGTTAACAGTAAATTGTATGATTACCCAGGGCCACTGTCAGTTAGTCCAATCATTAGGTAGGATGTCATCAACAATTTGATGTCAAGCCCTTGACGTTCCTGATTTTAATGAAAAGGGCTGAAATTATAGTTTCAGAATTGTTTTCCTAGTCCAGAATTATTTTGTTAGAATAACTCTCTCCTGCAAAGATGCTTTCAGTTTTTCTCTCTCTCCGGATTACTTGTCACTAAATGCGCATTGTTGTACAGCCATTTACACATATTTGCAGTAGCTCTGTTTACAAGAATTATCTGTCTTGTTGTCTTTTGTCAACTACTGTTGATTTTTCAAATTGTTTCATTTGCTGATATTGCTTTTCACTCTTCTCTTTGGCACTTATAAGTTTCAAACTATCTCTCAACTGTTTGCCTTTGTTTGGTTTGGCAGTCAATTATAGCGTTGATGAAATAATAATCTGAAAGTGCTTTATGTGAAACATTACTTTTTTTTTTTTTTTTCCACTGCAATGCACTCTTTTTGCGTGTGGACGATGAGCAACGTTATGAGCGGTGATAATGCAATGTTTTAATTGAACTGCGCCTTAGATATTCAATCATTTATTCTTTTTGTTGTTGTTTGAAATGAAAAAAACAAAAAAAAAAGGTTTTGTTGGTAAAGGTTTGTCAGAGCAGGCTTGTAACTGCTGGCGAGTTTTCTGTCCTTGTGACTTGGCCCCAGCACTCGCAGCTATCACAGACACAGTCATGACCTATACTCAGCCAGAGGTTCGTACATTGTGGTGTTATTGTGGGTGGTCAGGGCTGAGACATGCTTTGGCTTTAGTGTGTTTGTACAGTGGGTTGCTAGTGTCACTTGCACAAACACATTCAGGCAGCCACCAGACAGTTAGACATAACCGTTTGTTTATGTGTTGTGTTGTTTTGTGAAAGCCAGTTGGTGTTTTTTTAGAGTTTTATGGCAAGGACATTCGTGAAAGTGAAAGTGAAAGTGAAAGATGATGTCTGTCCTCACTTTTAGGGCTACGCTTTTTAGTAATATTGTGTGTTTTAGGATTGGAGATCCAGGGTTGGGTAAGAGTATAGGGGGGCAAATAAATGTCAATTTATGTCAATGGAAGTGCTCTCATAAGGATAGAGCTATGGTGAGATGTGTGTTTCTTCTGTGTGAACATTGTGGTGGCCACCATGGAAGGTATAGCGCATCCCTATGGGCATTCCACATCCATTTGAATTGTGTTCATTGCACCTCCATGGCAGAGCACAGGACTTTGTTGAAATTTTAATGGATCTTTGACCTAGATTTGGAGTGTGTGTGTGTGTGTGTGTGCGTGTATCTGTGTGTGAATGTGTTTCTGATGCATGTCAGTCTTACCGCTGCCAGCTGAAGAATCACGTTGAATGGAGGGAGGGAAACTGAGCAGAAATGTAGTGCTAGCATGGATTTCTGTCACATGCGTATCTGCATGAGAGTGTATTCACTCCTAAAAGAAATAATGATCTCAGAGAAAGAAACCCTGCTGATGAACGTGCATGTGGCTGCAATTTCAAATTGCACTGCTATGCGGTGTAATAATTTGCCCCTCATTTATGCATTTATGAAAGAATCACCCGTGGGGCTTTTGGGTCTGCTGCTAAAGCTGCTTTGTCTGAAGCCAGGGGTTGAAAAGTCAGACAGACAGAAGCATAAAAATGGAGGACTCATCACTGACAATCATGTCATGGCTTAGTGTATGCACTGACAGGGCAAAAACTGAATTATAGCTTTCTTCGTTTCAATTTGGCAGCTTGGTGTTCTGCCCCAGCCACTTTGTTTTGTTGCTAGTAGAGCAGAGACACCTCTTAAGCAAAGTGAAGCCTCTTCCGGGAACGAAAATATGAATGGCCCACTCTAGTGTAATCATCCTCCAATGACATAAAAAAAGTCTGCCACCATGCCTTTTTTTCAGTATGATTTAGAAACCAAAGATTGAGGCCATTTGCGCATCAATTGAAGCTTGTTGATAACACACTTCAGCGAGCAGAGCTCTTACCTGAATCAGACCTATTTAGACCATTCTATAAGGAGACTACAGCAAATCAAATGTTAATGACTAAGTGTGTCACAATTGTCCAAATGCACAATTCAGTTTGACTTTTGATTTTAGGCTGGTTAGGATTAGAGTTTTGATGTAAGCTTGAGTTTTTTGAGACTATCTTGGCCTCATAGGCAACTAAACGTGGGTGCTAGTTTTCTTGGTTCTGTGGATTCCAGGACCATCACATAGCATGTCAAAGGTCAGAATACAAACTTTCACTTTCTCATCCAAATAAAACAAAATACTAAAGGAAACTAAAGGAAATTCCAGAAATTCTCTTAAAGGAGTATACAAGTTCTCTTCCCCAAACAGCTGAATGTGAGTGCAGTTTATCAGACCGCTTTGAGGAGGGGCAGAGTCCTCAGATTAGAAGAGAACAGATTAAAACCTAGACGAATGACTCCAATGTGAGAATACATGGCTGTTATGACTACATGGGCTGCGATATCTCGTACTGATACTGATGAGCTCACTGGGTGCTACAAGACAATCTGTGAAGAATATGCAATTCCTAATACATCTTAGAAGGTAAACCTAAATAGTAAGCTATGTGTATGAAAACCACTGAAATCTCCTAAAAATGGAGATGACGTGAAATTAGGAGTCTGAAAGCGAAACGAAGGGGGATTAGAAAGAGAACCAATCTAAAAACTATTGTCGGGTCGAAAAGCAACACAATGGTGGTCCTTGATAAATCTGACCAATAGCTAGCACTGGTGTTTAATTAGTTTTACTTTAGGTTTCAGACTCTCATAATAATAATGACAGTTTAGAAGCGAAAAACTAACCATTATATGCAATGGGTCCGCATGCTTTGATGAACGCTATGGCCAACTGGTTTAAACACTCCAAAGCTGGGAAAAGCCCAGAGCCTGACAATTTAAGTAGCCGTCTGCTCTCCTTCTGTGCCGAACAATTAGCCCCGCCCATCATTTTTCACTTGTCACTCAAAGCGCAGAGGCTGACAAAAAGCTGGAAGCAGTCCACAGTACTGAACTATGATCACATTCTGCCACTACTCATTTAATTTGCCCATAACTTTAGATATTATTGCTGATGTGGCTTAGTACCCTGTGAAGGTTGGTGACCAGCAACTAATGTTGCACTAAAATCAGGGAAACTATCACTTATTGTGCCGTGTGTCCAGGGGTGTAGCACAGAATTCTGGAACCTGTACATGGGTATTCTCAATGGGCCCCTCCCCAAAGTTAAGTTTCTTACACCTCTGTTATTGTCTATATTATGTATGATGTATTATTTCGTGTATCGTTTGCTTAAAAATCAAAACACAGACCAAAAAAAAAAAACAAAAACAAGTTGAAGTTGAGTCCTTCTGTAACAAACAAACCCACCGCTTAATTAGCGGAGTTGCCTGCCAGATTTACAGTTGCATGGTAGATGTGGACCCCTGACTGGAACTGGGAGTAAAATTAAACCAGGAATGGAGGTGGTAGAAGAGGATTCCGCATTGGGTGATTAAAAGTAACCTTTAGAGCTATGGAGAAGCTGTTAGCCATGCCCTTTCTTTCCCTGCAAATGCCATCTTAGAACTCTGGTCTAATGATGCTACTATAGTTTCAAGGCAATTACACTGCCTCTAAATTGATCCCAAAGCATTGGACTTGTGAGTGGGAGACATAAAGAGGGGGAGAGAGAGAGTCCAAAGGTAGATGCCAATCCAACAACCAGGTAGACAAGCAAGGAAGCAAGAGGCCTGAATGATTTAGAACCATTAGTGATCCAGATTGATAGCCAGAAGCTATGTTGGACCATAGTAGAGAGCATGCTCTGTTTCTCTCTTTTTTTTTTTTTTTTTTTTCAGAACAGCTTCTGCAATAGCATTTATTTTCTCATGCTAGCAACAGTAGGAGGGATCAGTCATGCTAGCAGGCAAGCTGAAAGCGTCTCGGTCCTCCTCTGCCCTCCCTATTAGTGTAGACAGGGCAAATTCTATGGCTGCCTCCAGGTATGGCAGCACCAGGGGATGCTGCACCCAGTGTGAGTCTTGTTTTGCCATAGCCCTAGTCCTTGTAATCAAGGGAATTCTGTGAGGCGCTGCCAATCATTTCATAAGTGCTTGTGTGGGAGGAAAATGTATACTTACCGAATCCAACTGAGAAGGAAAAATCACACTCACACACACACGCACACACACACACACATCTATATATATATATATATATATATATATATATATGGCTGTGATATTGTTCTTTTGCATTAAAAGAAAGCCATTTGAAATAACTTACTGTTATATCTCTCTATGTTTCTTTCTGTATCTTAACCCTAACCATGTTCCCAGTGGATTTCTATAGGGAATGTTGTGAGAACGTAAGATGTGGAGGCCATTCCTGTAAGCCATTTGGTCCCCATATAAACCCCTTTTGTTAGGATACATTAATTGCTGTGAATTCACGCATGAAACAGCATGATTTCATGCATGTAATACCTTTTGAATTATCAGGATTGTACACGAATTAACAATATGTCATGCATACCTAAAGTACAATACATAAATTAGTTCAAGAACTGAAGGGTTTCCATCATCGCGGTTCCTGAGTTATTAAGCGTGTTCATGTTTTCTTTATAGTTGTCTGCAATTAAAGTGACTCACTAATAACTGTCCCTTCACGGCACAGAGCGCATGCATGCAGTCAGATTGCAAACATTGTAATCATCATTAACAAAGAATTAGCTTTTCATGACTTCATCAAACTAAACTAAAGCAGCTCCTTCTTTACGACTGATGTATGATGTGTTATTAATGATGAGTTAATTAAGAAAAAAAAACATTAATTAAACATTGGAGCTATAGCTGGAAAAACAGTACTGCCAGCAAGTCCATTAACGGAAGCGAGTACTGCAAAATGAATGTATTGCATGGGGATGTTGAACACAATGAATGACATGTATTCATTATTATTTCATGTAGCCTTCATGAGGAGATATGGGGCACAGACCATACCTGTGTTCTTCTTCAAATCTTTGAAGGTGCCCTGTGGAGTTTTCTTGTTAACAGAGTTTCTGTTTACGTTCAGTGTAACTCACTGAAAAGAGTTGCGTGCCTCCATGATGTCTGACAAACGGAATGTACAAGCCAGGTAGCTCTTCTACAAACATTTAACCATGAATCCTGCATTAAAACATACCATTACTTATGTCCATGTTTTTTTTTTCTTGCTTCCGTACGTTTGCTGGCATATTGCTATACTTCTTGGGGCATTATTGCCATCTGTAGATGAGTGGAATTGTCCAAACTGTTGCCAAATATGTAAATCATGCCATTTGCCTTACAAGCTTATCCCAGCATGCATAAGAACAAACAAAAGAGGAACGTGCAGATAAAAACATTGCCTTATACCAGTATTAATGGTCCAAAAATCCACAGGGTACTTCTATAGACAGCTTCCTCGCATGAGGAGAAATCCTAGACCTGTCTCTGTAAGTATTATTACTACTAGTTTCTTCAAAGTTGATTTGAAATCAAATATAAATATATACATGTCTTGGTCTTTTAATGATCTGGGAGGATTTTCATAAGAACTAGGTAAAGTAACCTAATTTCAAGTCTTACATAAAATAATTTCCTTAATTAAACCTAATCGTTACATATGCATTACAACATGTGTGAACAGACATAGGCATCTTTTATTAATGTGTGTTAAATCTGATTCTGTGTAAATCTGAGACTTTAATGCTGGTGAAGTTGATGACAGTGCAGTGTGTTTAGAGCTCATGAAGTAGGGCAATATAACAGACAGAAATAAAAGGACAAACGGGCCAAACGTACGTGTGAAATTCATTCTAGGAGACAGCAGGCTTTATAGTGAACTGTCTGTGTTCTCTTCTCTCACCTTAGGGAGTCCTAAGGCTCATAATCACAGTCCAGCATGAGTAGGCAGATGGCCTGCAGTTATACTGTGACCTCACCAAATCTGCCGTGCATCAACTGCCTCTGTGTTCAGCGAAAAAGCCTGGAAAAGTTTCTTGGACGCAGTGGTCTTGGATCAGTTTTCTCTTCAAGTCTATAGTTAGGGCTTAAGTGTTAAGGAAAGTAATTTCCCTTTTTCACATCTTCCTCAAATCTCCCAGTCTGTCTTACAACTGAAGTTTGAAAGTGGAGAAGATGGAGAGCAGGTGTACGGTGATTGGGATCAGTGTAGCAGAAAGCTGTGGGATTCAAGGGACCTGGCCTGACAGTTACAGTATGCTCCTCTCCTCTCGATTTCCTGCCAGGCCCCAGCTAAGGCCATCTGTTGGGGGACGCCACATGCCCAGCTATACAGTATGTTTGATAGTTTATAGGACTGTCGGCATGGAAACCGCTTTTTCATATATACATATATACACTGTATAATATATAACCGCACAACTAGTAGTGTGTGTAGGCTGATTTTGCATTAACATGCGCACCACACTATGTTGTCCCGACGTTTTGATGGTACCTTTTGATAGCTAACATATGCACACCCAACAAAGGAATATGGATTTAGCTTTACATCCCTAATATAATTCATCCTGATCCCAGTCCTGGGGATCGACTTGTATACTGTGCACAATCTAATTATATCACATAATGAGGAAGCATCAAAGCAGAACGACCACATGTATGCACACCCTCTTGTAAGTGCAGAGTTGATCCACTCATTAACACCTCTACAGTAGGTAACACTTGGAACACTCCTTTGCAACTGTCCTGGCAGCGCGATTTGATGAACGCTCGATCACCTTAGCTCCTGATATAGGAACTCAGGTTGACTAATTACAACTGTACGGAAATGTACAAACCAGACATTGACTTTCTATTTGCCTTTGACAACACTAACCCGCGGTGTCCTCAGGATGGCCTTCTGAACCTATATGTTTTGCACATGTCGTTCACTGCCCCACGTTGCCTGATGTCAAAACCCAATGTCATGTAATTGGTTGTGGGTTGCAAATTTTGTTTTGCTTCTACAGCGTGTTTACTTGTTATTTTGAGGAACTTGAAAGTCACGTCCACTCCCGCTGTCACTTTCAAGCTCCATCCGGTGTGGATGCCATTAAAGCAATTAAAGCCATTAAAACATTCAAGCAATTTTGAGCCAGTTTTTGAAGTATTCTGGTTAATTATATTATACCGACACGCATGCCATACGTGCAAATAAAATGGATCTTTAGATACAGATACATGCAAAACATTAACACATTTAATTCTGTTTGTATTAATGTGACAGGAATCCATATGAGGAACTTTGTTTTCAGCATTCTTCACACATGCACTGCGACATATCTGATGCATATTTTTAGTTACCAAGACGTGCAATTAAGTGTTTCCATCTTCCGAAACAAAGCATGCAAAACATTCTAAGCGTTGAGGTGTTGATAGTCACATCGCATATCAAAACAATAGTGTTAAATATTAAGGCCTGTAAGCAGAGATGTGTTGTGTTTACACAACACATTTGCTACTGTATATGCATTTATATTACGGCCAGCTAGTTAAAAAAAAAAAAAAAAAAAAAAATCCTGGAAACTCATTTGTTTGCAATTCACACATGAAAGAAAGTGCCCAATTTGCAAAACGGCAGGAGCCAACGTGGAACTCAATTAATGCACCACCACTTCATGGTTGCTTGATCAGTGAAAGGCAACTACCCCAGATGTACTGTAGTTTGTATAGACCTGTAAGCATGCCAACACACGTGTGTGTGTTCATGTGCATACAGTACAAACACGGACACACATGTGATTAGACCACTACTATCCATCGTCACTATTTTCATTTGACATCAAAAGGAAGTTGTGGATCAAACCCCATATTGGAAACAGACATACGCATATGTTCGGTGTGCTTTGATGAGTAGCGTTCCTCTGTAACAGATATAACATAGTTTTTCGGTTGTTTTTCCTCTTTGAATGGCGCTGTTGCTTCATTTCTTCCTTTTTGGTGTGTATTACTGTTTGTTTGGCAAGGGAAGTTGTCTTAGCTGAGCCCCGCAACGTGGAGGGGGGCTTTTGCCGGCCTCTGAACTCAAGGGAAACATTCCTCTCCTTCATCTGCTGGTTGGCGGTAGGAGGGTGGGGCTGAGGTATTTCTGAGCCTCCCACTACATTTTATGCCCTAGATAGATGCATTCTTATCCCCACTCCCTATCTAACCCTCCTACGTGCACAGTCACATACTGTATGCACTGACACACACGCGGCCTGGGCACACAGCCACCTTTTCCCACTTTTTTTTTTTCTTTTAAACATGTCCTCCCAGTTTAATCATCTGGGAAAATATTTATTCATGGTCTATCGTTATTACTTCCCTTGGATGTGTTGAAGAAGTTGTCTTTTTATCTGAACTGTCAGTTTAAGTCCTCTGCCTTCAAGGTGAACCGAATGGTCTGAAGGGGAGATTCCTGCTAGAGCTGTAGTTTTTAAATCAAAATCTATCCAGCGCTGTTCGTCAGTACTGGGTTAGTGAAATGTTTTTCATTGTCTTGGCTGGACTCCAGAATACTGGATTTTAAATGAAATCAAGACCATGAGGTTTAAGTGATGACTTTCAGCTTGGGGTTGTGTGGGGTCGTTCCCATCTGTAGTTAGTGAACGGTGTAGGTCTCGTACTCCACACGACTGGCGCTTATGCTTATTTATTTATTTGCCTGTTGCATTTTTCCTTTAGTTGTACATATACATTTATGCATTTTAATCTGTTTTTTTTTAGTTTTGCTTTATCATTTTCAGTCTGTCTTCTTCAGTTAGTTTCCTCGCTGCAAACAATAACGCTTAGTTTGTGTTTTTGTTCATGAAGAGGCGTGGGGAGCTGTCCTGTGCTCAAAATGCAGCAGCATCAATAAATGTGTTTATTTATACTCTGAAGTTGGGTATTATTATTATTATTATTATTATTATTATTATTATTAGTAGTAGTAGTAGTAGTAGTAGTAGTAGTAGTATTACACGGTCTTAAGGATATTTACTCAGTTTCGTAGCCAACCTCAAGTGGCTGTTCAAGGATCTGCAGTTTTTGATACTTCCTTGTTGGCTTTGTTTCACAGCCATGTGGTTGCAGCTTGTGTTTTTAATTTATTTATTTCTGAACACGTCTGCTGGTTTTCTATGCAGTCAGGTAGCCCAGATGTAAATCAGTCCCTGGGTTGATACTTAGAGTAAACACCATAGAGATCCACTGTTCTAACCTCTTTTTTTCTCTCTCTCTCTCTGAAACATCTTTGTAGTATTGCATGATTTTTTCCCCCTCAGAGTTCTTACAACTGGGACAAAAGTTGTGAAATTCACCGCCTTATGCTGTTTTTAATCCCATGAATAAGTATGCCTAGAGCAGCACTGACATTCATAGAGCAGCGTTTTAAAAAAAAGATCTGCCCCAGTGTGCTCTGTGATCAGCACTGCATTGTGCATATCCGACATGTCCTTAAAGTGCTTCAGGCGTCAGAATCTGACTTATTTTCTTGAGTGACTTCTCCCCCATCAAAATCGTCTTACTCTAGTAACATGCTTAGCGTTGCTTGCCCACAGAAATAGCATCCGAAACAAGGTCGCTGCCAGATGCTTAAGTCTTTGTAGAGGCTTGAAATGACATTCTCATTTTCAAAGTCAATCCACTGTCATGTAGCAGATTTGTCACAAAAAAGCAAAATGCCAGCCCCATAAACAGAAATTATAGATTTAAAGACACTTCCGTTAAGCTCTTGATAGTAGTGTGCATAAACAGTTTTGATACTCAACTTACAGATGCCTCCGTGTATCAAGGCATTTCAAGATATATGTGTCATTGGTAGGGTGGATGGAGAAGCCACACATTGGTTCTGCTGGAGGTCATACAGTAAGCCTAATGCAACTGTTTCTCTATCAGCAAGCACAGAACGCAATATAAATTCAGTGCACAAAGCCAGATCAACTGCATTTGAAGAAATTGGTGTTTGTATACTTAAAATATACTCACTGCTCGGTGCTCGGTATTAACAACGACGAGCAAGCACACGAGGCTGCGAACATTTTGCTACAAGTCCCAAACTAATTTGATCTTGAGCTACAGACATTTCTGTGAAGCACTCGTGTTCATCTCCTCAAAGTCCAGATAGCCAGCAATTTATCAAACCTCACTGGAACATGTCAAACTTCATTCAGTTTAGCTGCACAATGAAAACTCATCATTTACCAATCAATAAATCTGCACAGCTGAAGTCAGATGTAGGGATGATGAAATATGAATTATGACTTTGCTGAGGCCTTCTTTTTTTGCAGACATCCATCATTGTCAACAAAATGAGTCCAGCAAATATTCAATTAAGACCTCAGGGCTCCATTCCTCATTCATTATTCCGGGGTTAATTTGCAACTGTAGATTTGTCTTTTGTCACTTTGAGGCTAAGAAAAGATGGCTAAGAAATTACTTTTGCTCCTCATCTTCCGGCAGTAAACGGCAGGGGTCCTTCACTGTGTTTTTTTATCAAATTCTTGTGAAATTGCTCGCATAAAAATTCCTACTAGGATGCCATCTTTGCGTATTGGTTAACACCATCTCATCACCTCTAGGTTCTCACCTGCAGCTTGTTTTGGGTAGAGATAGCATGCTAATTCATGTTCGCAAGATTTTTCTCTAGGCACTCTACATCTTTGTCACACATACCAAATAGTGCTGCTCATAGGCATACAAATGAGTGTTAGTTACAAAACGTCTGTGTTTCCATAATTCCAATTAAACTGACAATTTACTTTTTAAAATTAAGTTCCCGTGTCTTTGTGTTCGTAGTTGTTGAAGCGTCAGGATCAGCATATAATAATCTTATGTCGTGTGGGCTTGCTGTTTACTGTATGTGCTATGGATAAGCGCGGCATTTAAACAGATCTTTTCTTTCAAAAAACAATCAAAAGGCATACATACGTAAAATTTTAAAAAATAAATAAAAAAATTTAATTGAATTGAATAGTAATTGTAAAAGAACTATTTCAACAAAACGTAGTTCAAAGTTATATTCCTCGACATAGCCTCCTTCCCTTTACATGGAGAGGAAAGAAACACATCCATAAGATAAGCCTATTGCAAAGCTTAGAGTTTTGTCAGCTGGAGGTTGATGCTTGCTGCTGGTACCAATGTGTTTTATTTGTAATATAAGTAACCTCTCTCCATGTGTCTCACTGTCCAACCATCGGACACCAACCAAAGCAAACTAAACCAGAACACAACTGAGAGAGTATCATAGTTTAGTCCATGAACTCCACCTGGATAGCACTTGGTTTCAGTGACATTCCAGGCTGACTATGGGGAAGTTTGACCCGTCTGATCGCCAAATTGGCCACCGCAACATGATGTCAGGTTGTGTTTGAATCTGGCCTAACTTCTCCGCCCCAGGTTGCTGCATTTTGTGTTTGCTTTTTTTTTTTTCAGCCTTCCCTGCGGCCCACACTGCCCTATTCGTATGAATGGAAGAACCTATATTTTTGCTGCAGCACTTCATTTGGTCTGAATCAGGTTATAGAGTTGTCAGTTCCCTACAAGCCCCCCGCCCCTGTATGTTTGTGTGAGTGAGTGAGTGAGTGAGTGAGTGAAGTTATGGACCTTTTTGGTTTACTGCCACATTCGCTTTTTGCCAATTGGCATGAGCAGTTCATCAGCTGTCCTTTGGCTCATGACCAACATTTCCACCAAATCTTGTGAAAGAAAGTCTGTGCGAGTTTGACACTCTTGACCTCCACTGTAGCCTCCTATGGAAAAGCCACAGTCATATTTGTGTAATGTTGATCTATCAAATATTTCAAGCACGGGGCTTGCATGAGTAGGTACTGGACTAACCTGAACAAACTAAACATCACAACAGTTACTACAACTGTTCTTGTTCTTGTGTGAATTGCTGGAATTTTCATCAACATTTCATTCAACATTGCTATGGAGATGAGAGGTGGCATTTGTTTATTTATTTGGCAAATGGACATTTTTGTGTCCTTCATTTTAGACCTGCTTATTATTATTTATTTTTTTTATAACATCTGACACACCAAACAGCACATTTTCTGGTTGCATATGTAGTATAACAGAAGTGCTTACATTTACCATTTGTGATGTGCAAGACAGCCTGTTATATGTGCCAGGTTCTGTGTGACAGTATCGGTTGCATGAATTCATATTAATACATTGCAGTACCGAATGTATTGTATGTGTTTGGATATTTACTGTGTTAATTCCATCAAGCAAGGTCTCGTGTGTTACAGTAAATGTGGTAGCAATTGCCTTTTTTTTTTTTTTTTTTTTTTTTTTTTTTTTGGACAAAGCCTGCAATTTTTTACCCTCTGTGTCTTCTCACATAGAAAACTCTTGACTGCAGAATTTTTTGTCTCGCCTGAGGCTACCAAGCAGGCCAGTCCAGCTCATTGATTGCCTTTTCATCAAGGGGGTGGGGGTGTGCAGTGAGGAAAAGGTGAATGTCGCGCTGAGTGGCAAGTGGTGGGAGAGCAGTGGGAGAGCCATTGGCTGACAGGATGAAAGTTAAACACTGGCCTACGGTCTTGTCTCACAGTAGGAGTCAGCTTGTTGCCTTGGGGCAGGGACCCAGTTTATTGACCAAGCTGGTACCCCTCACCTGCCACAATCACTGCCTGCTACACATGGATTTTCCTTGGGCCCAGCTAAGTCTTAAAGAGATGGCCATGTGTTATTGATTTAAACGTTCACTCCTGTAGTCAGCGTGCGACTGTATTCAGCTTTTCAAATTTACTATGTAGAGTTCAGCTGCGACTTTGGGCTTTCTTGAAGCCGAAGCTGCCGATTGTTAGCATATCTTTTCTTATCCCGAGCCAGAGGGACCTCCAGTCCCAGTTATCCTCCTTCTGTTATTAGTCCTACTGAATCCACATCAATAGCATGTCCAGTCATAAGGAAAGGTCACCCCCAATTGGGCTTCTAACTGCAGATATGTCAACAACTCTCATAGGCCATCTGGAGGTGTTCAAATGGACTGCTTATATTTAATTCACATAGCGTGAAATCATCATCTTTCCAACCTATTCACTGCTAGTGACTGTGTATATCTCCTCTAATGGCTGGATTTTCCTGTTGCTCTGGGCACCCGCCAAAAGTTCATTAACTTACAACTAGACCGGTCCATTCTTGATCACTGCATCTCTAAAGGCTTCCAGTTGTCAGTACCTGTTATTACTTGGATCAGAGGAGAATCGACATATCAAGGATGCTTAAATGTCTATCCATCCATTCATTTATCTAGAGCCTATACAGGTTTCCAGTATGCAAGAGCATCCATTCACACCTCACTACTGGTCTTATGACTTTTGCAATGAAATCCACAAAGGAAGGTCACACTCAGTCATTTTGAATTCAAACCCATTTTACATTACTCTCAATTCCAAAATGATGCACAGTACCTAACCTAATATATTGATAACAATTAGAGGAAATATCTTTAGTCATGATCTTTACTTCTGCAAACATTATTTCTCGGTAGTCAGCAGTATTTTTTGCATGAATATCTAGTGTTGAATATTTGTACACTGTTGGACACTGTGGACAGTGATTTAACCTTTACCTGTAACACTTATATTTTGTAGTGTAGATCTGGCCTTGCGGTTTTGTCTCTTCTACTGGCAAATTTTCCCCCATGTATTTTTCTTTCTTTTCTTTCTTTGCCCTGCTGAAATGTTATCTATAGCTATTTACCTCATCTCATCTAATGATGTCTAATATGTTATACTTTGTCAGAGTAGAGTTTCATGAAAGTCTAGAGAGGGTCCATGGCTTTTATATCACCCCAGGACAGGCAGTGATGGACCAACAGTCTGGTCCCATTGATGGATCTCCATGGTCATCTCATTAATACCCTCACATGGCCTGGGCGGCTGCCCTGGATTTTCCATCTAAATGGATTAGACTAATTTCTTATGCCTAACCACCTAAAAGAGAGGTTGAGCATGAAGAAAACATGTGATAAAGGGCTTTACTTACACACAATCACTCAGCTACTTCTCAGTACCCTTCAGATTGACCCACACCCTTTTGATCAGCTTGATTGTGAGAAAGGCCTATGCACATATATGAGGGTGTGTTTCATACTTAATATATGTTTCATTTAATTCAGGGTTACTGAAATAAGCTACTAAAGACGACTGGAAATATTTGATATTGGTTTTCAAGGCTGTGGACTTAAACGTGAAATGGTTCAATATGAATATATTTTTATTTAAAAATTTAAAAATATATATTTTGGGGGATTTGTACCTGGGGAGTTTTGTGACCTCACCACAACCTGTACATCAAGTTGTCTATCGAATGTTTGGACAGTCGACTGGGCCGCAGACTCAACACAAAGCACTTTTCGACATTCATCACAGTAAAAGTTCTGACTGAGACTGAAGTGTGGCCAGCCATGTGTCTGGCACACTGCAGGTGGGGGGTAGCATACAGACAATCACACACACACGCACGCACGCACGCACCCAATACACTCACACAAGAGGTTTTAGCTTGACCTCTACAATGTCAGATGTTGCCAAGATGCATCTTGGCAATTGTCCTGCACTGAAGGGATTTACTGGGAGAAGAAGAGGGATGGGAATGGGGGATACAGATAGGTTGGTGGAGTCAGCCCTGGATTTATGTGTCTGTAACACAGCCATTTATGAGGAGACAGTTGCCCCTTTTCTACAGGGGGAGTTGCTTGTTTGCCACAGAGGCTGCTGTGCAAATATTAGCTGTCCCAGTGCACCTGCTGCCATTGCGGGATTCTCCCCCTCCCTTCTTGGTTTCCCACCCTGTATCACTATACACTTCATTTGTCAAACACACAAAGGAAGACAGACACACAATGGAGGAACATTTTAGCATTGCCATGGCCCTACATTGGTGTCCTGACACTGGGTAAACAGCGATACGACCTCCCATCCCCCAGGGATGGTGCTGTTCTCCTTTAATCTGGAGTAACGGGCGTCGTACCGAAGGACTGGTCAGTCAGAGGCCACAATGTTCACAAGGAGCTGAGCACCACTGGGCAACCCCGGCACCCTCATCTGCATATGTATTAATGACTTGTGAAAGACATCCTGGTGTCAGAGTTTGGGGGAGGTATGCCAGTATGTATTTATGTTGATGGAAGGACTAATCTCATTGTCCCTTATCCAGAGTTTTGTGTTCATCCTCAATCAACTTTAAATCCTGTTAATTCCCCCTCTCCTCATCAATATTTATCTCCCCTTGTTGCATAAATTATGCGGGCCCTGTGCTCTTCACTGCTGGACTACTCCCACTACTTTGCAACATTTATTTTCCATGATAGCCTACTTTAGTTTTGATATGAACTAAATCATTTGCAAGCAAATTGACATGGAAAGAAATGATTATTTTTAGCTATAGAAACGTTCAGCCGACTGAATAAATTGATACATACACCTTTTGTTTAGTCCTATTAATTTTGGTCATTTTGTTTCTAGTGTATTTATTTGTGCATAATGGTTTATTTTCTTCCCTTTGCGAATTCTAGTTGTTAATTAAGAAATAAAACTGAGTTGAAGGCCTTTTTGTGAGCTGAAATATAAAACGCAAAAATCATTAACTGAAGTAATTGTTTCAACATTTTATTTCTCCTCGGCCTCCTGGGAGAATTGACACACAATTGATTTATTTTGGTGTAAATTGATTATTTTAGAATGAAAACATTTATTTTCATTGTAATAGTCCAAGTGATTTTAAACTCAATGAGAACGGATAAGGAATTAAAGCAAGTCTCTCTCACAAACCTTGCTAGTAAGTGTTTAGAGGTATTATTTAAATATATCAATAGCACACGTCTAGGAATATTAAACCGTTACCAAATCCACCACTAGCAAATACATGGATCTAAACTAAACTATGATTACACATAATACATGCATATTTTGAGCTACTGATGAAGATATAAGAAGGTTAGTATTCTTGTCAGCCCAGCCCAGAAGCAGTTCTGACTTTTAAAGTTGTTAACAGCACTCATGATAGTCACCGTAAAAACAATACATCATTGACAGGTGAAGAAGCAATACAGTGCATAGTTTAAAGCTGATAATGTTGTGGTCATCCTTGATTACTCCTATTTGTTGAAATGCTTCTTATCCATTAGACTTCCTTGGAGGACAACAAAAACATAATGTCCAATTCAGTTTGAATTAACTGAGCGCCCGATTTGCCACACATGCAGGTCTTTGACTATCGTTCTATCATTCTTCTCGGGATTTTGAAATCTCTTCCCACATGTAGACATCACTGTTGTTGTAACTTTTTGTTGCTAAGTGTGCTTTAAAATATTTTTTTTTATTTATTTCAACATGCAGCACAAAGTGTTTATAGTCCTCTTTGTTCCCTTCAGCCTCACTCTGTGTGGCTGCCCCCAGTGTGCCCTCACTTCTTTTTAACTTATTGCTCTGTGTGTGTGTGTGTGTGTGTGTGTGTGTGATTGTCATGTTTGTCGACGCCTGCGCGCACAAACACCCATACCCTCCCAACCACACACAGAGGGGGGTCCCTGGAGTTGGCCACAATTACTGTGTGTATCGTTGCTTACTCATTACGTCTGACAGGCCGCACCACTTCTGCTCTCCTGCTGTCTCCTGTGCGTTTGCCTCCTACATCTTCCCTCCCTCCCGCCCCACCACCACACATGCCCACACATGCCCACACACACAAAATATGTATTGCGGGGGTAGTGTCCACTCTTGGAGGGCTTTAGAAAGCTTTCACATGGTGTCAGTTTGTCTTTTGCTCCTCTATGCTAAAGTCTCAGAGTGTGTCATGTAGATTTTTTTTTTTTATTTATTTATTTTTGTTGCTTTTTTGTGTTTACACTAATACAACATTTTCATTAGCAAGTCAGAACGTGTGCCTGCCCTACAGTAAATAATCAGACAGGCTGCATTTTCTTATATATATATTAAGGGAAAGTTCAAATATAGTTTGAATACAACACCATGGATTTTATATTTGTTGTGGTTATTTTCAATTGGGAGAAACGCTGTAAAGAACTTTGAGTTGTGTGATTTTATCTTAAGAATGTATTGAGTTAAAATATAGATTAAACTGTCAGGTCTCAATGTCCATCACAATATGCAGAACCATACCCTGGTTGACCTACCTCCCTTAATGTTGTTGCAGTTGCTATTTTTGCAGTATATATATATATATATATATATATATATATATATATATATATATATATATGTTTATTAGCCATGTATATATATATATATATATATATATATATATATATATATATATATATATATATATATATATATATATATATATATATATATATATATATATATATATATGGCTAATAAACATGGTTTTGACATTTGCCGTAATGGAGGTTTTTATAGTTTTATGACAACATAACAAGGCCATAACAGCAGGTTAAACGGTTGCCATGAGTGCAGTGTACGAATCAACAACTTTCATCATTTTAAACATACTGTATAGCTCTACACATCTTACCACCAGAAACAATACTTTGCAGATTCAGCCACCCAAATAATACATTTTAATCACCAGCACAGTCAACCCTCTGATAATTATAGATTACAAGTGCAGTATTGCCACTGCTTGCAACATATTGCCTGCAGCCAACCCCAGCACACTTTTGTCAAACAAGGGAAAAATGCAAACGGGGAGCCACGACTCCAATTAATTGGCCATAGATATGCAGCTACATGAAACCATTAATGGGGAGCAAATAGCTTTAACTTTGTTTCTAATGTAATATAAACTTTAATTAATAAAGTGTGTGATGAAGTGGAGACTTATCAAACAAGCCCTGTGTCCATTAAAGGCCCTAAACTCTCACAAGGCAGGTTTATTAAACCCAGTTTCAAAGCATGTTTATGAGCCCCATGGAGAGAAAACAGGGAGAAATGCAGAGACATGAAGAAAAAGAAATGAGTTTGTGTAATTAGTGAAAATTAAGACCTTTTAATCCAGGAGGAGGGATGGTAGGAAGAGAAGTGGGGAGAAAGTGAGAGCTAAGAGGGAAGTATTGGCATGGTGGGATGGGTGGGAGGGACTGAGGATCTACAGTAGTGCTTAGCTTACTTTTGTTTGCCCCTGAAGAAATGAGCAAGGACCCAAAAGCACACACCTAATAAAGACACTCATAATAAAAATATGGTTATTTTTGTAAGGGGCTTTGAAAGCACAGTCTTCTTCACCTGCAGGACCCCTTTGTATAAGAAAATAGCGGGGTCACATTTTTGCACTCGTGGACGGGTGGGTGAAGATTCTGTTTCATTACGTTATGTTTGATCAGCTATGCATATATGTCGATTTTGGATTTCTTTATCTGTTGAGTTTTAAAGGCTAAAAGGTTGTGTTCCATGCAGCTAAAATTAATCATCTTAATGGACCACTGCAAATTTCCTATGTATTTTTTTTTTTTTTTTTATGTAGCTGAGTGTCAATAGCATTCACTCCCACCTTTATCTCACCAGAGGTTTTCTCAGACTTTGTATTATCAACAGAAATGTTATTTCCTGGTCCATCTGAGGGTGGCATTTCTTTGCTCCATTTCATGACACACATCTTCCACTGACAGTTTCCGCTTCACCGGCCCTGACCTTCTAAAATGAAGCCAGATGTTTTAAGTGATGGACAGAAGAAGTGGAGACTGAGAGAGCGTTCGTGTTTCGGTGACAGGGTGATAATATATTGCATTAGATGGAAAGGTTCAATCATCCCCCCTGCAGGATTTGCACTGCCGCAGACTAGAAACATAATAAAGACTCAACTGCATCCATTCAGCGGGGTTAGCATTGCGTGTGCCAGTTAAATGGGCTCTTCATGTTCATAACGCTGCCAGTCAATGAGGCCAAACAATGGAGTGATACAGACCATTCAAGGTTTAAGTGCAGCAAAGCTGTGTTCACACCCAAGTGGAAAATGACGAACATTGTCTCAGGTAAGGACCCCCTACTGTTTACAACAGAGGCATGAGCCATTGTAGCATGCATTTCTTAGTTCCAGGAGCCCGGTGTGATTGCTCATGCCTGTGAGCTCACTTAACCTCCCTCTCCCGCGGAGTCTCTCTGGCTCAAAACTGCTCTTAATGGATGTTATAAGTTCTTCTGTGGCCCATGCCTTTAACTTCATGGAAGAATTACAACTTTCATTAAATATCTTCCTTTTTTTTCCCCCCATTATGAGCTGAACATGTAATCTCTTAAAATAGAAATATAATAAATGCAAGTATGGCGTGCGGCATATAGCAACAGACGGATGATAAACATAGAGTTGCCTGCTGACAGTTATCTCATCTGGCAACTGAGAAGCCAGCCCATATTCCTGCTGAATCCACGCCCAGGCTTCGAGGTGCGGAGCGTTTTGATCGCCGTGTTATGATTGTCGTGTTATGATTGTCCCGCCCTTTAAGCAACCCGAAAGCACACAGCGGGATCAGGATGTTTATTTTGAATGAAGATTCATGAGAGAGGGGGAGATTAATCAGCATTAAACACAATGAGGCGTGTGCGCATGTTTGCGAATAAGCAATATCTGCTGGAATAATGATGGAAATCCAGCAGCATGTGTCTTTCTGGAGACCAGCAGCAGTTCCACCGGGCTGACTTGCCTGCAAGACGTACAGAGCAGCGTATTCGTCTAATCGGTTCTTCTCAGAAAACAGGATAAGAAAAAAAAAAAGTTAAATTGCAGTCGTTTGCTGTTAAATAAAATAAACAGCATGGTTCAGATTAATATGATATACTGAGACTAGATGAATGTTAATGGTCGTTTTGAGTTGCTTTCACTTTTTTCCTCCAAATTTCCAAACTGCTAATTGTTGCTTTTGCCCAATAACTACACCTGCACTACATGTACATACACTCTACATAAAGTGTGATGATACACCAAAATATAGTGCCGTCATTAAAGAGCGGAACTGAATAAAGGAATGACGAATGTCAAGGCTGGCGCTGTGAGAGAGCGGGGGCTATGCTACATGCAATAGCGTCTGTCATGACTGTAGGCTGACTTTGTAAGTGACAGGGATGGGGGGTACATGTAATGTATCCACTACCTTCCACTACGCGCTTTGTTCTCCCGGGAAATGAAGTCAGTGTGGGCTTCCTCTACTGATTTTAACTCTGTGGAGTCCCATAAGGCAGAAACCCATGAATGGCCACGGGGAATACTTTGTGAGCTTCCTGCTCTGATAAGAAGACAGCTACCTACAACAGAGGTAGAGGATGGACAGAGAAGATGGGGCTGGGAGACAATGAGGAGGAGGGAAAAAAAAAGTGTAAGGTAGTGTGTTGGGTTTTATTTGAGGGCCAAAAGAGATGAGGAATAACTGCACAATTTGTTTTGACTATCATGGCAGCTTATTAAAATAAGGCTAGCATGTTGTAAACATAAACCAGACTTTCTTTTTTTTAATATGTTCTGAAAGTTCACACATGCATACGCAAGCTAACACTTAAAACCTGAGGGGATACGGAGAGCAGTCATTCTCCGTCTGATGAAATTGGTATGCAGAAAAGGTGCACTGTCCTTCAGTGGTGGCCTACTTTGAAAGTAAAATAGCAACTATCGGAAAAATAGAATGCCAATACAGTACTTAATATGCGTGCATATCAGGCTAGTGCAATGCTGTGGAGGCACACCTGAGAGGAATATGAAACTTTGGGCCAGGTGCTCGGTTCCCCGAGAGAGTGAGGACCGGAGGGTTTGGAGAACAGAGGGAGTGTTTGAAGTCCTGGAGGACGCTGCTGATTGTGGGTGGTATGGGAAGTCATAAGCCTCAAAAACACGCGCTGCCACCTGCTTGTCTGAAATAAGCTGCCATGCAATTATCTGGGTTCTGAAGTGCATCTGCAGTGTGGAGGTATTGCAGATTTGTGTTTCGTATTAACTGCTCCTGCTCGAAGACCTCGCGAAAGACGATACATCTTATGCTCATTTGAGATTGAACACGTAATGGGATTTGTACTTTTCGCTGCATCGCTGCGCGTATACGTATCTTAAAAGGCAGGCTGTCAAATATCTAGACTTGTACGGACCAACCCAACAATACGATGAAGGCCGTGATAATAACAATGAAATGGTGTGTTGAAGAAGTGAAGTGATTCAGATTATGTCAGATGTAAGTGTGAATGTTATACTTGTGCATGTTGTTTATATTGCGCAATGTCTACACTTGAGCCACGCACTTTGCAATATGTTTGTATTCAGAGTCATACATATTACAGTTGGTTGAACTATAAATTGAATCTGAACACGAATTCTAATATGTTACTATTTTACTTCTGCAAATAAACGGACACATTCAAAGTGATGTTGGAAAAGACACATCATGAGATCAGCATTATCATGGATTCTGATTCAGAGGATTCAGGTCTCCCCTCTCTAATTGTTAAATCATTGTTTGGTTTAATTTGGCAGATTTTCTTTTGTGCTCTTCAAGATGATGTTTTTCTTTTTTTTTTTTTAAATTTTTATTTTATTGTTATTATTTTTATTTATTTATTTCCCTGGGTTTCTCTTCCCTTTCACAAACACAGCGGAGGGGGGGGGTTCCCCACTGTTTCTTTGTGCATGTCGCAGGTGACCCGACCCCACCAGTCTCAACTGCTGTTACAGATAACAGCTCCTGGGCTGAAAGAGATGAGACAACTGGGAAGCTGTCTATCAGGAAAAATGCCTCCAGTGTCCATGACACATATCTAGTTTTGTGCACGGGTTATGTGTATGTGTGAATCCACCTAATAATTTACATGCACGCATAAACACACACACACGCACACACACACAGGCAGACAATTCTGCATTACATTATCTTTGAATGTCCGACAGGAGACAACCGTATATCCCTTTCAATGTGATCTCTTCCCCTTTCCCTCCACCTCCTCCAGTGGAAGGCTTATCCTGTGCTGTAGGATCTGTGAACTTTCCCTTCTCTCCAGTCCCAGCACTGCTGTATGGATCAGTGTAACCCAGGTGAAGATATGCTTGGAAGGAGAAAAAGGGAAGAGGGAACAAAAACGTAATCGTGGTCGACTTTCTTTTCACATGGTCGTGGATCAGTGGCATTTTCCAGTTATAAAAGCATTTATCCTTTTTGTCTGTTTGACTTCTGAAATGTCTCACGGCAGAGAGCACACTGAATGAATGTAAACCGTCCTGTAATGTCCAATACTTGTTAGTTCATATTTTGCTACAGTGCATGCTGATTCACGTCAACGCATTTCTCAGGTGGGGCTCTTCGCTCTGGAGGCTGGCGCTTAAGAGAATGGCAGCAATAACCATTCGGTGCACTAAATTGCTTAAGTGATGTACTTACATGTCAAAGCACCACAAACTCTGCCTCTTAGAGCCATAATGGCACTATTTCAGCTATTGCAGTTTCACAAGAGGGGTGTTTTAAAGGCATATCAAATGTAGAAATATCATTTGTTTAGAGGTGGCAGACTGCATAGTTACAGTGGAGTGTTGTACAGTGCAGTGTGTTGAATTATGTGGCAGCTTTCCCTTGTTAGACAGCGATGTGGTTGTGTGGCAAAGTCTGATATTGTGCTCACGCATGCTACCAAGAAATCTCTTTTTTTTTGCAGCGCACTGAACGCCGCATCTGCTATGCTGTGTACAGTATATCAAGCTTTTAAGAGATGCACCGTGGAATAAACAGATTGTGCGTATTACAGTGACTCGTCTGTATGCATGTATTTTTCTCCACATTTTCTTGCATTTCAACCCAATTCTGTCTTCTTGGCAGCTGGAGAAATGCCATTATGAATTAGTTTTTTTCTCTTCCACGATACGTCTTGGCAGGATTCGGCAATTTTTTTTTTTTTTTCTTGAACATGTGTGCACTTAGGCTAATGCCTTACATGTCAGACACAAATCGGACCATCCATAAAATTCTCCTGACAGCTGACACTTGGCTGGGGATAAACATCTGGTGCTAGGAAAACCTGTGTTTATCTGTTGTTATGGCTATTAAGGGCCAAATGGCAGTCAGGAGTGGAACGTTTTGAGAATTCACATTGATCTATGCATGTCTATATATATATACATTTTTTTGTTGCTGTTGTTTGCTTTTTTCTTGATTCTTCTCTTCGGGACTCTTTATCTGCAAGTATGTATGCATATCCGTATGTGAACCTGTGCACATGGATCTGTATTATTTTTTGGTTTTAGATGGTTGTTTCAATCCATCAGAGAGAGATTGTACCAGGGAGTTAGAAATTCTAAAGGCTCGTGTCAAGATCAAGGCCAATGTGCGTGTGTGTGCCTTTGTGCTGTGTAGATCTTGCAGTAGAGTAAGCTGATGGGGCCAAATAAACTAGAACGAGAACACACATTCCAGAGATCGTCTCATGCCACTGGACATGTATTCGCCCTCATGCCGTTTCCCTTCATGTGTAGTACCTCCTGAAAGGCTTAGAGCAACAGAAGCCTGTGTACTTGCTTTTTGATCAGCACACCACAGCAACTTCTGAGCAATACGGTTTTCACCACGTGCCTTTACAACAATTATTATGAGGCCGCAGTGGATGCCGTGCAGACATTACTGGACGTCACAGGGCTTTCATCGTAATCATCAATACGGCACGGCTGCCGATTTTGACAGTCATTATTGCTTAAACGTCAAACCATGCCTCCTTTGTGCATTTGCCTCGGTTTAAGTAAACTCAGCTGAAAGTCACTCTAGATTTGACAGACATGTCTTTTCACAAGAGATCATAGAGGAAGGATACATGACTTGCTGCACATTCCCACTGGTACCGCTGTGTTTAATTTTAATATTTCCATTGATCACATCCTCGCCATATAACAAAGTGGCTGTCATCATGTTACAGCGACTTCTTTTTCCCACTGCACCAACATGGTAGCTGCGTAGCATGGGGACTTGAAAGATTCTTTTCCATGAAGCTGTTGTGTTTTTAATCTTAACCATTACAGCTTGCTTATATACATTGCCTTGTGTCTTAATTGTTTGCAGTTAAATAACAAATGGGATGGGGTGGGAAAAAAAGCTAATTTGGTTTTGTGTAATTGAGGTGGCCAGCTGTAATGCCATTATTTCAGGGAATAGTGTATCGTAGGTTTAAGGCAGTAACAGCTAAAAGTCTAGGTCAGCAGTATGGTCTTTTTATTGGATCCATCCACTCGCTCGCGGGCTTCACTTTACAAGGGGAACTTCACTAAGTGACTGACTCAGTGCCTTTAGCATCCCTTTTACTGCCAACAGGTTAATACAGCATCCCATCCGAGTCTTCCAGACAGCAGGGTGGCAGCAAGACTCATAAACACATCATAATCAGCCTACTAAGAGGTGGGTTGCACTTAAATGGTCTACGCCCTAAACACCATGGATACCCCTAATTCCACCGTAGCAGAAGTCAAGAATCCAATTACAGTACTGCTACCGGAGTCATGAGGTATGCATGTGCCAGAGACAAAGGCCTGCTTTGCATGCAGGGTTCTGACCTCCTGCCTTCTCCTACAGCACAAAATCAGGCCTGTTATTATCACTCATTAAGCCTGCCAGTTTTTATTCTCGCTGACTAAACGAAGAGTAATTGTTATCAAGGTTTGGACCCTGTACTGTACAGCATGTCGTGTCATGGGCTTCATGCTAGTAAGTCAAATTAAAATATAATTACAGGTTAGCTGCTTTTTAGGTTACGCAATTAGACATTTCAATTGCACACGAGAGGTGTCCATCTTTATAATTTTTAGGTGTGTATTTAAGGTTTGCCTCTTTCTTTTCTTAAGCCTCACTTTCCAAGCCCCCATCCTGTTTCTTAAGCAATTTTGTTGCCTCTGTAGTGTTTCTCCCCACAATTATATCTCCTATGTCTCTTATTATGTCTCTGTTATTGGCCAATGGAATACAGCTATTTCACCGGGAGTAGTTATTTCATAGGAAGTTGTTACAATGCAGTAGAAGGCCACAGTGTTTGTGAGTGAGGTAAAAAGGAGTGACACTTATTTAATCCAAATGGCTCACATTCTTTTTTTTTTTTGTTTTTTTTTTGTTTGTGTGTTTATGTATTTTTTGAAATTATTTTTCAAGGCTCTTTCTCATGACTCCCTCTCTCTCTCTTTTATCTTCGGTTTCTTTTCTCTACTGTCCCTGACCGCATGGCTACTACACCCACATACACCTCGGTACTCATCACCTGCCATTATTACACCTAAAATCAACATTAATTCATGTTTAAATGGGATTCTGTGAATCCGTACCCAAAACTCTGTGCGATGATTTTTTTTTTTTTTTTTTTTTTGACTGTTGAAGAAAACACAGTTTCACCAGTCACCCAATATAATAATTGTTGGGCCACTATTACTTTATATACAGTGGATGGAATATTTACTTTGAACTTTTGTCTGTGAAAGTGCTTGCTGTCAGACAGAGTGTTGACATGCTAATAGTGGCTGTCTGTAGCTGGAGCGTATCATGCCATTACGGTCACAATGCAGCTTTTGCAATAAAGAAGCTACTGGGTATCATCAGAGTGGTTGAAAACAGCCATTATCCATTTATATAAAGAACAACATAAACTAAAAGAAAGAGAGAGAGACAGACAGACAGACAGAGAGAGAGAATCTTTGTAAACATCGAGGCAGGTGAACAGCTCAACAACTACTGTGATTTTGGGATTTAAATGCAGTTCACGACTGAGTGCCTCTCTTTACGCTCATATTCTCCCTGCCTCGCTTTTAACTCTATCCCCAGGTGCCGCATAGTGCATCTTTAATCAGGGCATGTCTGCCTTGACACCTCCATGTCACCAGAACATGCCTCTCTGCAGCTGTGTGAAGAATAATCATCAGGAGGTGACATGATGGAAGCTGTTAAAGCCTCATTCACATTGCGGGGTCTGATCCTTGACTCTTTATTTTATGTATGTGTGTTTATATGTGTTTGCATGTGCACGGAGGGGCGTCACATGGATTTTAGTACCAGGCATAACACCAGCTGTCTTTTACGTTGGGAATTTCCAACTTTACTGTACATATATCTGTCCCTGCGTTGATTGCCAAGGATAAACCTATTGCTGCTAACAAGCGTGGAGTCAAGCTGCCAGAATGAGAAAAAAAAAAAAAAAAAAAAAAGTAATTTCCCCCTCCTCTTGTCCTCATCTCTCAGCAAACCTTGACATTTTCCAACACAGAAATGTGAAGTATTTCTTAAGTCCTTTCACGCCTCAGTTGACAAATTGGATCAACCTATCGGTTAACCTTCACAAGAAGAGATAATACTTGAGCACATTTCTTAAAAAATAAAACATAAGCATGGCCATCTTTGCCTTGTTTGACAAGCTTTCGTGCGTCACTCTTCTTAGCCGTTTGCTTAGACACATGCACCTGCATGTTTTGATTTTTTTCCGAAAAAGCAACAGAGGCTACACTGAGGCAAAAAACAAACATAAAAAAAAAATCTTGTTATTATTAAAAGCTTAACCTATTATCCCTTCTCTGTACTAATGGGTAGGACCCACTACAGTTTAAAATTGCATTCGTTGCACAGTCGGACTTTGATACAAGATTAAAAAAAAAAAAACTGAACAAATATTGATATGTCCTGAGACATACAAATGAACTCAAAACAGCAGTTCCCCTGCTTGTTTAGCATCCTATTTTCATCCTGACATATCGGAAAAGAAATCACAACAAGAAGAGGAACTGGGCTAGTCATGAAAGGGAAAGGAAGGGTGAAATAATAACAATGCTTTATAAAAGACGGAGAGAGGACAGATTATGTTCTGTCAGCTGACAAATGTACAAACTGCAACCCTGTCAAATGCACTCCAAAGTAGGACAGTCACTGTGCAGACAGAGCCCAAGCAGTTAAATGACACCCAGGGCATGTTTAGTCCTATTTTAACCATGTGTTGAAGAAAACAACAACAACAAAAAAAAAAACCCCACAAAAAGCCCAATTAGTCATTGTCATGACGCTTGTTTGTTTTCTTACCAGAGGTTGGATAAGAGGATCAATTCTTTCTCTTTGGAGAGATCGGTCCGTGATGTTTTTATTTTTATTATTTTTATGCCGTTATTTATTTATTTATCTTTATTATTATTTTTTTTTAATCTTATCTCAGCCTTTCCAAGATGGGGAAAACAGTACACCCACACAAAAGCTACAAAAGAAAGCTATACTTGTAGTTTAAAGGCTTGTTAAACCATGTCTCACTGTATATCTAAACATGTACAGTACATGGACTGCAGCATTTGAATATACCCATTTTAAAAAGATCGTATTTATTTATTTAAGAGTCTTGCTACTGCTTCATGCTTCCATCTTTTCAGTACTAAACAAGGTCAGACATGTCCTGTTCCAACACAGAC
Organism: Nibea coibor; assembly: GCA_023373845.1. NCBI lineage: Eukaryota > Metazoa > Chordata > Actinopteri > Sciaenidae > Nibea > Nibea coibor. The sequence goes on along the minus strand of CM041739.1, from coordinate 17,922,749 downwards.
ATATTTCCTAATATCTCCTTTTAGTGCCCAGCAGGACATTTAGACACTTTAAAATCTTCTCTGTTTCTCTGTTTCAGCCTCTTTTTAGTATACTCAGGAGTCCCTCCCCGGGTTTGTTCCAATGTAGCATGGTGCTGGGAGAGGTAATAGAGACCATAGGGGCATCAGTAATCCTGTCAGCTGTCCAAGGAACAGCCTTAGCCTGAAATCTCTCTTCTTCATCCCCTCCATAGTGACGTGAGCCGAGTTTCAGTCTTGTCTACTGAATGCTTAAGGTTGGGTGGCATGGTGGGGTCTTAACAGACGCCGGGGGCAGCCGTTAGGACCATCAGCCTAGTGCCTTCCCACCAGCGCTCAGACGCACTGGGTCACAACGAGCAGCCTTGGCACCACCAGAGAATAGTTTCCTAGAACTGATTGGCTGTCAGGCTCAATCCATTCGCTGCCCCCAGGACTATGTCTCCATGACCAATTTAAGAGGCAGAGTCAGAGCCTTCCCACACTCCCTGCCTCTGTGAGAAAGAACAACAGTCATCTGTAGATGTGGGCAGATTAAATATATACTTGTTAAAAGGCTGTACAAAGCCCCAGGTCATTGTCAATGCTCAAAGTTATTGATTTCAGACTTCAGATTTATTCTTTATTTTTATTTATTTAGCTCAGCCTTGTTATGCTGTATCTTTAAGTTATAATTTTCTGTCCATTTTGAAAAAAGTTTGCTCTATGTTGGTGTAAAAGGAAATCAGTGACATAATTCTTGCTCCTCCCATCATAGATATGAATCCATAATGTATTAGACAATCTATTAGCTTTGACAAGGTCTGTGGACTTCGAATCACACATCTCACCAACACTACATATGTCAAGATATTTATTTCCAGTCTTAAAGGGAGAGACCCAAGCACAGCCTGTGACTAAAAGTTTCATAGAAACTGACCCTTTTCATCAGAAACATTAATCGTTTGCAGGAGTCTCTCTCCCCTCTTCTCTTGGAATAGAAACAGGGTCACTAAGGGAGATCTGTGTTGTCTCAATTAGAAGAGGAGGCGTTTTTCTCACTGGGCCCTGCTCCAGGCCCAGCTGTGTACCTTCCACCGTGGGCTGAGCCTCGCCCTGCATACTGAAAACATTACTGGCCACAGGTCAGAGTGTCACTCTGCAGGACTTCTGCTCCCATAACACACACCTTTTTTTTTTTTTTATTTAGAGGTCCTGAATAACCAGAACCAGATGGTTTTAGATGGGAGGGTGGATGACTCCAGAAAAATAGTTAGCTTAAAAACTCACATTGTCACGCCCAGTTGAACGGGGGCATACATATATTTTGGAAGTGTGTTTTGACACGCACACGAGTATGCGCGCACTCACGCACACTATCCACAGTTTCCATCATCATTATCATTATCAGACACCCCCTCCCCACACACACACCCTGTTATCATTAGGCATGATGATGATTGCATGGTTGATAGCTCCACCCCACACAACTGCAGCTCCACTGTAATGGTTCACCTTGAGCTGAGGAGTATTTCTATAAAATTTTTTTATAAATAATAAAAAAATCATTCTTGCTATGTGAAGGTTAAAGCTTGCAAAAAGGGAACCAAAACACTCGCACAAATAACTTGAAGTTGTGCTTGTGTTGCAAAGAGAGATACTTCATCATTTCACAGGCAAGCATATTTATTATACCAAAAAAAAAAAAAGTATATCCACTCTAATACCAAGCATTATTACCAGGTACTTATCTTCTTGTCACCACAGCCTGCGTTATGTCTCTTTCATACTGACTTTGTATACTTTTTGTATTCTGGTTCAGTATACATATAATCAATGCATTTTTTTTCAAGCTGCAAAACGTAAAAGAAATGATTTTGAGTCTCTGAGTCAAAGGCAGAGGGATTGCCTTTTTGCGAGTAGGAGCATGCTTTCGAGATCCAAGATAGCAGGAGGACTGGATAGAGAGGTCTGTATCCACACAGCAAATTGGCTTTAGGGTTGAGAAAGAGACCTCTGTTTAGCCTTCGTCAGTGGGAGAAATTGGTCACAGCTGGATTTTGCTGGTCAATTGGCAAGTTCAGATCTTTAGCGTGCTCTCTATTTTTGAAGGTCTCACTCATTACTCAGCTATGACTGGGCCAGCCAGTGTTTCATCCTTTCACACGTCTATGTATTGCACACATGCAGTGACACCTGTTTTCACTATATTAAACTGTTAATACTGGTGTGTGTGTGTGTGTGTGTGTGTGTGTGTCTATATATATATATATATATATATATATATATATATATATATATATATATATATATATATATATATATATATATATATAGTTTTTGTGGACCTAAATTAGGTTATATGGACATCTTGAGGGAGGTCAGTATCTCTAAAATGGTAGAGATACTGAAGGATACATACACTGGTCAATTGTTTTCTGTGTGTGTGTGTGTGTGTGTACACGTGTGTGTGTGTACGGTGTGCACAGTACATTTAATACTTATATTTAATACTTTTGTGAAATTGGTATTTCTGTGAATCGGCGGAATAGCTAAGGCCAGTGACTCTCCCTCAATATCCATCTCCCTTAGACAGACTGGCAGCTTTCCAGCAGCTCAATCCTCAGTATGAGTCCCTGAGATCGAGGACAGGGCACATGTTTGCAGGCAGATTGCACATTTGAGGGAATAAATTGCCTCTTCGACATTGTCTGTTCCACGCTGTGTTCCTTTGCCTTTACTGTAAATATGTTTGTTGAAGACCTGTCATCTGCAGTTTCTTTTATTTCCTTTCAAGGCCTGCTCATTTTATGGTGTCTGGTGGTGGGGCTCAGCCGGATGGTCTGTGTCCGGAAGTGAACATGTGGTAGTGTTTAGCTTTGTAATGCCCTGGGTTTTATGGACGTCTTGAGGGAGATATCACATGGAAGGCAACCAGGATAGTAATTCCGGGCCAGCAAACAGACTGGATGTCCAAGTGTTGGAGAACTCTTGTTATCACAGGGCTTCCCAAGGGTATACCTCAGTCCAAAGCCCACAGAGTAGGCTTAACATGGATGCCAAGTCATTTTTAATAAGCCAAATCTGGTTTTGCTCAAACATTCATGTGTTTTTTTTTCTCAGTGAAACCTCTATCAATTTGGTGACTCCTTTTGGCACAGAGCAAGTTTTAACTCCCCCTCAGTTAATGGAATGTGTAACAGTTACGCTCACCAGAGACTTTTCTTCATGCGGTTATGTTGGCTCCAGTGAATCTTTCATGTGTTTTGTTAAAACATGATTTTGACTTCACTTCCTCCTTGACATGCTTCTCAAAGCTCTTCACCCTGGGAACATAATATATTTCCACAAATCAGTGTAAAATACTAACTACTTATAATTCATTGGCACATTTCTTTCTCAGAGTTGCATGGCCAATATCAAGTCAAAAGCATTTGACCCTATTATTTCCCTTAGATGGCCATCCGACCCAAGCATCAGCAATGCCAAAGTTGAGCTCTACATAATACAGCTGGTCGGAAGCTTAGAAAGCATACATTTCAGCAGATCTTCTTGTCCAGATTTGTCCAGATAAAAGACATTCCTATCGCCTTATTCCATCCACCCTCAGTTAATAAATGATTTTGCTGCTGGTATTATTGATCTGACAACCCGCCACAGAGATAATATATCTCTATGTGATGTGTCACCATCGCACACAGTGGCTTTAAGGAAACCAGCAAGCTGCCAAAAAACCCTCCCACATTTTGCCCGTCACAAATGGCTCTTTACCGAGTGATTGCTTGGGAGATTGCATGAACAAATATAAATCTTTGCATGAGGGATGGCATTGTTGTCAGAGTATTATATTTTAGACACTGGGCAACTAGAAAAACACGTTTAAATGTTGGCAAGGACTTTGATCAGCTGTTATGGGCCAACGCTGTTGGACAGGTTAAGCCTTTCTGGCAGAGAAACAATTAGATGGACATATTGTACAATCATAAAGTCACATTTTAATGAACAGAAAAAGAAGCAAAACAAAACTTTTGTCATAGTTTAGCCATTCCTATGTACAATGCCAAGTGAAGGGTGTGATTTTTAGTAACTACCTGATAATGACTGTGTCCCGGAAACTTTCAGACTCCTTATTCTCGTGACATCACTGTGAAATATGCTACCTATAGTTATCCTCTCCACACACACCTGGGACTAGAACTAGTCTGGCAGCTCGAATGTGCACAAGCCCTCCAGGGCCCATCAGTCCACATGCAGTGCTCAGAGGAAACATGTGACATGTGGCATAATTGAGTCAGCCAGCAAATACTGCAGCAGAAATCAGCCAACTGATGCCACTACTCAGTGCCCAGTGGGGGAGCTCTGAGCTGTATAGGATGGGATCAGAAAGGAATGTGCCTGTTTCAGATTATTAAAGACAGTGTTTTTCTGTTTAATTTGAGATAGCATGGGGCCCTGGGGGTAAGGGCGAAGACAGCTGAGGTACTGACGAATGGGCCAAGAGCACCCTGCTGAGAGTGTAAGGTACCTAGGTGAGAGATTCAAGTGGCAGTAGGGGAAAAGAATAGAGGTTTAAGAGAACAATTTAGCACGAAAAGCAGCCAAATTTCCCCTCTCAGTTTAATTTGCCCTCTGTCTGTGGGCTATTCTCTAAGGGCGATCATTGTTTCCTCATGTTTTATTTTTGCTGGCTCTCCAGTTTCTTTGTCCAAGGCTCTTGCCACATAAGAAATCCAGCATGATTCCTTGGGCCCCACTGGTTACTGACTCAGTGTTTGTGAGTCAGGATATTGGCTGTAATGCTGTGCTCATTGGATTTATTTATGAAGTGATTCATATTTATACTGTGTCTGTCTTATTTGGTGGGTTTGGAAGAATTTTGATAGAAAATTGCTGACATCAAAACATAAAAAAAAAAAAAAAAAAGTCCTAATCCTGGCAAAGATTTAACTAAAACATTGTCATGGGAAAGTGGTGAAACAGTTGAACATCATCGGAGATACTAATCAAAGGTTGTGTCCTTAACCTCATATTAATTCACTAGCAACCCCTACCAAATAAGTTTATGAAATCTAAAGTCCAGCCTCTCATCGTGTTGCTATTTTTAACAAAAAAGCATCTCTTGAGCTCCACTGAGTATGACGTTGATACAGCCCGTTGTTTATCTCAGTCCGAATAGACTTCAAGTTAGATTTCAAAGCCTGTTTTCCGTTAAGAAACATCCTAAGCTGTTGACAGTAAATCAAAACATAATACTAAATGTAGCATTGGTACATACTTAGATCCTTTTTAGCACTACTTAATACAGTAAACAACCGCATCCCTCATGTCATGTGTTGACAGGAAGCACTGGAGTTAGGCAGAAGCCTTCAGCTTTGCTTCTTCTGGTTGCCCAGGAGATGTTGCCTCTTTGATTGTTTCTTCAAATATGCAAGCCAGCGCTAGGGGAGCAGATTGTTTGTTCTAGATTTCCTGGGAGACTCCCACCTTGGGCTTAAACAGAGCAGTTGTGATGATTAGCTACAGAGTATGCTGGCTCTCCCATAAGCCATTGGGAGAAGAGGAAAGGAATGTTGCTTCTTACTCATTGTGGAAAAAAAAAAAAAAAAGAAAATCACATTCACCTCCTCCTATTGACCTTTAGTTTTGTACATGTGCACCTATGTTTTTAGAGCTCAATGTTATTGAAGTGTAAGTGAAGAGTAATGCAAGCTGACATGTGGAGTTTCCCCAGAGAGACCCCATAATGTTTCCATTATGAAAACAAAGGTCTCATTCTTAGACCAATTTGTCTATTCTGTTCAGTCATGTAACAGAGAGTTAATGCCATTTTCTGGGATTGTGGGGGGTAACACAATTATCTCCTTGGCTCTAGGAAGTTGACAGACAGAGCCTAGGGGAAGAAGCTGCGCTTATCAACCATCTACCCACTGTCACATTGACAGAAATGTTGGCACACGCAAACAAATGAAGAGCCGGAAGTCATCCGCAGGACTGTGCTTTGATACTAGAGCTCATGATATTGAACATTATGCAGTTCCAGCGTAATGTCAAAGGGGGATGTCATCAACCACACCCGCTTTTCAACAAACCAGTGTCATACAGTTCAGCTAAGTGCCCTTACGAATCCGAGAAAATAATGCATCTCAAGGAGATGTAGGAAAAATATTTATTCAGTTTATTTCAGCAATGTGGGATGTGAGAAGAATTGTGGTTTATTAACATGATTATTTTAGACATTAGATGGCTGTCTCTTTCATTAAGAGCCACAATTCTGATGTTTCATGGTATGGAAACTATGGTTTTTAATTGGTGTATGCCATCTGTTGCCATCTTAGCCATCTTGCCCTGTCAGCTTATGTCTTAATATGCAAAATGCTCTTGCATTTTAATGTATGTAAATTGTTAATTTCACTTTGTTGAGGGAAATGTTGAAAATGTGTTTTTGAATATCATTTCATTCTTGCTTTCATACAGCGCTGACAGCACTCAGTGTCACTTTTTGATTAGATAACATGCTGTACACTTGTTACATTGCATAGAATCTCACTGATTTCACAGTAATTCTAAAAGTGCTGCCTTCTTTTTTTTTTTCTTTCATTGTTTCTGCAGTGAAAAAAGACGTACATGATGAGACTGACAACAGGATGCAACAATTCAAGAAAAAAGCAAAAGAGCTTCGCATCCTGGATGCCAAAACTGCACAGAATCTTTGTGAGTATACATGGTTTTTATATTTTTATGGTGTTTTACAGCCAATCACCACATGTTAAACACTATTTAATGAAGCATCGTACTATTTTCAACAATGACCTTTGATGTCAGTTATTTTCCATGACACCCTAGGCATTTTCATATCCCATGAACAGCTAAACAAAGCTATTTCTGGGAAACAAACAGTAGAACGCCTTTGACAGTGATAGTGTAGTGTGTTGAGCCCTTCGGGGGAAACATTTTCTTGGCAGTTGTTTAGCGGTCACCACAAGTACATGTAGACTGTCCAAACTCCCTTTCTGTGATCACGTCTAAAGTAAATTCTCATCAAACTTGAATACTACATGTAGGTGTTATGTTTGTTTATTTGTTTGGTATAGGGTGATTTTAAATTAGATGCAAACAATATCCCAACCCCTGCACCTTCTGTCTTCCATATGAACCCAAATCTATTAAGTGCGTGTATGAAATGTGTGACTTCTGGGAGTCTTGTGTTGATCGATGGGTAGAACATTTTCGTATTGTTTCCCCAAATCTTAGAGCCTTGATATCCTTTACCCCAGGGATACAATGTAGATAATACAGCCTTACTATACCCTCTTTGTTTATCCACATTTTCTTTACCTTTCTCCTTTGAAGGACGAGTTGTGGGGTATTCAGTGGCGTGCTGTAGACTGGGATGAGTATATTTTTCGGTGGATCAATTCCAACACACTCTGGATGAGGACTGGAAGCAAACTAGCAAAAATTAGCTAAGCGATGCATGCACATTAGAGAAATAGATTAGAGACATATTAACAATTAGATGTGCCGCCCAACCGGTTCCCTTCCTGTGTGCTGGTGACACCTTGCAGTGGTGCAGTGAGGCTCCATATTCTTGCATCTTCCATGAACAGAGGCCAGATGAATGAGTTCATCAGGCAAAATATTGGGGTCTGATGTCAGAAGGGCGCATGTGGCACGAACATAAGGCTGACAGATAGAAGCAGCTGCGTGTGCGTTTTTTACGTGTGTTTGCGTGTGTGTGTGCATTTGAGTAGGTGCCAGTTTGTGCATGTCATTGCACTTGTTTATGGGTTGTGACAATGTTGATAGGTGTCACTGCCATCTTTGATTACAGCCCCAGCAGATGGGCTTTGAATTTGGCAGGAAGGAAAAATAAGTGTAGAAAATCTCACCTCCAGGATGGCGATGGGTGGGAGGCATGTGGTCCTGCAGAGTTACACAGCTCCCCCGAGTTGCCTTGACACATACTACAGCATCATAGATCATATTCACTGCCTGCACCGGAACCCTCGAAGCTCCCTTTTCAATTTTGATGCGTGTTAGTATTGAAGGTTCAGTGACTGGGATGGGTAACGGGACAAAATGAGTGATTGTGATGTCAGTGCCACTTTATGTATTCTGGGATAATGATTATGCATACCACTGTCTGATAAATTGTGTCTACCTATCTTTCTGACTGTCTGAAAATGTACAGCTTTTATAATAAGCCGCAGTTGAGAGTTTGACTTGTGGCTAAGCCACGGATAAAGAGAAATACAGTTGTCAAAATGAGACACAGTGTGAGCATAGACTTCTTTTTAGAGTGAATAAACTATATCTTTTATGGACTATGATCCTACTTTTCAGTTTTCTTTATATCAGTGGACAAGCCAACAAGTTTTGAGTGATAGAAAGCTGAAGAGCAAGCTGAGTAAAATTATTATTATTATTATTTTTTTTTCTCTTTCAGCAGGCGAATATTCTAACTTGCAGCACTTTAAATCTGAGAGACAGGCCACCATTTGGGTTAAATTATTTTATCCACACTGTAGAGGAGCTTGGTGCTGGCCGTAGCAACCGGAGCCCAGTTCTCAATGAAAACCCATTTTTCAATTGTACATTTACATTAGGAGCGCCCTCTGTGAACTCGACCTCAAATCAAGAGCAATCACGTTTGAATGACCAACAATCATTGAATCATGTGTAGCGTTGAGATGTTTTGATGCTACAGCCCAGACATCAGATTGGTTGGTGGAGTTTTCGATGGTATCGTGTATGGTATGAGCATTTCTTTTTTCTAAAGGCTTCATAAAAGAAATCACTTTGACACACTGTAGGCTTAAAATGTTTAAAAAATCAGTGAGTTCAGAACTGGTTGTTTCATAAGAAGTTAGGCCAGAAGTATGCCCTGTGAAAGCAAACTCCAACAAAAGTTGGAAGATGTGAGTAGAGTAGAGTATGACCCAACATGAACCGAGTAGAAAAGTTTACTTTATTTTAAGTTTGACAGAGATTTTTTTTTTTTTTTTTTCAAATATTGTACCTTGGGTTTATATATATTGTAATACTAATATATTACAAACACAATATTAACTTGGTTGGTTTTAACTGAGTTGCTGAACAATCCCTATCAAACAATTTATGCAGAATCAAACCTAAAATTGTCTTGTGTGATTCTGTTGTGATAGTAAGATGCTTTGTAAAGCTGGCACTATTACCTAACTTATCATAAGCACGTCGGCATCCCAAAGCAGCCTAATAAAGTGAACTCTTAATTAAATTTGTTGTTTAGTAGCAGCTATTCCACTCATCCTCAAAATAAGAAACATCTCAGAGATGCAGCTGTGGACAACCGTGTGTCACACAGCTTGTGTTTAGAGTATCACCTCAAAAAAAATGAAACATCTTTATCACCTTAATCAATAAATAAAGAAAACAATTCAAAGAAATACACCAGAGTACATGTTTTGGGCTTGAAAATTATGTTTTCTTTTTCCTCCCTCTCTCTCCAAAATGGCACAGTGCTATATTAACACACCTGTACCACATTGCTCATACTGGCACACTTAAGTTTGTATTACAGCCAGGAAATAGGTGCCAGGTGCAGGTTGACCACACCCATTTCTGACACTGAGCAGACAGCAAGGTAAAAAATGAAACTGCTAGATGGCAGCAGAAGTTGGGTATTCACGCCATACCTGCCTTTTCAACCTCGTCTGTGTCTGCTTCAGTTTGAAATTTACAAAATATCACAAGGATGCTCGTGACAACCCGTCCCCAAGAGAACCTTGTATCCAGCTGGTGGTTTCATTGAGGATGATTTATAGGACATATTGAAAAGACTGTATAGCACTTAGAGGAGGATGAAACACGGATGGCGTGTTGATAAAAATGTACGCCAATCAGGAACATGTTTTGCTAATGGGGTAAAAAATGAATAGATAAATAAATAAATATCAATTACCAACAGAATGGAAACAAATTAGTCTGGGTAGAACAATCTTCTCTTCAGTCCTGCAGTTCTGATTCACCAGAAACTTGACACAGTGAAGCCATAAACGTTAAGTACTAAATAAATATGGCTGTAGACACAATTTGTCATGACTATGAAATAAGTAAATGTGCTAATTAGTCTATGGGATAAATAGTAAGAAGAAAAAAAAAAAGCTATATACTACCTCTCCGTTTGGTGCGCGTCAAATACAGACATCAGGTCTCACGGCTGCTGCAGTACAGCAGCTGTTGAGTGACTCTCCTCCAACTCATTACCAAACCTCCACCTGTGACTTCCACCTGGATACACCATAAGCTCCAATTTCCACTCTAGGCACCCCACCTGGAGAGTGAAACACCCACTAGGCTGTCCCCTAAGGCAAATGCAGTGTACTTCTTTGTGACTAGCCAAACAAAGCTGTGTAGCCTTCTCAGATGGCACAATTACCGTTAGCACAAGTACAACTATTCAAACAGTTAATTTTAATTATTACTACTGGTATTGTTCACTTTTTATTAACAATTCATTAGAAATCACTTTGGTGCCTTTCACTGTTACTGCTACATCTCAATGTTTTCCTCCCCAGTTTTTGTCAGGGTGACACAAACTATCCTGTTGAGGGGCAGAAAGTGTATTAGTTTTTCCAAGTGTCAAGTTAGGTCTGTGGTCATTTTATCTGAGGAGCCATGAGTGCTGAAATGTCTCTTTGAACCCCGTGGTCTAATAAAAAAAGGAGAGGAAATGACTCTCTTCTCTCTCCATCACAACAGCAATTTTCTTGGGCTCGTTCCGCCTGCCTTATGAAGAGATCCGGGACATTGTGCTGGAGGTAGACGAGGAAAGACTGAGCGAATCACTCATCCAGGTAAGACTGATGTTCAATGTGGTGTGTTAGTTCTCTCTCTCTCTCTCTCTCTCTCTCTCTCTCTCTCTCTCTCTCTCTCTCTCTCTCTCTCTCACACACACACACACGCACACTTATTTTTACCCTTTGAAAAATGTACACAGTTGTGTGTGAGAGAGAGGCAGACTTTGCCTGCACGTTCACGGAAAAAGATAATTTTGAAATTTCAGTGTCAGGCGGAGCGCTTGGCGACCCCATTTTAAACCTGGTATGGTCTGTTTTTGGCAAGAGTCAGTCTCCTCATTCTCATGTGGACCATGGAGACCCTCCATTCATCTTCTTATAATGGATGATGAAGGACAAGTCTTGGCAAAGTCTCACCAACTCCACCCTCCTTTCCTCTTGCCTTTGTCTGAAACCATAATTGATGAGCTTCCTAAAGGCTACTTGTTTTTGCTTCCATTTTATTTCTGTTTCGCTTGACTCAGAAAACATTAATTGAACGTAGGGCGGATGCAACTGAAGACGCATCACAGCGTGAACCTCCACTGCCCTAACATTCCTTGCAGTGTCTCAGTGTTAAGCACCGAAGCACTCGGTTGTCTTTTTTCCTGTTTTATCTCAGAATTAGTAGGAGTAGATCTCAGGAGTGACCATCAAATGGAATATTTTGATTTCAGTATAATCTTGGCAGTGCAGCAGCCAGCTGTGTGCACCATTCAAGTGCAGCTTTCAAGCAAAATAAATAAATAAAAAAGGCTATACTGATATACTGTCCTTCCCCACGTGGCTTATCAACACAGAACCTAGTCTGCTTCCTCTCCACTGCTTGGATCCCAGACACTAGTAAAACATACTGAGGTAATATACATTTAGATGGGGCCTATCTAGAGAGCTGCCCTGCAGGACTATTATTTTGAGCTCTGATAACCTTTAATTGGCTGGCAATCTGGCAGAAAGTACAGAGTGTACGTTTTAAGATGGCAAACCCCCCTCTGCTTTGCGAATGAGAAAGCACGCTAAGATGTTGACCTTTTCCAACCATCCCCACCAGGACCTGGTTGCACACAATACCAGACAAATGATGGGATTGGTTGCTATAGTCTGGATGGACTACAAGGGAAATAACCACTGTTTCCTCCACGGAACAGTTAAACTGACCTTGACAAGCTACTGATACCATGCTGGTGTAGGTAGCTTGTAAAGTAGTCAATAGTGAAGAGCCAGCACTTGAATAATTGAAACTCTTTGTCCAGTTTCTCAAGGCTGTTAGTCTCAAAGGCGTTGACATGGCACTGAACTGATATACTGATAAAAGACATTGATTAACAAATAATGGCCAGACCTAATAAACAAATACAGACCAGGAGAAAATCCTTCGCCGTCCATTCACAGATTGTCTTATTGATGCAGGCGAAGTGATAAAAGCATTTGATGTAACCTTCAGTTTCATTTTGTTTCCTTTCCCAAAATGAAATGTGCATGGATTATTGGTGTTGAGGGTGTGTCAAATGGTAAGTGACCAAAAAAAAAAAAATGTCCATGTGCAAGCACCCCTTTATGGGTGTTTCCATTGTCCCTTTAACTTCCTTCAATTCCCATCTTTAATAAATGTGAAGCAAGACAATGAGGCTGCTGAAAAAAAAAGAAGTAAGGCTCAACGAGGCTCATGAGAGCAAGAGTGTGAGTCAGCATAAGCATCTGGGAGCCGAGGTAATGTCATGAAATCCAGAGGGTGGCGGGAGGACCAACTGAGTTAACTTATTGGTGCAGAAGGACCCTGCATCTGGCAAGTGTGCCACTGCTGGTTCCATTGTGATGCTAAAGACAGACTAAAGGCCGGACTGGACAATTAGGACAGTGAAAAGAAAAAATGTAATATCTACTACCAATATATTGTCACCAACTGACCCAGTTCAATTCCAATCTCAGTACTTTTTGATTTATAGCACACATTGCTCTTTTTTTGTTTGTTTGTTTGTTTGAGCGGCATGTTAGTTTTCAGAATTTACACTATATCGTGAGGTACTATTGGACAAGAAAAGTTCAAGCAACACAAGACTTATTTTATGTTTCTATGAAAGTATTTGACTGTACTTAGCCAGCGTTCCTGGTGAAATAACAGTGGGATGATTATAGAACAAAGTCATGCAGAAATGAGCTCACAAATTAAACAAGGAAGTGTGCGACACATGCCTAAGAAACACAGTTAGAGCTATACAGAGGCACTGAAGGGAAGCAAAGGGACTTCCTGCTGGGTGACACAGTCCTGAGTGTGGGCTCCATCTGCACAGTGCTCATCTACACTCATTATGCTGATTAATCACTCTACACCACCCACTTTCAGCCACACGCCACTCACCATTTATCCACATGGACAACTGCACACACATACAGATTAGGAAGATGTGTCTGTATGGCTTGGGCAATACTTGGAGGAAAAGACATGCATCTACCATATTGCTTATATTAGAAACAGTGGGTGATGATGAGAACCTGAAATAAACAAATAAAATATGGAGTGGAATAATGAACGGGAAAAATGAAATGAAAGACGTAATTGAATGAAGGGTATATGCAAAATGAAACCCATTGCCTTTGATCAGTTATTGTTTAACTTGATGTGTACCATGCGTGTACTTTTCACAGCTTTAATAGACTGGGGCCACCTGTTGCTTTCGTACTTTAAAGTCCAGTATAGTAGCACTATACTGAATATTATAGTCCAGACCCTTTCCATCCATGTGTTTATTAGAGAAAACAGCTTGGCCACAAGAAATCCCAAAAACCCTTTTTGGAGCCAGTGTTCTGGTATTCTGGGCTGATGGTCCAATATAGTGGACTGTGGATACAGACGTCTCATTCTAAGATAATGAAACAGACAGCGATTCTTATCCTTTGGACTGCTTGATTGGTTAATGAAAGCATACTTATGTCAGTAGATCCACCTAAATCTGACACAATGGACATTTAGCAATTGCAACATATACAAGAGGCTTTGTTAATCAAAAGTGGATTATGATTAGAACATGGCAAATTTGATGGCTAATGTTAAAATGTTAATTGTAGTTATGGTTTCTGATGTAAAAGCAGAGGTAGCGCTATCAGTAGTTAAATGTTATTACTCATACTTTATAACAAAGGTGGTAAACTGTCACTGTCTGGACTGTTGGTTTGATATCCACGCTTCTCTATTATTGACTGGGCATTTTTATCAGTTTAACACATTGTTAGGGATTAATGGACACTCCAACCTTGAAAAACAATCCAACCATCACCAAAGGTGATATACTCTACCTGGCAGTTGCACAAACCTCTCTTGTATTCATCTACACTGATGAAGAGCTCGGATAAACAATGATTTTATTTTTTATTTTTTTTAACTGAGCACTTGATACATGAGGCAAAAAACTACAAAACTCAGCTCAATTTTAAACTCTGCGTTGGCATTATTTTGAAAAGACAAGTGACAAGCAAGCAGGGAATTGATAAATGGAAGGAATAGTGAAAATAGAAGGAATCAAGGAAGCAAGAGGTGTTCATAATGCATCTAAAACTCTGTAACTCAATCTTATTATCTTCCTTCTCTGTCGACAAGTCTAATGTAATGATTTGTCAGCAGAATGTGGCAGTGCGCTGGCCTTGAAGTACCCCTACAATGTGTCACCCTGGCAGAGTGGATAGATAGGAGTTGATTGGCTCTCCTTATTCTGCATTAGGGCCCATCAACGCCTCAGAGATGATGTGCACATCCCTGAATGCTGGCAGACAATCCGGGCTCTCACCGTTCATCCAGACTTCATATGAATCGTTGCAATTCCACACTTATTTTCATATTCGATGCACCCAGCCCATAAACATACGTACAGTACATGCAAATGGATAGCCAGTGTCAGCTATCCCCTCCGTCTCCAAGTCCCTGTATAGTTTTCTAATTTATCATCCAAGCAATAAATGTGTGCAAGCTCCATGCACGTGCAAAAACACACACACACACGCACACGTTTGCATGCAATCTTTCTCTCTCACTGTCTTTCTCCCAATCTCATTTGCCTACAATATTCATAGGACTGGGGGACAGAGGGCACTTTTGTATATCAGGTCAGCTTCATCAAATTCAAAAAGACATCAGAGCCCCTCCTTACCGACTACCGTACCCTGTATAACAATGAGATGAAGAGGACAATGAAAGACAATAATGAACGTTGGCTCCGTGAAAACAGATTGAGCCTCAGACAGCTTGGCAAAGGTCTGCTTTTAAAGGTCTGACAGCCTGACAAAGCTATTCATTGCTATTGTTGGCTGGCAACAGAGGCAGCAAGGGAAGGTTCTGTAGACCTTGTTTGTGTGGGAAGGAGTCAGGCACGTGTGCTTTGGGCTTAAGGGTCCTGGTTGCATTGTGTTTGCATTTAGTTTGGCACTACAGGACATCTAGCCCCACGGCCCCTTTGTTTTTTGTTTTTTTTTGTAGCACCCTTGCTAATGCGCATATGCTACCTCACTCGCATTGTTTACAATCGTGACGTGGCTATGCCTGTGACCTTGCTGTCATCGGCTTAAGTTGGCTCTCATTTGGTGTTTTAATTTCTTCAAACGTCCCTCACAGCCTCTTTACCCCTGGGGGAAGGCTTAACTGGCATAATGATGGTAGTTGGTCCCATGCCCTCACAGTTCCTGCCAATGGAACACAAGGAGCTCAAACAATTGCCAGATTATTAATAAGGATTGTAAATGTGAGTACTTTATGGCGTAATCAACTGATACACATGGATAGCGTTGATCATAGTAGTTCACTGGCAAGGTTACTACAATGTAATAGGCTGAGAGCATCATGGTAATGAGATTTAATCATTACCATATTACTTGTATTATTTTTCTTGTTGCAGTGTCATTACTTTCTTCTGGGGGTTTTATACGCAGACCACCACATTACGTTGATGAACGGATAATTTGTATTTGTGTTTTGCATTCAGTTCTGCGTGTTATAAAAGATTCCTCCCTAAGAGCGAAAAAGGGTGAAGATCAGCAAAAGCAGGGATAAGATGTGCCGCGTCTTTTGAAACTGTAAAATTTGACAATTTCGACCAAACTACCTCAGTGAGTTCAATGACAAAATGTTTTGCAGGGATTTCCTTTCCAAAGCTGTTAAACACTGGTATTAACCTGGCCCACTGCAATGATAAAGCACTGAAGGAAACCCTTCTCTGTTATGGCGATGCTCCCTGGAAAACTGTTAAATCAGTTCAAGTGGCTGACAATGTTATTATTGTTGTATTACACATGCTTTGCAATCTCTGGGAGGAACTGTGTCCAAAGGCGTCGTTAGGGAGATTTTTTTACTTACAGTAGGGGGGATTAAGTGGTATTCCAGGAATTTAGATTAATGCTAAGCAAGTGTACTCTCTGAGCTCTTCAAGCGTTTACTACCTTTTTTTCTCATTTTTGTTTAGTACAATATTTCTGCTGGACTATCTTATGCTCCCTAGTTGCTTAATTGGCACATCTTGGGGAATTGTTCGTTGCGGTTACAGTTTACAAATTCTTATATTTCCTACAATACATGCACACCCTCTTCTAATGCCACCGAAGGCAAATGTAAGCTTTTTTTTTAAGGTTTAATCAGCTTCTCTACCTCCATCATGTAGGCCACGGTTCCTCATGCAGTATATATAGTTTAGCGGTTTCAGAGTCCCTGTGATGTCTAATTATGGCCCATTTCTAATTTAACCATGTCACATCAAAGTTTATCACGACACTAACCTCAATGATTCAGAGCTAATGCATAATCACAAAGGGCTGTATTTAGTGTTGGAAACTTGAAGAAAAAAATGTGTGTATTTTTCAAAGTGGGCCCTCTTTTCTCTGTTATGCTGCATTGGTTAATCCTTTGGGGCAGTTGCACAGCGCCAATGGATGCCCACCAAAAGTGCTTGGTTTTTTTTGTCACCGACGGGCTCAGATCCTTATTATAAGTCTCTGACAACATTATGGAAAGGAGCCTATGCAAATAGATTTTTTTTTCTGTTTTTGTTAAAAAAAAAAAAAAAGATTTTTGTTTCACCAGAAACAGGCATTATAGCACTGGATTCAAAGCCACCACTCTCAATTTGGGGGGGGGGGGGGGGGGGGGGTGTAATTTTATATTGCAGAACACAAGAGTTGATGGTCTACTGCTTTGTCGATCACTCAGTTTGTTTGTGTTATTCTCTGACTGTGCCTTACACGTTAGTTCAAACTCACCAAAGACACACAATAACACAAACTTCCCGATTCAGACAGCAACGGCTCTGGGCAGGACAATGTGACGGCTGTTTCCGGGTTAGGCGAAAAGCATCTTACTCTTTAACAAAAAATCTCTATCTCTGCAGGGTCCTTTCCCTAATGTTTTCAGACACTTGTAATAACAATCTGAGCATGTCAGTGGCACGCTCAGATGTCCACCGACGATGCGCAATTGCCCCGAAGGATTACACACATTACAGCCTGTTTCACGGCTGCTTGACTGGCTGCAGCGCTCTCGCTCAATAGTGGACCAATTTCAAAAATTGTTGTTCCCATTAGTCTCTTCAACACAAAAACATGGGAGAATAGTACGGGTAAAAGAAAAGAACAACAACAACAACAAAAAGTTTCAGTTGTGCACTGTGTAAGACTGTGCTTTAAATGTCTTCCATCTAAAACCACACATGTGCTCAAAAGCACACGTGAACATTGCACAAACAGGATAAATGGTACTGGCACAAATGTAAATGGTGCCAACCAGCTATCATGAAAAGTTTTACAGTCACTGAGACTTAGATTAGGATTACACACGCATTCAGGCACAAAACCCAAACGTGACATAAAGCATTATGATGTAACAGAACAAAGAGAGGAAGATAATTGAATTGACATTAATTGACTTGTACACGGAGTGAGGATTTATTTCAGTCAAACAGACCAGGTTTCTAGGCTGCTGCAGAGCTTTTTTTTTTTTTTTCTCTTTCTCCCAGCCCTACGCAGAACATGGCATGTGCTCTAGCTGCTTGAAATGAGGGAGTCATCACTAAATGTTTAAGTACGCCCAGTTTTTGGTGTGTGTGGTAAGCTAACTCTCGTCAGCGGATGATGTGGCCCCGGGGGCTTGTTTTGCGGAATATCAGAGTGGCTTCTTAATGTTTAATGTCTGCCAATGTATTTTATATTACCCCATCTCCTTTTCAAAAGGAAATGCTAATGAGTAACACTGCACCACTGCTATTCATTTGTAATTAGTATCGCCCTATGTTGTGCGCAAAAGCACTAATAAGAATATCAAAGAAGTGCAGAGAAGTGTCCAGCATCTCGTGTACTTAATGTCAGCATGCCTTCATGAGTAAATGTGTGTACATCATTTTAAGCACCCATTGGTTGACATATCAGGGCTTCTAAGTATATAAAACATTTGTATTCATTTTATGATTCAGCATGTGAATCTACGTCAAAGTCGACATAACACAGGCACAATGTTTAAAGTAATATAGCTGAACAGGATTCATAGTAGTACTCACACTATGTTACATTTTTTTTGGAATTCAGATTAGCCAATATGATGCTGATCCCTAGATGGTCATGTGACCTTGTTTTATTTCCATGACATCATCTTATATTATGAATGAATGAATTATGAACAGACAACATAGAAGTCTTGACAACACTGTCCAACATTAGAACACAAATAAGTAATGGTTATAATATGGTAACACAATCCATCCATTATCTGTAATGGTTTATCCTCATCAGGGTCACAGCGGGGCTGCCGCCTATCCAAGGTGAAATAAAGTGAGAGGCTGGATATAACACATAATACATTATACCTTTCACATAAACTT
Organism: Nibea coibor; assembly: GCA_023373845.1. NCBI lineage: Eukaryota > Metazoa > Chordata > Actinopteri > Sciaenidae > Nibea > Nibea coibor. Next base: position 17,904,088 of record CM041739.1, on the reverse strand, counting down.
TATATTTTTGCACTTGTCGACTGTATCTGCCCATCTCGGCTGTACCCAGTGTGCCGAGCTCACAGCGCGGACCTTCAGGAAATGCATATATTGGTATTCACTCCAATTATTTTAGATGCATGTATTTAAAAAAATAATAATGTCTCCATTCTTTTAAATTGTAGCAATTTACAGTGAGTGTCACCTAAAATCCTAATACACACTGACTAGGTTGTCTCACAGTAAACAGCAGCATTGTCAGCTTTCGGCTTTGCACTACTTATCTTCACCTCGCCATGGCAACAACCTTTCCGCCAGGTCTCGCAGGAGTCTTTCGCGCTAGCCTTGCTTGTTATTATTGTTTATCTCTCTTGTCAATCACCCAGATCACCACGATGCTCATCCATATGCATGGCCTCATCATTACACGTGGTAGCCCGTTGGCTGCAGGGTCTGGCAGTGCCCATGCCAGCCTTTGTTCTGTGCTGTAACAACAGGTGATTGTAGCAGCCTGGCACATTGTTGGGCATGATTTGCATGGTGTAAAAGTGCACATGTGGGGCAAGGTGATAAGTATGGCTGTGTATTGGGTCTGTTGGATTAGAGTTTAAGCAGGAGAAACGGAGTCCCCCTTGGGCTTAATTGTGGTGTATTTTGGCACACAGCGCATAACTCTCTCCTGCATCAAATGCTAATTTAACAATGAAATTTGAAATACATTATGCTGATTTGGTAGGGCTGGAAAAATAAGAAGAAGAAAAAAAAGAAGAAGTATTGAAAAAACAAAGTAAAGGCAGGGGAAAGAGATGCAACATTTGGCTTGGTGCAATATCAAATGTTCTTCAGAAATTGATGGCCAGGACCCAAGGTACTACATGTACTTTTCACTGATCATCACTATGCTGCTGATCTCTAGCCACAGGGTCCAGGCCAGGTACTCTGTCCTCAGGTTGAATATTGATTAAAAGCACACACATTCAGACACGCACACACACACACACACACACACACACACACACAAATACATAGACACAGGCAGGTTCATGCACAATACAGCACAACAGTTAAATTTTGATTAGGAGGAGTCCATGCAGCTTCTCCTCAGGCACAGTGGGTGCTGTATTTTCTTAACTGAGTAAAAATTAGTTTTCTGTTTTCACTTTCCAATTCAGTGTCTTTGTTTCTGTGACAGATGGCACATCACTCAGAGAACGCTCTCAGACAGCAGACGCCGCAAACAAATTAATTTCTATTACTGTTTTGCATGCTAGCTCTCTTCTTCTTTGATTGACAGTTTCGGCATATAGCAACTCTGTATTAGGATGACTGTACGAGGCATTGTAAAAGAATAATAATTCACAAATGAGGGATCATTTCAGTGCAGTGCAGGGAAGTGCATCCCCTGTTCGCCACGCTGACGCTGTTGATTTTTCTTTTCAGCAAATGCTCTGAATATAGCTTGTCTGCATTATAGCGTGTCAGGTAAGACTAGTATTATTACAGTTCATACCATTAAATAAACATAAGTGCATTATCGCTGTAAAGCATTTTATCTTTTTAGTTTATGTATAAAAGTAAAGTTTACTGCATCTGTGAGTCCTGGGGGCTTACAGCAGATTCAGGTGGGAGTGGAATACTTTCAGAAACTGTTTTTTTTTTTTCTCTCTTTTTCTCTATACCAAATTCTATCTTTCTGTTTATCTCTTTTCTTTTGCTGCGTGAACCCTCTATTTGCCTTGTTAATTTGCCTCGAAATCCTTCTATCACATCGCTCAAGCTAAATCTAAGTGCTCAGGTGTGCATATTTAAAATATTCCTCCACGTTTCCATCCAAAAGACAAATTTAATGTCACAGTAGTCTGTCAGGTTTCCCAGCCCCCAACCCTCAAATTAATCCCCCCCCCCCCTCCATCTCTCTTTCAACCTTTCTTCCTGCCTCTCACTGCGTTTGTGTCTTTCTCTCAGACTGCGTTTCTCATTTAGTTTAATGCGATTTTAGAATCTGTCACACTCAGTTTGTTGCCTGTCAGTCTGTCACTGGGGCTTTACTCATAGTGAGATTTAGGGTGCTTGTGTGGTTTGGCAGGATGTAGATTGTAAAAGACTACAACAACCTGTTCGACTGATTGAACTCATTGTCTTAACATATTTACCTGTGAGATGAGATTTGCCGTTTGCTGTCGTCTGTTCTTTGTTTTCTCTCTCAGGTTCTCCTCTGATTGGAGAGGCTAAATGTTGAAAACGTGCTTATTTTAGTGAACTTCCCATAATCTCTCATATGTTGTATCATATGCGCTTTACCTAATAGTGTTTTGTTTGTTTGTATGTTTGACAGGAAGCATTACATTTGGAAGCTACTCCACTCCATGTTAGTGCGCATCATCTGTCAAAACTGTCCCCAGTCTTGTAAACAAATCACAGCTTTATAGTCTTTGTTACACATATTCATTTTTAAGATGTGTGGTAGTAACCTTTTGTTTGCGATTGATGCTGTCTACACCCTCAAAGTATTGTGCAAAGTTTTTTTTTTGTTTTTTTGTTTTTTTTACTCTCAAGCTTAGTTTGGGAAAAAAGAACAACTTTTGAAATTCCACATAATGTCTTTTTTGAAATGTTTGAGAAGTAAGGCTTGAAGAATGGAATAATGTTGAGGAGTCTTCTTGTCTGTCTATTATTTTGCTATTGATTCAAGCTGAAGTCTTCGCTGATTTGCCATGAGCCAGGTAGGGAGCCTGCTGAGGTGTCACGGCAGGGAGACAGCAGTCCCATGTTGCTCTTCATCACAGAGAATGGGCAAAATACCACACATTTCTCTGTCTCCCAAAATTGAGGAGAAAATCAATTAAAAGGGAAAAAAAAAAAAAATCACATCTGTCAGGCACGTGGCAGACATGGCTCCTCTGCTGTCTTTGTTGTAGACCTCCCGTAGACGTAGAAGACAGAAACACAGTTTATTCAGATCATTTTTTTTTTCAGACATCTGGTGATTCTTTCTCTTTTCTCCTTTATTTAACCCAGCTTAATAAAGACTTTATTGCTCTGAGAAAAGCTTTATCGATTGACATGACATGACTACATCTTAAGCTCCCTTTGTCATTTTGACGTTACTGTTGGGGATATGTGTCCCTGTGTTGTCATAAAGTATATGCAGATGTTGCAACAAGGAAGATGGACTCAAAAAAAAAAAAAAAAAAGGTTAAAATTTAACATCTCACCATTTTGACTTTGCACCACATCGACACCGTGGCAGTTTTTCACAGCATGCAGTGGTTTACGCATACTACTGTACAAGCTTAATACACCCCTTTTATAATGCATTAACTTGGCATTGGTTTGCGAGTGCTGTAAAATTGTTACACTGGAAGCAAGTTGACAGCGGCAGAGATCAAAGTATGGAAGTGAAAGCCCTAGAGATACTGTCATCCTCTACAAATGTTTAGTGAACTGTAACATGTATCTCATTACTTTTACACTTTCCTTTACCCTGGCAACTGCTTCTAGTCCTGAAGTACAGACCTTTTCACAGTCTGGATAGCAGTGGTGGAGATATTGCCAAGATATTCACTGCAGTCAGTAAATTTATTTTGTTTTTTTGTATACTGCATACGAACCAAAAATGTCTTTGCAGTGACCTGTACCTTCTTTAATAAATTGAGTGAGTAGTGCATGGAGTGATATCCTAAGCTGTCTCAGAGTAGGATAACAACCGAAACCAATTATCTGCGCAGTAATGTCATGCTTATTGTTCAGATTGAAATTTAGCAGATTTTGACAGGCATGCATTCACATAAATTGGGTTAGTGCATATGTTATTGGACTACCGCTGTTCCTAACAATGACTGATTGATTTCAATTTGTCAAACTGGACACATTTTGGCTGTTTGACAGCTGAAACACATTTTGATGTGATCATACCCAGATTTTACAAAAGACCGTTTTTTTTTTTGTTTTTTTTTTGGAGCCAGATAAAGATGTGCATGAAAAAATATACACTATCAGAACATGTGACAGTAAACAGAGGAACAATACATCCAGAAACAAAGGTCACAACTGCTGTTTGCATATCGGAGCAACTTAAATGCAAAGTACTGCATGCAATGGATTCGTAACAAAACATGGTGGCAGGACAGCGAGATAGCCTCATTTTCCACTCATACTGTGTCAACAGTGTAATGCATATTCTCACTAAATTTACCGTAAAATGTATTTGTATTTCCCAGCAAATGTTCAGTATACATTTACAAATTGAATATATCCAATTTTTCCACACATTCAGCCTGTAATGTGTTTTTATTTTGATAAAGAGATACTAAGCAGATTTGTGTGGTTTTAACCTGAACAACCACATTTTGATGTTGCTTTTTTTCGTTACTGAATTGCTGCATCTTGGCAAGTGTGCTGATATGTAGCGCCTTCATATTCGCCCAAGGCGGTAAATGAATGTGTAGTGTTGCTAGCATACTTCCAGTAATCTCTCCTAGACTGCTGTGTGTGTCTGGTAGCCTGTGGTGAGGAGTCTGGCCCTGCATCATCACCCAGTCTCCCACATTGCCACACATATGGTGCTGCCTTTGTGTCAATTGTGCTCTATGGGGTTTCTAATAATTAACAAGATGACAGACAAATGCAATGACAAGCACAAGGTGGATTTGATTTTCTATTACCTTGTCTCCCGTGTTTTTCAGATGTATTCAATTGTAGCATTTTGAGATGTTATGGAACAATTTCACCTCTTTCAAAAGATGAAAGCTACTTCTAATGTAATTACAAAGACCTCCAAAAGGTAGCAAATCGAATGAATGGTTACGTTTTGTCTGTAGGTACGGTTTTGTATGTCATGAATTTCTGCATTGAAAGCACAACTTCCAATATTCTGGACTAAACAGTATTCACCAACAAGTCCAAGGACACTTAATGTCAGTTCAATGCTAAACCACGCTCAACTCTAATTGAACGGCTCTGTAAAACATTTCCTGTACAAGGGTGAAAACAACCCACAATTCCTCTTCTTTTCTCAGGAAGCAATACCAAAGAAGTCTGAATAATCCCACTGTGCCACAGTGTTGGACAAGCTATTGCGCTGGATACATGATCTGTTGTTGTGTTGATGCAATTCCATTGAGCACCAATGATACACTGTCAAGGAGAACTGTGTTTCTAATCCAACTACTTATACAGATCAAGATCAGAACTTCTTCCACAATGTGCTCCCTCTCGTCAACCGGTAGGCCATCTTATGTTTACGTAGAGTTTTATTATTGGACTCAGACTTCAGTCATGAGTATAATCATGCTGTATGTTTGACTAAATTGTTGCTATTATTATAAACATATTATAAAGACGTACTGACTAGATAAAAACCATCAAGTCTGTTAAGGTTTTCAGAAATAGCTCAAATTAATTTCAGTCGACTGCTACAAATGTTGTTAGGTACTGTATATAAAACACTGTCATAATGTCTTAATGAAAGCCACAAGTGAATAATTAGCAATCCTAATTAGCTGTGTATACAGTAAAATACACTATATCCTTTGTTCTGAACCAAAAGGGAACAAAAAAGTAACAAACGTATGCACAGTCATCATTTAACTCCAATGCGAATGCATCCTTACAGATCCAATTACACAAATATGTTTTATATATATATATATATATCATCAACAATCCTCTCTGCCTCTGCTGATATGATCAAAAGCCTTCATTATCATAGCGCCATTGCTTGCATGACGCCCTAATTGGAGCTTCAGCAAAAGCAAGCAACATTTGATATAATGGCTCCCTCCCAAACAGGAATGCGAGGGCTGCATTATGGCTTACTTTTTATATTGCTGAATTCCCTGAGGGAAGGACAGAGATGTCATCATTAGTGGGCAGTACACACTGGCCTCGGTGCCTACGATAGCTGTTGGGGTCTATAGAGTGGTCAGCCAAGCACGTGGCCCGGTAGCAGTGTCTACTCTCTGTTTTCCCTGTTGAGGTTCCCGGGCATGTGACCCTGTGCCAGGCGGCTCCTGCTGAATAAATTTGGAGAGCTAATGAGGAAGGAAGCTTTGTGAAGACTTGGAAAAGGGCACCTCTTCCTCTTCTTCTCCTCTGAGAGAAAGAGGGAAAAAGTTGCTGTGGTCAATTTTATTAACTTGGCTGACCTTCACACAAACAATTAACATTTACAGAAAACACAGCCCCTCCCATTATCTTTCTCATCTCCATCTTAATCTTCAACCTCACCACCAGCAGCATCTTTTTCTCCTTCTGCAAGGGAACAGACAGGTAGCAAACTAACAGCAAACTTGTGTATAAACGTGTATTTTTAAGACAATTGCAAGGTAATGTGAGTTATGTCGTAAAAGGTCAGTTATCTTTAGGTGCTTCAGAATTTGCCAAAGGGCTGCCGGTGTCACAGTAAAAAGCCAACTGTGAGTTGTGATTATGTGACTATAGCTACTTAGCCTCCTACCTGACCACCAGTGAACCTCTATACATTCTGACTGAAATCAGTCCAGTTCTAACAAAGATAAATTTATGGGACGAAAACTGTTTTTCTTTGACACTGTCGGAACCTAAAGGTTTTCCATATAAGCTGTTTTCATTTAAAGCCAAACCCGCTCTTCCATGACTCTAGAAAAGTGCATCCAGGTAAGTTGAATAGGGACACACTCAGCATCTTTGCTTGTATTGCTCTCCTTTCTCCCCCTACTGTGTATGGCACCCTGTCATCCTTGTCTGTGAGGTGATTTTTGTCCTGACATGGACAGAAAATGAGATTTGCATTAACAGTAGCTCTCCCTCTGTGTGTGTTTGTGTGTTTGTGCGTGCTCTCCCATTTGTAGAACCTGATAAAGAACCTGCCAGAGCAGAAAGAGCTGAGTGCGCTAGCGGAACTAAAGGGTGAATATGAAGAGCTAGTGGAATCGGAGCAGTTTGGCATTGTGGTGAGTATAATTTCCTGGTGACTACTGGATCGGCCCAAAAGAACACACAGTATCCACAATTATACTTCCAGTCTGCTATAGTCAAGCACTTGCAAGCATGCACAGTTGAGAAATTCAATTTTTTATTCATTACCTACTCTTTCTGTCTCTCTATACCTCACACACATGTACTGCACTTTTTTTTCCGTCTTCCTCCAGCATGGGCTTATTCACATTTCTTTTGGGAAGTGACTGCCGGATTTGGACAGCAAGAGACCAGACAAATAGACAAATAAGAAATGTCACGTTTTGTAACCCAGCTTCCACATGACAGAGGCTATGATCAGTGGCTATGATTTTTTATGGGGGGTGGGGGGGCAAAAACACGTTTGACTTTAGCAAAGAACAGTTCAATCATTTTTGATGAGAACTCTCAACATCAAGAATTCAGTCGGCGCCATATTTTTGACATCAACTGTCAATGTTGTCTCAGGATAAAATCATGCCTTAAGGCTATGAATCCTGTCTGTAATAAAGTTCTTTGAAAAGCATGCCACTGTAGTCAACTAGCTTGGTGATGTATCCCAGCCCTCATATCGATTTAAAATGATTAGCCACGGTTCTATCTTTCTCAGCAATGGGGTAACCGATGCCATGGGAAACATTGTTAACTCGGAGTGTAACCTTCAGAAAGTAATATTTTTTTCTTCGGGCATCAAGAGAGCTAGATGTTCACCAGACAACTATGTTTCTTAGAACGTAATTGGCACAATCTACAGTTTGACCTTATCTATTTACGTGGAACTCGTGTGTTCTTTTCCCGGGTCAACCCATTTTTGTCCAGCAACCAGTGTGTCACAGCTCATTTGATCTTGAGCTGTCTCAAGTATGCACAGACTACTTGACCTACTAACTTTAAATGCCGGCCTGTACTCCACCTAGTATTGAAGGTGACCTAAAAGGCAGAGTTGTACTGTAAATTAGTTGTAGAAGAAGGGGAGTACATCATCAAGCTGCTCTGACCTTTTCACTTAGTTACGGCTGTAATTACTTTTTAATTAACTGCTCTTGCCATCCATTTACTAAATGAATACCCAACACTTTAGGCAACTGTAAAAGGGGGTGTTATCTTTAAACTTAACTTTACAATAAGATCACCGCAATACATAACACTTTTACAGAAGAAGTGTTCAATTAGACCCAAGGGTTGCAAACGTGCTCCATCTCCCTAGTTATTCTCTTTATTCGTTGAAGCCTTTTTTTCCCTGTGTCTTTTAGGAGACGTAATGAACTAGTTTCCCTCGTGATCTCACCAATTTTGTGATCACATACCTCCCCGCTGATGAAGTAGCTCCTCAATGCAGAGCTATTTAGTTCCCCTGGGAAATAAGCCATGTTCAAGCTTCTCTCTGCCAAAGCTGTCACCAACGTGCTCGCTTTCATTGTGATTTTTCCTTATTGTATACAAATCAATTCAAGTGAGGGAGATGGAGAGGAGTGTTTGTGCTCCTGCTTGTGTGTGTGTGTGTGTGTGTGTGTGTGTGTGCAAGGAATCGAGGTGGGTGGGAATATTAGAGTTGGGGGGTAGGAGGGGGGTATTTGACAGACAACTTGCCCATACACATGAATAAATTTGAGCGGTAATGAAACATTATGGGCTGGATCTGAAGGTTGCCTTCAAGCACAGGATTATGCAGCAATCTGTAGAATTTGTCTGTGGTTGCTGCTTTGCCACATATCTTACAGCCAAAACCCTATTTGTTTTAATTCCCTCCCATTTTCACAGCTATTTTTTTTTCCTCGCTCTCATTTTCGTCTGGCTTCAATGATTCCACTCCCAAGCCCACAAGTATTGATTGAGGCTGCTATATTATTTATGACAAATCTGTTTAATGGGGGATTCCTTTGTCCATATGAAAGGCAAGAAAGAGGTTAGTCCCATTTGCTAAAGAGGGTAGTTGATTTTCAGTTCATTAAAATTAGTCGCAGCTGTAATTACAGTGGAAATTCAACATGACAGTGATGGCAAGCTGTAACCTAATAGGGTCTCTTCACTGTCCTTCTTTTATCACATTCTGAACAGCTATTGTAGGAGCTCACAAGATGACGTGAAATAATATTCAAATATCTCTGAGATTGTGAGGAGCAGAATGAATGGTCGACAACTGTAATATTCATGTCCCTTTATGCAGATGCATTGTGTTTGCTCGTTAAAAGTGCCGCAATTTGCTCGTAATCAAGTTGCTCTTTTACATGCATTTTTTTGTGGTGGTGGATGTCAAAGAAAAAAGTTGACGTATTATGGCAACTAGGCCAGCAAGCCTTCTTTGATATTTGCTTGTTTACAATACAATCTCCTTACATTTTCTTTCTTTCTTTTTTTTTTTACTTCTATCCTCAGATGAGTTCAGTAAAACTCTTACGGCCGCGTCTAAATGGCATTCTGTTCAAGCTGACATTTGAGGAGCAGGTGAATAACATCCGGCCAGACATCATGAATGTGACATTTGCCTGTGAAGAGGTGAAGAAGAGCGAAGGCTTTAGCAAACTCTTGGAGTTGGTGTTGCTGGTTGGAAATTACATGAACGCTGGCTCAAGGAATGCCCAGACGTTTGGCTTCAACATCAGCTTCCTCTGCAAGGTAACACACTGCACAGATGAACACGATGCTGGTTTAATTGTAGATAGTAGACACCTTACTGTAAATCAAATTTGAAATGATCATACATTTCAGTATTTTTGCACAAATGAGGTTCAGTCCAGGCAAAACACTCTATGTTCCATGTTCTACCTGTGATAAGTGCCACAGAGTTGCAGGTACATGAAGTAACACACAAGTGTATAGCAAATGACTTTTTTTTAGTAGAGAGGGAGAGCGAGAGAAAGAACATACAGTATTAGTCGAATAAGTACCCCTGGAGGAGGTAGGTTGTCAAGTGATTTTTGAAGATAGAGAAGAACTCTGCTGGCCGAATCAACTTATGTAACTCCTTCAAGAACCTTGGACCCACACAGAAGAGTCAGGATTGAGATTTCTTGTCACACTGTGATTATGGATACAAGTTATTATCTTACATCAATTATTATAGTTTTTTTTTTTTTCACTCTGACTATATATACTGTACATAAAAATATTTTTACAAACAACATAGCATGCCGTTTTTGTAGTTGGTATGGTAAGTATGCTTCAAAGGGCTTTACAGAGACAAGGTCTTCTGCAAAACCTTATCAGCAATCAAATGAAACATGTTTCAGGACAACAAATAACAAAGCCATGATGAGGCACGCAGTGCAGTGGAGCTTGAGCCAAGAAAAGGCAGCATCTGTGTCCACTGCCAGGTAAAATCACAGCATGCAAAGATGTGAAAGAGAGGACTGGCAGCCGTGCACACACAGCCATTCTAAGCACAACCAAGCTCTTGAAGCAGACCTTCTTGGCTGCACACACACACACACACACACACACACACACACACACACACACGCACACACACGCACACAGACCTACAGGCAAGCAGTGAGACAAGCAGCTACTCTATTTTGTGTTCAGAGAGGAGTAGTCCTCAAACTAAGGTAGAAGACGAAGCTCTCAGCAACACTGACTGTAGACAAAGCTTGGTATTCATACAATGAAAACTTGGTTTTAAGCTTGTATTTTAAATTGCTACTTAAACCACAAGAGTAAGGTGGCTCTAAAAGTGAGATGCTGTGTTAGGAATGAGGCAGTGGTTTCTCTTTTAAAAATCAGCCTTGAAACTGACTGTATACATATTTGGAGACAATATTTCAGCATGGTCATTACTAAAAGAGCATCATTTATATATGTGTTTATGAAAAATGATTTGATTTTTTTGTTGAATGTTTCAAATAAATTCAATAAATTAGTTAGGTTCAGATTTCTTGAAGAGTTTTGAAGGTTCCTTCAGGATGTCTTTCGTCTGCATCTTATGGGAAAAAAAGGGAAAATTTCCAGGAAAACTCTCTGAAACACGGCCATATGCACAACACTTAAAAACAAAAATGTTGCCCTAAATGTTCAACTTTATTTCATGCCAACTGCTTACAGCATAAAGATCCAGCAAAACGTTAATATCTCCTAAATCAACAGCATGTGAACAAATTAGGATTTTACTGACGGCCAAAAATTCACTTTGTTGTCTTGTCCCTTTAAAGTTCCTTTGGCACTGTGGCGGCGTGTAGCATAGGCAAAGAGTATTTAATGTTTTATCTAGCTGATGATAAAACTGATGAGAAAATTTATTGGGAAGCCTTCAGAGTGTTTTAAGAGGTGATGAAGCAGGGGCGAGTCCCTCCTCTCCCAGCATCGCCTAAGGTTGGCAATCAAGCTGAGGGCATAAACAACCCAAATAAGTTGTTAAATCCATCTTTTAGGCAGCTTGTGTGAGATTTTATAAGGCCTTTCTTGATGTCATTATTCTCAAACTTGCTGCGCTACAACTGCCATGTGTAGAAAAGATGAATGTATCCTAAACAATCATCAAATGGATGACTTATATCACGTAAATGAAAGAAAGAAAGAAAGAAAGAAATACAACAACATGGGATTTTGTCATATGGGAGACATACGTGTCAATGCCAAAAGCCACCACCTTACACGCATATTTGAAGCCAGAGATCTTGCAGGTGTGAAAAGGGCTTTAGCATGGTGAATCCAGCGTGTCTTTCGTGTTCCTGCAAGCTGACTGAATCAGTGTGGAGTGTCAGTGTAGAGCCTGGTAATGCCTCAGGGGGCTGATTGGGCCATTATAGATGAACAAGAAAAAAAGTCTGCTTTCTCACTTTAGTCAATCAAGTAAATGGCCCCCTGGGTGGCAGGTCTAGGGTACCTAATGGGCTCATCAGGGATGAGGAGGTTGATGATGGGAGTGAGCGGCAAGGGGAAGGGCATGGGCTGACCCACCTTCAGCCCTCCACTACAGTCCCTTGTCCTGCCAAGGACACACAATTCTCCTGGGAGCCAGCATGGTCACATATATTCAGCAAGCTGAACATCCACTGTGGCTTTGCAAGGACGGACGGATGAAATGTGGATTTCATGTCACCGTAGCGAAGTGTGAAAAGCATGTGAACAAATTAAATGATAGGACATTTATTTTAAATAAACTTGTCAGGGAATATCTTTATTGTAAGAAAAACAGAAAGACATGATAATTAAGAATGTAGAAATGACTGATGAATAATGAAACACATTGGGTAAATGGATAAAACCATCTGCTGTATTTCTCAAAAACAAAGAAATGCTATTTCTCTTGGGTGCTATCCCTGTCCTACTGAGGGAAAACACTTTCACAGGCTCTGCTTAATAATTAAAGACCACATGGTAATGATTTGTGTTCAATTTAGGTTGAACAGAACAGGCAATCATTTAGGCACTTGATTTGGTAACAGGCAGTTTTCTCGCCAACATCAGTTTGACCTTGTGTCCCGCTTTCAAAATATCAAAACATTTCCCCCAACCAGAATGAATGTTACAATCGTCGGTATTACCTTACAATTCATCTCTGCAGCACATAGAACACACAGAACTAATTAGCAGCAGTGGCCTTAGATGCATTTTGATTTATTTACTACATATACTTGCCCTTCCTCTTCTATGCAGTGCAGTAGTAGTATTATGCAATACCCAGCCATTAATCTATTATCTGTAACTGCTAATCCTCATCAGGGTCACAATTGACCTGGAGCCTATCCCTATTATGAAATATGCAAAAGGTAAACTGATTAATCAGCACCAACAAACCTTCTGTTAATGTGAGGCTATATACCACTTATATCACTACTGCTATAGTCAATTACTTATTTGTTTGTGGTCTAGAAATTTAAGTGAAAGCATCTTTGCTTGTAATGTACCTTGCCACTGTAAGCACTAAATGCATCGGAGTGTACAATGCTAACTAGAGAGGGATTTGAAATAATACCACCTCAAGGCAATTTATATTATGAAAGATTGAATGATATCACTGATCAGGATTGCTATCAGCAAAACGGTAATGAAGCAGCAGTTCAGCAGCATCTACTTCAAATAAACAGATTTGTTTGAAGGAGTAGCATTTATACACACTCCATCCAGTTGGACTATTAAAACATAATGGGATAAGACGCATCGTAAGCAGCCAGTGTAAAAGAGTGGCAGCTATAAAAAGGCATTTTATAGAGGTAGTGTTTAAAAGATTTAAGGTAAAACTCCAGGTAGTCTATAAGGAGAGCATTCCAAAGCTTAGGAGCTCCAGCAGTTTTTTGCACAAACTTTTAAATGGCCAGGACAAGGAATTGGGATATGACATAGATCAGTTCGCTACTACCACCCCACAGCCCCTGGGAGAGTTCTCGCAATACCTTAAAGTTGCATTGACTGAAAGTTGTAATGTAAAATAGTGCGAAACTAACATTAGCACCTTGGGCTTCATGTAGGATTCCCCCTGCCCATGCAGAACCTCAGCTGGGGCCTTTCTGTGTGGAGGTTGCATGGTCTCCTTGTGTCTGCATGGGTTCTCTCCAGGTACTCTGGCTTCCCCCCACAGTCCAAGGACATGCAAATAACAGGTCAATTGGTGACTCTAAATAGTCAGTAGGTGTGAATGTGACTCGTCCAGGGTGTACCCTGCCTCTCGCCCAAAGTCAGCTGGGATATTAGCCACTGTGACCACGATGAGGCTTAGCAGTTAGAATTAGCATAATGGATGGATGTTTTGTTACCTTTGAATGAGCCTGTTGAGTCCTCTTCCATGGAGTTTAACTTCCATGTTTATACAGTAGCCCAAAACGGACAAACTTAACACTGGGTTGACGTAGGGGTGTTTGCATTTTTCCATATGTTTCACAACCACTATAGTTTCTTCTTTATGTTAGAGAGGTGACGGTGAAATGACTGCTGCAATTCACACCTACAGTACACTATACGAGATACCACTAAATAACTAAAAAACTGTTTCAGACCAGCACAGTTTAAGGCAATGATTAAATACTTGAAACTCATTATGTTCAGCCGATAAAACCCATCTGTGAAACTTTTCTGGCAACTGTATGTTTGAGGCTCTTCTAATGTAAAATATCCAAATTTTTAAAAGCAGGTGATCAGTTTAAAAAGGTTTTCGCAGTTTTTTTCGTAACTACACTTTCAAATGTTATGTTTACTGCTGGCAGATGACAGGCATTTCACTGCTGTTTACAAGATGGATCACGGAAAGCTTCCAGTAATACATATGCGCAGGGTAATGAGGAGAGAAAATGCGGTATGTTGCTCATCAGAAACCTGCTTCCAATTATATAATTTCAAAAACAAAAGTAAATAAATCATTTAACGAGTGTTTTGCTTCACAAGATATTTTTAAAGCTTAATTTTCATTGTTTAAAACATTATTTCATTAGAGTTAAAGGTTAGAGGGGTCTATTTTTGAATTTGTGAATGTGCATGTTCTGTGTTACAGTTTTATTATGTCAACGATATTCACTTTAATTGCTAATATGCTTCCAATTTCATCATATAATTTTAATGTCTTATTACCTGAACCCACACGTTCTCCACTTAAAACCCCACAGTGTGCCCATTCTCCTCCCCTGTATGGGCACTAGATTAGTTCAGGTTAAATATACCACTCTAAATCATGAACACATTGTATCAGAGAGGCTATCGACAGCACACTGCAATAGAGATATACACGGCACCACTGTACCACATGATTTAGAATTACTGTTTCAGTGAAGCTACTGTTTGTTAAGATTCCATAATCCCTAAATGTTTTTTACTTCTCCCAGTTTACCCTCTCTTTATTACACATTACTAATATTAGTTAGCAGATGAAATCAGCATACCACAGATACACTTTTTTGTGTGGTAATGACAGTTTGGGGTATAACAATAAACAAATTAAAATTTAAAATCCATGAAATTAAATTGTGATTACCCAACATGAACAAATGATTGATCCTCATCTAATGAAAGTATGCGCGCGCGTGTGTGTGTGTTGTGCGTTGGTGTGTGAGGGTATGCTTATGACTGCCTGTAATTGTTTCAGTTCACTATTGCCTTTGTGTGTGTGTGTGTGTGTCTGTATGTATGAGCATGTACACACATATGTTTCCATGTGCACACGTGTGGGCATGTCCAACTGTAGGCTGTTTACAGCGCGGATATTATCGGTATGAGTACACAGAGGTGGGTTGTGCTAATTAGTTTTCCCAGCATGCCATTCGAACAGCATGGCAATCACGGTGGGGAATAAATATGGAACAAGACTGTGTATAAACACAGACACACATACGCATGTACTTGGCAAACACAGTACAGTACTTTCATTCAAACTTTCCTGCCTCACTGTTTTATGTGTGTGTGTGTGTGTGTGTGTGTGTGAGAGAGAGAGAGTGTGTGTGTGTGTGTGTGTGTGTGTGTGTGTGTGTTTCGTTTTACTAATCTGTAATTGGAAAGTATGTTATGTCTCATCAAAAAAGCATTTTTATTTCATCTCCTGCTCATGCACTGTCCGTCTTTTCAGCCCCTTATTTGAAGGAGCTTCATGGAGCTGATTTTTCTTCTCATTTATTTGTCTCCCTTTGTGTCTGTTTTCCTCTGTGTGCTCTGAAAAGCACCTTGGATCAACTGTATTATGATTAAAATGCTAGGTAAATAAAGTTAAGTTTACTTGACTGAACGGTTAACTAGTACTTAAGACACAAAGTTCCTTATTATCTTAGTTAAGTTTGGGTTTTCCTGAAAACAAGTTAGGTAGATAGACCATGTTAAATATTGTTTTGTTTTTTTGTTTTTTTTTAGCTCCGAGACACGAAATCCATCAGTCAGAGTACAACACTTCTTCATTTCCTGGCTGACAAGTGTGAAGAGCATCATGAAGCAATTCTGAGGTTCCCAGATGAACTGGAGCATGTAGATAGTGCCAGCAAAGGTATGTCTCTGTGTCTGTATGTCCACTGGAAATATAGTACACGCATGTGCATTATAAACATTCCAACATCATCTGCTAATGAACAGAGACTGGAGCAGCCATGTCTCGTCTGTAGGTGATGGAACTGCACAATATTCAATATAATTCATTTTCATCACATTTGCACCCTTCACTTATTCATTTCATCCCTTGACAACAGCAAGCACTCCCTCTTCGTGAAAGGAATAGAGTTGTTTGTCTGACCACGCTGTCATTCAGCCTGTCAATAAACTAATTCCACTCTAATTCTATTCTCAAGCATTTGGTGGAATCCCTACAGGCTTATTTACTTTGTTAGTCCCGTAATTGGTTATTTAATCTAATTCAACTAATTATGCACTTGACTGAGGCTGCCAGCCATTGTGTAAGTGGCCTGAATAGTGCTCGTGTGTTGTATATAATTTAGATGTCTATATGCACAAATTTTGAATTATATCAACTTTGTCATTTCATGGAAATGAAAGAGATACCAGTTAATTGACTCAGACCGGTAACTAAATACAAATAAAAACCCTGAGGAACTATTTAAGGATTAGGGATGCAAACTGTTTACTCTGGGCTCTTGTTTCAACGATTACCACATACAGACAATGAAGGTGACTTCCTGTTTACATTTTGAGCGCTGCATCAACTAGAGAGTTGAGTTACCTTTTTTTTTTTCTTTTTCTTTTTTTTTTTACATAAGCCAGTGATCTTATTTTTGAAAATTATCCACCATTTCAAATCTGTTTGAACTTTTGTTCAACCGCACTCATGTTTTATTCCCTATTTTACTCTGTTTTTAGCATGTTGAAGCTAGGTGCCATAGATGAGAAAAGCTGAAATCCCTGCTGATAAGCTAAAAAAATCTGTTTTACTAGATTTACTTTGAGGCACAAAAGAACATAGTGATCAGAGGCCGTGCCCTGCCCCGTGTCTTTGGAAAGCTTTTACTGCCTGTAGAACAGTGGAAGATCGTTGAATTATTTACCACGATGTCGAGATAGTTCTCCAGAGCTTTTGGTCTCCCTTCAGGTAAACTAGCTAAAGAAAATTAAACAACCTTTTCACCGTAGTGCACTGTACACTCAGCTATGGCTCTGAGTGGGATATGAGTGTACAAAATTACCACCAGTATGCATGGTAGTTTTTTTTTTGTCTGTTTGTTTTCTCTTACTTCAACCCCAGTTTTCTTTGTTTTGACTTTAATTTCTGATGAAACTGTTTCCCTCCAGCTCTGTTCAAATTACCAGCCACCATTTAAAGCAATCTTTATTGTTTATTTGGTAACCACTAACCGTTACCATGGCAACGACTCACATTTCATTTGAAGGATATACACAATAATCAATGTTTACACTGGGTACATAAAAAAAAATGTTCTAGCAAAACTATGAAATTAAATTAAAACCAAATGTATTGCAATGCATTAAGTAGAATAGAATGGCATAATAGACAAGACAACCTTCATCAGAGAAGGAATAAAAACATCACCATGCTGTTTTGCTCAGGTTTATTCCCATGTGAATAAACCTGAGTAAAGCCTGTCGCCCAAGCAAATGATTTCTGATTGTTGATTGTCAGAGGCTTGTGGGGGAGAGGTTCACTTAAAAGCACACTGACGGTGATGTGGGGGATTCAAATGCAATCAAATGGCCATCTACAATGGTTGGAAGTTGTAAAATTAATGTCATTGATAAGTGCAATCAGGCCCAGATAATTTCCCTAGGAAATCATAATTTCCTCTGCCTTGATTGGCTGCTTTGGACTGTCAGGTCTCTAGTGCACAATTCTTCAAAGAAATTGGATTTCCACCTTGTTATTGTCTGTTTTTTTTTTGTTTGTTTTGTTTTGTTTGTTTGCCTTAGTACTGTTAGTCTAAATTAATGCGGATATGTATTGCCAAATATATCCAGCTGTATGAATTGACGCTCAACTAAAGTGGTGCAACTAATAGTAAGTATTAGTGAATCTTATTTTATTGCATTTTTTTTTTTTTTTTTTGACAAAATGTTAATTGACTTTACTGATAGCCACACACTTATACTGTTGCAGTATTGGTGACCTCAGCAAGAGGTTAAACATAACTAAGACCAGTGCATAGAGATGTTTCATTATGAGATTTTTCCTCTCTCCTAGGATTCAGACATCAATTATGATTAAAATTCACTTTCTTATAGAAGGGATAGCAAGCTCCAGATGCTCCAGATAGGACCTGGATGAAGAGAAGGTCCATGCTTTTCATAATATTAGTAATATATGTGTTTATATTAAACCATTGCCCACTCTAACTGTTAAATCCAGCTTTTATATTCAAATGAAAATCGGGGCTCATTAAAGCAACATTGTGTAACATTTCTACCATAAAATAACTGAAATACCTGATTTTAAATCATTTTAATGGTACAGTGATTTTGTTATGATGTGAATGGTGTCTCTGCCATTCCCACTCTGAGCCCCTGAGATATGTCCTTGCACTATGTAACGTTATGCTTCACGTGCGATCAACCGCAAGAAGCATCACTTTATGATACTAAGTCACACACCATTGTTTCACTTATTTTGGTGAAACTGGAGCATATTTTAGGGAGTAAGAGAAAATGTAATTTCATGTCCCTCAGCTGCTCCCCCTCAACTCTCTTTTTAGCTAATATAGTTTAGTTTCACTGTGTGTTAGTATTTGTACCACAGGCATTTTAGATCGCCAGTAAGACAAGGCTCTCAGGCCCGGGCAACAGGGGAATGCAGACAGGGAACAGGTGTTATGCCAGAACTGGAGCTGTGCAAGCGGGCACTGTAACTGTGCTTAGCAGCTTTGATGGACATAATGTCAGAGGCAAAAAGACCTAAAGGGGCATTGCAGAAGAAGCTAAGAAAAAAAAGAAAACGTGAGAGGCTGCTGGACAAGAGTAACTCTTAAAATGATAAACACTAGTTTAATGTTTGGCTTTTATCAAAGTTGTAATCATATCAAATACATTTTACAAGTTTCTTTTTTGTATTATTTTCTTTCCTTACCTTCAGTTGAAATAAGTTATTAAAGAATTAAATTGTTTTTTTCCTCAGTATTACATAGTATAAAGACTGTATACTAATATAAATTTAGTTAAGGTGCTAATTAAAATAAAATTTAATACTGTTTTGTGACACAGAAGCCTTTCAGCACTCCTATTTTCAAATCATTTGGAGCCTGAAAATGCTTGAGAGGCACTTTGAAAACCACCCTGCAGCATCAGTACGGTCATAAAATCACAAAATGAAAATGAAAATGTTTAGTAGTATATTTAGTAGTAGTAGTAGTAGTATATGGTCACTCGGCATGTTTTCCGTGAAAACATGTAAGAATTTAGTTTGCAGAATGAATAGGAAATATAGCCATCAACAAGGTTAGATTTTTTTTATTCAAACTTTGCTTTCATCAAAGAATCCTCCATTTGCAGCCTTGCTGACCTTTGGCATTCCACTTGTCAGTTTGTGAAGGTAATCTGAAGAGATTTCCTCCCAAGCTTCCTGAAGCACCTACCACAAGTTGGATTGGCTTGATGGGCCATTCTTACGTACCATACGGTCAAGCTGCTCCCACAACATCTAATGGGGTTGAGGTCTGGTGACTGTGCTGGCCATTCCATTTCAGGCAGCATGCCAGCTGACTGCTTCTTCCCTAAATAATTCTTGCACCCAAAGCACAGCTCCAAATTGAGTTGTGCTTTAATATTTTCTTTTTATTGGCCAGTCTGAGATATGGCTATCCCTAAGTCGCCTCCTCACTGTTGATGTTGACCCTGGTGTTTTGCAGGTACTATTTAATGAAGCTACCACTTAAAGAGCTGTGAGACATCTGTTTCTCAGACTAGATACTCTAATCTATTTGTCCTCTTGCTCAGTTGTGCACTGAGGTCTCCTGCCCCTCTTTCTGTCCTTGTTAGAGCCAGTTTGCGCTGCTCTGTGACGTGAATAGTAGACGGAATTGTATGGGATCTTCAGTTTCTTGGCAGTTTCTCACAGAGAATAGCCTTAATTTCAACGAATAAGAATAGACTGACACGTCTCAGAAGGAAGTTCATTGTTTCTGCCCATTTTGAACCTGTAATGGAGCCCACAATTGCTGATGTGCTAGACACTCACCTACTCTGAAGAAGGCTGGTTTTATTGCTTCTTTAATCAGCACAACAGTTTTCAGCTAAGCTACCACGTTTGCAAAAGGTGTTTCTAATGACCAGTTAGCCTTTTAAAATGATGAACTTTGGATTTGCAAGCACAGCATGTAACTGGAACACAGGAGTGATGGTTGCTGATAATAGGCCTCTGATATTCCATTACAAATCAGCTGTTTGCAGCTACAATAGACTATATAGGCTACATTTAGACTATTTAAAATGTCTTATTTTTGGAAGCAAATCCACCCACAAGAAAATTTGTCTCCAAACCCCTTCTTATTTAATATCCATGTGTTTTATCCTTTAAGTGAACACAAAGTGTTCTGTTTTTAATATACATACATCATATTTATCCTAAGGCATACATGCATTTCAGTGCTTATTGTATGTCATAAAACACCTTTACAGAATCCCTCTGCTCTCTTAAACAGTTTTATCCTCTAGAAAGAAACATAAATGGTTGGCCTACCTTTCCTTTAGTCATTAAAACGCTGCAGAAAGAAAACGCTGCTTTATTTTTTCTTCCAAAAGCATTTATCAAAGAATGTTGGTAAAATCATTACAGTCTGAGGAAAATACAAGGGCAAGCTCTTGAGAGTATTTTCCAGCAGGATCTGCAGTACACTTTTCATCAGCGAAGAGCTGCTAAAGAGACAACACTGTCATTCAGTGATAGATTTGGTGGTAAGATATATCACTGCAGCTTATTGAACTATGTGTGTTGTCACTGTACAATTTAACCTTGATGCTGAGTACTGTAACAGTTTAGTCTTGACAGCAATACAATCTGTTTTTACCACTGTTAGAACGTGCCAGATGAAAAATTTAGGTAAGGGAAGTAATTTAGCAAAGTAGTAATATTCTATAATAGTAATCTCTAGATTGTTTGGTTGTTCATTGATTAGTTTACATAGATTTGTTTACAATTTTAATAAACAGAAAATCCCTTAAAAATATATAGTTATTTCAAATACATTTTTAATTTGTTTAAATATATTTTTTAAAAATATTTTTTAATGCATCTAAACTTCTGTTAATGTGCATCATTATTTTGTCAATCATGGTCAGCGTTCATCACCAAACTTGCTGCCTTCCCCCGATTTTGAGACCAGTTTTGTATTACTTTATTTATCTATCTACTTTGTATCCAAACTACTACCGCATTTCACTGAGCTGAGGATTAGTAGCCTCTCCTGCTACCATGTCATATTGGATCTCTACTGATAAACAACTCTGAGGGATGAAGGATTTGAAGAAGGTCTGAGTCGCTCAAAGGGACTCAGTCCTCACTGAGACCTCACTTTCTCATCTTTTTCCCCATAAAATGACTGGTCGCACCCAACAGTACACACTCACCAATGCCAACTGGACTTACACTGTACAGCACCACAAAGTATCAGGTGCATTGCAGTGTACCAAAATGTAACTGAGTCTTCACAATCCTGGTTAATGCTACCATTGAGATACTTTATTTGTGTGATCAGTGTGTCATAGAATGCTGATCAGTTGTAGTCTTGATTCATTCACTATTTTAAGTTATTCTTAAGTGGACTCAGGTTTAACATTGCTGCAGGCACTCTTGTACCAAACGGGAGATATCAGATTGACATTTCAAAGGAGACTCACAGCTAATTTCTCTAAACTACGATAGCTTATTACAGTGTTCGACTGATATGACATACTATATATATATATATATATATATATATATATATATATATATATATATATATATATAGTTTGTTTTTTTTTTGTTTTTTTAAAGCCAAAGCCTCGGAAGTATTTTCTTTTCTAAGCATAAATAAATGAAATACTTCTCTTCAGTTTCAAGCTGTAATGCTCATAAAGAGTGAAAGTCTCATGTCATTTCAAGATTAGCTCCCATTTCACTAGCTTTCATTGCCTTACCTTGTACTCATTTTGAATGGTTTATTTCATTGGTCAAAATTGAAACATGACACTAGGTTGTTTAGTCCTATTCTTCTCTAAAATGACACACTGCTAAGTAAGACTGTAGCCAATATTGATCATATCCAGTATGTATTGTTTATATATTGTATATACATTCAGTAATAAATGTACTATTGGAGATTTAGAGTATAGTCATTGGAAATGTAGCCATAGAATCCACTATTTTCTTACCCCTGACCTCGTCTTAATAGCAGTGGCAAAGCCTTGAGAGAAGTGTCATTGGCCAATTTGCCTTGTTAAATCCCCCCCAGAGATGAATATGCGAGGGCTGACAATGGGAACTAAGTCTGTGTGGTGATTCCACTCAATCAGTGGTACACTGACAATCTGTCTTGACAATCCGGGAAAAGAGGAAATATGACACAAATGTTCTCATAAATCTATTTAGTATAAGGCATAGCCAAGGGCAAAGTACTTTGGAGCCTGTGAGAGAGAAAATGGAGAATGAGAGGAGGGAAAAAAAAAAAAAAAAAGATGAACTCTGAGGATATTAATACCGCTGTGAATATATCTATTATCCACATTCATTTCAAGGCACTGCAGCATAATAAAGCAGTGCCCATTTCCCATTTAAACTCCTAGCAGTACTTGGCTCTGTATTACGTAGACAAAATGCCTTTCTGGATGGGGTGTAACACAGAAGGGATCATTTGTCTTTTGGTTTAAATGGAGTTGCAGGGAATCATGGGTTTGAGAAGTTATTCTCTCATGCCAGTCCATAGAGGGTATATTGCTGAAGTCAGCTGTAGAAACTTAAGAAAGAATGGATATAACTCAAGCCAAACACTAACTAGTGCAACACTTTGTATTGCCGTCATGAAACGTTTGTGTTTATTTATGTATTTATTTTTTTTATCTTTGTCTATTAAAGAGACTCGGGGTTCACATGTGCAGTTGCCACTTTGCAATGACCATTTATGCTTTTTACAGCTGCTTTGCATTGAAGTTTTGGGAACATCTTGAAAGTGCCTTGCTAAGCTGTAGCAAGAAGCCAGCAGCTAGCTCAAAAGTGCTATGAATAGATACAATATTTTACATTCTGTTTGTGTTAAAGGGGGCTAGTGACTTCATTTAAAACAGACTTGTCCTACTTTTTAAATTGCAACTTTTTTTTTTGTTGGGTTTTTTTTTTTGAAAATTCTTATTTATCAATTGTATTGTTGGATGTCACAAAGAGTTGTAATTTGCATTAGTTAGATTATTGCCACTGTTTTTGTAATGTTTATTGAGACTGTGGCTCAAATTTAAATGCCACGATGTCTGTTTGACATAAATTATCATTCAGAATGTCTGTCATCTGTTTGCTTGGTAACCTTCCCCATTTTCCCAGAAGACTTACAATTTTCATAACTACTTCCCTCATGGTTCCATATTTCCCAATTTCCCCCCAAATGTTGATCACAATCTGAAACAGCATATAGCATATAAAGGTGTTGGTCAAAAAGAAAGCACCCTAATCTAAGCTTTACTTTCAGTATTTTTCATAGGGTTGGTATAAGCAAATGTACGCATACAAAAAAATCCCTATGATAACACATGTATTTATTTGTAGATTGTGTTGACTGCAATGAAATGAACTTTATAGAAAAAACAAAAACAAACAAACTAATAAATCTTAGTCATAGCCATTTCCCCTTCCCCTCATATGACCCATTACGATACCATA
This sequence comes from Nibea coibor, assembly GCA_023373845.1. NCBI lineage: Eukaryota > Metazoa > Chordata > Actinopteri > Sciaenidae > Nibea > Nibea coibor. The sequence goes on along the minus strand of CM041739.1, from coordinate 17,880,465 downwards.
ATTTAATTTAATATGAACCTACTATATAGTGAGTTTTACTTCCATATAAGTTTACGTAGTCTAATTGTTTGTCTTCAACATGTTTTTTTTTTATTGTTTTTATTATTATCATATTTTTATTTACATCATTTGTCATGAAGGAAATTAAAAGACAGCCTATGAATAGCATCTTTTTATTGTGCTTCTATGTAAACAAGAACAAGTTTATTTACACGGTGTCCCCTGCAGCCCACAACACCAACATCACCTCTGAGAACTTGAACCGTGTCATGACCCCTGTGCTCTGACCCCCACCAGTGTTACCTCAGTGAGCAGTAAAGCACTTCTTGTGCATCATTCTTGAAACTTACTACTTTATTTTTTTTTTCTTTCAGTAATGGTGTGGTTCTATAAATGAGCAGCTTTCATCGCAGCTGTGATATGCACCCACTTGAAAAATTGGTAATGTCACAACGATGACTACCGATAACGCCATCAATAGACTATTTCAACCTTTGAAAAAAAAGGGGGGGAAAAAAATCTATTTCACACTCAGTGAAGTTTCCCTTCTTAGATTTGTAGTCAAACCTTTCCATTCTCCCTCAGACGTAATTGAATGACAATCTGATTTAGGTGCATATTAATATTCTCAATGGGAATTCCATTTGCCATTTAATTGTGGGAGTTAATAGGGTGTGGTATGAGGCTCACGAATGTGCAGTATTTCAAGTTTATTGCAATTTATAAAATAGAAAATTGCATCCCGGTAAACGTAAAGACAGTTTTCTAAATTGAGATATTTGTGATGGTATGCAGTATTCATTTGTTGTTGCACGTTTAAAGTTGCCACAAGATCATGCCGTTGTGATCCTTCCAGCAGCAGAACTGACCATGTCTCTCGGGATTATGAACAAGGCAAAAACCTTTTCCTGAGCGCAGAAAACTTCAGAACGGGGTGCAGATTCACTTACCACCGGTACATTGACCCAGATTGTACATCTAAGACAACACTGGAGTGGCTTTGTCTCTGTATGTACTTGAGAGGCCCAGCCAAAGCCTGGGTTTAAACCCCTTTGAAAATTTGTAGAGAGACCTGGAGATTGCAGCTCACTGATGCTTCCCATCCAGTCTGACTGAGATTAAGTGGGTCTACAAAGAGGGAGAGAAAAAGTACAAATCCAAGATGACTTGGAACTAAAGTCACCGGTTTCAAATCTCCCACAACACAGGGGAAACAAAAAGAAGCATCTTTCAGTGAAATCAGTCAGATGGTTGCACTGATCTACAACACTCCCTTATTTTAGCAAACTCAATTGCGTTTTTTAATTTCCTACTCCTACTGCTGTTTTCCCCAAAGTTTCAGACTCTAACTTTCAAAAGTGAAAAGAAATAAATTTTAAAAATCTGACATGCATCAGTGCTAAATCAGTGGGAGTAGATGAGATTCACACAGACAATACAGAAAGATTTTTTTTATTGATATCAAAAAAGAAAAAGTTCCCATGGATGGAATATGGTTTATTTGGGTTCAACATCTAAACATAGTTTTACCAATGACTCGACTTGTTGAGTGCACTTTTCTATTGTGTCCTTTGGTTGTTGTCGTTATGATTGGGTTTTTTTTGGCTATTACACTGCTGTTGAAGTCAGAAAAGTTTGAAGTGCTTTTAATAATTGTGGGTTTGTTTACATTCGAGTGCCCTGCTTGCACTAGGTCGGCACCTTCCCATCCATCATTTGGTGTGTTTCAGTGCCTAAGCAGCAAGCAAACCCCTCGGAAGCTTTTCGTGTTTGAAAACTCATGATTTATGAATCAAAAGAATTTGGCAAAGGGCACTTGTATTATTGAAGGCACAGTCTTCAGTAATACACAAATAATGACAGTCTTTGGAGTCCTGAGACCCAGATTTCTAGTTGTTTTGACTGGACATGTTGTGCACTGCTGCACATACAGATTTGCATGATGAGAGGGTTTTTTTTTTCTTTTTTTTTTTTACAACATAGCAAACCAAAGCTGGAAATAATTTCATTATTTGCAGGTTTTAACAATCACCCCCACAACAACATATCATTTTGTGGAAGGCAAAAAAAAAAAAAGAAGAAACTCTTTCAGAGTGTTTTTTTAAAGCCTCCAGAATTCACACCTTTATCTTAAAAAATGTTTTATCTGCCCACCAGTGTAACATCAAGCACACATGACCATTAGTCAACTTAACGCTGTCCAAGTAGCTAGGAATAGAAACAATTTTCTCAGCGGTTGTTTAAGGTATACTCATCCCTGGACCCTGAAAGAGTTAGAGCAGGATCAGCGAGGCCAGCAGTTTAAATGGACAGTCTGTCATGAAGAATATTAGGAACAGGAAACAGACCTGTCTAGCTTCACCAGCTCAGGATGAGTGATGAGCTCTAGAGAGTTTTCTTTTCTCTTTTTTTTTTCTTTACTCACTTCATGGTGGATGAGTAGTTCATTGTGAGACCAAAACAACAATTCTCTCTCGTTCTTCTTTCTTTTTCTCTTCCTTCTGTCCATCTCTCTTTCCCTCCACCTCTGATTTCTTACATCACCACTTTGGCCAGCCAGTATGAATATAGACAGAGATAGACACATGCAGGGAGGCCAGCAGCCCTGCTTAGCATCAGGCTCCAGTCCGTGACAGCAGATTTCAATGAGAGCTGACAATGGGACCGGGAATGAGAATAATGGTGTTTGCCAGCCTAGAAATTCAGCCTGTCACAGTAGACCATTTCCCATGGAGGTGAACAAGGAAGCTCCATTTCAAATGTAACTTTTTTGCACTTACTCATAACTAGAACCAATCCACCCCTGTTGAGTAAAATAATTGCTGCATTTTCTGAATGTATCAATAGCTGATCGACAAACGGGCCTCTGTAACAGTTCTCATGGGTAACTTGAATTCAAACAGATTTCATATGCAGTCATCTGTCTAATGGCATGCGGTGATTGAAGTCAAGACAAGGGAGCAGGAGAAGCTAGCTAGTGTGCGTTTGCAGGAGAGGGAATGTCACCACATGCACCAGGGGGCACATATGGGAGCAGAATTGTTTACTTTTAAAGTCATTGCCAATTACCGATCCTGTCTCCTTTAAAATACATGTTACCATGAGATCATTAAGACATCCGGGGTTTGGTAACTTTCAGTGTGCAGACTGTTTGTTCACTTGACAATGGCTCAGAGACTACATGCCTTTCAGATTAGGTTTAGACTGAGCAGAGAAAGACGCAAAACTATGGACAACAATTCTCCAGCAACATCTTTTTATAGCTTATAAAAAATATTTTGGGATATTATTGTCCCAAAATATTTATTTATCAAACTTTCTTAAGATAATCTTAAATTGAAAGGGATACTCCATAACCACCCCCTGTAGGGTTGAATAGTGGCTCTGAAAAGTTTGTAGCACGCCTAGTCACGGAAGATGACAGCTAGTCAGCTTCTATCCAGAATAGTTACAATGGTTACAAAAAAAGAGAAAAAATCGCATCAAAACTTTCACAGAAACTTCTCCAATCACTCATGCAGAATAATCAATTTCTCAGCTTTTGATCCCTATTTGGTGTATAAATTGCTAAATGCACAGCTGCCAGCAGAGCTTTGGAGCTACGAGGAGGCAATAGCAAGACACAGAAATAGTGTAAGCAGCTGTGTTGTGAAGTGCTTTTCTTCCAAACCCCTGCCTCGTTTTGTGTTCACATGATGGAGGTGGTACTCAAATACACAGCCATATCTATTTTTTCCCCAGAAATGAATCTTTAAGGCCTGAGTGATACCTGTTCCCAATATAACCCTGTGACTGATCATATTCTGTATGCATGAAACTATCAGCCTGTTGGAAAAAGTCTGACAGATAGAAAACATGGCACTGTACTCCTCGGTGATCCAGATCTCCAGTGACTGGAGTGATTGAGCGAATTATCCCAGTGCTTGACTTCTGCATTTACTTAGGACATTATCATAAAGCTTGATGTACAGTATGCATTGATGAAAGCTTGTATTACGAGGTCAGATAAAATGCTTCTGACATGTCATAACATTTGTTGAGCAACAGCACTGCTGTACACGAGGACGGCCACAGTCACTGACAGGACGTCATTGTGGGACTTCAAAGTTGTTTCCATGCACTCTCCTGCGATAGCACGTCTGTCAGGCGACTCTGATAAGTAAGATAATGATGAGGATTGTTGTACAAATGAGCAGGAAATTGAGTTTTCTCTGAGGTGATCCCTGCACCCTCCAGATAAGGCCCTGTAGAGGCGTTACAATAACAAGTGCAAGGATTTTTAATATTGACTGACTGAAAGAGCATAATCTGCAGTACAATATGCCCACCCTGTTCAGGATTTATGTTGTGTGCTTGTGTGATGGCTCAGTGGTGAGATCTATATTAAAAGGACTAAGCTTGCCAAATAGGTATCATACTATTGTTAAATCATTCGTTTTAGCAGTAACCCAAAGTGCTCTTCCAAGTTCTCCTCCACAGAGCGGCTGTATTATTTCTTTTCAAATTTAGCAATCGTGGGATATGAAATTGTATTTCATAATCCAAGGATGACTGATTTGGTTTTGTCTGACTTAATTAAAATCCATGAAAATGAGAAAAATAAATAAATAAATACAAACCTGTCAACATCCAGATGTTATAACCTTATTACAATAACTTCATTTTCTTAAAAAAAAAAATAATAATAATAATGTCAAAGAGGACGGCACAGTGCTAATAAGGCAACGAGAGCTGTAATATTAATGGACTAAATCCAAGCATCAACATGTCTACAGGGAAAAGAGAGGCACTAAAAAGTCCACCCCAACTTGACTTATTTTGTAAACGGCAGTTGTTTTCCTTTAAAGGTATCCGGGTCTCTGGTGGTAGAAAAAAAACAAAAAAACAAATCTAGGCTGGAGCCCAAGTATTGACTGTGTAGGCTAGAAGTGAAATATTTAAATCACTTCTGAGTTTGTGTGATCTTTTTCACTGCCATGGAAGTGAGGACTTAATACTCTTGTCTCAGCATCACGTAGGCAGAAATGTGCTTGAAGTGTCTCTCAAAGATTAGCCATGGTGTGTCTGTGTGTTGGTGTTGCTGTACATTTGGGTGTTATCCTCTTATGGCATTATTCTTTTTAAGAGCAAGGCCTCCCGCACGACTAATTGCTAGCCGCAGAAGCAGACCTCTCAAATGGTGTATCATTTGATGTTTTCTGTCACATAGCAGTAGAGGGATGTTCTTCAAGCCTTCGCAGACTTTTCTCATGGTTTTGTTTGCGTGTATGTCTTTTTTTTCCCCCTTCTTCTTCATCTTCTGTTCAAATCAGCAGAACGGGAATTTAGAGCTCTTACCTCTTGTGTCAGTCGTAGTTGGGTTCGTACATGTTATTCTGTGCTCAGAAATCACACCATGTCATGGACACACATATCCCATCATACCAGACATGCTATTTTACCCAAAAATGCAACAGATCATTCGCTGACTAGGTGGTCATTGTGGCAAAGTGCCTCTGTTTTTTCTCTCCTTTCCTCCCCACAGTCTGCGCTTCTATTGACCACTGTGTGAGAAAAACGTGTCTGTGACTCAAATGCTGTCATAAGAATCTGGGCAGCTTTTCGCCAACCCCTGCAGAGTAGTGTGGGCTGGAATTGATTTTGGATACCGAATTGGGTCATTTTTATCATGGGCTGTCATCAATATATAATTTAAAAGCATGGCCTGAAGCGAACATCGCAGGGCTGCTCATTGGAGTTTTACTAGGCCCAGGGGAGTAGGCTCCCCTGTGCCCCTTTAAGTTAATGCATGCCACCATGTGTGAAGATTCCACCATCACCCGTGATTTATACCCCCCAGAGGAGAAAAGACATTGCACTACATAGGCAATCGCTGCTGATATTGCAGCATTTATACAGCGCTAGATTCTTGCAGGATCTGCCAAGACCACGCTCATCATGAAAGCATCTCCCACGTATTACTTCTCGACGTGTTTCTTTTCCTTGCCACGTCAGGAAACTATGCAGCGGCATATTTTAAAATGGTCGCAGCTATATTGTGGTGAACTAGTGCGCAAACTGTTGTACCTATACAGGAGTGTCACGTTGTCTCTCTCAGCTGTTTACAGTGGCGTTGGCACGGTGATCTGAGAGAGGTTAGTGGCTGTTTTCTCATCTCATTGTGTTTTGGAATGGCGGATTAAAACAGGTGCCTCTGTTTAGCATACTCTAGCCAAGCCCAACTTCACATCAGAAGCCTCTCCCTCTGTGTAATGCAGGCCATATTGTGTTTGTTTGGCTCTCTGATGTAAATCATGCTGATCTCGTCTAATTTTGTCCTCAGGCTTCATGGAGTTTAATTTAGCAGCCAGCCCTTTATTTTCAAAATAAATCTAACAGGTCCTGACTATGACCTTTCTCTTACATGTTGATGATTTGCATTTCCCACCTTTTTTTTTTTTTTTTTTCCTGCTCTGTGATATGGAGTCACACTGTGTGATCCATATTCAAATATTATTTAAATCACTTGCACCACATTTGCATGTGAAATTGAGGATTTGAAGCCAGGTCGCCTGCATACTGATCAGAGGGACAACCTTCATTGGAGTGAGGGTTGATATTGCCAACACATAGGACGGGGTATTAATAATTGTCATGAAAGGAGTCTTCTGTGTTGTGCTCTGCCATAAAAGTGTTTTTTTTTTCCTCCCGTGTAATGAATCTCATATCGTTCTCCACCCCTTTTGCTTTCAGCTCAGGAAATGATTATACCCCTCAAATAGAGAGAGCGAGCCATGGTGTCACTTTTTAAGATAAAATTACCCACAAGATGGCGGCTACACACAACAAAAAAAAAAACAAACCTTTTTTTTATGTTTGCGGTCAGGAAAACAAATCTGAACATGCACAAATAACTTAAATCCTAACCCCAATATTATTTTTACAACTGCACTGGTACTGAAGCAGTGTTTTCTACAGGATTTTGTGAGAGTGTGGTGGCTGGCCCCCGTGGGGCACGCTCCTCTGGAAGAAAGTTGTGTACATTTAAAGATAAATGCATCAATCTGGTGCACTGTGAGAGAAAATTAAGAGGCTGGCTCTATGAAGAACTGTGTGCACTTGTAAACAATTTAATCATAAACACGTGTTGTATAGGTCTGAATGATTATGGACGTGGCAAAAAAAAAAAAAAAAGTCTCCCACTGGCCACACAGATGCTCTATAACTATTGACAGTATAATAACTTTCTGAGCCGTCCCTGAGCCAGTTTTCTACCATGATTTGTTTTGCTCTATTCAGAGGTGTGCTGAGGTAGCTCTGCTGCAAAGTAAAGTTCTGCTTTGAGTGTAAAAAATTTGGGGTTCATTATGAAACTGTATTGACACAAACTAGACCGTCACAGTCTAGGCAAATAATGGGAAACTCTGACTAAAGTAAAACTCAACTCCACAAAACTGAATAGCACAAGGCCTATGTTAAATAACCGAAAGCCAATGCAAACATACAGCTCAGTTTGTTTCACGAGAGAGCTAGGAACACGGCATGCTACTGTGTATGTCGACATTTCTGTCTTCAAAGCAATGCTTCTGTTACTAACTGCACATGTATCCACACATAATGGTACATTAATAGCTAAAAAGAAAACAGATCTGTCCACTACATTTTTGGCTTCATTACGATGTTTCACAAAGTTTTTTTTCATCATAATTCCAGGCACCGGCATAACTGAGAAAACACGTTTATTACCTTTTAGGTGATCTCGGTTGACAAGAAACAAGTTGCAGAAAGCTGGCTAACGCTAGCTCGCCGCATTATCAGAACAATGGAGTACTGTGTTCGCCTCAGTGTTGTGAAGCTGGTGCTGTGCAGTGTTTAGATTCTTGTTAACAGTTGTGTCCTTGCTAATAAAGCACTACCTCAAAATCTGGCTGGTTTTAAAATATATGGGAACAATTGACCTGATCTCTTTCTCACCAAACGTCTTGTTGGAGGTGTTCTATTTGTTTGTCTTAATTTCATAATCCAACTCGACATGCAGCAAAGTTGACGTCTGACTTATGGACGTGTATTTTTGGATCTCAATTTACTTTCAAATTTCAGAGTTGATAAGAGTTCTCTTCTCCTCCTGTGACCATGATTAAAATGCTGTGGCAAGAAAAATATGCTTTCCAATTTGACGGCCAGCCACAATTCAGGTGTCTCGGCGTCTCGAGTTTTCCTCCCCTTTGCCTTGACATGGCATACCAGCTGAGACCTGCTCCTTACAGAAAGGTCTGTTTTTATTCCACCAACTGAAGCAGAGGTAAGGAGGGACAGAATCGATTGTTGCGGGCCAAATTGAACCTGTGTCGAGCTGCAGGCAGCCACGAGATAAAGCCTCTGACGCTGTCTGCTGTGTTTATCATCAGGTGGCCTTTTCTGTGTGTGCTATGCTGCGATTTTGATGTGTTAAGTCATAATAGGGGAGCCACCATTCTTTGGAGGGGCTGCCAATAAAATCGCAGACAGAGGGGATTATGTTTCATGTCAGCCCATTATTGTTTCCAGTACATTTTTTTTTTTTTTTTTTTTTACCTGGAGAGCCCCTGACTTGATTTTGCTGCTTTCTTTCCTGCTTTGCTTTGGTCCATTTTTTTTCAAAGTTTTCATTGTGTTGCTCTTTAAATTGTTTGTATTTTGTTTCATTGTGGGCCTCTACTTGTCCACAGAAGTCTCGCCGTCCGCGGCTTGCTCGAAACCCTGCGCGCTCAACAATGTAACTTTCTGTTGATCTCTTGATCAGATATAACTGACACCTTAACAGCTATGAAGCAGTCATTACACTAGTCAGTTGGTCAACCTGTTCCTAAATAATAATAATTTAACCATAGCCATCTGTTTTTTGATCAGTTCACTTGAAACTGAAAGAAAGACAAGTTACATGCATATACAGGCTGCTAGTTGGATATGTGTATTTCATCATATGCAGTAGATGCTTCTTAGACATCTGGCAGTATTGAAGACGCAGCAGCAAAAGCAGTATTTATTGCTACTGACTAGGTCTTCTGCCAAGCCTTCTCCCTCCACCAACAGTGATAATTTGCCACTGTGAGTCTGCTCCTGCAAGTGTAAAACCTTGGCAGGGAATAATCATACAGTGTGTTTGGTCCGTCTTGGACTTGAATATGCCCCGACAGCACAGTCTTTCCCAGCTTTCTGTGACCCTTGCTTGTGGTTTAGTCTGAAGAATTTCTGTTCCAGGATAGACTGTCTTAGCAAGCTACTAAGTACTCAGTGGAGTGTCCTATCTGTGTTACACAAGTCGTTATGTGGGATGACCAGCTAAATACTATCCACCTGTTCCCAGAGAAGTGGGCAATGGCCTCATAGCTAATAAGGCCGACCATTAGCAGGAAATGACAATGAGTCTTGTAATTTTATGAGGACATTTAAAGCTTTCTTCTTTGAGGAAGACAATGATAATCTCCTTTTTCTGGCCCCGGGCTATGTTTCAAGCTGACTTAATCAAGTGCAGAAAAGAGACTTACATACCAGTGCTTCTCAGGCATGCAGCATAGATCTCCAGGATGTGTTTAGATGTTAGCTATCCCTTGGCCCATTGAACTGCCACACGCACTGCAGTACCCAGAGTTAAACCTCCTTCTTTTCTTTTAGAGATACTTAGCAGTAGCATTCACTTCTGGGAGTCTCTACTTGACGAGCTATATCTAGGGATAGCCTGAATTTAACTGTGTGCATATGACATTGGATGGACATTAAACACACACCCCCACTCAAGCCCCCGGTTGTCTGTCAGGTTTTATATCTACCTTTTGTCCCTCTTTACCACCTGCTGTCAAGAAGTAGGTAAAAAACACATACAGGTACTAGGGACCACAACTAAGACAGATAATAACTGTGTAATTTCCCCTTCCTGTCCACGTTCTCCCCATTTTTTTTCAGGTTTGCCTACTTCATCACACCCTTTTGAAAGTTGATGGTGATGATAGTGCTGTCCAGAACAGAGACTCTTAAAATCATTTATAGTCTAGTCTACAAAGACCACACAGGTAGTTTTAAAATAAGCATGTATAGTGTGGCAATTATCTACCACAACACACCTTGTTGAAGTGAGGAAGGTATATAGAGGCATTTTCCAGATGACTTAGTGGCCCACAATGACTGTAATCTTAACCAGGAGCCCCTTTTGACTACAGACTTAGGCATACTTAGGTTTTATTCAAACTTAGACCATGGTTTATCTAGTATCCACAGTTCAAATCAGAGAATATTGTGAAACAGTGTGTAAATGAGGTGTGAAACTAGAGGTGTCTTTAATTTGTCCCTCAGCCCCCAAGATGTATTTTGCAAACACATTCCTGTTTTTTTCCTTGTCTTTTTTTTTTCTTTCTTTCTTCTTTTTTTTGAAGTTTAACATTTCATTTTCTTGGTGACCTATATTCGCGGAGTAGTACTGTACATTCAGGGCAATGACAGACATTTAGAAAGGCCTAAAGCTGTTGGTTATTACAATAGGCTGATTGGCTGCAAGCTACAAACCCCCCTAAGTAATGGCTAAATGGGAGCAGACAATGAAGCTACCCTGGGCTACAAGATAACAGAACAAACACCCCAGAACTGTATGTCTTTTGCAATTCTACTCCCCCTAATGTTTTTGGCAGCCCGATGGCACTTAGCACCTGAAACAGTCGACTCTTAACTGGCCACAGGCATCAGAGTCCACCTCTTTGTCTATGTTGTGCTGTGTTTGCTGACATTTTCTCTTATTCAATTTATTTGTAATGAAAAAACAACTGGCAGCCCTATGATGAACTGGCAACTTGTCCGGGGTGCACCCGCCTCTTGCCCAATGTCTGCTAGGATCTGTTCCAGCCACCGTGATAAGGATAAACAGGATATACAGAAAATGGATGGACGGATGGCAACAAAACCATTCTGGCGATACATATTTGTGGAGTAAAAGTGAAAAAAGGAAAAAAAAAAAGAAAGACTATAACATGACAAGAACTTTCTGGCGTGAGACAGGCTGAGTTAAAATGTATCATGATATCATATCTGCGAACACACAAGGGCATCATCCACTTGCACTGCTAGAATTATATTATCATTAATGCATCACTGCACATCAGTAACCTGATGTGTGAGAGAGCTTCCATTGACATTTTCTCAGAAACAGCATGATTGGATGTAGATAGCTGAACCCTTTTATGGCTACTGAGCATCGTTTATAGTTATCGAGAAGTGCAGATTAAACTACAAGGAATGAATCTGAAAAGTCTTCACAAGCCAAGCATACACAAGTTTTCCATGCCAGGTCCTGGCAAAAAGGGGATTTCGGCTTTGTTCCTTGTTAGTTCAGTGCCTGTGGTTGTTGAGATACTGTAGAATATGACATAGCTACGCCGGTTTCCTTTTGCATAATCAGATTTTGACTGAACAAACAGCATAAAGGTTGGAATACATTCAGGGTTTTGCTTTTTGTTTGTTTGTTTTTTTTTACTTTTGGCCCTTTTCTGTTTATCAGAAAGATTTGGAATATGTATGCTGCGGATTTGTGTAATGGCAGACAACTTGACTGTAGTGGCATTTTTATGCTGTTGTGCATATTAGAGGCTTATTTGTCGCATCACAGGTTCACTGTGTTGTTTGAATGTAGTTGCGGATGAGATACAACTAGTTTGAGCCTTTTTATTTTGTTATATTCTGTATTTTGTGCAGAAGTGTGCAGTATTGTTTGTTGGGCCACTTGTATTCTCTAATGGTACCCAGTACACCTCTTGCTTACATTTACCCTTATAATAATTCATATTTTTTAAAATTGTTTTCACTGTCATTCAATAGACTTTTTAGACTTTGCTCTTGGTGTATTAGAGCACTCTCAAAGCCTAATGAGTTTCTGGCAATTCATCTTAAAATTTCTAATTTCATATGGCCACCCTATGTGTCAGCACTTGTCATTACTAACCCCTTCTGTTGGCCTGGGGAAAGTGTAGACTGCCATGCGGCCTCTCCAGTTCACGTGGAGTCACCAGCTGCTTCTTTTCACTTGTCAGTGAGATGTGGCAAACGGACTGCGCTATTCTACCTTAATGCAAAGGCAGAATTTACCTCTCGTTCACCCTTTGACACACCGACGGCACAGATCTGTTCGGGGTTCAATGTCTTGCTCAAGGACATTTGACATGTGGGCAGGAGGTGTCAGGGATCAAACTCTGCTTAGCTTCTGATTTTGGATGAAATTCAGCGTTCTCAGGGTGGTACGGCTGCAAGCTTTTGAGGGTGTAATGATCCTACCGCTCTTTGCAGAGTACCAAGACCAGCTAGTAGAAGGGGCTAATGCAGCATCGATAGCAGGACACGTCAACAGCTTCCCACCCACAATACTGTCATCTGCATTGCGTGTGGCACCAAGGCAGTGTAGAAGCACTATATATTGCATTTTGGTATTATTAATTGTATTATTTGATATTTCCCCTGGGGCCTGTGGGGACCCACAAGGACTGTATTTTAAGGACAAAGATGTGAAATTAAAATTAAATATGCTTGTTTTCATTTATATCTCTGTGTTTGCTGCGTGTGTGTGTCTGTGTGCGTGTGTGATTGATGCTTTTACATCACAGCTTTCACTGCCAAAGTGCCTTTCAGTGTGATTTTTTTTCATACATTGATTAATGCGAGAGCCTGATTGTCTCATTCTCTTCCAGTAAAAGCCAATCAATTTTTTATTATTTTTTTTTCACCCATCTATGTTTCTATGTATTTGTGTTTTGGTAAATGGACTTGTATTTATATAGCACCTTTCTAGACTCTATGTCGCAGCCATCGGGGGCAAATTAAGGATCAGCAACTTGCTCAGAGACACTTCGACTGGACTGGTGAGAGTAGGAATTCGAGCCGACGAGCCTCTAGACAACTCACTCTTAACAAAGCCACCCCTATGGCTCAGGTCATGCCACATACATCACAGCCCTGGACTGCTGCCAATGCTATATTCAGCTGCTCTGTATGTGGGGTGGGGCGGGGGGTGGTGGGGGCAAAAACAAGAAAATCAGCCAGTTAATTCATCTCCCAGCTCGAAAGTCTCATTACACTGCTGATGAGTTTAAGGATTGCCTGAGGAGGAAAGAGTCTGTGTTTATAGCTCGGCAATCGTGCGTACAGAGTCTCCTTGTCTCCTGTGGATGGAAAACAAAAGACGTGCCGACACTCCAGCCAAATTAATACTGAATACATCCCTGCTTAAATACTTCATGATTGTTCACTTATTTAAACATATGTTTAGAAAGAGATGTGACGTTCTGTGAAGTCTTTATGGGGCGGCTGCTAAATGAAGACAGATATGGTCGGTGGCAGAATTGATCTGACCTTTCTCGTGGTGTAAGGGATATGAATCTCTCCACATCTCGTATATTAGTGTGATATAGGGACACAGGAAATCCTAATTTAGGCAGTTACATGTAGGTCACAGCAGAGTTACAAGCAGAAGTGGAACAAGTTTATGTAGCCTATGTGCTTGCTCCATAACATTTTTAGAAACTATCTAGGTATCTGTTTTAACAAGTAGTTAAAACATATATGCCACTTTTTTTTTGTTGTTTTTTTTGTTTTTGTGTGTGTGTGTGCGTATGATGTAAAGTAAACATTTTCAAATACATAGTCTGGTTGCAAACATTCTAGGCTTACACATATGTTGTCAGAGTTGATGCCCCAGGAATGTATCCGAACATTCAGCAATACCATGACCACGAACTCCCAGTGGGAAATAGGAATGAATGAGTTTTGAGTTTGAGTTACAGTTTTGGTATATGTTGGTATTTGACAAAGAAATATTCCATATGTGTCCATTATTTAATTCAGTTAGAAAACAAAGTCATGATCATTGTAGAGTCAGTGTGTTTATGGGTCACCACCTTGAATGTATGAGTTGCTAAGATTAGGTTGATGGTTCTACTTTTGCTGCATTTATCTGAGGACTGTGCCTTTAACTAAATGATTCAAAATGTGTTCCCCCTGACACTGCCAAATACCTTGTACCCGGTTCCACATCTTCCAGTCAGTGAGCCTTTTTAATGCATTCAGTTACCTTCCCATCCTCTGCTCCGCTTCTGTTGTTAGGGAACCACTATAACCAGTCATCTGTGCTGGGAGATAAAACCAATATGCTGAGGAGATGTGACCTACCATCTGACAGATGCCTCTTCAGTATGACTGCTCAGCTTAAAGCCAATCAAGAAGAGCCTGGCTGTCTTTTCTCCTCGAGTGAATACATCATTTCCATCTAAATCTCATCAATAATCAGGGATGGCATTGGCAGGAATTGGCATGATTGCCAGAGTGTACAGAGCAATGCTTGAAAAATGTAAAGGATTGCTGTCTTTGTGGATGGATGGCGTAAATCAAACACATCGTGATTAAGGGCCAGCATTCCTCATTGGTATTATGGCCGCCTGGGACTCATGACGTGAAATGTACTGTCAGCAGAATGGACAGGAGTTCGGGTTTTCCTTTAGATATCAGCAACAGATAAACAAGAAAAAAAAATGCAGAAAACAAATGTTGGTGCCAGCTCTTCGAATTCGCCTTATGTTAGTGTTCAAAATATTGGCAGGGCAGCATTTTTCCTTTTAGCACAGGAGCCCCATTGTCTGTGACTGAAGAAATACATTTAAAGGAAAAGTTTGACATTTTGGGAAACATGCTTATTCACTTTTTTTTTTTTTTTACAGAGAGTTAGATGAGAAGATCAATACCACTCTCATATCTGTCCGTTCAATATGAAGCTGGAGCCAGGAGATGGCTGGAAATGGCAAGCTCACCGGATGGAGCGTGTACTATGTGTCAATGCTGAGTCCTTACCGCAGTGGCCCAGCTTTGAGTTCGGCCCAAGGCCCTTTGCTGCATGTCATCCCCTCTCTCCCCTTTGCATCTGCTGTCGTTCTCTTTTGTACTAACAAAATACAGTGGAAGAAAAAAAAAGCAAAAACCCTGAAAGACTGTAAATGGTGGGACACAACTAGCCTGCCTCTGTCTTAAAGCTCACTAAATAGCATATATTTGTATGTTGTTTGTGTAATCCATACAAACCCCCCATTTTTAGGAGAGGTTATGTGCAGAAATTGTCCAGTAAATAGCCCAGCATAAATCCTTAGACCCTAAGAATTGCGTGGATAACCACTGAATCCCAGAAAATCCTTAAAAAAAACAACACAGGAAGTATTCACGGTGACGTACCCATGACAAACGCTGAGTAATAATGGGCTGATTGTTTTTTCACTGGATAAAGAACATGTGTCTTTGTAAGTTTTATGGGAATCGTATGCAGTGATTGCGGGGACAGATAGTCTGTCTACATTGCTTCATCAACAGCGAGGCAAACGCTGTCCTTGAGTCATCACCCACCCTCACACTCCTCTCATGAGTCATGTACCACCACACATGTGCAGACGGTTACGCATTAAAAATCTAATTTCTGAAATATGCTCAGCGGTCCAAGTGATAATTTGAACAGACTCATATTTTAGCAAATGAAATAGATTTCTTAGTAAAAATTCAGAAACATGGCTGTGGGAGATTACTGACATTTACCGCTCAGTTACGAGGTAGAACTAATCCTAATGTGCGCATCAGTTGTCCTTACTAGGAGCATGATTAGAAGTTATATGTGCCATGTTACATACTGACAGCGTTGGACTTCATCATGTAGTGGGTTAATATTATATCTGAATATACACATAGTTAATTGTATCATTGAATTGTGTAGTAGTAGTAGTAGTAGCAGTAGTTCATTTCATTATATCAGGCCACAATACTGATTACAGCATTTTCACTTCTGTTTCCAACATCACAAGAAAGATATTCCCAGACAAACCAACCCAGCGTTGATTTACTATAGCTGAAATATGTCAGTTTCTATCAGTCAAATTCTCGGTGGAAGTGCATAGAAAGAGTCTCATCTGTGTCACATAGGATTTTTTTTTTTAAGGTCTGTGTAAAGATGTCCATATAAAGAGTTTCCTCTGTCTGGCAACCGTATCTCTCACAGAGGGAGCTCTTGAGCTACGAATGGGAACATAACAGAAAGTCAAATGACGGGAGGGGAAAGAGAGAGTCTGAGAAAAGAAGAGAACAAAGAGTTACTAAGAGACAGAGTGAGAGAGAGGCAGGAACAAACTAAGCAAGATGTTTTGGAAGGAAATGTGTAACAGTGAAAGGAGGATTGAGAAATCTACTGTACCTCACTGAGTGCCTGCCAGTTGACCTTGATACTGATGAAAACCCACCATCAGCGTCCCGCTGAGATTACTCCAGAATGTGTGTTTTTACTCTGAAACGAATTCCAAGACTAATAATGTTAACTTTAAAATATAAAGTTACTAAAGGTTAAAAGAAACATTGCATTTGTAAGTTCTGTCTTAAAGATGGGTTTACTGAGCTGAAGTATATCTTATTTTATGTAACCGAAAGGAATGAGGGTCACCAATAATTATCATCATTATTATTGTCTGAGGTCTGTGACTACTTGCAGTAGTACCTTACATAGTTTATTTTACTTTATTTATCACACACAGTTTTTACATGATTGAGATCCTCGTGTTCTAGACAAATTATAATTGGTGCTGTGCATATACAGAGTTTTAAATCTCTCTCACTACGAATGCCAAAAGGAGATCACAAATAAGCCTGCAGATGGAAGAATAATAATCAACCAGTACATAAATGTGGTTTCTATCAAAATTTTGATCATTTTGACATGTTACTTGACAAATCAAAAACACATGCTTGAGTGGTGGCTTCAGTTTCCTTATTCTGTATACATTCTGTGGTGAACTGTGGGTCAGTTTTGATAAATTAACAGGGACACGTTTTCTTGTGGATGATTTGTAGCAAAAAGGGTCACAGAAAATAATCCCAAGCCCAAGCATGTGGTTCTTTTCAATGTTTTTTTTTTTTTTTTTTTTAGCAGATTCTGCCGTTTTCTGGCCCACAAACTCTGCCCTCAACCTTGTTTCCGAGCAGCTTTGGCCACAGCAGATGTGCAGTATTAGCCTCTAGCTGGCAAACATAGTAGAGCAAGCTAAAAGGCCAAAACTGAACTAAAATGAGAATTTTTGACCTGCATTCATCAGGTGGCAAGAAACATGAGAACTTGAGATGAATGTCAATGCCTGTGTCTGCTAGACGCATAAATTGATAATTGTTTGCTACTGACTTAGCCTCAGCGCCTGTATAAAATAATAATACGTCAGATGCTGTGATTACAGCTCATTTTGCCATTGTGGCAAGTGGCAAAACAAATAACTTAGTATAGTTTTAAGCAAAAACACAAAAGTTGATCTTGAGTTGAGCTGAGAGATAATACACAGTATATTTTACGCCTCTGTATTTGGCAATTATTAATTATTAATGATTACACATAAATGAAGATGGTGGCATGACAAAGATGTGCTGATACACACTCATAAAAGTGAAATGTTGACTTTAATTAAATTTATTTTGTCAACCGATTCCACATAATTGTATTTTAATTTCATTTTATTTTAGTTATTTCAACTCAAACATGGTATGTTAGGGGTTCATTTACATAACGTGCTTGAGTTGAAATAACTTAATACAATTATGTGGAACCTGTTGACAAAATACATTTATTTAAAGTCAACATTTCATTTTGTGAATGTAAATCTTTAATTGCAGAGCAATCCTACTTACATACAAATTTAAAATAGGGTTCCAGCATGTGTCACGTCGTACTGTTTCTCTGAGGCAGAGTTGCTCTGTGTGGGTGTTCTGGTATCTGCGGGCATGTGCGCCCTTGGGCTTGCTTACAGCCAAGTAATGGCTGTTTGCAGCTACTGTATATTAATTGATGTTGTTATACTTCATTTTAAATATTCAAAAGCTGGGATTCTATTTCTGCTTCATTTAGTAGGTATTTTTATAGTGGTAAATTATGAGGAACTTGTTTCAAATGTTGTTTAGCACAAATACCGTTAGACTCATATTTCTACATCATGGTCTTCTGTCCGCTATGATTGTTCCGTTTCTTGGCTCTGCATTTTGCAGATCTCAGGCAAGTCAATAAGTCAAGTAAGGTTTTGGTTCTCTTGGATCTAGAAATGTCAAGTGAAGTGTGTCCCTTAGAGGTGTCAGGTGAAATAGCCTCGGATATGTGATAAGGTGCAACTTTGAAGTTGTGAATGAGGTTACAGGCATGAGTCAACCTCTGCAGGCTGTTATGACTGCCATACCCCCATCGTCGAGGATCTCACCTGTCTCTTACACTCACACGAGCCGTGTCCTTTTCCTGCCTCCAGAATCTTCTTCTGTGAATGCAATGGTCTGGAGCATTTGCCATTACAGGGCTGCCATTTACCCACACAGTTATGTGACATGAGATCCACAGATATATGTTGAGATCAGATACTGTAGTTTGCGTTTACTTGCTAAGTCAAATTCAAAGTCACAATTAAAGAAATACACTTCTATCATTTAGGCACTTAGCTGTCATTAGCAAAATGTAATTTATTCATTTCTGTACCAGCAGGTGAGATACCAGAGAATATATATCTCTTAATTTACCTTGATGAGTACTGAGCTGAGTTTTTTTTTTTTTTTAACTCAAAAAATATCCTCAAGCTATCTACTTCTCTCGACAGCTCACTATTTCAACTGCCCATCCAGTGCTGACAATAATATGCGCAAACATGCATGAAAACTGACACCGCACATTTGGCACCTCAGGCTATTCACTCATCTCCCTTCTGTATCTTTCATGCACAGGATGCCTCGCCTTTTTTTTTCAAGAGATAGGCTCTGCAGCCACCCACTTGCACACTCCTCCTAACTCATACCTTTCTGTTGTTTGTGTGACACCGAAAACGTATCATAGCAATATTACCGGAAAAAAAATATGTGTTTGCAGAGAGAAATGACCATCTTCAAGTAAGTGCATGACAAGCGTTTAGATGGTTGATTGTCAGGACAGAGAGATAAGCCATTGTGCCCCTGTGAGTTCCTTATCCTTTTTATTGCAGAGGGCAGAGACTCACATATAGCACCGCCACATCGCCCTGACTGATTTCCTCAGCACTTCCTGGGGAATTGTCATCACCCCAGGTCAATGTCTAAACTTTCCCATGCATCAAAATATATTGTAATTGACTCCATTTGTAATTCCTCCAGAGATCTGGCACTGGGCTGCAGCTCTGATGGCTGCCGAAAGCAATAAAGTCTCACAGACATGACCCCCATTGTAAACAAGGCCTCCATCCAGAGTGTGAGGTACAGTAAAGTGTGGTTTTTCAGCGTCTGGCTGTACTTTAGCTCTTTGGCACCGGCCCATGCTTCCCTTCAAATGTTGTAATTTCAAAATTATGTTATTATTAGTTCCCATGTCATGTTTTATTCTCCTTGGATTAATGCCCATGTGCTTCACTTGTTTCCATTATATATCTTAGACTTTTAGAATATTGGATGACCCAATAGTAAATATAATAGAGCCAGTTTTGATACCAGTTTTGGCTGGGAAGGGGAGTCTGCAGTACAGTGTACACTGCATTATTTATATATATATATATATATATATATATATATATATATATATATATATATATATATATATATATATATATATATATATATATATATATATATATATATGCTATAATGCAATGTGCTGTAATAATAGATGTTGCAGTAATTATTGTAGCAGCACTGCTAATGTGCTGTAAGTGATGTATATTTTTATTATGTTATTGTAGGGGGACTTTATCAGTTGTCACTCAGTTTTCTATCAGTACAATATTTAATTATATATGTTTTCCTCGTATCATATTAATTGCATTGTCATTTATTGAAACGACTGGAGTCTGTCATCATTGCTGAAGTAGGCATTTGAAGATTAACCATCACATATTGTAACCTTACGGTTTTGCGCTAGGGGAGGCCGTCAGCTCTAATCAGATCAAATCCTTCATTATAATAACAGTTCTTTTACATGAAGGATTTAAGGGAAAATGCAAATTAAAAGAGGAAATAGAGCAAAAGTAAAAAGGATTTACCCTTTTACGTGTGCGCAATTAGCGCAACATTGATGGGAAATTGCAATTCTGATTGTTTGTGCATAGTGTGGATGTGTGTCCGCTGAATGAAATTAATTACATTGTCTGCAAATGACATTGTCTGTTTTTTGGGAACGATGTGACAATATGATTCTTGTATGTAATTATTTATAAGGGAATATAAAAATGCATTCAATTTTTTTACAAATAGATAACTTTAATGATTTATTCCTCTAAGAAAGCGCAGCAATGAACATCAAAAAACAAGATGACAACTGAAAACTGCGCCGTGATGTTTACAGTGAGTGCTGAGCCGCGAGGTTTCCTCCGCCTCCTTTGTTAATGCTGTCCATTGCATTACCTCATTTACCACTTTTTTTTTTTTTTTTTTTTTTTGCCTGCCTGCTGTTTTTAACATCACATGATCCGAGGTAATCAGAAAGAACAATGTGACTGCTTTGTCACAGCAACAATATTACTTTCACTCCTGCAGCTGGAGCTGCTTTGATTCCCGCTGAAAGGGGAACACATAGAGTTGTGTGTATCCTTTTGTCTCGTTTCGCTGCTGTACTTTAGTCTGCCTCCCACTTCATCCCCTATTCACATTCAGGTGCCGCCAACAGATAAATTAAAAAAGACATTGAACCACTTTTATTGTGGGGAGGGGGGGAGGGTTATTTGAAATAACTGCAATTTGCATGTTCTTAAACAGACACAATATCCATCTTTGTTTTGGTGTCACCTCTGCGGATCAATAGCTAGCTTTAACCTGATGTAATGAATATGCCCTTTGGCAGACGCTGTGTGTATTTGGTCATGTGTGGAGACCACTCAAGGTCATGCTCTTTTTAGAGCCGTGTTGTGTACAAGTGTGAGAGGAGGTCTGAGAAAAAGATAACAAGCTGAGGACAGATTACTTATTCTAGGCTCTTAAATGGTTTAACACGTGTAACATATGGAGAGCTTGAAAGAGTGTTTTATATATTATTGAAGTGCTGGTATTATCATGGCCGCACACACCTTCAGACAAACAGGCTTAACGTATCTGTCTAGAAAAATGGAACACTGCATTCATATATAATAATAATAATTTATTTATATTATTTATTGCTGTTGGAATGTTTGGCCACACTAGTCATGAGGCTCTCTGGATGGAGAGGTTGATGAAGATGATGATGGTTGTTTGATGGGTCATGGTCTGGTTGATCAACCACTTTGGTCCAGACTTAAATATCCCAAAAGAACCTCATACAGACTTTTCTGTATTCTCTTGTCTCTTATTCTGGGCATATATTGCTTTTTGGGTGCATGTGTCTTGATTGTGAAAGCTGAAATGATTCAAGTCATAGCATCAATTTTCAGCAAGAATTCTCTGTCCTAATAATTCAACCAACCGACCTTCTCCTTTCCCACGCTGCTCCACTATTATTAACGTCCTAATTCAACATTCATGTGGAACACAAACCTTTTAGTGTGCGTATTTCAAAATCATTGTTTTTATCACAATTTTTCACAGTTATTCAACACACCATCCTGAAACATAGTGCATTCATATTTTTATATATAGTAAGCATATTTCTGTTGCCTCTACTTATGCTTCTCTTCTGCGTTATCTGTTTATCTTCTTCTCCACCTCATCTCCCTTTCTACACTCCCATAAACATACCCTTACTTTGCTAAGGTGATGAATGCATTTATGAACGACCTTCTCCTTTGGTTTTATGTTGCATTTGTCTTTGTTTTCACAAGTGTTTAGATTATTTAAAACGTGATCTTTTATTCAACGTTGGCAACCACGTTCAAAATAAATCTCAATTTCTTTTGTAACCTTTGGCGGCATTGCAAGAGCACCGGATGAAAGATTGGTATTATTTGTCTATAAATCAAAATGAAAATTGCCCCCTTCTACAAATGACTGCATATAAATATGACATCTTCACATTATAGCGGTTGATTTGGTGTCGTGAGCCACACAGTATTTTTCCGTGGCAGTTTATTTGAAGGAAACGGGGCCAAGCTTAATGAAATACTTTTTGTCTGTCTTTTGTTCATGAGAATGAGTAATGCATCAAGGGCCAGTATTACAGAGCTCATATCAATATCTGAAGGCTGTTGACCACAGAGGAGGTTTTTTTTTTTCTTTCTGTTGTCTGTTATCCACACACGTTAACTTCTTGTCTTTCAAATGAGGTTTCTCTTTCTGGTGTTCTTTCGTGTCTCCCATGCATCACTCAACCGCAGTTATTTCTTTGGCTTGACAAGACCGTAGCCGACTAAAGCGTACAGCAGACAACTTAAAGAGATGACATGTTTTTTTTCTGCCGTTACCTGAGAAGGAAATGTGTGCATGCAGTGGCTTAGAAACCTGGGGAGAGAGATATTTTTTTTTTCTGTGTCATTGAAAGACACTGGAAGGCCTTGCTGACAGCAGTCATTAGAATAATTTTACATGTTTCAGAAATCCTCTCTCTCTCTCTCTCTCTCTCTGGAAAGGCAGAATATACAACCCCCTCTATCCCTTCTGTTTCCCGTCTGATCCACTTGAAATGTGTACTCAGAAGATAGCAGCGTTGCCATCTTTTGTACCCTGAAAATAACAGCATTATTATTTGTGGTAATTTCACTAATGATATCCCAAAAGGATCTCTGCTAGATTCTGTAGACGCTATATTATGAGAGTGAAGAAGGGATAGCGAATGTATATTTATTTCACCGTACACCTAGCATCAAAATATATAACAATATGTTCAGTTTATGTATGAAGACCAAAACAGTGTGTACATTTCAGCCGCTTAATTTACGTGTGCCAGTAACTGCCATGTAAACAATAGTCTGTATTGTAGTCTCATGGCTTCACTCTGATCCTGTGAACGGTTCCCCTGAAACACCATCGCAGTTAGCTTGAGCCACTGTTTCTTGGTTGCCGTGGTTACCATGATCCGTATTACAGCCAAATTATTACTCTGTACTATCACTCACATGCCACAAGCAACAAAAGCCACAATGAATGCCAAAGACCCGCACGGCTCAGTACATACATGTGAACGTAATTGTTTCTAAGTTTTGCATCCGTGCTGTTCATTTTCCCGTTTCACCATTAGGGAGGCTGAGATCGTAGTGACAAGAGCACGTGCATCTCAGTGGCCCCATCAGTGGAGAAAATGGCTATGTGATAGTGTTTTTTTTTTTTTTTTTTCCTCCACTGTCACCCAGAGGAGTCAGTTCTGTGAGAAATGAAGAGGGGGGGATTGTGAAAGTCCCAGTCACTGGATCCATCCAGCCAGTCAGCTAGCTGCAAAGCCTAATAATTACAGCAACCTCACCTTTTGCTCTTATTACATCGCTTCTAGACAACTCGCAGCAGACAGTTTGTGGGCATCTACGAATGTGTCCGTTTGTGCGTGCTTTCCAGTGGGAGTGCATGTTAGATACCTTTGTATTTGGATTGATGGTTGTTTCCGTGCACCGGGAGTGCATGTGATCCACAATCTCGCCATCCAATCTTATTGTCAGAAAATGAGAAAAAGAGCAAATCCAGGCTACGGAATTGATGTAAAGCAAGACAAGGTTGACCCTAAAGTCACAGAGGCCACATTTCTTAACAGCTTGTCCATTACCCACTCCTCACTCCTCCAGCGCTTCAGTTGCAGTCTAGCGGGTAGACTAACCTTGCAGATGTGAAGGTTGTGTAGGTTAAATAAGTTGTTGGAGAGGTATGCCCTTATCAGTGGCTGCTTTGGTTATCAATCAGTGTTTGGAACAAATTAAAGTCACTTGCTGCGAAACAGAATAAACCAGCTGCTGCACACGCATGATACAAACTTAATGATTGGTCAAAGGTCAGACATTCATCTTTTTTTTTCATTCACTCAGGATAACTATTAATAATACATAGACTACAGCAGTCATGCAGCATGTTTTTTTTTTTTTTTTTTTAGATTTCCCATTAAAGGTTATAAGTATGATTGACCCACCCCAACTGTTTGCTTGTGTGTTTGTTTTTTTAATCAACACGTTGAAACTCAAGGCTGGACTGAAAAGAAATTTTCTGGGCACATTAACAAGAGAGAAAAAAAAAAAAAAAAAACTTAATTGGTTTTCCCAACCTGCAACCACCTCCATTGTAAAAACCCAACCTTCAACTTTCAAATGTAGCCCCTAACTTGATGTAGTCCTTACTTTTTTTTTTCATCTACCTCCCCCAGAGCGAACATCTGACTGGGTTCAAAATCATCTCTATTTAAATATATTATACTAAAGTCTGGTTACTCGTTATAACTACTCATATCCCCAGTACAGTACAGTGCTGGCTTTAAACCAGGTATGAACGAGATAAGGGTTAACAAAGGAGCTTATTAGGCTTTGGCAGTAGTCTCCTCCTTCTGTTCAGTGCTTTCTTGTTTTGTCAAATTTCTATTGCATCTATAAATTCTCTGTTTTGTGGTTCAAGTGACGGTCGCTGTTGTTGTAAAAGATTATCAAAAGCCAATGAAAGTCAGGGAAAAAGATGAATTGCAGTCGATATGGCAGTGCAGACCCTTGAAAGAGGTGAAGGAGCATGTGTTATAGACTGACTTTGTGTGTATAGCTTTTAATTTAACTTATTTTTTTCATCTAAGATTGTTTTTTAATCTATGTACGCGAGTGTGTGTGTGTGTGTGTGCGTGCAGTAGGTTGCGTATGTGTGGGTGTGGGTGTCAATAAGACTAAACCCTTAACAGCAACCTAAACATGGTACTGCATCCATGCTCCTGTCCCATCTGATCCCTTAAGATGCTGCTTCCTGTTTGAAGTCTCTACTTGAAAGACCTGATCTGAATACTGTGGATTCCAAAGCAACTCTGCAAACAGTGATTACAGACTGATTAATGAGCCACACGCACACTGTACACTGTACACACACGTATTTGCACGCGGTTTTCTAGGCCACATACAAATGGATTATGCAAGAGTCAGGATGTCAAAACATACAGTCTAACTCAGTCATAGCTGTTTTTTTTTTATTAAAACTTTCTTAAAGTTTGCAGGGATCTATATTGATTTTATTCTGCTACGTGACTGGAAAGTTGATAGCGAATCTTTATTGTGTTTTCTAATCAGTTGATCTTTTTTTTTGTTTTGTTTTGTTTTTTCCAACAGTTTCTGCTGAGATCTTAAAAAGCAGTTTGACCACCATGGAACGTCACATTCAGAGGCTGGAGAACGACATCGAGAACTTCCCTAAAACGGACGACAAACAAGATAAGTTTGTGGAAAAGATGTCGATATCCTTTTATTGTTGTGGGTATTTTCACGCCTTACTTTGTTTCACGCTTAAATTTGCTCCTCAAAGAAACATATTCTAGCATGTTAGCACACTGTATTCAACATTTTTTTTTTTTAACAGCGGTTCTTGGTGTTTGTGTTCTGCCTGGCACTGGCAAGCAGTTTAAGTCACTTGGTGTGATAGGTGGCACCCAAGGGAACTTAGGGAATGGATCTGGCTGCCTTGCTGTGAGATGTTGATCAGATCTCCCTCTACACTCCTCCCTCAGTCCCGAGAGTGAAATCACGCCCGTGGCTATTTTTACTGCACTCTGCCACCGCTGCCTGTCCCCTGGGGGACTTTAATAGGGGCTCTAGCCCCTCACACCAACTTATCGCCTATCCCTGATTTCATCTCCTGACTGGCCACGATCCTCTCCACACAACCATCCGTACACTATCTCCTCTCATGGCACCTCTCCTGTTTCGATAACAGAGTGTTTCACTTAAACCCAAGCATCTCTGCTCCCAAATTGAATTAGCCATGTCTCTGCACTTTCTTGAATGCCCTTTCTGGGAGGAAAGGTCCTCACTGTATAGGTTTGATCAATGGTGGAAATCACTCAATACCTTGAGGCCAGGGAGGCTTTCGTAAAGGCAAAACAGTAAAGCAGTCAGAAGTGTCCCTTTTGTTTTTCACTCGCATTAATGAGATCGTGAACAATTACTAAAGAGTAATTTCACAAGTGAGTAGGTGTTTCCATATGCTCGTCGGTCACACATCAGACAGCGTTTTGCTTGATTTTTGCTTCCTTTTGTCTGAGATTTATTAAGGCTGACTTTGCACATTGGGTGGTATAAGAGTAATAGCCTCCTAACACATTAACAATCTGCTCCCAGTCAAAGAAGGGCACTTAAATTTGTGTAATTAAAAAAACTGAAGCAGAGACCTCCCTGGCGGCAGCGACTCGGAGGCAGAGCAGGCAGGCAAGAAAGCTACTCTGCCCCCCGATGTCAGTATTGATTCCCGGGCTCCTTCGGGAACTAGAGGCTTGAGTGAGAGGAAATGGAGAAGTGTAGATATACTGCAGCATGGCTCTCCCTCACTGTCTGGAGTTCCTCCCCAGAGTGTGGCAGAGAGAAGCTGGCTGGCCATGACCTGAAACACCCCACTTCCTCCTCTCTCACCCTTTTCTCCACCCGTCCCCCCCCCCGCACCGATCGGGTTTTGGTGCCAGGAAGGAGGCTTGGTAAGATTTAACAAGGTCTATTTTTGCTCTCGCCTTATTTAAAGATGTAACCAGTTCGAAAGCACAGGAAAGCATATATATTTCATTCTCCATCTGTGTTGTGTGTTTTTGGGGCGTTTTCCTGGCGATTAATGATATAGCTGTTCCCCTTCCTTTGATTTCACAAGTGCCAGAATATCTAAAGTGACACATATTTTTTTAAACATTTTTTTTTTTTTTTTTTTTTGTGGGATGAAGACACATGGAGGCACAGGAAAGAGTCAAAAAGTGCATGCTCGTTTGTACTCTCTGACAGCTTCCCTGGAGTGTTTGATCTGCGTTTCATCTACTGTGTGTCATAAAGAGATGCACTTGATAATAATGTAGCCGTAATAACAGAGTGTCAGGAAAATGTTACTTCTTCTCTCTCGCAGTGAGTTTTGTTCCCTGCACTGTAGTAGCAGTTGTTTTTGTCTGGATGTTTGCGCATCACGATGCCTCTGCAGTCGCCGTGGCTCTGGTGTTACAGGTGGGCATCCGCGTCTCCATTTAACCCACGCCTCTGAAGTCTGTCACCTGCGACAAAAAAAAAATTCTACCACTTTAAACCTCGTCCAAGATTTTGGGCTATTTTCATGCAAGAGATAGAAAGCACAGGCTGTGCTTGATTTGCCGAGGTTTTCAGTAGCTTTAGTAGCTTAGCTAACACTCTAATCTGCCGTGCACAGCTAAGTGTTGGAACAATGACAGTGTGAAATACAGTGCCATATTCTGGGTTGACATTTCCTTTGGTTCGGATAAGATAACAGAGTCAAGACGAACATACCTTTTTAAACTTTTTATTTTTTTTTTCCTGGGATTAAAAAAAAAAACAACAAAAAAAAGGGATGTTGGTTCCTTGAAGCGTGACAGATGGAAGAACAACAACAGCTAAAAGTCATGCATTTGATGCTTGAGCAACCCTGAAAAAGTTAAGTGAAGCTCTGTTGTCTTGACTGTTGGGCACTGTGATGAATGAGTCAGTCTGCGTCTGTGTATGCTTGTCTGCTCGTGTGTGCGTTGTGTGTTTGTGTCCGTGCGTGCGTGTGTGTTACTGAGAGAGAGGGGGAGGAGAGAGGTGGAGAGAAAGTAATTTACAGTGCATGTGTAGGTGAGTACATGCGCCTCTGTTTCACTGTGACTCTTGTCAGCTTTTTTTCCTGAGATTAATTTTAGGAGGCCATGGTCACTGCAAGGTATTTTAAATGTAATATGTGCCCCAAAGGAGGATAGTTTTAATTAAACAGTCAACAATAAATTATGTTTTGTTTTGTTTTTTTTTCTTTTTTTTTCTCACTGTAAATGATTAGTGTTCCTAATTTGTTTAGGCTTCAAAAATCTAAGGTTATACCCATAAAAAAAACTAATGAAACATGATAAACATTATCTGATACGCTTACCTTTCAGAGGACATCACTCCATGAAATAATAATAATAAAAAGAAAAAAAATCACGGCAACAGATCAGTAGCAGTTCTGGAATACAGAGGAAAGAAAGAGAGAAAGTAGAGCTTAGTGGAAGCACTTCATTTGGCTTTATTGATACATTTTTCTCTCTCCATTACTGTAATGTATGCAAATGACTGAATGGGGTGTTTGTTCAGCAGTTTAGTGATCTCTATCTGTCAGAAGTAATGGGAGCCCACAAAGGCTGTAGAGTTGAGACACAAGCCCCCAGAGAGCCCTATTTCACCAGAGAGGCTGTGGCTATCGCATGCACACACACACACACGCGCAATCTTCAGTTCCTTCTAGATATGATAGAGTAGAGCTGGGGGCTTAGAGTGGGACTCTGCATACTGGAATATTAATGGCGGCGAGGTGGCTCGATGAGAAACCGGACTGAAGCTTGATGGGTTCTTAGACATGTCCAATACACCCCCCCTCCTGCTCCTGCTATACTTAATGCCTTAACCCAACCCACTGATATTTAGCTTAACCTTTTATTTCCCAGAAGGCCATAGTCTGAGCACATCATTCACTTCTATTTCCACACATTGAGTGACAAAGAGCTGTCTTCTGGGACCACTTTCGTTAAGATATATGAGGAAGGGCCAACATGTTTAGTCTCTTCATTTTTCTCTCAGAAGACTCTAATGTGAATGGGATAGTTTCACAAAAATGAATACTTATCCTGAAGGTTAGCCACTCCATACCCTAAAAGCTTTCCATGGTAACAGTCAGTGACACCTGCTGAAAATGTGTGTGTGTGCATGCGTGTGTGTGTGGTATTGTCACAGAGTCTTTGAGTTCCTTAGTAAAATGCCCTTGTAGGTGTTGAATTTTTCCACAAGGCTGAGTGAATGAAGCTCAGTAACTTGGAGTCATTGCTCACGAGCATGTTTTGAGCTACTCAAGGACTGGGCAGCATTGTCAGGCTTAGATATATAAAACCTATTTTAGCTAGCTAAGCCACAGTCCGCCTTTGACAAACCAACCTCTGACCCAAACGGGGGATGGGTTTTTTATTTTGTAGTATTGCACTAATACTTGAGATAATACATGAAGAAGCAGCTGTTTGAACAACAATAGCTCTTCTGCAGTTATTGATAGCTGTTGGTGAAAAGGAAGCCTCAAGTCCTGGGATCCTACAAAACCCACACACCTAACAGTGCCAGTTTCTCACACCAACTTAGTCCTCCCACACAGGGCTGGACCAGACACACTTTTTCCCGGGCCTGGGGCTAGCCAGGGATACCACCTTTGTAGCTTAAAAATCGACAGACGCATTTATACAGGCACCACCTTTTTTGTTGTTCTCGGAGACTTCAGCCTGATTTAGTTCACACTTCAAAGGAAGAGGTTCACTACAATGTGTTTATGGATGGCCTTTGTCAAACTGCAAGAGGCGGAGGCACTGTTGGCTTCAGGCTAGGCTCTTGTACAGGTGTACAGCATTCTTTTGTATCGGCACCGGGCACTTAAGGTTATATAAATGGTTGTTAGTGAAACAATTGTTCTATTTAGCTGGATGCCGCAGAAACAAGCCCCGTTAAAGGCGCGTTTTGTCTGGAGAGGCAAAGGCATTGTATGGGGAAGTTATCCCATCTTAGTACACCTTTCTGTGTTTGAATGAGAAGTAAGTCTGATTATTTACAGAATCATCATGTTTATTTCTGCCTGTTTGTATACATGAAAACTAGGTTAAAAGATGCTAGTGGCACTCAGCAGCTTCTTATCATTTTTGTAGCAGAAATACACAAACACCCACCTTCCTTGCCACACACACATAAACTCTCTCTCTCTTAATCACCACCTCAACCCTCCCCCTGTCCCCCTCCCCATCCGCCCCAAAACCCTAACCCAAGTGTTTTCCTTTGCTAATGAAATTCACTGTAAACTGCGTGGCCAATTAACTGAAGCACAGATAAACCGTGGAGCCTTTTAATTATCCAGAATTCAGTGGAAACCAGTGTAAATAAATAGAGGAGCTAGACTCTTACTGCCTGAGTTCTCCTCTTGTGTCTCTCACCTCGATGTGAAGGTCCAGACTTGGATGAAGTAGCAGGAAATTGCTATCACTACCACCCATCTTTCATGTTGCATTATGTATGTTCGAGGAGATATCGTGGCTTAAATGACACATTTTAATAGATGTGTGGCTTAAAAACAGATTCATGGGCAGATTTCATTTCCATTCACATTTAAGAAGGTGAGACCATTTATTAAACAAGTAATTAGCGGCCAATCAGTTAATACACTAATAATCGCTGTCTCTACAAACACATTATGTGAAATTTGACTGTACAAATACCAATAATGTTGGAACAAAGTGAACAGATTCTCAGAACATGTATAGATTTGAATGGATGGGTTTTTAACCTCATGACCCTTGAAGGAAAGATATGAATAAATATACTGCACTGCAGTTTCAGCACAGAATGCCTCTAAATTTGACATACTGTATCCACACAATTGTACACATGGGTGTTTGAATTTGGCCCAGACAGCTCTGCCTCCCAGGGCAAAATTGAACCACAGGAGACACACGTCAGCCATATAATGAACTCTGATGAAGCCAAAAAAGAAGGGGGGGATCAAGTGATAGATTTCACAGAATACACGCACACTACCTTCGCCGTCACCATCACCTTGTCTATGAGCCGCCGTGTTCACTGCCAGACAGAAGACCATTTCTGTGCCCTCTGGTTATATGAGCGAATTCCCTAGAAGTTCGCCAATCAGTATCTTGTTAGACTGTGACACTTGCCCTGATGTGGCAGCTCCATTAACCAGTAGAGTAAGCTTGCTGACAGGCCGCATGGACTGTAGCTCCCAGGAGCATGGGGGGGTGTGGTGTTGGGGTGCACCCATGATGTAAACTGGATCTACCCCTTTGCTCCTGAGTGAACAACTGTCATATTCCACTGATAAAGCCTCCATGCCCTGCCAGTCTTGAGGGCCGTCCTTTGGGATTTATCATGTCCTGTTGGGATTCAGGGTTGCTCACTGCAGTCTAAAATACATACCTTCTGTATGCATCCCTGTGCATGTTGTGTGCAGTTGATATACAGCATCAGGTGAAGAGCCAATGTATGTAACAGGTTATAGTACTCTGAAAAGATTTTTAATAATCTGTTTAATCTTCATGTCTCCATGTGTTGCTCAGCTACTTTATAGCTTTGTCCCTATTGGCCAAGGTCTCCACTGATTATTTCTGCTCTACAGAAAGTCGGGCTAAGGACCCAGTGGCAGCAGCACCAATCTGCACCTCATTACTTCCCCAAAAGGCCTGAGCTTAGTGCAGGGTAATAGACAGAGGCCCAGCCGCCCTCATTTGTCATGGGCTCCTGGGTTTGATGCAAAGCCCCCCTTGAGCACTTGTTGCTGAGCTCTAATCCTGCAGTAGACACCAGCCACGCTTCTCTGCTTAGCCATCCCCACTCTCCACCGTCATGGCTCATGATTTCACTTTCATTTGATGTTTTAATGAAATCCCTGAGACTCAGTTGAATGGCAGGCCCATTGTTGGCAAATTATTCTATCAAACGCAAGTGGAAGGGAAACGTGACTGGAGTTATTTGTCTAGTAAATATGAGCCACAGAGGGTTTACTGTGTTTTTTTTTTCTGCATGTGAATCCACAATAGAAGATGAGTAAAATGACACAGGTCGACTCACAGGAAAATGCAAGGAGAAAATAATAATACCACAGCTGCTATAGTTTAAGTTAATTGTAAAATGAGTTGGGTAAAATCTACTTAATACCAGTAAATCACATACAAAGCAGACATTTATACAATGGAATTTATACATTTTGTGCCTGTTTAGACCAGTATATTAGTCTTTGTTGTGGCTTATTTCAAATAAGTGCTGTGGGGCAGCACCCAAAAGGCTGGGGAAAGGTCCTTGATGAAAAGGCCCAAGTATCATTAGCTGAAGTTGCTGTGTGCGCCAGTTGAAAGCCTCTCTAAAATGTAAATCAAACTAATGCTCAAACACTTCCTCCCCCTTTCCCCACAGTAATGTTGCTGATGCTGTCGAGGGAATACGGTGTTGTTCTGTTATTTGCTGCTGGGCTCTCTGTTGATTTCTAACGTCATTCCATGGTGGCTATCCTTTCACTCCCCTGACAGGACCCAGGGATGACTGCGTCTGCATGACTGCGGGCCATCTCTCCTGCTGCCTGCTCATATATACGTGGCCCCACAAGTGATTAGCCAAACTTATTGACTGCGATTGCACGCTTCGGAGCAATTAGGTGCTTCATTATGCAAATAAAGTGCACTAATTGCCTTACGTTTGCTAATTGATTAGAAGATACGGTATATGCTCGACATTAGGGGTGACTCCTTCAAAAAAGATTCGGCCTTCAGCAGTTTAAGCTGTG
This sequence comes from Nibea coibor, assembly GCA_023373845.1. Classification (NCBI taxonomy): domain Eukaryota; kingdom Metazoa; phylum Chordata; class Actinopteri; family Sciaenidae; genus Nibea; species Nibea coibor. Next base: position 17,848,089 of record CM041739.1, on the reverse strand, counting down.
CACTTTGTGGATAAATTAATGATGGCAAATAACACAGTGCGCCATTTACCCGGTGTGTCACTGTGCACTCAGTTCTGCAAATTTGAGGCACAATAGAAAAGTCGGAGGAGAAAGAGATCTCTAATTAAAATGAATCTGTGACAGTCAGAAACACTAACAGTTACAAACGGCAATCTGATGGTAGTCAACAGGGGATTCGCCATTAATTGGCAAAATGAGGCTCATCAATCACACAGAGGGAGAATGCTGCACAGACAGTATCCTGTCAGAGTCACCCACTGTGGGGGGAGCAGCATGATGTGTGTCTCAGGGACAGAGTCCTGTAGAGAAGGAACAGTTTCTTCTATCTCTCCATCTCTCTCTCCATCTCTCTCTCTCTCTCTCTCTCTCTCTCTCTCTCTCTCTCTCTCTCCGACTCTGTTTCTCACCACATGTGGCTCTCAGTAGACATCTCTCCAACTCATTCTGACAGGCTTTGTTTTTCCTTGTCGCATTTCAAATGGGGATTGGCTGGCATTCTCTGCCAGTCAAGGCCGAGACAGAATTGTCAAAACACACTGTTGAATTTCAGCTTTTAGGGGATATTCTTTGCTGATGACATGTGCTGAGAGGCTTGTAACTCCACACTCCCCGCTCTTCATTTGAACACTCACGAAAATATTGGTACTGCTGATCTTCTATTCAGGAGAGTTTGATGATTTTATTGGATATAAAATAACTCATTTTTTTTCCCCCTCCAATACTGACAACCATCTGTGAAGACTTAATTGGCAGGCAAGACTTGAATATTTCTCTATTGTGGAACAGCCAAAGATCAGCATGGTATGTGAGCAATGTATGAACTTTGTATGAACCCATTTAGGATACTAATATCTGTATTTTCATGGTGAGCAATGTGCTCCAATGATTTAGGAAGCCAAACAAATGCTGGGGCACATAATATACCACCTCTGCCTACAGGTCAATAAATGTACCCAGGCAGTCATTGACTGTTATGTCAATTGAACCAATCAATGGACTGCTCCTAGCCACTATGTAACTCTCTCTGTTTAGAGCAATCACAGGCAGGCGAGACTTGAAATAGTTATAGACCTACATTGCATGTCCGCATCATCTGTGCATCCAATTTTGTTACTTTGTGTATCTATGGAGAACAGATTACCATAATCAAGGCATTGGGGCCTTAATGCCCCCTGACATGTGCACACACTCCCACATTCACAGAGGCATTGTATGTGTTGTACTTATGTTGATCATTACCTCTTTCCAATGCATTAAACCCGTAATATGTCAGGCATGTCATGGCAAATGGAGTATTCACAATGGTCTTTATAGCTTTCACTGGCAGGGCTAATATACCAAGAGTCAAAACAACAGTCATGCCTGTGTGGGTTTTTATTGACAATTAACCTCCAATTAGCAGCATAGATAGATAGGGTGACCTCCAGAAGTGCTAGTCGTTGTCTTGATGATGGCTTCTCCATGTACATCATTACATGAGATGAGTCTGTTGTGAAGAGAGAGACTTCTGGCGAGAGCACTGACGCTTACACTGACAGAAAGAGAGGCGTTTAACAGGATAGCTGCAAAAGTAGTGACATACAAATACAATTGGATTAGAAACACAAATGTTTCTAATCCATTTTGTACATCTCTACCCGTTCTTTTGTATCACTGTCACACACCTACACACACACACACAGATTCACACAGGCTGTATATTGCTGGTGGGTCTAAGCCCTGTCATTTAACAGCAACAGGGATGTGTGAGACACATCTGCTACCTGAACCAGCAGCTGACCTTGAATTGACTTTCTGTGATGAAGACTTATGGTTGATCCCTGGCTTTTTGCCTTGATGCCTTGCGGCTTTCGATCCTAACTTAAGAACATGGGTAGGAACCATAGGGACCATATATCTCTTTGCTCTCCTTTCTTTTATTGCTTTTTTTCGCCCTCCTGTGCCACAACTTTCGAGAGTACCCTTGCATGTGGTAAGAGCATACTCTTGTTCCAGAAATGTACGAACTCCCCTTAAGTTTCTGAACCTTTTCTTGTACCTACAAAATTACTTGATAATAAGTACATAAATGCAGTTTTCTTTTTATTCAGAATTTCTGCAGACTTGAGTACTTTTAAAAATCAAAGTGGCTTTCATGCTTTCTGTGTGAAAGCTTAGATTTTGAAAAACAGAAATTTATTTTGGAAAAATATCGACTCACTTGGGCTGTCATTGGCTTGTTATTCCATCTGGCAAGAAAAAAAGTATAATCCTTTCTTTTCTATAAATAAAACTTTTCTGTACCTCTTTGTACTGACGGGGTATAACCAGCATTATGAAGCAGAGCACACCTGTGGATCGCGATCAGATTGCGACTTATAGTGGATGTATTTGAAAGTAATGCTTATTTGAAAATATGGTATCATTATACTGTCATACCCAAAGTGACTAAAGTGGAAAGAAGTGTCTTAATTGTTTTCTTTTCTTCACTTCACCATGACATATCTTCTGTTTTGTTTTATAATTGTATACGCACAAAGCAAAAATACTCACACAGTGTACATATACATACTTTGGTTTCTCATATATCATAAAGATCATGGCAACTTAATTAAATGTTGTATAGGAATAAATTAATATGGTGATTCAGAATATCTAATATTATCCATACGCATTGTTGTTGATGCATGGTAAGTCAGTACAACTTAGTAATTAGTACAAAAGATCAATTAAATAATATCTACTTCTTTAATAAGTAAAAGATACAAGCCTGTACACATAAGTAAAAAAAGTCTACTCCAAGAAGTGTTTTGATGGGAAACATCCAGACAGCAAGATTAATATTCTGCTGTACAGTAATATAACTGCGTGTGAAAGTTAATCATTGTGTGTTGTGTTACAAAAACCTGATGATACACTTTAAATCAATTCACCCGCATCAATATTTGATGACTTCAGTAGCTATGATGCAGTATTTTGTTCCCAGTAGCAACAAGGAGGAAGCTGTCTAAATAAGCTGCAGCTTTGATTAGCACTTCTGGCTAGAATTTTCTCCATGGCAACAGCCGCTTAGGCTACTATTGCATTAACTTACCAAACAGTTGGAGAAACAACATGAATTCTCCGAATAAAGATGGGATGTGTGCAATATCATCAGTGTTCCTAGCATACATTTATAGCATGGTTGATGAAACCGTATTATGACATATTGAAGTTTTTGTGTAAAGAAATCTGAAATGCTAATTTACAGTAGGTGAAAAATATATTTTTTTAAACAAGCGGCCCCTCCCATTTCCCAACTCGACACCAGAACTGTTGCGTGATAATGAGACTGTCTTTTTAAAAACATGCACACAACTCATCCCCTTGCAAACCCATGTGAGGAAATGTTTTAACACACACACACACACACACACACACACACACACGCACACAACTGTGTGAACTGTAGTGTGGTCTCAAGCACATTTCCGTCCAATCGTGTCCTATAAGTCGCTGAGCAGGCACAGGTGTGAAAGCACATATCTCGAGGTGTAGGTAGGAGCAAGCGTTAACTAGAGGGACACGTCGGTTTTCTGCTGGAACAGCTCACTGGTGACGATATCTGGTTGCACAGCAACACCGTATGGTTGTCATCATCAAAACACCAGTCTTGGAGATTTGCATGTTGTTCGTGAAAAAGAATATTGTCAAATAAGATCTTCAGCATACAGGAGCAGACCGTGGTGGCAATCACTGTGATTGAAAACCATATTGTTTCTTGAGGTGATGTAACGAAATCAGGAATAACTTGAGCTATGTGAATGACTGACTGCAGTTTTTATGCGCTCTGTGGGCTGAATATGCTCTTGGGGGTGTGTTTATGATGGATGGTACAACAGGGGTTATGATGCCTGAGGCTTGTTTGATCGAATGGTCATATTCTTAAACCACTGTGAGCAAGGTCATGATGCTTCATCTGAAATATAATTCTATTTGCATATGCACCATTGCCCTACTCCTACAATTTGTATGTACAAATCTTTACAAATCTGTACAAATCATTATTATAAACCACTACCAGCTATCTCCATCATGCATAACCTGCGTCTGTTCAAGAAGACTGCTTACAGCTCTACAATGCCGCTTTCAATATTGTATCTGATCACTGATTACACTGTATATATATATGGTATGATATACTATATTTTAATATATAAAAAATAATTGATTTTTTCACTTTCTTTTGCCATCTGCACAAATACAGGATGGTCAAGTCTCTATACTCTATCGCCATTAAGAGCTTTTGAAAAAAGTTTGAACCCTTGCATAAAAATACCTGCTGTTCATTCATTCTCCTGCTGCTATTATTCTATTTCTCCCATGTTTTTCTCCACCCTCTCCTGTATTTGTGCCATGGAGACAGGAGAGTATCATCAAAAAATAATAATAATTTGAATTATATTTCTAATTTTGGCATCCAAGCTATGCACTTGGATTGCCATGGCTACTAATGAAGCTTCTGCATCCCCGAAAATGCAGGTCACATTTAAGCCTCACAGCCATATTATCATCATTAATATTAATTACAGAGTTTTGCTTTTTGTAAGAATACATTTTTCTTTAATACAAAAAGGTACCGGGAGTCGTCAGCGTGTCTATATTTAGAGTTTTTACAACTAAAATCATTGTTGTTTGCAACAGTATGGTGGGGAGAGTCTTTATTATGATATATGATTATATCATGCTACATGTTTTAATCACTCTGAAGTGGAATAATGAAGGTTAAAGATAAAATTGAGCCATCAAGTGCTAGTTAGTGTTGAAGTGTCTTCACACTACCATCTTTAGTTGTATTGGTCATGGGAAAATAAGAGGGCATAGTGAACATGTTGGTTTTCAAAGTGCAGTGGACAAGCTGGCTTTATACTTTGAAGGTGTCTGCACGTGTAGATTTATTTATAGGTTCAGAAGAACTGTAAAGTAATAACTGGCATTTAGATATTAGTCAGGAAAGAGAGTCAGACTTGTTACGCAGTGTTCTAGTTTCACATGAGTTTGTACTATCAGAGACTGACAGTCATTGTGTTTGTGTGTGTTTTTGGGGGTGTGTAGGAATGTGTATACATGAGATAGCTGCGAGGCAGTACAGAATGATAGCTGTGAATGAGGCATTTTCCACTGAAGTGATTAAAATGATTGAGGACAGTGACGAACCCATTCATCTCTGAGCAAGGTGATGAGGGACATTCTGTATGTGTGAGTGTCTGGGAGAAAAGTGCCTCCGCGCTTTCATGTATATGTGAGAGAGAAAGAGCGAGACAGTGTGTGTGTGTCTGTGTCTGTGTGTGTGTTTATGTGTCACAGATGTAGAACAAGTTGCGAAATGGGACTGGCATGGAGGCAGCCAGAGAGATATGGAGCGATGCCCACAGGAGGGCCGTGTCTTTTCATTGTACATCTGAACAGGCAGCCAAATATTTATCATCACCCCGACACAGCCTACGTACTACATTTTAATTTGACCTTCATGGGAGCATAGTAAAAACAAACAACAACAACAACACCAAAAACAATCCAGGAGTCCTGTTGTTGTTGTGTTATTCAAATTGTATGTCAGTTTTTGTTTATTCTAAAACAGTAAAATAGAAGAGAGGGGTGGCAGTAGTCAAATGGGAGTTCCTTCAGTTTTCCCGGAATGTGATTAAGCTGGACTTAAATCAGTTTGTCTCCTCTGTGCAGCAGATTCTCTTTAATTACCTTAGCGAGCGAAGAGAGTGGGTGGTGCAAGTTCACTTGTGTGTGTGTGTGTGCCATGTGCTTTGTTTTTTGTTTTTTTGTCTTGCAGTAGGTGATAGGTAGGAGGTGGAATAGTTATTTGCGATACTCTGAACATTTCTGTTCTGATCTCTGCTTGACACAAAGGTTAAACCACACCCTGTACTTTAAACAGTAGAGCTAGCCTCAATGGCCTTGTTGGCTACACATAACCACTCCCAAGCACATTAAGTGTATGTCTAAACCCACTTAGCATCGGCAGTCTTATGAAAGTGTTGATTTGAGGTCTATGGGTTCATGTTTCCCCCCCCCCCCCCCCCCCCTCTCTCTCTCTCTCTCTCTCTCTCTCTCTGTCAGCCTACCCCTGCCTCTCCCATCAACTGCTCTAATCTCCTCAATGCCATCCACACTCACCGTTCATCCCCTGCCTTCAGGATTGGTTTCACACAGTGATCCCCTCACTGACCAGACAGACGACTCAACAATTAACCTCCGAGGCTGACCCGAAATATCTCAAACCTTCTCCCTTCAGCATCCTTATTGGCCTCTAATAGATTTCTAACAGGTAGAAAAAAAGTGGATTGAATTCCACCCATCCAGCCCTTAGGCTCTGTCCAGGAACACTGTTCGGTTTGTTGTCTTTCTTTTTCTTTTTTTTTCTCTCTCTCCTTGCTAAATACCACAGCAGTGACTGGTGGTACAGGAAGTTGCCTGAGCTGAATGTGTAATGATAGTGCCGGGCTGGTGATACATAGTGTCAATGTGTTAATAATAGCATTAGATGCTATGGTATTCTTTGCAGCATTATTCTAGGGATTGCTTCTCCATGTCCATCCTGTTTACGCCCTCTGTTTTAGTTATTGTGCTTCTAGTCAAAAAACACTCTGCTGGAGCCAGTTTGACTGAAACCGTGTTCCCCAGGAGGAAAATTAGTCCCTGTGTTATTTAACGTCACTTTAGCCATTGTTGCAGGATTTTACAGCCCCAACGCTGCGTTGGCCCCCTACCTTTTTTGGTTCATATCCCACGAACGGATATGGATATGTCCTGCAGTGCCGTGGTCAGACGCTAGCAATCCACAGATTCCCTTCGAAGCGGAAGTGCACATCATGTTAAGTAGTGTCTTAAAAATGAATCTACCCGCTGTCAGAGGTACAGGTTAAAGCTAACCGCGTGTGCGTTGCTTGAGGGTGCCTACGTGTGTGTGTGGTCATTGTGTCGGCAGTTGAAGGGAGAGCATGTGCAGATCAGATTGTAACCAGTAAGGTAATGATTCATAAGACAGCCAGTAGGACTTATCCACTAATAGATCTCCTGGGAGATAACCTAATCCCCCAACAATATCTCCTTATCATATTACAAGTGAACTATGTACAGAACGGGCTTCTCTATCCACAAATGAATACTAAGCCGTATACTTACCTTTAAGCTTATTAGATTTGATCTGAAACAGAGCAGTATCAAGTATTCTCCCTGATGCAAGGCTGATCAGAGATAATAATCCTATCGGAGATTAGCTTAAATTTCACAGTCTACCAATTGCCGTGGCTTTATATAAAATAATCTATGTTTTATTTCGGGAGTATTCATAACATTCGTGAAATACCTCAAACGGAGTTCATTAACATCAAGAAAGTAGATTCTGCACCAGGCACTAGCTTACGTACTGTAAGACAGCAAATACACTATGTAATCTGGCCATTGAGGGCCTCCATCATCCACAGAGATCACAAGAGGGAGCTTGTCAGTGCCAAATGAAAGTTGGACTTCTTTTCAAGGTGCAGATTGGAGCTTAGTCGTAATGCTCATCTCTGTCTTTCTGTCCACTTTCACAGAGATGATACGATTTGCAAAAGATGAGACCCTCCCGGCCCCCTTTCTCTCTCTCACTTACTATATCTGTCTCCCTCACCCGTCTATTACATCCTCATCCTCGCTCTCTCGTGTTACCCATCTCCTTTCTTCTCTTTATCCCTTTCTCTCAGATTTACCAAGCTTGAAAGGGGCTTGCTAACAATTTTCAGGATCCAAGAGGAAGAGATTGTAATGTGTGAGTAGATATTCTGAACAGAATCCCAAACGGCTTTGTGTTGCCAGACCGATTCCCAGGGCAGCCACAAGATTTTCAGATTTCCTTTTACAGTATACACATCATAGTAACGCAATGATCATTATATGTTTAACACGCTCTCTTACAAACAGTTATTTGATCTTAACGTAGAGCTCCATCCAAAGGTTCCTTTTTATGGTTGTAATTCTGTTTGTTCTCTTGATACGGCTGCAGTCACGTCTAAAAATGGGTTTCTGTAATTGGCCCTGTGTAGAGGGAGGGACCGAGCCTTCCTGTTCTGTACCTTTGTTCATCTAAAGTGTGGTTCTTTAGGTCTGGGTGTATTGCTTGATGGTTATCCACATGTTCACCGATCACTATCCAAGAGGGGAAGGGAAACATCACAGTCAATTAGGTGCTTAATGAGCAGTTACAGATTAATTAAGGTATTTTCTCTATTGACTTTGTTTCTGTCCATCATAATAGCATATTATAGAAGAGTCACTTGATATCCTCCAAAGCTTTACTGTAGCACTGAGGGATGAGGTGCACACTAAGTACATGGTCTTTTTATGCCTTGGAGAGTCATGGGGAGGTAAACATCCATGATAGGTTTTCATTCTAAAACTCCATTGCATGCATATTATAGGAAAATCTGCTCAGGACTCCATAAATTGTTGCCAAATATATCTGGGCAATTGCAAAAAAGAAAAAAAAAATCTTGATTCCAATGGACTTTGTTTAATTTTTTAGGAGCAACAAGCTTAAAAACACGGTCTGGAACCACTGGATTAAAGTGGACACTGTGATTCGGTTAATTATTCATTAAAAGAAACCCAGCGCGTCATTATCTCTATGCCTTAACTGACACAGTCAACACCTACGTGCTGCTACCTGCAAAGTCTATCCAGCTGCATTGGATCTATTACATGTATGTATTAACAGGTGCTGTGCTTTCACCCATGTTTATTTACAGAGCACACATAGCATTTCCTATCTGTCTCGCTTGCAGTAGTCTTTAATTCAGGAACGTAGAATCTAGGTTTCCTTTGAAATACAACTTTGGAATTGTGCCAGTGTCATCTCGTGCTGCTTAATTCCCTGTTGCGCGCTCTCAGATAACGACAGGATTTTGTATTGACTGTCGAAACTGCTCTTATTTCAGCTCTTGTTTCATTACACGGCGTCGGCGTGCGTTCAATAGGTCGCCACACAAGTTTGATTCATGATTGTTCCCCACTGCTTATTATTAGTGCAGCATCAAAGCTAGACTTGGTAAACACATTTGCATTTTAATGACTGGTATAGATTGTTCTCCTGCTCAATACCGCCATCAGCCCACGTCCCACCCCTGCCCGCGTAGATGGAAGGTGTGCCGCATTCAGTCTGCTTAAAAACACCTAGCAAACACACACCGTGCACGCGCTACTGTAAGTGACAATTAAAATGCTGATATAGGGTGCACGATCGTAGAGGGCTGCTTTATTTTGAAGAGGCAGCATAGTGGCCTATCAACACTGCAAGGTTTCAGTTGAAAGCAGGCCAAGAATAAAAAAAAAGCCTGGATATGGTAATTAAGAAAATAACTGGGTTAATGTGTCCACGTTGTGGAATGGTGCAGTTAATGTTAATGAAGAGAGATTGAGTGTTTGAAAATGATATCTCAGAACACAAATGGATGCCATCACAGCTGCAATCAGCCAATGACGAGTGAGTATTTGAAGAGGCAGATCTTTTTTTTTTCTTTTTTTTTTTTTTCTTTTTGTGTGTGTGTGTGTGTGTGTGTGTCCCCAACACAACACTTCCTGCGCCACCTGCAGAGGATGGTGCTACCCATTAAGGGGAGTTTGTCTCCGTGGGCATGTAATCTGATGCAAATTAGAGCAACAGACGGCCAAATGAGTGCAGTGATGGTGCTGGAGCGGTTGAAGCAGGTAAGAGGTGTGACCCACATACAACTTCTGATAAAGATTCGGGGAACAGATGAGTCCCTGCATTGATCTTACTCTATTTGAATGCCAACTTGCCAAGAAATGCCGCAGATAGCAAGAAGAATTAGTGCATTTTGTGTTTGAAGAATAAGTGCTGAGGCATCGGTGTTTGGCTTTACCGCCGCCGCTACCATCGCTGTCACTTGTTTGCGAGTTTTCAAACGCCAGCGCCTCTCTAAATATGTGCTCAGAAAACAGTGTATGAAAGCCGCTTCCTTGAGGTGCAAAACAAAAAGAGAAAACAATAAGTTTAATGTCTATTTACTTTACAGTAGCGGGCTTTTCTTTCCCCTTTCCGCGCTGCTTTCTCTGACTCCCTTTTTGTTCATGTTGTGATCATATTTATCTTGCCGAGTAGTTTCAAGAGAGAACAATTTATGTATCAGAGGAGAGATAATGTGAGCAAATGTTTTCTTCAGCCGTCCACTCACTGTTAAGATCCTGCTCTCGGAATGCGTACAAAGCCTCCAAAACCTTTTTGCTATGTCACCCATCGACAACCAATCTAGCCAATAACAATGATTTTCCCGGCGAGCGCTGTGTTTCTGGAGAGAAAAGAAAATATAATTGGCTGGAAAAAGTGAAGTTTAAATGCACGGGTACTTGTTTCAATAAAAGAATGCCTTTTTTTTTCTATGTAACTGACAGTACTGTTGTCACTTCACAATAGCAGACAGGCTGGAGGCTCTAATTTATCTGTTTGTCTGTGTTTTCCTCCCCATACTAGAAGGGGAAGGAGGCTATAACAGGGCCCGGCTCCACAGGGGAGAGTTGTGTTTAGTGGTGGCATTGATTTTATAAAAGGTTGCACAGTGGGGAGGCTAGGTAGGCCTGTCAACCTTAGCTCTCACCAGAGCACATCATACACTCAAGCTAATTGTGCCCCCTCCGTAAACCCAAACCCTAAAAAAGGCCACGGTATGCAAACATATGTCTGCATACTTTTCCTTATAAATGCATGACTTTTAAAAAAAGGCCATTTTCCTGACTAAAAAAAAAAAAAAGGTTGTTAGTGGCCTATAAACATTCTTCTCCTGTCTGTGGTTGTTCTTTTTTTGGATATTAAAATCAGCTGTCAGGTGGGCAACACTCAGATATATATATATATAAATATATTTTTTTTCCCATTTTATTCTCCTCCCAGCACCACTCAAGAGTGTTTTGCAATTAGACACACACTATGGAGGTAAGAGTTGAGGAAGAGGCGCTAAAATATACAGGTGAGAAGATGGATTGACAGATTTGCATACTTAGTTTGACAGCCAGTTCTGTGCTGTTCTCCGCTGGTCAATTCCGGGAGGACTGAGGAAGTAATGTGATAGAGAGAGCAGAAATAAAATATGAGAGGGTCAGAGAGATGAAGACAAGAAGGGAAAGGAAAGACTCGGTGAGAAGGAGACGAACTGGCAATGAATGTACTTTTATTTTTACAGGTTGGAGGACACACACACACACACACACACATAGCCAGAGGCAGTTCATCAACTGCTTGTCAGTGCTCTCTCCTCGTCTTTTTCTCTCTTTAGAGGGAATCTTGTCAGGGTCAGGTGTGGAGATAACCTAACTTGGACACAAAACATCCACTACCACTCCACTGAACTTACAAGCAAAAAGTACTGAACTTTTAGTCGATGCTCTCCGTTTTAGCTTAGTAACGCTGTCAGCGAAAATCTTCATAAATTGATACACGTTTGCAAAGGCCGAGGAGAAACCGTTGTATCGTAGGTCATGTCACAGGTATCGTTGCAGTCGGTGCTGTATGGTGGTGTATGTGTGTGTGTGTGTGTGTGTACTGATGTGTGCCTTCCATGGCTGTTTCTAATCATGTGCATAAACATGTGTGACAAACACAAGGAAGACAGCTGTTGCACACACACACATCTATTATTCCACAAACAAATAGATTGGAAGTGCCAGCTTTCTGTCATTCATTAGGCACTAATCATTCGCGAATCCACTTGCCTTCTAGCAGATACATCATACTGTATCCCCCCCTCTCAGTTCTCCTTCTTTTCCACTCTTCCTGCACCGTGACACCCAGCAGTTTTTTTTTTTCTTTTCCTTTTTTGACTGGCGACTCACAGAAAGCTCCTCTGTCCGCCTGCTGAGCCACATGACAAAAAAACTCTCGGGGAGATCATTTTATCTTACTCTTGATTGCCAGATAATTATCAGTTAATTATTTAGAGCCTTAAATTAATTTGCTAAAAATAGTCTCTGTGCCTCTGCGTTGCCAATGGAGACGGCTCCATTATTCCTTCCTCCCCAGTCTGCGTCTCTCTTTCTCTCACGGCCTGTCTCTGACAGCCGCTTCTGCCACTCATGTCTGACTGTAATCTAATAAAAGAGGAGGTTGTCCTTTTGTATTTAAAGCCACGTTTAAGCCTAAAGCTTCCACACTGATTGTTTGAGTTTCCCCAAGTTGTGTTTGTCAGTCGGCCGGTCGTGAAAGCTGGGTGCAATTTACAGCATGTCAATCATGGCGCACTATGGTACAGCTATAGGAAACTGAACTCATGATCACAGCCTGTAATCAGATTAACTTCCAAGGCCTCGAGTTGAGATTTGCAAGGCAAAGTTTGTGAAGCGGCGTCCACTGTTTTCTGACTTTGCAAGTGGTTTTGTCCACTAATAACTTTACCTGTGCACACTTTAACACTCTTTGGTGTCTCTTCTTTTTACTTCTAACTCTACTCTTAGGACACTCCATTAGGCCGAAAGTGTTCTGAACAAAGAAATGTGCTGTAAGTGGTCTTATAATGGGATTCATTGGCTTAAAGAATCGAAATTTACCCCATCTTTTTTTTTTTTTCTTCCCATTGCATACGCGCGCGCACACACACACACACAGACACGCACGCAGACACACACGCACTGAACCAGGGGCCAAATAGGCTGACCCGCTGAATGGGTTTGTGCTGTGGTAATGATAAGGCTATTGAATGGAGCTGTACTCTGTCACGCTAGCTGCTGGGCCAGTGGTCTTACTGAAGGAGTCTGATCAATATACAGTCTTTCTCTCTTTCGCTGGCTGTCTCTCCGTCTGAACTCCTGCCACCATTCTTTCTTTGTCTCAACATTTTGGCGTGATTGCATGATTACTTAAAGCACTAAAAAAAAATTTTTTTAAATCCAGCTAGCTACTGTTTTGTGTACGCAATTGAAAGATATCAATATCAGTGAATACGAGTTCTTGCCCCTACAGGGTCTTACCTTTGATGAAAAGGTTAATTAGTATATCTTCAATAAATAAGTGAAATAATTGAGACATTGATTTTCATTTTGAGATTTTTAATTATTTGTTTGCGAAATCACAATGGTGGGCCTTGCACAGGAGTTCTACCCTTCTGGCACACATATACACTCACGCGTGCAATTGATTGGAATAAATCAGGCTTTGTTGCAGATCGTGCAAATTATATTTTCCATATCCAGCCGTTAACCCTTGCTCTCGTACCAGTATGCGAACAACACTTGATTTTATCGTAATTCAGACCGATCAGTGCCATCTACATAATATCGAGAAATGCGAGTTTAGACCACGTTCTGCTTGCTCGTTGTGTAGTTCGGGAGACTGAAACAGTCCAGCATGAAGGCAGGAAAATCCATTGACATTTAAAACATTCACCGGCAGTGTGGAGGCTCACATCAAAGGCAGCCCAACATGATGTCCATTTGCAAGCCGCACTGCCTGTCTTGATTACCGGTCTGTTCTGAAGGCATGCATTAAGTGGCCACCTAAGAAGTCCCATTTCCAGCTTCATTCATGGTGATCACACGTAGAAGATGTAATCTGGGCACGCTGTGAATAAACCCAGGTCACAAAGCACATCTCGGATATTCCCCCTAATTTGTTTAAAGCTGGATGGAGGAACAGATTTTATACAAAAACTTTACCACGTCGCGATAATTCGGGCAATAATTTGTCAGTCACAGAGAAGTAATGAGTTCACTATGAATTGAATTTGCTGGGTTTCTTGAAACTATACCAGACAGACAAAGCTTGATTGTTCAAAAGTTATTCAAATGTAGTAAAACAGAAGCATTACACATCAGATATTACAAAGAAAAAAAAATAGCTGCATCAAAGGGTGACTGGAGACACAGTTATAGGTTGGTGCCATGTCTTTGTGTTTTATATTCTGAAGAGGTGCGCATGTTCATCACGCCCTCCACATCATAAACTAATCAGATCTCACAGTTGACAAAATAGATATAGTCACGCTAAAAAAAACTGATGGCCTGACTGATAATGAGCGCAAAACATTGCATATGTTTCTACAGCATCCATGTTAACCTCTCGACAAGAAGCAGAAATGTTACAAATACAAATGTGGTCTTTACTGTAGCAGAGATATGTATGACTGTAATAGAGCTAGCACAGTTATTATCTGGAGAACACATGCCGGACAGTGAGTGTGCACATCTGTGGGAAAGTGAGTTTGCAGAAGTCTTGTTAGAGGCAGATAAAGACAGTTAAAACAAAGACGCCGAGAGACAGAAACACAGCATGAAACAAAAAGTACAGAACGGCAATTGTGATTCATCATTGTCATTGTTGCATAGAACTACATAGAAGTGACATATGCAGGGACACACAGGGAACAGGAAAAATCCCACACATCCTTTGTACTCCCTCAACAACAAAGCCAGACAAGTCTTTTCAATTGATCATGCAGCAAGAAAACAGCTGATTTATCTGCCCAATAGGAGGCTAGAAGCGTAGCGTGTTAATATTAAAATATAGTGTCTAGGAATAATGTGAGCCGGGTCAGAAAGTGGGGCAATGTAAATGAGACACAGTGCAGCATCAGAGGCAGCGGCTGTGTCTGGCCCTGTGTTGATAAAGCAACATTGCTCGTTATTTGAGTATCCAAAACTGTGTGAGAGTGAATGAATCTGAAAAAAAGAGTAAATAATTAAACTCAAAGCACGTGTAATTATGAGAGGAAACGATTCCATTCATTTTCCTACCAGATTCAAGCAGCTCCATGTGTGCTGAGAGGGCAGAGGTAGTGGCTGGAGTCATGGAGGACCAAATCAGTGAAGGCGCAGCACTGGGCATCCCTATACTGTGTATAAACACGCACCTATCTACATTCTGCCCTGTATAAAATCTAGCCTACTGGGCTTTCAGTGGATGTTAAGCTGTGTAACATTGTTTGCAAGCTCACTTGCATCTGTTAAATGACAACTGTGACGCCTGTGTTGTTGCCCATACTTGTCTCCTCTAGGAGCACCTCGCCAGCCATTGTACTGTAGGCGCGGGGATTGATGTTTACCGATTAGATCAGCGTCGGTGGAAGCGAGAGACTTGACCTTTTACAGTTCGACAAGTATGAACATTGTAAACACAGTGGGTTTGCATTGTCATGCTTCCACTCGGTGGAAATTACACAGAGAAGCACGGGCTCTGGGCGCTGATGTGACATGCGATTGCTTTGGATGATGATGATGACAACAACCATAAAAGGTTATCAAAGATGGAAAAAAAAAATGTGTGTGCATGTGTGTGTTGGTCAGTAATCTTAATGGGTCTGTGTTGTGTTCACATACACTCAGTCACCGGCACCATTATAGTGGACACCAAATTATTTTTTTCCTGCACTCTCTCCCCTTTTTTAATAGCCTATCCATGATTCAACAGGTCATTCCCATGGACCTAATCCCCTCATATCTAATTTATATAGTCTCTTTCCCTTTATCAGATGTAGTCATTACACCCACCAGTCCCCCTCCCGCCCCTTCATTGGGTTGTTCCAACACCAGCTGGGTGCTGTAGTAAAGAGCTTTGAATGCTTAAGTAGAAGCAACCTTCCTCTCTACACGTATAAATATTTCAGGGACAGGCGGGCAGAATAAATTGACAGTAAAATTGACATCAAATCTGGCTTTTAATTTCAAGAGAAAAATGATGTTGGAGCTGTAAGGGAGATGATGGAGAGGAGAGTAGAGAGAGGAAAGGTTATGACCCTTGTGTCAAAGTGGTGATATAATTCACAGAGCCTCTGATCTGTGAAAAATACATCCCTCACAGTTATTAAATATATATGGATATGCTGTCTGCATACTGCTGCACACTTTCTTCATTGTAAATATGTATATACGGGTGTGTGTGTGTGTGTGTGTGTGTGTGTGTGTGTGGGTAGATAATGAAAAGAAATATATGAAAATTCTTAAAGATTTTGACCACAAAGTGGCTTCAGAAGGCATTTGAGGAGACACCGAGAACATTGAAGGTTAAGAGGTTAAGGCCGAGTCTGATCACTGCAGCGACACACTGAAGTATTACATTAATTACTTTTTGTGAAGGGGAGGGAGATGGCATCGAATAATCACCACCCTGTTGGCACCTTCTGTAATCCAACAGAGAGACACAGAGAGAGAGGCGGAGGGGAAAAAAAAGAGATACAGTTTGGTGTGCCCGTGCGTGTGTGTGTGTGTGTCTGCAATGACAAAGATGGATCAACGGGATAGAGTTTCTCGTTGGCACAACGTTGATTTTCATCCAAGGTGTTGTTTTGATTACTTTGGACAAAGTCCAGCAATTTTCCGAGAGTATTGTTTCGCTAAGGCATTCTGTTTGGTACAGATTTAATTATTTTCACCATGTGAAATGAACCTGACTTGAATTCATTATCTTTGTGCGCAACAATCAGACACCCATTTCACATGAGCTGAGATTGTAGGGGCTTTTCTCTTATCCAGAGTGAGTTAGCAGGTTGTCCGTCACATATTTTGATCCAGAGTTGAGTATCTCAACATATTATAATATATTGGATGGGATGGCAGTGAAATTTGGTGCAGACATTCGTGTTTCTCCTAAAAATATGGTGTAAACATTTGTGGTTCCATATTCTAATGACTTTGGTAAAACCTGACTGATTTGTCTGTAATCTGATTGCAATAAATAAATCCAAAGGACAGATGAAATAACGACTGAATTCATACTTGGTTAGGTCTCTCTGCAAGACTTGTTTTCTGAATGAAGTTCAGCTCGATGAAGGCTATGCTAGTTCATCGTAAAGTACAACCGATACCTGGAATCAAGTAACAGACACATATTTCCAGCTCTTTACTAGTCTAACTTCTTTACTGACTGTTCTCCGAGTACTCTCCTTTTTGTTCGGCCTCTGTGTAAATACAAAATAAAACCCAGATTCCTGAAAAGTTGGGATTGTTTGTAAAGATATAAATTTGGCCTGGGAGACACGGCATCCATAGTTTCCAAAAACTATTTCAAATGCGGACATAGCAGTCTATTTCAGACGAGCTCGGGCCCAGAGAATTCAGCCGTGTTTCACAATGTCAATATCTGGCTTTTTCTTTGCATGGTACAGTTGGTAAACTTGCAATTGTAGATGCAGCAACATGCTGTGTTTACCAACAATGGATTTCCGATGTTTCCGAGTCCGTGTAGTAATATCTTTTATACAATCATGTCAGTTTATAAGGCAATGCTTCCTGAAAGATCGAAACACCGTCGTCGGCCTTCACTGTTGGTGTTCGGCCTCGCACCTTTCGTTCAGACAAATATTGTTCTTAAGCTGTTGGGCTATTTGCAGTGTTTTACATTGGTGTACCCCATCGCTGCTGGATGGCCTCCGGCTGATAACCCTTTCATGGGATTTTGTTGCACCTATCCCAACTTTTTGAGGTGGAGCACTCATCAAATGAGTGTGTATTTACAGTACCAAAAAAAACAATACAATTTTAACATAATATATTCGCTAAGTACTTTGTTTAGTTGAATAGAAGTTGGAATGGATCTGCAAATCATTGCATTCTGTTTTATTTGCTTTTAACACAGCATCCCAACTTTTTTGGAATGGGGGTTGTAGTATCATGGAGCTTTGCGTGCCCACAGACAGCTACAATAATGTCACTGGCTGTCTGCGCCAAGAATGAAGAGAAATACATTTTTTTTTTTTAATGTCAAAAGTATAAAAAATAAACTCTGAACTC
Organism: Nibea coibor; assembly: GCA_023373845.1. Taxonomy (NCBI): domain Eukaryota; kingdom Metazoa; phylum Chordata; class Actinopteri; family Sciaenidae; genus Nibea; species Nibea coibor. The sequence goes on along the minus strand of CM041739.1, from coordinate 17,830,326 downwards.
TCCTCCCTCTGCCTGGTAAACGGCTCCAGATCAGAGCAGAATCCAGCATGACTCTGGATTTTTATTCCCCAAGAAGCTCGGAAGCTCCTGACGTCTCTTCCTGGAGCTCCCCTGGGAAGTCAGGGTTCCCAGCTTCAGCAGCTGTCTGTCAGCTAGCAGCAGCTCCGTCCCTCTGCTCTGCCTGCTTCTTTACTTCTTTGCCCTCATATCAGACGAAGAGCAGACTAAAAACCACAATGTCTCAGGATCGCCTCTTGAGGCACAAGTGGTATTACAAGAAAGCATGTTCCGAAGCTAGTAATTCTGTATGCTAATTTCAGTAAATGCATTACATATATGTCTGTGACATCATTCATGAATTGCAATTCTGGCCCAGCCGCTTCTGCCCCTTTAATTCTATTCAGTGCATTCACATATGTGACACTGCTTTACACAGAAAGTACACTGTCTCCTTTAAATTTTGGCAGCTCAACCGTCCTCTGTCCTTCCCGCCCTCTCTCTCTCTTCACTATATCCTCCCTGCTTCTTCGTCTCAGACATCTCCCTCCTCCTCCATCCACCTCAGCACCAGGTCACATCCCAATTTCCCAGAACTGGCTGCTCTGCTAATTCCCTCTGAGAGCCCTGGTGTCTGCGCCGTGGCCCAAACTCAGAACGCTGTCAGCCTCTTTCCTGTTCGCCCTACGGACCTTCCTCTGCTTGTAACGCCGCACACACAACAGAATGGTTCTGTCCTCCTCACTTAGAAACCTGACATACTGTGTGGAGAGCAATATTATAATATCAGTTCTCGGCTAATGGGGGGAAAAAATCATTGTAAACCTAACAACGCGGTATTAATGAAGCTTTGCTTTACTCTTTCTCTCACTTATTCTCGTTTTTTTTTGCTCTCTCTGTAAAGTTGAGAAAAGCAATGTTAGCAAAAATGTGAACTTTTTTTTTTTAAATAAAAGAAGCAGGCAGCCAACACAAAGAATTTTAGATTTATTATTTTAAAAAAAAGGCAGATAAAAACTTTGTGCATACATTCATGCATACTGTAGATATGAGTTGCTAGAATTACTTTTTACACCAAGTATTCTGTGTTCTCGCTCTCACTCAGTGCCCTGTGACTGTACTCCATTCCTTCATCCCTCTCTCATCCCCCTCTCACTCTCAACATGATGGGTTGTGTCCAGTCAGTGGGCAGCTTTGGTGTAATTTGGCCCACAGGGGCTGTTGGCAGTAGGTGTGGGGATAAAGGGAGCAGGGATGGTGGGGTTTGGAGAAAAGCAGGCTTAGTGTGGGGCCTCGGATGGAGGGGACAGCAAGCACATAGGAAAAGCATTAAATAAACATTAATGCAACTAGGTTACAGGAGATTTATTAAGGGGGCTTTTTGGGCCCCCATTGTAGGGTTTTATGCAGCACTTTAATAACTCTCTCATGCGCACAGGTAAACAAACCAGGTAATTTATTGCCATCCTCATAGGTGGCCATTGTGAAGACTGTTTTAACTTTATTTTGGCTCATAAATGGATTTTTCTCCCTCTTCTCTGGGATTTTATCATGAAATTGAATGGAGCATGGCTCCAAAAACCTTCCTCTTTCCCCTCTTTTTTTTTAAAGTCTAAGTCTGACTTGGATATGATTTTGATGTCACTTTGTGGCGTTAAAAATGAGCGCCCTTAATCGCAGCTTACTGATGTTAAATGTACCCTTTCTGGCACGTCAAACACACAGATAAAAAGTGACTGATTAAACACAGTAATGAGGACACTGGTGGCAGGACAAAGAACTAATTCTAGATTTTTACAAGGACAGGGTGGATTTTGGCACCAACAGGAGATTTGAGAGAGAGAATTATAAAAACATGAGCTAGTAGAGTGCTGCCATTGACATCACATTTCACATCTGACACTGTCTTTTTAAATCAACGCTGTCTGATATGACACTGTCAGAAAGTGGAGTTGTGTAAGCCAAGCCTCGGTGTGATACGTAGGGTGAACTATGATTGTTTATCCTCCAGTTGTGCCGGCTTCGTTTATTGAAATACTAAGAAATTCCTGTGCAGACGTTCGCAAAATCCAAGCCCAATACCCGTATTTGCAAAATTAAGCGTTTTAATCTAATCATTAGCATAAAATCCAGTAAAAGCTCCACAGATATGTGTCCTAGCATCCACATTCGCAGCACTGAGCCCTCCTGCCTTAGAGCAATAGTCTAGCTCTGCGTTGGTGAGGTTCAGTGCACAGGAAGTGCAGGCGGTAGCACCTCTCTGAGGAGAGCTAGAGGAGGAGAGCAGAGACTGACAAACAGAGTCGGGGCGACCAAAGGCAGCGCGATGCTTTACCTTGAGACCCATTGCCTCTGTTCCCTGCTCCGCTTCAAGCCAAAGTGACGTGAATACCAGACACAGCTCAGACAGCGCGCTTCTGAAAGTTCACTCCGAGCAGGAGAGAAAGAGGGGAGTTCTTGTTTGAGTGAAAGAATTTAATGGTGAGAATATCAAGGGGAAATGAAGAAAGAGAATTATAAAGGGAGTGTTTGAAAGAGACAGTGGTGGACAGGAAGAAAGGAGAAAGAAATTGAAAAAAACAGATTTATCTTTGGAAAAGAAGAGACAATAAAGGCTACTCGGGAAACTCGGGGAAGGGAAAGCGTAACGGACAACCTGACAGAGAGACAAAAACCGGGTTTGTGACTGTGTGCATATGTACTATATATGCGTGTGTGCGCGCGCGCGTGTTTGCCTGTTCATTCTGCGTCTGTATGTGTTTGATGAAGCCTCCACCATACCGGTTGTGTTGCTGCAGGATAATGTGTGTCAGGCTCCATCAATATGACATGTCTTTGATGTGGAAATACAAGGAGCAAAAGCCCCAGCCAGCCTCAGTCCAGTCCCCAGCGGGACACATCTACCACTGTGCATGTGCATACGTGTGTGTTGTGTGTGTGTGAGAAACTGAGACAGACAGAGAGACAGAGACAGAGAGAGACGGAGAGAAAGGGGTGGGGGGACAGAGAGAGCCACAAGCCACAACAAGCACCAAAAGTAACCACTGTTTCAATGTTTTTTAACTACCAGTTGCGGCCTGAACATTTCCTGAGCTAAAGGCACTTTGGACTCGGCGGTAGAGTGGAATCAATATTGCATCTAAACGCTGTTAATAGCAAGAATAATATCAACACGTCTTTTGCTGCTGAATTGACACGTTAGTATTTGCCTTGCTTTTTGGCCTGAACTTGTTGCTGATTTTTGTATTTAGTGTTTTAAGTATTTATCCTTTAATGATTTTACTATCATGTTTTTTTCCCCTTTGAATGTCAGTTTTCCATTCTGACCAATTAGGCATTGTTGCACTTTAAATGAGGCTTAGCCTTGCACTCGAGCAGACTGCGGCATTTTAGGGAACGGCGTCGAGGTTTCGTTTGACTGTTAAATGACATTGCACCATATGGTGTTGCTCATGGTAGATTGGTCCCTAGAAAGAGATTTTTCTTCACATTGATCATTTGAAGACTAAAACCACACAAATACAACTCCACTGCAGTTCAACTCTGTCAGGAGTTTGGATGTTGAAAAGATATCTTTCTTTGGCAAAGTTTTACTTTTACATCTATCCGTCGGGCCCCTGAGTTTTCACACGCAAGTGGAGTGAGGGGGAGGCGGACAAAAGAAGAGATAAAGGCAGTCTGACAGAAGCAAGGGGATAAATCAGGTCCAGGCAGATGAGAAGACAGAGACAGGGAAGAGGGAAGACAGGAAGATGAGTCCGTCCACTGTGCCTGTGCGTGTGTGTGGGCTTGCTGCTAACCTGGACTGTGCCATCGCTGCTGTGTTTTGGTCAACACTAGCTTGCAGGGAGGTAATTCAACCAGCCTACCCTGTCAGTGCTTTCATTCCCTCTTAGCTACACCGTGGCTTTTTATACACATTCACACTTGTATGTGAATACACTGCGTGCGCGGGAAGAGCTCACACATATAGGCAAATGTGAATGTTTTATTTATATACACATGAGTTCATAACTTGGCTAGGCACACAGATCAGTTCCTGGACCTCAACACGGATATCCACCAAAATGACAGAACAAACCAGAATAGAGAGTGGCTTCCACGTAATATTTGGACACAAAGAACAATATTTTTTACATCTGTTTAGCCCCGACAGTTACAGGACACATGCTGCACTGTACCACCAGCCTGTATACGTTGCCAAGGTGACTGCATATGAGCACTAATTGCTTATAACTGTACCCATGGCGCAGAGAAGAAGCTGCTGCCGCTTTGGCGGGTGAGCATAACAAGCAAAGAGTCATGCTTCTTTTTATCGTTCAGCAATAACAAGCCAATTTATTTATTATGAGTTCAATTAGAATACGTCAGAATCAGTCGCACGCATATCTAACTTGACAAAAGAACATGATTGAAGACTTTTATTATACCCTTACCTACCTACCTACCGCTTCATGCAATTCATTTATTGACATTTTAAACCCTAGTTATACAAAACTCAGATATTACAGTTAAAGATGAGGATCTTTTTTTTTCACTTTACAGTAAATGTCAAAGTATATGGTGTGATACTCAAAGGAAAGCTATGATTCTGTACGATTTAATTAGATTTTCTAATGTAACTTCACCCATCAGTTGTATCTGATATGACTACATTGTATTTACCAAAGTTATCCGGAAAATCGGGAGAAAGCAGTATTATTAAAACGGACCAGATATGAGCAGCTAGTATGCATGGTATCACATGTAAGGTACAAACCCGCAGGTTAGTCAAAATGATTTGCTTTCTTGGAAATATCCGACTACCTTTACCTAAAATAAAGCAGTCAGTGTGTTCTTAACAGCCCTGACGGCTCATGTTTGTTTCTCGGATGGACCTATTCTCAGAAATCTTGCCACGTTCCGAGATCTCAGCAATTAAGCAAGTACAATGTCATTATATCCAATAGAACTGATGACCAGAGCTATAAAAATGAAAGCAAATTTGTAATAATTTTATTTCACATCATAGTGTTAATCTCTGAGCTATTGCAGATATTATAGCTGTAATAATAACTCTAGCCTCTTAAGAAGAAAGATGAAAATGATTGAAGACACAGCAGGTGTTGGACACCATTACAGACACTTTGAAACTTGCCCCCCCCATTCTGTGTTTGCAAGCAAGTATACTGATGTGTATGCAAGTTATATAATGTCTCATCCCACCCAGAGCTTGTAAGTCTTGGAGTGTCCAAGCGCAGTCTCCATGAGGTCAGTGGCTGCTGTGATAATGCTTAACTGATGCCGGCTGTCAATAGCCATTCACCGGGAGAAAAGTGCTCCGCCTGTTCAGTAAATTACACAGTGCGACGTGAGCTGTGAGGTTCAAAACAACCTGACCCCACTGTTGTTGGGAGAAACAATAGAACAATGACTGCAATCAGCTTTTCCAGCAACCATCTGTGTCATGCTGCTGACTACAAAACACCTTTCCATTACTCTAGGGCTGCAGCTATTAGCTCACCATGCCATTGACTCCAAAGTGAGTTGGAGAGGTTATTGTAATGGCACATTAGATTGTCTCTGACCCTTCTTTATCCAGCGTTTTGTTTTGCTGACCTTGACATAGGTAGGCTTTTTGAACGCTATAAAGCTTTTGAAGTGATCATTTCGCACAATGGCTTGTTTTTTTTTTTTTTTTTTCCCCCCAGACAAACATATTTGTGAGGTACCGTTAAATCGCTAATGCTTTTTAATACATGTGAGGCATGTTTTTCTCATTTTCCCTTGACTCTGTCCGTCTCACGGCTTCTGCAAGCATGCCCGGGAGCAGTATGAAAAACTGTCCACGATGCACAAGAACATGCAGAAGCTCTACGAGAGCATAGGAAGCTTTTTCGCCTTCGACCCCCACTCGGTCAGCGTGGAGGATTTCTTCGGAGATCTCGCCAACTTCCGCATCCTCTTCATGGTAAGTACAGAGTTTATGCTATGTCTGCATGCGCATGAAAAAAAAAATCTCATGTCTGCTGTATCTTACAGAGGAGCCGCGCAAACGGGCTAACAGAAGCCACCACCCACACACGCGCAATCTTTTGCACACACTTTTCACTTGCTCGTGCACATTGGGTGTCACTGAACACCCAGTGTGTAACGAATGAGAACAGAATGAATGCATTTCGATCAAACTTCCAGTAGGTCCTGACTGATGACTGTATACTCAACACTTTGTTTGTTTGTTCATTTCATAAGTCAGGCTTATAATATCTGGAATATCTTTCAAGTCGACATAACCCCATTGACATCGCTATGACAGCACCGGGGTTGTTTTCTCAGACTTGACAGATCTCCTCCAGAGCCACAGAGGACATTTATACAACTGTGTTTGGAAAGTGAGCAACAAGGGTAGAAACATTTTCCTCCCAGTCAGCTGATAAGATCGAGATTTGTGCCTTTGAGCTGCTAGTTTCAGTTCTGGGGGTGATTTCACTTCCCTCATCGTAAAAAATGCCAGAAAGTTTTTGGTTTGGGAGCGCGCACCATGTTTTTCTGGCCACTTATTTTGAGCTTTATATTCCCTCGGTTGGCCCTGACACACTTTTCATTTTTTTTTTCTTTTAAGTTCTTGCAAGAACGCTCACCTGCTGTGTGATTCCCTTCCATATGTCATCTTTTAGTGCGCCATAATGCCACTGTGTCTGACAATGACTCTGTTTTCTCCCCGCCATCACAGCATAAGCTCTTTTTTGTCACTGAAGCTATTTTCTTCAATGACATCTTAGTCTGGAAGGTTTTGAATATAGGTCTCTTCTTGGTAACACTGCTTTAAATCCCTCAATTTCTCAGTTTTTATAAAACACGTTAGACATTAAACGCCTATTAACATACTATAATGTACAGAAGTTGTAAGCAGGTATAAGTTCTTATTAATGTGTGGACACCAACATACTTTACTCTAATAAACACTGACCTTAAATCTAGTATTCCGAGTTATTAAATGTCTACATACTGCTTACGGTATATGCTAGATGAGGATCAGTCTCTCTTCTCTTGTCAAAAATGTTGGTACTTTTAGATAATTTGGGCTCAATCAACATCCTGGATTTCACCAATAGCACCCTTTGTTTTCAAAGCACATTGTGTGAATATAGTAGCACAAAAATGTATTCATTATAATATAGGTAGTATGGATTGAAGCTCACAGTGCATATTTTACACCTACATGTACTGTACTGTAAATCCAGAGGGGAAGCAAAAATGCAAAAGTGTCAGATGTTTATACCTGTAGAACAAAAGTTTTAAAAGTAGATACTTGTGAACTTTTTCTTCTTTTTTCGAAGTGCTGACCTGGGAGCTGTAAGAGAAAGACAGAGTTATAAAACAGATTAGAATGTATTATTTCAAAGTAGAAACGGTGAGAACAGGAGAAAGCATAATGGCACTGTCTCACTGATAAAAGAGGCTCGTGCAAGCTTCTTAACCCGTTAAACGTAGTTTCATTAACTTGCAGCTGCTTGTGGGTATGAGTGTGCATGCGATGTCACAACAGGGCATTTCAGATCTTGCTGGATTTTGTTGGGGTTAATGAGTCTAGAGAGGAGATTAAAATTTCCAAGTCCTGAATGAAATAGCATTTCACTTTGCACCTGAGAGTTTAAAATGACTTTGCGTATGGCTAAAAATAAAAGGGGGGATTTCATAGAATGATTCAAAAATCCTTATGCCAAAATTAGAGGGGACACTCGTTATTGATTCACTGTGTCCACTCTATAACACATTTAGATTTTTCTCCATATACCTGCCATTAAAGCAGAAGTATACAAGTGTGAAGACTACTGAGGTAAATGTGGAATATGAATTTGCTATGACTAAAAGTAAAACTAAAAAAAACCCTTATGCTTCTTGCTGGTGTTGAAGGATGTAGAGAATGTAGAGTGTAGTTTCTGAGAGCAGAGAATAAAGCGGATGAGTTGTATAAGAGGTAATAGTAATGACAAAGTAAACAGCACATCTTCTCAGAAAATAGCAGCCGTTCTTCTTTTTCCTGCGTAGAACACGGCTCTTAAACATTCCCTCAAGTGTCTTTGCTTTTTCTACCTTCTGGGCTCTATCCATCCCTCCTGGCACCGCCCTCGAAGATTTCCCAGTGTCAGGATGATGACATGGTGTCCAGAAGGCATGCTCTCACTCTTCACAATCCATTAATGTGAATGACAAAGTCCCCTTGTCTGTATCCTTTCCCCCTCTTTACTCTGATCCCCATGTGAAACTTTTCATTCCCTCTGATCAAAGTGCGGCAGCACACAGCACAACGCTCCCTCAAGGATTCCAGAGTTTCGTATCTCTAAAAGAGGCATCCACCCAAGAAAATAAATTATTCTCTCAAGCAAATAGCTGCATATGAATATTTTATTACTGATTTAAACTTCCCTGCTATGGATAAGGGGAGGGAAGTGAGGGGTTAAAGTGGTGTGATTGAAATAAGGGGGGGCTGGTTATAAGTAAATGTATTCATATAAAAACAATCCTTTAATCACCATATTCTTCAGATATTATTTATAGTTTTTGGCTTCTCAGTTTGCTGACAGAAAGGCTAATCCCATCTGCTTGCAGAGCACAAAGAATCAATGCTTGTTCCTACTTGAATGTTGTTTTTTTTTTATTATTATTTATTATTATTTTTTTATTTTCTTATCCTGTGAAAACAACTGAGCTAGCTTCTTTGCAGCTTATTCCTTAGCTTTTCTTGTCAGTGAATGATTTTTTGGGGAGATGTCTGCTACTTATTCGTCTTCGACAAAGTCGGCCCACATTAATCATTACCGATTTGTTCCAAAATGGCAAATCTCATCAAAACTATGACATCTCGGCAGCTAATAATTTCAAAGAAGAGGCCTGAATTTAACTTCTTGATGTGCCTAGCGTGCCCCGGACTTTTATTTCAATATTGAGACATTGAGTTGTTTGACTCAGACAAAACATCTTCGCTAACTTCCCTCTGTTGCATTGCCCTGTGTAATGCATTCACAGCACAAAGCATCTGCAGTATTAAAGAATTCCATTGCAATACAGTCACCCTAAATTGCTTTTACTAAAAAGCAAGGGCTTAATGCACCCGACCGACATGAGGCATTTGAGTAAACGCATTGACAGACAGTCCTCACTGAACTGAATGTAACTGATAAGAGAATCCATTAACTCTATTTTCCTTCTGTTTTATTCTCTCTCTCTCTCTCTCTCTCTCTCTCTCTCTCTCTCTCTCCCGTCCTATTCTCTCTCTCTCTCTCTCTTTTTTTTTTTCCTGTGGCCAATGAAATATTATTTGATTTCAGCACATGGAGTCACTATTCTGAGAGTTCAACAATTTGTTAATTTAATGCTGCTGCCATATTCTGAAATAGAGTATGAGTGAAATGCAATCGCAGGGTCTGTGTGTGTAATCCTGACCAGGAGCATGGGGGATGAGGATTTTTCCATTAATGAGTTATCAAAGCGCAGCAGATGGGCTGGGATGAACTAACAGTCTTCCTTGTTAATTGAGTGACTTTCTAATAAGACTAAAAAGACTCAGACCGGGATCGCAAAGTAGCAAGATAGAGCATCTATGAGATTAGAACAATGATTTGTGCGCGTCTCCGTGTGTGTGCGGGTGCATCCGACCACTTTTGAGCCCATTAGATATTTCTAAAGCTTGCTAATTCCTCCACAATATGACAATAATTATCATAATCAGGCTGATAATACTGGAGATGACGCTGTGAAAGTGCCACTCTCCCCACCTTCCTGCTGAATGCGCCGTGTTTCTTCAGTGTTTTCTTTTGCTTCCACTCGTGTGACACAGTCATAAAAATCATTGCACCAGATTTTAGAGGTCACCTATCAATATGGGAATACATCTATACCACAGAGCAGAAGTCTCGCAATCTGTAACCTATAACTTCTTGAAGCCATTTCCCCCCACATCTTGGCACACAGTGTAACAGATGGCTAATAAACACATTTGCTGCTTAAAGCCCAGGCGCTGTAGTGTTTGTAAAATTCAAATGAGATATAGCAGTGACACTCTCTGTGTGAGATCACTGGTGCAACTGAGCAGTTGGAAATACTCACTGCTCCCTCACTGGACTGGCAAACTTGTATGCATGGGAGGGGAGCCATGCTGTGGGAGATGTATTGTGTTGTGCGGGGTCAAGGAAGAACAGCAAACACATTTCATGAATTATTGAAAGAAAAGACCTGGAAAGGGAAAATGCTGCCTGGCCCTTGTTGGTAGATTGGACCTGTGGGTTGCACAGAATTCACTTTTCCAGCCAGGTACCGATAGAGCAGTACTTATAATCTCCATCTCTGCAGACTTACTTCGCCTCATGGCCTCTATGAGCCTGAACGCATGAATGTGCTGCGTCCATAGTGTTGTTGACAAGCCCACCTGGCATTAAGTTGCTATTTATGCAAAACCAGACCTTTTGTTTTGTCTTCTTGACAAAGACTCGAAAGTCTAAATTTGCATTCCTCCCTGAGCAATATGTATAGAGTACCTGCGCCATATTTTCCTACTTCACACCAGAGAGGTTCAGGGCACAGAGCCAGTCATAAACACGGCCTCTGAACTGCAAGGTTTTATTAAAGTTTTTAGGTAGAATCAAGATAATCATAAGGGAAACATCTTTCGACCTTTGGGGTTAGTTTGAAGTGCTGCTCTGATGTGAGTCTCTTTTTTTATTGTATCTTTTTTCTTCTTATTTTTTATCCTTTTTCTAAGGCTATGTGACTGTGGTTAGTTTTAATCTTTATGTTGTTGAGGAACTTTATTTTTAATTGGATTAGTTAGTTTGGAAACAAAATCCCCCCTCATTGTGCCGTACTGCATTACACTAATTGGTAAACATTAGTAAAAAAGAATAAAAAAAAATAATTCTTCCAAACATTTCTTCAGTTTTAAACTAAAATTTCTACCACAGCTACTAAGATGCATTAATAATACAACTACCTGTTGTTATTATTATTATGCTCCTGCTGGATCCATGTGTCCCCGGTAGCAGGATTATGTGTACAGTATATTGTAAATGCATATCTTGTTTACCTCAATTAGAAGTTCAAAGGTATTGTAGACTGTCATTTGAATAAATAATTACGCTCTCCTTTGGTGACACCGTAACTGTAGTGATGAGCTTCTAGGGACAGATGACTATGTGTAGTTAATGATAACTTGTTTCCATGGTCACCTGAAATCATAATGTAAATAGCGTACTTTGATCTTGAGCAGATGAGCGTACTCAGGAGACACAATGAGATGCTTTTTTTTTTTTTTTCTAAAAATATTTCTCAGTTGTTGGAATTCATGCAGAACATCTCAGCAGAGTCGGGAGAAACCGGATCCTTTGCCTTGAGTTCCGCCGAGATTTAAATCTGGTTCTTTGCAGTGGAGATTATTTTTGAAAACACATCCCATGAGGATTGTTTATCTCTTGTATGTCCTCCCACAATACACAGAGTTGGCAATAAAATGAGACCCGATACAATCAGTTGTTACCGACGGCAAAATAGGGGCCGTCAAAGAGAATGGTCGGGAAAACATATTTGTTGCTATGGTAATTAGTGGTGCTGCGTGATTACAGCAACATAATTACATTGCATAATCATGTTTACAGTCAGAATTAGTTGTTTGTTTAAAATAAGTTTAGCCGGCAGGATTTTGTTTGTAATCTGCATAATTTATCTTCCAACTTATGCTGTAGATGTTGAGCAATGCAGTCATATTACTTCCAGAATGAATTGAGTCCTGTCAGTGGATGAGGGCAGAAATCAATTTGACTCGTGCCGCCAGAGCTGCCCATCACTTAAACGAAGCGCCCAAGTTAACTATTCCGTCGCTGAATGTACGGCACAGCTCCCGTCCGCTCTCATTCAAGACAGCAGCAGTGTGCGCGCAGTCAATAGATCTTACAGAGCGTGGATGTATCGTTTACACAACCTTGATGCAGTGATAAAATGTAGGTTGATTTTTGAGTGTTCATCGACTTGTAGCGGCTGACCAAGCAAAACACCCCCCCCCCCACGTTTTAATAGCGCACAGGATACAAAAACATCCCGACTTGACTTCTACATTCCCTTCCTCTCTCCCTCTCTCACCCTCTCCCTCTCTCATTGCCCTTGTCATCCGACAAGGAGACAGTGACAATAAGGGCTGTGTCCTTGGACATGGAGCAAAGCTCTACTATTGACTGGCATGATGAGCTGCACTTTCCTTGTTCCTTCCCCACAATCCCTGTAATCCCTCTGTCTTAGCTGCCAACACGACACACACACACACACATCAAGACCACAGGGGCATTAGATGGGGTGGGGGGCTGCTGTCGCAACTTATTATATCAGTGCGCGGGCAGCCCCATGCCTTCACTTCCTACCACACACACACACACACACACACACACACACACAAACACATATGCATACGTAAAGAGGAGACACCACAGATGAGCAGAAGCGCAAAGAATGTTCGTGGACACACACACGCACACACACACCGTATGACCTATCACACACATACACCAACACCTGTGATGGGTCCTGTCAAGGGCTGTACCACATGCCTGGGATGAGAGAACATTTTGTTGTCTCCAAAGGTCACCGGGTTGCATCTTACTCTCCGTTGGCACAAGAACGAACCGTCACATTTGTAAAGGCTGAATTCGTAACTGTTGATTATCTCCCTTCCTCTGACTTCTTCCCGACATTTCAACTGGCCACGAAGGAGGAGGAGGAGGAGGAGGAGGAGGAGGAGGAGGAGGAGGATGATATCTCTTTCTCCTCAGAGACCGGCAATATGAAGGAGCCATTGCGTGAGGAGAGAAAAGCGCGGCGGCAATGTGCATGTGTGATAATCATCTCGCCTTTTCACATACGTGTAAAGCTCCACGTTGATGTATTATTGACAACGAATCGGCTCCGTGTGTTATTGAGAGAATGCAAAGCGGCGCAAAAGCCTCACAGACAAATATGCATGTATTAAAAAGCCCATGCAGCCCAACCCAGATGTGTTGTTTATTCCAACTGCTTATCTCTAACTATCAAAACCTTCTTTGAATGAGAATTTGCTGATGGCATGCTGCTGCTGCTGCTGAACACTATACAGTAGTGAAGACACTAAAAGACTGGTGGTGGCAGGAGCTAGATTCTGATTTTATCCTTATGTGCGTGCGTGCGTGTGTGTGTGTGTGTGTATTTGCGTGCGTGCGTGTGTGCGTGCGCCTCATCAGGAAGCAGTGAAGGAGAACCACAAGAAGAGGGAGATGGAGGAGAAGATCAAGAGAGCCAAGCTGGCGAAGGAGAAAGCGGAGCGCGAGAAGCAGGAGCGCCAGCAGAAGAAGAAGCAGCTGATTGACATGAACAAAGGTATGCCACTTCTACCCGCGCCACCACATAGAGACAGGGAGGCAGGTGGGGAGTTAGGAGGAGGAGGAGGAGGAGGAGGAGAACAGGAGGATGGAAAGGGGGGGTTTCACAGAATTGTGCTTCACACAGATTTGAACTCTGAAGGAGGAGGATAACGTGTAGGAGTGGGGGGCGGGGGGGGTCTTCTTTTTCGGCTGTGAAGGAATCTTATACTTCCATAGCCGATGCGCTGCTACCAAACAACAGACGGATTATGCTACTTTTAGCTTGTTTTTTTCTTCTTCTTTTTTTTTCCTGAGGTACATTTTGCTCACATAGGCAAAAACATTCTCTCCTGTAGTAATAATGCACATACATTTAAAAACGTTTAACATTTAAAGTAATAGAAATGAACTTAACCGCAGTAGAAAATAGAATTAAAAATGCACCAATGAACACAAATACTTCTGCGCAGTCTGCGCCCTCATGAAACTGCACGTGTGAAGATAAGAGCCTGAGGTTCACTCATAAAGGGGGCTGAAATTTGCTCCGTAGGCCGCGCTGTTATCGCTGGTCATGTGCAAGCAATACAGAAGACAGAAAAATGATCATTCCTCCAGTCTGAGATTGTTTGCGGGCAGCGCGCTATATTTATTGTCGCGAATCTCTGGAATTACTCTATTGTCCTCCAGTGATGCCAGTAAACCGTGTATTGATTAGTGCGAGTTGCAGTTGTTCAGACATGAAAAATTAGAGCGACAGAGCTGGGTGTCTGTGTCTAGTTATGCCAATGACATTGTGAAGGAATTTCAAGCCTGAAGGGGCTTTGCAAGCAGTCAGTGTGGTCTTTTGTCCGTTTTTTTTTTGACAAACACACTGGGATTTCCACAATTCACCAGCTTCTAAATGTCAGCGCCAGCCAAGGACCTCTCTGTAGCTCAGCCACATTGGGAAATGTGACAAGACAGTCTTCAGTATGCCACACAACTCTCCAAGATAATTGATGCATGCTACAGTTTTTTTTTTTTTATCCTTTTTTTTTTTTTTCTCTCCCTGAGCAGTGACCTCTTTGAAAGCTTCACTTTTAATAATCCAACATGGCTGAGCTGTCTACCCCTCTCTCTCATTCTGGCTAACCAGATGGAGAAGGGTAGAGAAGTAGGTATGATATTAAATATTTCTGCCAGAGCAGATTTTGATCTCGTTTTCTGAATGCCATAATATGACTCGGATGAATAAAACATGAGGATGACATGGGCAGCGTTGCCTGCAGCCTTGGAGATAGTGGGGATTGTCCTCCACACCAGCACCTAGCTCGTTGGACTGTCGCGTTCACAATGACCTTGGCAGTTTTGAAATGCACACTTTTTGAATTCTAGATGTGCTAAAGCCAGGCTGCTTTTTCCCCTGTCAAGGTTCTTTCCTGCATTGATTACACATTTTCATTAAACCTTGAATAGTTCCCTTTTTTTTTGTATACTAACTTTCAGTCTATGTGAAATGTAATCAGAGAAAGGACAATCAAATGCAGAGCACTTTAGATGGATCCTGTGTATGGAAATGAATCTAAGCCAGAGTTGGAGGTTACAGCGGCTTGTGTTCTCTCTCAGTTTCTCTTTAAGTTGTTTTGGTTGGAACACACATAGCAGGATATTCAGTGTTTTTTTTTTTTTTGCACATCTTTCTTTTCTCTGCCTCTACTCCTCTCCAGGTGACAGCCTTGGCTTGAGAGTCTTGGCTCTTCTCTCCCATTCTGTTCTAAAATTCTATGTGTGCTTCAGATATTTTGAAGAGTTCGTTATTTGAGGAGACTTTTCACATCAATATTTCATGCTGAGCATCAGTCGCGTTTTCTGTGAAGGTTGATGAAAATGAGGCAGTGTACTGCTCAAAGATGTTTTTTTTTTAATTCCTTTTTACTCGTAATTAATCATTTTCCATGTTAATTCTTGCATTTTAAAGGTTAGAGACTAATTGAAGCACTGCTATAGATTGAAGGTTTGCTATTACCTATTCGTGTCTTTAATTTAATCATATCGTAGTTATAGATATATGGATAGATAGAATTGGTGATCTAAATATAGTGCATTCTTATGCTTACAAATCCATTAGCATGAACAGATGGAGTAACCATATGGCCATTATAATACCAGAATTATATACAGGTCAATATTTTATCTGTTTTTACGGATTTACTGATTTTATTGTTTCAAAGACTGTTTGATGGATCATACTGTTTTGTTTAATGCAATTTCAAGAGGCTATTTCTGAGGAAGGATAGATTTTATGTCATTTCACAAATTGCGACCTAATCCTCTTCGCTTGCAAATGATTAACAATGAAATGCATATTTAATGAGTGTTTAATTCATTTAGCTTTTGCCAGGATGGCACCAGGGTGGGTGGGGGCGGGGAAACAGACAAATGCTTTTAGGGAACTGATAAAAAAAAAAAAAAAGAAAAAATCGTTTTTACTCCCATTTCCCAGTTGATAAAACTTATGATTATGCCCTCTGCAAGTGCACCGACATGGACGCTTCTTCAGCAAGCTGATTGATAGATGAGACAAGTGCAGAGCTAAACGTGTTTTCCTTGTGAAGTATTAGAAATCCTAATGTAGGAAATTGCTTATGAAATCATTACCCGGTCACCCCATTTGTTTTAATTTGCTCTAAGTGGATTTCCATATTCCCTTGAACTGACCAGATGTTCAACATTTACTAAATCGCTTTACTTCCCAGTAATAATGGGTTGAACACTGTAGAATAAACCCAAACTAATGCGTCTGTCTAAAACGGAGGAAGATGGTCCATCACAGCAGGGTATTTTTTTTATTGCGGCATATGAAGCAGTGTCACAAGCAGCGTGTCGAGTGTGTCAAGAGCCGGAGTATGGTGGAGCATCTGGACTTTGTTTCTCTAAGGCATTTGCGAAGAGTAGCAGGCCCCTCTGGTTGCCTACTCCACTGGCTTCACCGGGGTCAGTGGCCCCGTCTGGGGCAAGCGTCTACACCCACATGTCAACTGCGTACCCCAGTCAAATCCAGTAAGCTTTGAACGGAGCCGCAAAGCGCACACGCCGCTTTGAGCACAATGCAGCTTGGCGTATAGGAATAAATAAACGACCAGGGAAAAAATATATTTTTTACATTTTAGTGCAGGTACCACAGAGAAAAAGTGGAGAAACTTTGTGTTTAACCTGATTTCTGTCAACTTTTCTCTAGCATTCTTTCTACAGTACGGCTCTCAGTATGTGAATAGTTATAACCGCTTGTCCCTTTCACCATAGGAATCAGTGAAAAACATTTTTATTGCCAACCTGAGGAATATCAAGTTTAGAAGCATATTGGTTGTAGCCTGTGAGTTTTACAGCACCTTTTATGAGTGGACCAACTGCCTGCTGTCTTAGTTGACTACGCACATTAAATGTAATCCAACTGGAATCATGTGGTCCTGGATGAAATGATTTTCTTAACTTATCGTAGGTTTCAAAATGAAATTAAGTGATTGGAAAAACGTTTGTTAAAAAAAAAAAACGTATTAAAATTGTCCTAGTCTGTGTTAAAATATTAAATCCTTAAAAAAAACACACGCAGAGGCTCAGCAGATGCTGTTTTTATGATTAAATTTTACCTGAAAAGTGATCACTTTTTTTTGTAGCGTATGAATTAGAGCCCTCTCGGCTGCTTCAATCCATTCTTACAACAGCTTGCAGACACCAGCAGAATGCAGACCCGTACAATGGGTCGCTCTGTGGGGATATTATAGTCGTAAAATAGGTATTGTCAAAGTGTTAGTGTTAATATAACTATTGAACACACATTATTATCGTCTTAAATGTAGTTATATTTGTTCACACAACAGCTGGAAGTTGTGTCTACCTCATACTGTTTCAAAATTACTCAGCCCATTAGCAGGAAACATTATCGTCCTCGTAAAAGGGACACAGCAACAGACAATTCAACAAAATGTCAGAGAATACAAAAACCTGCTTGTAGCCTATGGTGTGTCGTGTCGTCCTTAAAAGGTATTTGTAAAATGCAGTTAAAAGAAAAACATAGCGTGCATTGTGTGTCTTCCTTTGGTCCCCAAATATGTTTTTTGTGCTGGTGATAGTCATCAAGACGTTTTTTTTTTTCCTTTCAGCAAGGCCTGCTCGGATGAGGTCTCCATGTTTTTTTATGATTCTCTGCAGAGAGCCGTTGGCATGTTGACAATGATGGGCCTGCAGCTTCTATTTATGCATCCTCCTTGTCAACCTTTCACACTTTGAGGATGAACTAGTGTATGTTTACATACATAAAAGTGGGCGCTTCTCTAAAACGCATTACACTCACTAAAAAAACAAGCTGAATAAGTTAGTGTAGGCTTTGATTGCATTTCAGACTACGGTGTTTGAGTGTTACATTTCCTTGTAAATGTCATGTTATCCGCTCTACGAGCTGATACGCAGTGACGTTTAAATGTGGGTCTAAAGCGATGCACATAAATATTTGGTGAATAATATACATTTAAGCTCCAAACCAAGATTCAGCCAGGGCCTGATGTTGTTTATTAAGATCAGTTATATTGATTCTCTAAATCTAACGTGTCCTCGTCAGTGTGTGTTTTCGCCTGTTTGTGCATAAGACAAAGTTATGAAAAGCTTCTCTCTCTCTCTTTCTCTCTCACTCTTGTTTACCAAATCCCCAAATTCAAGTGTCTATTAGTGTGGCATGCTAAACTAAATTGACATATTTCTGTGCAGCTGGCTGACTGGTTGTTGCTGGCAGAGCCCTGTCAGGAATGACAGTGGCAGAGATGTGGATTGATGGCTTTGTGTGACACTGACAGCTGCCGGTAGGCCAGTGCATACCTGCGTCAGAGTCATGCCAGCTAGGTGATCATAGACAAGCGCTGACAGGTGGCGGCGGGGTGGACAGGTTCGCTCTCTAAGTTTGCATAGTGTCTCCACAGCACAGCAGACATGGCAAACAATATTACCAGGGGAGATAGCTTGTAGAGACGTGAAGGTCAGAAACCCACATAGATAAAAGAAAATGCTTCTGAGAAGGATTCTCACTATTCCTCAGCTTAGCTTGGGAAATTAGGCCAGTATTAGGGAGCTATAGAACATAACGGACAAGGACAGACCTTTCTAGAGCGTAATAATGATATATGGCGCAATGCTTCTGAATCTGCTGCCTGCTTATTCCCTAAAGTCTCATTCCTTTGTCACACCACTGTTGGCTGCTGTGTCTGGTTATATATTTGTAGTTTCTGATGAGTTATAAAAATGAAGGATCTTTCAACACATCTGCATGTGACTGTCACAGCGGCGAGATGCCAAACTCAGAGCCAATTTCTCTCTCTCTTTTTTTTTTTTTTTTTCTCCTTCGTCCTTGCCTTTGAGCTGTGTCGATCCGGATTGAAGGAAGTGCAAGGCATGCTCTGGAACTCCTGAGTGTAGATTGGCGAATTCCATCATTACCTTGAAAGACGGGAACAAGGGCACGAAGATTATCTGCTGTCATACACCCATTCTAATAAATAACAGCATATTAGATTGTGCTATATCTCCAGCCGCAATCGGAATCTGCCTCGAGGCGATGATGGCACACGGAATATGGCTGACTGCGTCTCAGCTAAGGCGCCGTGAGAGCAGGCGGCATGAATAGGAACCTGTGGAAAAATAGACTTATTCATAAACAAATGGCATGCGAGGATTAAATACATCTGATTGACTGCGAAATGACATTTTTGTATGTGAAGGTGATACAATGAAATACTTATCCGATCCTCATCCTCACAGATTATAACATTTCCAATGCATTTCCATAAATAAATGTCAGCAGGAGGAAAGCCTGTGCTCATAGGAGGCCTCTTAATATTCTATGATAAATACCATAGTTCATTAGCAATTAAAGGCAACACCGGGGAATACTGTGTCCCACATTTCTGTCTATCTGCCTTATGCATTACATTGTCAAGCTGAATATGTAGTGTTAGTATTTTTTTTTATTATTATTTTGTAGCATCCTCTTTGTATCAAGACAAAAAAAACACTAATTAGATTGCACCTTAAAGCTTTTAATCACTGTTATCTTTTATCTTTAACTTAATTTAGTTAAGGTCACAATCAAGGAAGTGAGACATGCATCTCCGTCTGTCTTTCCTGTTTTCTCTCTGTCATTACCTCCCTGTTATTGCCCCTCTCTTCCTGTGTGTGTCTCTCACACACACACACTCGGCGTATTCATCCTGCTATGTTCTTTTCTCCCTCCCATTGCTTCCATAAATGTTCTTCTCCTCCTCAGTGAAATCAGCTCAGGCACAGTTGAATCTCATTAATTTGTGGGTGGTTCAAGTGTCTGATCATTTCCCCTCCCAGTTCTGGACCTCACCAGTCACTTTACAGTCAATCAAACCTAATTACCCTCACTACAAAGACCATCAAATCCCATTGTCAAATCCATTTAGCTTCCCCAGACAGTGCCGCCTTTCACTGATGCAAACAGCCCATGTGTGGTTTGGTTCACATGTTATCTTGATCTGGATTCCAAAACTCTGCATCCGCTCTCCAAATGTGTCACTCTTGTAAAATGGGTAATCTACACTGCCCTGGATGGATGAAACCCAAAATGTTTATAGCATCTCATTATTCTTCCACATGCCAAAGCCTCTTTGACATCCCTTTCATTGAAATAACCCAGTTCGTTTAAGTAGTCCTGGTTTGAATAGTTTTGTATGTGTTGCATACGAAATGCATCGTGTTGGCATGGCACTAATAGATCAGGGCCACTCTTGTCCGCATGCCAGAACAGCACCGTAAAAGGTGTTGTTTGCTTGTTAATGTGTTGGAGATTCACCTAAACTGCAATGAAATGTCTGTCGCCCGCACCGTTTCATCTAACCAGCTCACTGTGACTGCATCCTCTTTGACAGCGCCTCCACTGCAATAATTAAAACCAATCCGCCAACAAAAAAAAAAAGAAAAAAAAATGTTCCTTAAAGCGGACCAGTCAAAAGCCGTCCATCGCTATCTTTTAGGATTAAGGCTGACTTTCTGTTGCTGCTTGATAATAGAAGCCTTCCAGAGCTTAGCATGTAAGAACACTTTAACGTGAATTAGCAGCTGCATGTTCAGGTTGCGTTGAAGGTAAGACACTGTGGCAGACAGCAGTGCGCGCTGAAGTACCACGAAGGATCCGACGTGAGGAACCTAGAATGAAAGTCAAATCATCAACAAAGACTACACCAATTTTCACTGGGATTATTTTTCTTTTCTTATTCTTCTGCAAGCACAAACATATTGTATGTGAACAGAGGCATTGGGAAGATGCAGCACAATGCAGTGCAGTACAAATTGCACATTGGGGCTTTTTACATTAGCGGATCTCTCAAAGAGCAGATCAGACAACATTGACACTGGAGCCTGTTAGATGCGATAAAAACAACAACAGCAACAAAAAAAAAGAGAAATGCATGACTGAAACACTAAACCAGAGCAACTCTAACATTACACAGGTACTAAAGCGCTAGTGAAAGTTGAGCCTTATAAAACTGCTTTCTATTTAATCGGCTGCTAGACCACACGTTTGATCAGTTTACAGTGACAGCTCGGTTCAGAGCAGACACCATCTGCTTTTATCCCCCGCTGTGAGGTCACAGTGAAAATGCTCGTGGTTCAGGGTCTACCATATTGCAGATAAATTTAGAAGTACCTAGCCTATGCTGAAGTGCCAATAGTGGTATGCTCTGCTATGAGGACAGGCTCCTGTGGCCCCGCTGGCTCCCTGACATGTTGACCCCATGTGGCTCAGAAAAAAGTGTGTCAACTAAACATCTGTCAGTGCTGGGTTTGAGCCCTCCCTTGTGTGCTGGTGGTGTTACTGGGCAAACTAGCCAAAAGCAGTGGATAGATGGTGATAGCAATATGGTAACTGGGGTGGCCCGCAGGCAGGAGAAGTAAATTATAGCAGAAGAAGCAGAGTGTGGTGACTGCCACGTTACAAGCATCTCTCTTCCACCCTTCCCATCTCCCAACCTCCCCTCCCTACTGTTTCTCACTTGGGGCCTGGCAGCATCCATCCAGATGGAGGGTTTATTTTTGTTTTTGTTTGTTTACTTATTCATGCATCCAGCTATTCGGGGCATCGCAGGGGCTTTCGTTCCACCACAGAATGCAAATCGCCACGGCGGCTAATCCACTTTCATCTCTCCCTCGTCGACATCCAACTTCTCTTCACGTTTCCCCGAGTCTCTCGCAGTCAGGACATCTCGCTTTCTTTCAGGGTACGGGATCAGGCCTGCAGTGACCAGGCCAGCCCAGCTCCAACACTTGTCTGTACTTCATGCATGTCAAACACAATACATCTCTCACCTCCCATCCACCTTTCCCATCTTCAAGACATCTTGGCCTCTCTCCACATTTTCCTTTCCTCCCCCCTCCTGACCCTGGCGCCACACAGGGGCTCATAGCAAGAGGAAAGTAGTAGCTGCGCTGCCATTCCCCCTGGAATAGAGGGTTGTGGGAGCATTCCTAATTGAGTTAGGGAGGACATGAGTGGGTTTGCTCATCAAGTTGTTACAGTAAAACAATCCAGATTAATCAGCAGGCAAGTCTGTCTTCTTTATTACCCATCTTACCCTTCCGTTCCCCTTTTTCTTCCTCCCTTTTCACTGAAGTAGACTGGTAAACATGCACACACACACACACACACCTACAAATTAAAGACTGGAGCCTGTCTGAAAAGTTTCTTGGGTCATTGTGTCAAAGCTTTTGTCAGGGTTGGGTGGTTGGACTGCTGGGAGATGGAAAAAGAGAGAAGAGAATGAAAAAATAAAGGAAAGACATCTAACAGGTGCATGACTGCTGTCCTTTGGGCACTTGTGTTCTCTGTGCTCTATGTGGCAGTAATGGCCTCTGTCTGCCGGGGTCTTCGAAGCTGCTGGGACTGCAGGGAGAAATGTGCGTGTGTTGGGGGGGGAGTAAAAGTGGGGAGGACAGACAGTAAAGGAGTAGACAGCAGAGCTAAAAGAGGAAGGGGGGGCAGTGGGGGTTGCTGAGTAATGCAGGTGGTTGCGTACGTCTAAGTGGCTGAGCCCGAATTCAGATGCGCGAGAGTAACACACTAAACCAGGTGCACACACAAGGAGAGAGTAGAGAGTCGGCGAGATTAAAAGAAAGTGTGGTTGTTGCGTCTCCACCTGGCCATAAAGCTGCACCCCCTCCTCCCTCCACCGAGGCCTTTGTTTCACGGCTAATGGTCCAGGTTAATTGCACAGGTGACTCTCTGTGGGAGAACAGATGGGCTCAAATGTGTTCAAAAACAATCCACAGCAAGCAAAGAAGAAAGAAAAAAAAAAAACACACACACACACTGAAACAACTTGTTCCTCTCCATTCCTCTTTTTTCCTCTCTCATCTTCTCTCCTGGAGTCAGAGAGGGTGACTTGGATAAGGTTAAACTCTCACTGTGTTCCTCTCTTGCAGTGATTTCAATTCATCAAGTGCAAGGCCTGTAAGCTCTCATTAGATCTCATTACAGTGCAAATTAGGGCTTGGCTACTGGAGGATAGTGGAGAGTAGTGGGTAATAGACATCTCTCCTATGCCTGATGTTCTTCATGTCGAACACTTTAATTTGGTTAGGGAGGAGAGTGCTATGCTTCTATAAATTCAGGGGGTATGTAGCTGTGATTTATTAAAATATGTGACTATGATAAATGCCATTATTTTGTATGCTTACGCTGTTGTTCCTCATTTCAATTAGCATGCCACGGTTGCTACCAGTTTCACTTGTGTCACACAGGATGTCATAATTTGCCATTATAATAGAAACCTGCGCGTACCAGACAGAAGCTTTTCTGAATTTCAGCGAATTATTTCTCTCTCTTCCCCCATGAATCATGAAGGCTGCATGTGAGCCATCAGAAATTGAGTTCTCAATCGATCCACTGTGTGTTTTTTCTCCCCGGCACAACATGCAGCAGACGACAGATAGCAAATTGAATTTATGAACAAGCTTTGTTGGCACTGCTGCATAATTATAGGAATGCCGTGCCTTTGGTGTTTAAAAAAGGGAGCCCGGCATTTCATTCATATACATAGAGGGTTTTCTGCTCGGATGATTGAGTGAAAGGCTTTGTCATGTTTTCCAGGCAACAGCTGTGCTTTTACTTTGCAGTTATATACATATTTTGAATGCTGGAGATGACTCATTTTAATTGGCAGAAATAAACAAATGAGATGTCATGTTTTGCATAACGTAAGCTTATTTGTTTCATTCCTAATTGGTCTTTCTCTGAGGATTAAGAGTTTGCATGGATGCTTCGATGATGCATTGGTTTGCTGAAACACTTGGCTAGATTCCTGCGTTCCCCCCTAACCGGTCTTGCCATGAGCGGCCATGAGTATAGGTCATCCTGCTGACATTAGCTGGTGTAGCTCTGTATCTGAATCCCTCTAACTATCCCTCACTGTCTTAGTCTGTCAAGATTGCACTCCCTTTTCAGCTTTGGAACCTGACCCATAAATTTAGATTAATTATGCGGAGCCAATGCTCTTGCAATTATGCAACATGCATTTGTATCACAGGCAAGTTTTCCAGCGGTCTGTGTGCCTGGGCTTGCATACTGCAGCGGATGTTTAAAAAAAAATATTTAAATGGCACAGGGCTCAGGCCGTCAAGTAGCAGGGAAGGTGTTTTACGACTTTGTGGTATTGCCTCGCTCCACTAGTCCCTCTCAATAACCCACTCCACCACATGCACTACAGCACCCACAGAAACCCTCTTCACTTTTCTCCCGAGCTGCTTTCTGTGCTGTGCTATTTCTTCCTCTCCCCTTTCTACCTGTGTTCTCCCTTCCTCTCTCATTCCTCCCTTTACATTTCCATCCCCCAATATTGACACTTACAGTACCTGCTTATTATTTTCATCGCGTCTGTTGACTCCCGAGTTCCTGTTGTATTAGTGAATACTACATTGCAGCCGCTTTCTTCCAGTTTTCTGTGGGTACTTTTTTTTTTCTTACTTTACTTTTCTTAAGGAAAAAAAAAACTAATCTGGCGTGTGAAGTCTTTTATGCCAGTCCTGCTGAGAGCACATTATTCTTGTTATCCCTCCTAATTAGAAAATGTGATAGTGCTGCTTGTAAATACATTGCAGGCTGAGCCAATCCCCATGGCTCACTGTTACATTTGGCACAGCCTCTGGGTCCGGGTACCACCTGATATCCAGGTAAAGGAGGGGGATGTAGGCAGGGATCAAAGGGAAAGATATGGAACAGGTACATCGTCTCTCTCTCTGGGAGGTAGAGTTTCACAGAGCTTTATTTCTGCTCTTAAAGCTTTAACTGTTTAAGAAAGTACCTAAAAGTGCAAAAGCCACAACCATGTTCCACACTTCCACAAGCTTTAATAAGATCATTAAAGGACCCCAGGCTGTCTGTTGAGGTGCCCACCAAGGTGTTTCATCACTGGAAGGGTTTGTCAATGTCTTGGTTCTTAGCCCATCTTAACCCATTTAGAAAGCAATTTCCTGTGAGCAGAGGGGATCTTTCCTCTTGAGAAAGATCTTTGGGCATAAAAGGTTAGCTTTTCTGTAATTCCCCAGCATGCAATCTACTACTGCTAATGAGAAGCAGATGAATATTTGCCCTAGGTTTAACAGCTCAAAATAAGACAAGAGTGAATTGCAGGAACGAGGCAGAAATGTCTGCTAAAGTGGGCAATGTTATGATAAGTAATGAAGTACGTTTGCTCTGAGGATTACTGGTATAAGTGTAGTCAAATTGTATTCAGGTTTGGTTTTGTTTTGGTTTATTTTGCTAAAGGCTTACCTTGTCGTTGCAGATTTGTTGAATATATACTCATGAATACTTTTGTATGTTAAGACGTTCACAGTCTGAAGGCTCATTTGTGGCAGTTTCTTGCTGAGAATAAGGCCTGCTCAGGTTTAAGGCCCATTAGGACACAGTTAATTGAGCACTGTGGGGTGACTGGGGACTATGTTTCCCATTTTAGTCATTTTGGTTCTTTGTGTCTGCAGTCGTCCCCCTGAACCCCAGTCTACTATGGCTCCCAAGTCCTGGTCATTACAAATGATGAATTGTGCTACAGTTAAGCTAGAAGTAGGACAAATTGATCAAAGTGTCAGGTGCCCCCTGTGATGTCTAGGTCTCCATGAAGAAGGCAGTGAAGAAGGAGCTGTCAAAAAGTTTCTTGTGCCAAGGTGGTTGTAGATAAATGTTTACCTGCCACTTAACACTTTCTACCTTCTGTCAGACTCACAACGTGTCCTTGCTAGCCTACATACGAAGGAGGAGTAGCTAAAGATCTTGGGAGCTGATACAGTTATAGTAGCTGCAAGTTGTTCACCATATTGTTCTCCAGGTCCACGGCAGACAGAACCAATGCTCCCCCTTTTAAACCAATGAGCTTGCTATCGGAGGTGTAGTGCTGCAATTTGAGATAAGCAGTACTTGGCCCAGCTTTGGTTTTGTTCTGATAAAGCTGGTCTAATTAAGCTTGATTTAATCGGGATTGCTTTTAAGCACAGCACACAGCCAGAACAGATACTTTGATTTCAAAGTAGCCCTTGGGAAGGACTTGAGGAAGAAAGAGAAGGAATGAGATAGAGAGCAAAATTAGTGTGAGTACGAGTGAAGAGTTGCTTTTTTTAAAATTTGCATAAGACATGTTTCTATTCTTGGTTGTACTGTCTTCTTTTACTTGCATGAATGATTGCAGGTCGGGTTGGTTTGTTGCTGGAGGAGAAGGGAAAAACATGTGCCCTGACTTTCTCTGGTAATGGCAAAATATATGCCATTTCCTTAAATTAATCGTGTAGCATTCGGTGTCACCGTGTTTTGTTCATAAATTCAATTTGCCTGATGTCGTGTCTTTTTGAGCATGCTCGAGTAACAAAAGATTGATCACCCCAGTGTCTGGAAAAGTGCTGTGTGCTGAAAGTAGCAGTTGTCTCCACTTATTCTCAAATGTTTCCCTTCAGCTGTAGCTGTAAGCACAGTAGAGAAACAAGATGCCTGGGCCCTGATAGTAAACACTGGGGAAGAGCTAGTTCACTCATGTACGCAAAAGAATTGATGGCCAAGTCACCAGCTCTACAATAAGTCACCCTAATGATCCAAGTTTAAAATAATGTCTGTTCTGGACCAGAATGATAAAAAGGGTGCCCCTCTGACTCATTAGTATTGGGGCGTAAAGATAGATGACCCAGATATAGAACCTAAGCTTATTTCTGAACCCCCGCTTCCATTGAGCAGTATGCTGCATGTGCACAGTGTGGGCACAACTTGTCATGCTGTTGGCCTCATAGCACTTTAAGTGTCTCCTACCTGTCTCTTCAGCCATGCTGACTGCCTCCAGTTCTCTAGTTTCATGGATCCACACGACAGCTGGAACGGTGGGCAGGGGGAATGTTTTTCGAAGGCCGGTCCCGGTGTCATTGACTGAACAATGATAGAGCGCCCGGGTATTGAGCGGCTCCACACTAAATCTTTGTAAAGAGCACTTAGCTCCCCTGCGTTAGCCACAGAAAGAATATCTGTCAATGACCATCAGTGGATGCTTTCATCCTGAGGCTCCTCTGCCTGTATTAGTTGCTAAGCTCTAAGTGTATTTTTCCTCCTCCCCAGCTGTTGACTGGAAAAAACGACAGCGCTGAGTGACAGGCCTCTGTCCCCATATCCATATGAAAGACCTGTTTATATTGTGCTCAGAATCAGAGTTCTCCCATGGTGTGATGTAAAGACATTGTTCATGCACCTGTAGTACGAGGAAATCTCTTCATCTCTTCTTCGGCACTAAAATACTTAGAACTAGACCTTGAAGCAGTTACATACAAGAGTGTGTGTGTGTTTACGTGTATTGAAATGCCTTTGTTATTATGTACTTCATCCCGCAGTTTATGTATTGTCCTCTAAAACATATTTCCATCTATTATCTGTTCTCTTACAGAGGGAGATGAAACCGGTGTGATGGATAGCCTAATGGAAGCCCTGCAGTCCGGAGCAGCCTTCCGTGATCGGCGAAAACGGACACCGCGCAACGGTAATGCAGCAAATAACACTGTCTTTGTGTTCCAGTGAATAATTTGTGTTGTTTTTGTCGGTCACCTTTGCCCTCTTTTTATTTTTTAATAGTTTACATGCCACACAACTGGCTTCTGTCCATCACATAAAAGGAGCTTTGCTCTCCAGCTTGAATGTAATTATTGCGTTCTTTTACTGTGCTTGTGTCCAAGGCTGAAAGCAAAACACGAACAAGTATAGGAACATATGCACATACAGATAGGTGTCTTAAAAAAACACACGTGTGGCTTCGTGTAGGTCATTTCTTATCCCTTTGCCATTGATGCAGCCCTTATTATAATGTAGCCATGCTGGCTGCAGTTGGGCTAAAGCTGATTTAGTGTAATCCTGGTGTTAACACATTCCATTCTGCCGTGATGAATGGCCAGTGCCCAGGGGAGTACCACCTAGTAGGGGTGCCAGGGTCAATTGATATGCAAGTCAGAGTTCTGCAGAAGAGCCACAGGTGCTGCCATCTCCACACTGGCAATCACGATAGAAAAAAAAAGAAGGGAGAAAAATCAGGCCAATGGCTGGATTGGATGATTCTGCAATAGAAAGCCACAGGCAGTAAAATATAAGCATACACAGGCAGAGGAAGTCTATTTATGTCCAAACCATCTTTTGAGATAGTTGCTGAGCAATGTTTAGACTCAGAGATCTTCCAGAGTTATGATAGTGAGAGTTAATTTTAAGCAAAAAAAGACTACTATTTACTTTTTGCCTACATTGAACATTGCCTACGTTTAAATGCTTGCATGCCCTCAGTGGCATGACCAGATCCTCTCCCTCTGCCTAAGGATTTTAATGCACGTTTTCCCACAGTGGGTTTAATTTCTTTTTTCTTTTGCCTTACTTACATATAAACGCCATTTGTCTATGCTAGTACTCACTGTGACATCATAAGGTGACTCCGAACTGAGTTTCTCGTCAGTCATCTCCTCTGACAAATATGGTGCTTGTGGGTCTGTCTATACCTAGCAGCAGACACATTTATTTCAAATTTAAAAATGTTACATTTAAAAAAATGCCTACTGCTATGGTTTTGGCCATTGTTATCCGCAGTTATATTTTAATACGCTTAGTTGATCTGAGACCATTCAAAATATGTGTGATGATTAAATACCATTGAAATGGTGTTTTCTCTTTAAATTGTCTAGATCGTGTTTGACTGAAAAAGTAGCTAAGTGTTACTTTACTCTTGCTTCAGCACCTATAATGATGTTAATCAGTTGACATACCCAGCTCCATTCTTCGCCTGCACTTTGTTCATTCAATATTTCTGTGTTTGGGTCTATTGGGTGAGCCTGTGTCTATGTCAAAATGTGTGTAGGTGCTTTAGCAAACCTGAAGGATTTCTGCTAAATTCTGGAAGTGGTTCATTCCTGCCAAGTATCTATGATCTGCCACCTCTGATGCCCTTTTCTCTTTTCCTTTGTCTCTACCCTTCCCTTCTTTCCTTTTTTTCTTTTCTTTTCTTTTTTTCTTTCTTTATTGTTTTATGACCAACATTGTTACAGGTGATCAAAGTCCTTCCAGTCCAGGCTCTCGGTGGCCGGGTGCTAACTATGGTAACAGAACCCTAGGTGTGTGTATTTAACTACCTTTGTACCCCAGACCCAGCACCACTCTGCTTCCTACTGCACTCCTCCTGGCTGCATAACTCACACATCCTTTTTGTCACAGCACTCAAACTGAGCTGGTCTACAATGTGCAGAGTCCTGCGCTGAGTTATTGCATTTGACTTTACAGAGAATGAAATGTTTAAAATGTATAATATTTAAGATTTACTGTAAGTAAAAGAACCCAAGCATAAGATGAATGATGAGTTTCAATTGAAATGAAAACAAAACCTCCTAAGATACACAACTCTTCACTTAGAAAGCAACAACAGGTGCAAACTTCAACACTAATTTTAAGAAATGTGTAACTGAATATATATTGATCCATACTGAATCATGATTTCTATAGTAACTACCCTGTACGAACATCTTGTAGTTGATGGTGTTCTCTCCCTTAAGTTTGTATATTTACAGCACACAATACAAAAGGAACAGCATGGCATTTTAGGGCCTTGTCACTTCAGATGTCTAGCATAAGGTAACATTACCCCAGTTTCTTCGGAAACATATTATAAAGCAACTGTGCTTTTAAAGCACCTGTGGTTAATGGCCATGGACAAAAGAAGTGCTGTGTTTCTGAGAATAAGAGCAGGCTAATCTATTCCTTCAGGTGTATATCAATTGTAGGTGACTCAATAAAGCAAAGTCCACCTATAGAAAAATATATTAATGGAATATATTGAATGAATATTAATGGAATATACTGAAGTGAATTTGCAGCATGTTTATTAAGAGTGAAGCATTTGTTTAGAGCATAGGATCACATTAGAATGTGCTGCAGTGAATACTCTGGACTAGAGCGACCATAATGGACATTTAGGGCTTGTCCTGCTGAGTAACATAATGTAAATCTTACACTGAATACCTTTAAAATCCAATGCAATGAAGTACTAATAGTGAAGTTACCCCTGTGTTAGCTTTGCGTAATACAAGCCTAATAACTTTTTTTTTTAATTCACTCAGCCTAATTTCTGTCCTGTAGAGCAGCCTCAGTTATCATCTAATTGTCTTGCCCTTACTGTTAGTCTATGCTGCCATAGCATGATATCACTTCCTGTCTTGTGGCGATGTTTAGGAAGTGTTCTGCTGGAGAAGTCTGTAGACCTCTATGCTTTGGCCGCTCACACTAGTTTTGTGCATTACCTTTTTGTCTCCCCTGTATGTTTGATAAACATCAAAACGATGTGGACCCCACACATTCTGGAGGATTCTTGTCTTTTATGATATGTGCAACTCTAATACTGTATGAGGCAACTTTGGCTAATCATTTTCTGCAACTCTGAACAGAATTGGTTCTCTGTGTGTTGCAACAGTGTCTCTCTCGCTATAATATGTTGAATCTGTTTTGGTTGCATGTCCAAGTGTCATGTTCATGAATGAGCGTTTACGTATACTGTGATGCTAAAACAATGAATTGCTTGAAATGAATTTTTTTGCTGCAACTCTAATTTTAGAAATACATTTAAATACGTATCGAATTATTTTTAAGTTAGTCAAAGAGAGGACTAGTTTGATAGGTGGCTAGCTGACACCTACCAAACTATCTTTAATGAATGAAGATATTGCCGCTTTGTTCAAAAAAATCTGTTGCTAGTATTTGAGGTTTGGCAATACCAATTAAATATAGTTTGGCTCACATTTATGCATGACAGCAACTCTAAAACCAAACTCCCATTTGTACAGAATGGGTGTGAAGAGAGTTGTGAACTTCCAGATAAGCAGTGTTATGTTCAATATTCAACGAACATGAAGGTTGAAAATAAAAAGGCTCAGACTGCCTATGCTTTTGTGGCAAGCAGCAGTTTGGTGTTACAATCTCCAGCAGTCTAAAGGGGTCTGGGAGAGGACACCACCTATAACACCATAGTTCTGCAGGGGAAGGAACAATTTGGTAGATTGATGGGGAGGGAAGGCTTGCCTGAGGCAGCAGGGTTCTAACACTCAAGGGAAGCCTTGTTGATTTACTGGTGAAGGTCACTGAGGTAGCCAAAACACTACCCAGTGGCAAGGCACAAATAAATTTCCAAGTTCGTGCCTTCTCATTTATTCTGTTTGTTGTTTTCTGATTTGAAGCAGCCGTCAGAAAGTGTCCATTTTGGTTAATCATTTCTGTCTGCTGTTGATTTACTCGTGTTTACTGCTGGCTTGTGACATCTAGTGTGAACTTGGTGGCTTGCAGCACACCTCAGGCCACAAAATATTATGTACTGACCTTTTTGGGTTGGGAACAAGTGGCTGTCCCAAGGTCTTGTGCAAGACAGAGGGTCAGATAAAGCATGAGATTGACAGACCTGTTGTAGCTTCAGCAGTGCTGCAAGCATTGGATTGCACAGTCTTGTTAAAGATAGAGCCGCACCTGAATGTAAAGCTGCTGTTTACAAATCGAAGTCCATCCCTCACCTACGGTCATGAACTCTGGGTGGTGACTGAAAGAAAAGATCATGGGAAGGAATGACTTGTTTCTTCTGGGTTCCTCCTGAGGGAAGGAGCTCTCACTAGATCAAGGCTATTTTGTTTTAAAGTCAGTTCAGGTGGTCTGGGCATCAGGATGCTTTCTCATCTGTGGATTTATTCTCCCCATGTCCAAGCGGGAGGAGACCCAGACCATGATAATCCTGGTGGGTTATACCCTTGCTGAAGGATGTGACTAGGTAGAAGGATGTCTCTCTTACCTTACTTGATGCCTTGAACATTGCATTGGGGGTTTGATCCCTGATAAATACCAATGAAAATGGTTTCATGTGTATGCGATATATCTTCTTATCATTGTAAAAACTAAATACAGTCTCCCTTTTTTTCCTAGTACGTCTGCCATTCTACTGAACTTTATGACTCTGTCCTATTTTTCTATTCTTGTGAGACAGCCAATATAATTGTGGTCCATAGGATGGCTTGTTCTCCTGCATGGCAATATGCATCAGACCAGACTTATTTTTTATCTAGTGCATACCACTGCTATGCCACCAGAATGTGTTATACTCTGACAACTCCCTGTTTATAGATATAGAACCCGGACTAATAAACAGCTGCATGGATCCTCTACTCTGAGGTGATGAGAGGGGAAAATCCTTTTGACATGCTGGCTCCATGGATTTTTTTTCTAAATGGAATCTGGAAATGAGTTCAGCTGCTATAGAGCATAGGGGGAATTTGTCTCATCTCATGAAAGGTGGCAAACAGAAATCTTTATACATACTTTTTTAGGGGGAAAAAATTTAGAAGTACTCGCTGTAAAAAGAAACAATCAAGTTCCCCGTGACGGACGACTTGATAACAAAAGGCATCGCAGTCACAAAAAGCTATCGTCGAGTTGTTACCTCTTCGCACATGGTGAAAACAGTTAATATTTTAGACAGTATTTAAAAAGTGATGGTGTGATTTTTAGTTCAGAACAGCAGCATTAATGTTTATGTTCTTTTGCTGCGTACATATTTGCTTTCCTTCTCACTGGAGGACTGACAGCATTTCAGTCTCTGAATTTACTGGTGGAGAAGGTTCTCTGAGCGTTTGCATCAGACAGTGTGCCAAATCTATTCACTCCTGCTTGTCATGTCTGTTGTAATCTCATGCTTTAAAGCTTGATTAACCTCCTGTCATCCTCAAACGAGCAGTGTGTACCAGAGAGTGTCTCTCAGAGTCGCACAAGAATCTTCGCGTATGTCAAAGGAGTTCATTTAAAACCCAGCATGTAGGGTTTTTTTTTTTTTTTGTCATCCTCCAGGCTAAACTATACTCCGGCAGACTACCTCAAGTGTCAAGCTGAACACAATTCTAGGTGCCGCCAGTCACAATTACACCCAATTCCAGAAGCATTTCCTATTTCCTTGTCTCCACTTTGTGTAAGATGGAAAACCTAACCCGGGAGGCCATACTCATGTGTTATGCAATTACACGAGCCAGTCCTAATTCAACACACAGAAACTGGATGGATTGATGGAAACCAGAAAAGCCACATTTCTGTTGCGGGTTCGGTTTCATTTCGGGAAGATAATATAAAGTTTTCTGTGGTGTTAAATCTAGTTGGTTTAACACACTCTTTGTTTGAAGTTTGTTTTGTTTTTCACAGACAGTGTACTTAAAAATAAATTTGACTTGAATAAGGATTTTTTTTTTTTTTTTTTTTGCAAGTTAGCCCTACCCCTTTTCTATCTCCTATTCCCTTTCTGGTGAGACAGTTACCTGGGTATCTGGCAGGAGATTGGTGGGTAGAGAGCTGGAGCCTCTCATACATCCTGGCTCATCGATTTTCGGTCAGGGATGAAAGCCACAGACTCAGTAGGTCTTTCATACTGGGGGGCATCCCAAAAGACACATCAATCAGATTTCAAAGAGAACCAAGCCAATCTTATTTATTTACTGCCTTTTCAACGTCATTACAATCCCAAACCAGGGCCTCTCTCCTTTCCTCTCTGCTCCACTCTCCTGCTTCACCTTCACAGGTCAGTCCATCAAAAGTTCCATCCTGTGTTCTATATAGTAAGCCTCTTAAGGACTTATTTGACATTGAACAGGGAGGGATCATCTCATGCCCATTAAAAAGTAGAGATGCGGTGATATAATGCTTGTCAGGGTTACGGAATTTCAGCCCAACTATCTAATCCCCCGAAGCCTAGCAGTTAATTCAGCTGGTCAGGCCAGAGAGTGGGCCCCCTGTATGTTTAATGAAGATTAAATTACCTATTTTCTCTCATGAAATTTTAAAGGGATGGGATGAATCTGCAAAGAGGCAAATGAAAAGACCAAAAGGAAATGTCTTTAAAAGGGAGATGCTGGCAAAGAGTTTCCCTTTGTTGCCTTATATTGTCCAACCTCATTGGCGACATAAATGATCTTTTAGTACTCATTACTTCTCTGTTTGTTATCCACATCACCCTGATGTAGACAAGGACAATATGTTCAGCCAAGGGAGCTATTTTCTCATCTCTCCCTTGATCTGGGGGAAAATCGCTCGTTTGTTTCTGAAATTACATCACAGGAAGTGATAGTGATCGTAATTCCCTTAGCAATTAATTTGCTCACACATATGTTGTACCCATTGCTTTATCTCTCTTGTGTTGTCTCTCAACCCGTTCTAGCAGTTGTTCTCCTGTACTGTACACACACACACACACACACACATGCAAGCTTGTGTCACAAATCAGATAGGGACTGTTGCTGTAGGGTGTCTGAGTTGAGGTCTAAAGCCCTTTGCCTCCACAAGCTCCTGGCTCCCACTTCAGTTGATAGATGTTATTCATTGGGGCGGCCCTAGAGGTGATCCTACAGGAAGTGGAGCTAACATGATTTGGGGCGAAGAGACCCAGAGGGTGTCAGTGCCTCTTGCTATAGCTCGGATGGCTTAGTAGATGTGAGATATCAATAGAGTAGATGAGAGCAGGGCTCTGTAGAGACGTGCTGCTTAAAATCTATCACCTGCTTCTCATAGATAAGGATATTTATCAACAGCCAAAAGGAAAGGCAGATGGAAAGGAAGTGAGGCATGGACAGCCACCCCTTTTAAGATTTGACATCCTAGGGCATAGACAAAGGCTTCTGTCCCTCCCACTGACCCATAGAACCTTTCTCTGGACCTGATCATTTTTCATCCACAGCAGAAAACCCATCATGGAAATATAGATGAAGATTTTATGTACCATTTGAGTACCCTTGGCGCATAACTGATTCGTTGCTTGACTCTGCCAAGAGAGGACGTAAAGTAAGTGAAGTGTGACACGGAGCCATTTTGAGACGATAAATCAAATCTTAATATAAGGCAGTCTCCCAGAATGCACACCAGGGGTCTCTCACCCCTGCCCCTGTTGTTAAGTACCCACTAAACCCGTTGCTGTTGTTTGAATTATCCCTAAGTTATCTACTTGAGTACAGGGTATCAACAGGGGGCTGTCTGCATGCCCTTTTGATGCCATTATGCCCTTTTACAACTCCCTGTCTGATAAAACTTATCATGTGGAGCCTAGCTCCCCATGGCAATGCTTACTTTCTTTCCTTCTCTTTTTTTTTTTTTTTGAAATAAAGTCAATGACCTAGTGCTATAATGGACTCGGAGCTCTCAACACCTATGTCCAATATTGTCTTACTTTATTGGCACAGGGCCTCATTGATGTAAAAAGTACTCTGCCCTCCCGCCTAGTGGACCATCAACGAACAACTGCAGAGCAAAAATGTCTACTAACTTATCATATTCAATAATATCCTAGAGCGTCTGCAGTGGGCTGCTTTTTTTTTTTTTTACGTTGCTCACTCTCCAAACAATATTGGCTTTCAAGTATGTGGGCAGTTATGAAAGGTCACCCTAAGTGTAAATTGTCAATACTGGATCAATTTTGCAGGGCAAATATGCTTTGGAGGCCCCATAATGGAAGGTTTCATCTTATTTTTACCCAGGGCACATTCACACAATAAGATTGATATCATTCATTGTTTGATGAATTCCTAATAGAGCTATAAACTTGCAGAGCTTAAAGCCAAAGGAATGCCTGTGGAAGCCAAATACAGGAGAGGCAGTCGGACCATCCCGCTAGCTGAAAAATTGCCCTCATATAATTCCAATGGAATCTCGCCCAAGCCATCATGCTTAGTGTTGAAGGATGGGCAACTTGTGTCGGTTGAATTAAACCTTATTTATCGCTCATTAGGCATACAGCAGGGCCAACTGATGATCTGCGAGAGAACAAATAATGTGCCGTGGAATAGGATGCCATCCTGTATGGTTATGTGTTCCACTGACAATAAGCGGCAGCACCAGAATCAAATGCTTCTTCCTCTGCTGTCATAATCCTGTGTTCTTTTTTCAAATCTCCTTCACACGATGTGACTATTATTAAAATATAAAGATACTGTATAATGTCCAGGCTGATGTTTGCATTTGAAGACGCAGCCACTATCTACAATCTGTCAGCCACAATGAGGTGGAATTAATATTTTACTTTTCCATTAGGCGGCCTTAATGTCTGAAATAGGAGGTATAAGAAAGGAAATCCAGACTGGGCGATGAGTGATAGTGGTAATACACAGTAATACAGATAAAGAGAGAATATGTCAAAGAATGTCAAATGTTCCATTCAATAGGAATGTTAGTAAAGGTGATGATGAGAACGAGGATAATAAAAAAGGCGATGTATGTGATGCTCTCTGCTTGAGGTAACTAGATCTCACAGCCTTTCTTTGCTGATTTGAAGTTAATAGTGTTACAAGGTGAATTCAACGTGTTTTTCAGAGGTGTTAATGAAGTCCTACTTTGCTTTTCTGAGGTGCAAGAAAGTTGACGTTCCATCTTTACAGTAATTTGAGTATGCTCAGTTAAAAATTATCTGAAGATGAACCAAAAAAATATTTTTAGAACAAAATAAACAATGCATAATTAATGAACAATAAATCTGACAAAAAGTGAAAGTAACACTAACTTCAACAGTGTTCTCTGATATAAAATGATTTATCTGTTAGTTTTTGAACTGAGAAAAGGAAAAAAATGAATGTAGCTAGTGAAGGTCCACAGTGTTAAATTTAAGAGGATCTATTGGCAGAAATGGAATATAATATGCATAATTAGGGATTAATTAAATTATTATTTTAATA
Source organism: Nibea coibor (assembly GCA_023373845.1). Lineage (NCBI taxonomy): Eukaryota > Metazoa > Chordata > Actinopteri > Sciaenidae > Nibea > Nibea coibor. The sequence continues at coordinate 17,793,706 of CM041739.1, read as the reverse complement.
GTGTATAATTACCTGAAAATAAGGATAAGATTTCCGTTAGCTTGGAATGAGCTCTTTCCATCCCTCTGACAGAGGATGTAGAAGTGGCCACCATAGTTTGTCCTACATGGCAGAAAGGGGGATGAGGTGAAGGTTATTCAGTTGGTTGCATTCCACAATTTCACCACTAGATACCACTAAATCCCGTCTACTGGACCTTTAAAAACACAAACTGACAAAAAGTTATTCTGAAAGAAAATAAATCACATAAAATCAATATATCGTATAAAAAAGAGAACATAAAGCAAAAACTTAATTGTCAAAATTTTGTTAAAGCGGACCCAAATGCAGAGGCTGGACAGGCAGGTAAAGTATTTTATTAAGAATACGGACAGGAACGGAGATGTGGGAGGCCGTGGTGGAGGCTTGGTGGCTGACGTGCTTAGTGGATGGTGAGAAAAGCAGGCAGGCAGTAAACCTTGACACAGGGAAAAAAGGTGCAAGTCTCACAGGCTGGCAGGCAAACAAACTACTGTATGCTAGTACAAAATGAGCTAGGTTCTAAGCAACATGCAAACTGCTTTCAGTGTCCAAAAGAAATCTGTAGCTTCCTTCCTGATGGTCCCCATCGCATCTGTGAAAATGTGCGGTGAGTCCTGTTTGTCAGGACAGCAAAGTCCTCATCATAATCATGTTCTTGAGGGTAAATGCAGTCATTAGAGCAGCCATTTGACAGAGCAGATCTTTAATATGTTAATCACATTATTTGTTTGACATAACCAGACAGATGAAAAAGCAGTATAAAAAGTGAAAGGAGGCTAGGTTAACCTAGCTGACAGAAATGTTGTGAAGTTGTCATCTCATGTACATCATGGTGGAAAGGGCTATCAAAGGCAGGAGAGGCATGGAATTCAATGAGATGGACTGAGTGGGTGTATTATGCAGTGATTGACAGTTGTATCAGTAGTGACACTGGTAAAGAGTTAAAGAGGGCAGGAGGGACTGAGAGGGTTAAATGAATGTAAAAAGCAAAATACACAGGCATACACACGGTATGTGCAATCAGCAAGAATGTTTCGTACACTCAGGCACTCTCCCTCCAGTCAAGCATAATTGTGCTTGACATGGTTCCATCACTAATGCTGAGTGATGCCCATTTGCTAGGCTCTTCATATTTATTTATTTATCTGTTTATTTGCGTCAAGTTTATTTATTGATGGGCCTCAAGGATATGATGGCAAATCTCCATTTGCTCATATGAGGAAGGAAGAAACTGAAGGCTATAAGAGTATGCAACATTTACACGTGGATGAACAAAAGACGGAGGGAGGACAGAGTTCACCTTTTTTTTTTATTTTTTTTTATTTTGATTCCTGCAGTAGAAATAGCTATTCCTTTCTGGTAATGGAAAAGTGATATGGTCCATTTAGTTACTTAGCACTAATCCCAATGGTTTAGCCGCTTCTCTATTTTTTCTTCCCTTTTATCTCTTTGTCTTTCTTCATTCGGTCTTTTGACTTCTATTTGGTTAGTGTCTGATGGAAGGATTTGAGCGGGGTCAAATTACTCCCTTGCCTGTATGCGTTTTCCCAAGCTTCAGCAGTACTCTCAGCCACATTAAGTGCATGCAGCACGTTGCTGTTGTAGTTGACCGCCGAATACCCATGAGGGTTTTAAATGCATGCTCTATTTAATGCCCAGTGTTCACATAACCTCTTATTTTGGCGTAAATTGATTTTTTAAAAGTTTTTGGGATATGGTCTTCTACTTTGTTATGGCCTTACAGATCTTTGTTTTGTTATAGCGTTTAATAAAATGTCCCCCTGCTTGTGATTGTTACACAGAATGATGCAATTAAAGTGTAATGAGTGTAAGTGTAATTGTTGTTTATTTTCACAATGACATATTTGCTGTTGTAAGCTACTGAGGGAACAGCGTTGGTTAATTAGCCACAAGTGTACAATTTGAGATCATTAGCTTTGGAAGCCAATATCTCTGGCCAGAGGTCTGCCAGAGGACCTTTGGTCCACTCTTGTACCGTAGTGGTATAAGGAATGCCAAGTTTGGCTTGAGATCTTAAACTGAAGTTTCCTGTCCACATGATCCTCATCATTAAATTTCTAGAAATCAGTTCCCCTAATCTAAGATTTTGATTAACTTTTTCAAGGGTAAATCGTAGGTCGTCTGTGACTAAATATAAATGGAGACTTATCAGATCATCTAAAAGTGATAATGTCTAATAAAGCTGGGTTAAGGGGAACTAAACTGTGCTGGATCTTCTTAAAAGAGGGGATCAGTTGTCTGATTTCAGACTGAGAAAGCATATCTCAGTGGGAAGGATTAATGGGGAGAGGATGAAAGAGACCAAGAAACCAAAAGACAATTTAGCTAGAGTTTTCGCCCGTGCTCCTTGTGTATCCACGAGCAGAATTGTATCCCTCGACCCTAGCTGAAGAGGAAAGAGATCACTTGTAACTCGCACATGCCCAAAATGCAGTGAGCTCAGTCTTCAGCATGAACTGATTGACATCTGTGCTCTTACGGAGACAGGGATCTCACCCAACTGCATCTGTGAGTTTATTTGAATTCGTCCAAAAGAGTTAAACTGTGCTGAGAAGTAGGAGGGGGAAGTAAACAAGAAGAAAACACAACAGCTTGGTATTCATGAATTCCATAAATGACAATGTTACTCCCCTAAGAGATGACGAATATGTCATGTTTAAAAATAGACGGCTTGCCACAGTTCAGACCCTCTGCCTCCAGTGGATAAGGATTAAGGAGATAGATGGTAAAGGGTAGAGATTTGGTGATGTGTGTGCATGCATAATTATGTCTGACTCAACTGTATGCTTGTACAGATGCACAGATATAACTGTGTATATCTGTGTACACTGTATATATATATATATATATATATATATATATATATATATATATATATATATATATATATATATATGTATATATGTATGCGTGCGGGCTTAGCGCGTGCAGCTGTATGTAAACCAACCGGGGTTTCCGTGTAAAGCATATAACCTAACTCATAACCTGAAGTTAAAGGCGGCAGGATGAAGGCCTGAAAAGTAGCAGACAGCATGGGGGTCATGCATTAGTGGAAAGCCGGTGGAGGTTGCTGAGTTTGTAACATCTCCACCCTGAAGGCATTGCCAGCTAAGTAAAGGATGAGGCTGCACACTGCATTACCTCAACTATTATTTTTTTTTTTCCCTTCCACTCTCGATGAGTTTCTTCCAGTGGCTCAGGTCACTGTTGCCCCAGGGCGGATTATGGCAGATGGGAGCTGTGATGTTCCTTAAGATTTCCGACAAGTAAGAATGGGAGTGTGTGTCTGGGTGTGCGTCAATACGTTTGATCTTTTTGTGTGTGTGTTTTTGTGCGACCGTGTGCACTGTTTATGTCTGGGAATGTTTATTGAAGCTCAGCGTTGCCTGGCAGGCCAGTGGTTGACCTGATTTCCGCGTCGCAGCGTGACTCACACAGGTTAGATTTTTATGGAGGCTGTGAGAGGTGAGAGGTCAGCCTGAGAACTACAGCCACATGCCTAACTCTCATTCTGTACAGACTTCAACTGGAGCATAGCTAAATAGGCACACATACTCACATGTGCAACATACGTATATCATAAATATTCTGTTTGTGGCTAAATATAGCATTCCATCATTGTAAATATTCAGCCACAACACATTATGATTAGTGAGAGAGCATGTAAAATCATTTATGGCCTGCATTATTAAAGTCTTCTACATGGTAGGGCTCTTTTTTCACTCCTGATATCACCATTAATATGTTTACGGTGGTGGCAACAGTCTGTCTGAGAAATTGATTTTTCTTTTGCCAATTGTAAAAGTTTTATGACAGTCAATATGGCCGAAGAAGCAGCCTCTCCATTATTTTACTGGATCTGCTGCTAGCTGAATAGATGGTTCCTGCTTATAAACCTTGAATAATTGAACAGGGAAATCAGTCAATGAGAGGGGGAGAGGCACAAGGTCTTGATGGCTTGATGGCCAAGATGACAGCTTGTGAAAGAAAAAGACAGCAGACTGATTAGCCAATGTGTCATATTGCTTCATCGCCGTCCGTACACTATGCACTCTCATCTCTTATTCACCCGGTTCCTCTCACACATCTCCTTTCTTAGCCTATTACTCTCCTCACACGCTCCTTCTCCTTCTCTTTTCTTCATTTCACTCCCACCTCTGCCTCTTTACTCCTGTGTTACTCCAATTTCTTTCTTATCAACTTCACTTTTCCTCATTCCTCACTATCCCCCCTCTTCAACCTAATGCCCTGTTTTCTTTAAATGCTTTATTTTTACTCACGTCCTGTCTACATCCATCCCAGTGACCCTGTGTCACTCCAGGCAGAATTATTACTCTTGGATGGAACATCGGCTCAGTGGCGCCGTACTCTGCTCTCTCCGCAATATCCATTTATGGAGTATCCCCTTTTGTGGTGAGCCATCTTCCTATAGCCCTGTAATGATAGGAGTCTTGGCGACCCTGTGCATTTGCACTGTAATATAAGACATTCTCATTAGTCCAAGGATTGTGCGCTCTCTCATGTCCATTACATTAATTGCTACACATCACTGCCTGCCGTGCCCCTCAGTATTCTGTTACATCGCTGGCATTCTCTGCCCTGCATCACCTAACTATGGCCGGCAATCGCTTAGCCCAGTAAGGTGAGGAAGGTAATTGAAAAACGTTATGTAAAGAATCGTCGGAGATGTTTTTAGTGAAAAAATCTCAAGGAGATAATCTTACCAGTTTTGTGTTTTGTTACATGAGTGGATGCCAATGAATGAAAAAATGTTTTAGATCAAATAAATTGAAGCCAAGTGCCCTTCCACCCCCGCACCATCCCTCTGTTGTCAGTCATCTCTCCTCATAATAGGGAAGCAGGCCGCTACCATAATTGCTATGATGGTCCAGCCTGAACAAATCACTTCTGGGCATAAAGAGAAGCCTTGGAGATGGCAGCCAGAGAGAAAAGGTGCGAATGAATTAAAGCACTTTGCGTTCCTCTGGGGCATGTGGCCCAGATTTTTCTTCAAATAAAAAAAAAGGAGAGGAAGGAGTGTGGGGGTGGGGTGTGCCTCTTTCCTCTAAGAATAAATGGCAGTAAAAGCAATAATGCACATCCAGCCTCCATTATACCAAAATGGAGAGCTTTTTCAGAGAAGACACAATGGCACTGACATAGTTAACTGGCAGATGGAGAAAGGAGGATTTCACTGGAAATAATCTGATTTTGTACGGGGCTCCCATCTATGGGAGAACCTCTGGTCAGGCCTTTTGTGAAGGAACAAAAGTTTAGCCGTTTGGAAGCAAAGCTTTGAATGTTTCAGTAGAGCTGGGTGAATGGGCCATGTGAATGTCCCAAGGCCCTCAGTGCCGAGGACTGCAACAGGCAGACGTCAGACGGCGCCCTGTGCAGCACCACTCAGCTTCTTTTGGACCTGCCGATGTCAGTGCCGGCTCCTTTCTTTTCTTTCTTCTCCCCCTTTATCTTCTCCAAACTTGAACTAAACAAAAAAGCTTTACTTTTTATTACTTACTTGCACCGTTGGAATTGTATTCACAGTGAGGCTGGCAATCAGAGTCCTCTGGATGAAGCAGCAATGAATTTAGGATATAATATCCTAAATTCATTGCTGCTTCATTCATTGGGTCACAGCTACTTGGCTGTAATAGTCCCTATCTTTAAAGAAACTTCAGTCTCCTATATCTAGACGCATAGTTTGATCTGTAGAATTGCTGAGGTGACAAATAGTTGGAGATATGGCTGATATGGCTAGAAAGACAGGTATTGAGTAACCTTAGTGTAACAACAGTGTTCATATCTCAAAAAGCTGTGTAACATTATTTTTGAAATTGTGTTTCACTGCCAAACAGAAGTCTGCTAGATGTAAGACTAAACTTTCAGTTCCCTGTGACTTACCGACATGCATTTCAGATATTTTCATTTCTTTTCACTATTTTGAAGGAGAGCAATTTCGAAGAGATGTTACCTTTTGCTGGTGGGTGACTGAGGTATCTGCTGTTTTCAGTGAAAGTTCAATTATGACTACAAGCTGCCCAGGTTGAGTTGTCATGACTATGACACAAAAGCAGTGGGGCAATTTGACTAATCCTCCTACAACTCCACAAAACCTTCAGGGGTCACAAGCCCTCAAAACAAGGCTCCACGGGTGTCTGGAACATCATTCTTCCCCAATGGTCTTGTCCTTTTTCCCATGCAGGCGGCGGCACGCCCCTTGTTAGTTCCACCCTGATCTTTTCGACTCTCTTAAAGTCACCCCACCAACCCAGTCTGCGCCCTCCAATTCTATGCTATCAAACCAAACTCTGACCCCCTTTTTGGAGGGCATGGCTTTTGTTTGTGGTTGACAGCCCATTCAATCCCTCAGAGCTCCAGGTGCTCTGGTAAAGGCATCGTTTGTCCGCATAAATGCAGACGGCTGATTGCATGGAACAGATCTATGAAAAGGACAAATATTCAAACTGTCAAATATTTGAGTCATCTGCCAAAAGGTATGTTTAAAAACAAAAATAATGAAAGTGTTATATTTTCTCCCAAAAGGAAGTTTTGACAGAAGTCAACTTCCGTGCTTTATTCTCTCTTTTTCGTGGATTTCTTTTATGTCTGTCTTGACTATCACTTTCCACATCACCCTATAAGGATGAGCTGTGGTTATAATTGCTTTTCATATAATCATTTTGCCGCTTTATTGTCGACAAGAGCACAGTTTTCCTTGTCAACTCGAGTTAAGCACATTCATCTTATGCACTCATTTGAAGAGTGTTCTTTAAGAGAAATGAGGTTGAATACATCCACACGCAACAAAGACCAACCATTATCAGTGCCGACTAGCTAATTAAGGAGTCTCTCTGACTTGTTACTTTGCCAAGGAGTGTGCAGCGGGTCCGTGGCCATGTATCCAACCATGTGTTTCAGGGAAATGTCTGAGGCATTACTTCTGCCCTCCCTCCATCCATAATTAACCTCCCTCCATTCATAATTCAGCTCTGTTCTTCACACATCTTCTGGTGATATGACATTATTTTGCAGTGGCTAAACAGACATCGTGACGCCCCTGGTGCACGGGCATGTGTGTGTCTGTCTGACACACTTTTGACTGTCAAGGCTCCACCCCAGCCACAAGTGCAAGGTAGAAGACGACGCTGCCACCACTTCCTTTCTTTGTTATTTTCAGGATACTGCAGGATGGGTATATCGTCTGTCCGTTAAGTTAGAAGATTTATATTTATAGTTTCATTGTTTTCAGACGGTATGGGACATGAAAGACACCTGTGCTTCCACGCAGCTTAATAAATAATGACTGCACATGCACATGGACTGGACAGTGCTCAGTGATAATATTCAACTTTGTAGCTTTTAAAAAAATCAGTACATCACTAATACATAGTATCAATATTGATTTTAGAGACAGGGAGGACTCGTGTCATTTTTTTTTTGTGGAATATTATGAGTAATATGTTTGCCTTTTCAAGGGCAGGAGGGTTGGAAAGAGAGCCCTGGAGTGAAGAAAGGAAAAGGTTGTGAGAGGAAAGGAAGAAAGGGGATGCATGATGGCATCAGGAAGGACGCAGAAATGTCACGAGAGAGAGGCACAGAGACTTAGAAAGAGAGGGACGGAGAAGGGGAGTAGGCATCCCATTGCCAAAGCAGCACTCAATATTGTGTCCAGTCCTGAAGGATGTGACATATTTCTCCAGTCTTTGTTGGCTGTTTTAATCAGCTTACATATGTCCTGGATGAAAATTGAATTTGTCTGGAAGAGAGGGAGATACTATTGGCTCTACCACCGCCTCTTGATTGTGTGTGTGTGTGTCTGCACACTTGTTTGTGAATGTCTGTCTGTGCGTATCCGTGCGTGTGTGCAAGCATTGTCCGCACCAGAGCCAACCAATTCATAACAGCGATGGATTGTGTTTCTCCCATATATCATTGTCAATGCAGCTCACCTCTGCAGTGCCAGCTTATTTAATGGCCAAGACCTAAACTCAGAGTGCACAAAAGACCCCCATTTCCTTTTTCTACCCATTTGCCCTCTGGCATTTGGAAGTGTGTTTGTGTTGGTTCTGTGTGTGAAACAGGATGTGTATGTGTGTGTGTCTCTACTTGTGTAAATGCAGGCTTTGGAGAGGAGGTTTTACAGTATTGTTGAATTATACACAATATATGTCAGTTTACACACTGAAGAAACCCATCTGCGATTCAACACATTACTCATAGCTCAACGTACGCTTCCTTACTGTGCCGTTTAGACAGCTGAGGATTGCACCTAACTTCATCCTGGCTTTGAGACGACTACCGTATATGAAAGCACACTCCATTAATCTGTCCGTCTACTGGGGGTTTGAACAGTCTATCTGGCACAGCTAGACTTTCCTCTCAGGAGTTCATCCCTCAACAGATCGCCACTTTATGGATAGCATCTTTTTTATTATTTTGAGCCAGTGCAATCTTTTTTTTTCTGCAGTTATGATTGATCACAAATATCACACAGTATGTTCCTGACTTGCAGCAGAGATTTTAAATAGGGAAGTCTTGCGCCTTTGAACTGCAGAGTGTGCTGAAGTGAGTCAAGCATTCTCCAGAAAGCAAGGCCAAGAATATTCACTGTTTTCTACGATGCACTCTTGCCCTGTCTTTTGTTCACTGAAGTAGGGCATGTCAGGTGGAAAAAAAAAGGGCAGCATAAGATACAGCGTGGATACAGACATCCTGCTGAATACTTCCAGTTTTGGATGTAAAGAAATATAGAAACCACTTTTATCAGAGCATATTTTAATCTCCTTAACCACATCTAGATGTGTCATTCATTTAATTATCCCGATACTGTCTACACAATGTTAGCAGTTCTGTAGATTCTATCTTGCTACCAATTTAACACAACCTCCAGAGTAGGTCACAGTTGCGCACAAATAACTAAATACAGTACCTGCTCTTTTTAGGTCACTTCATTTGCATGGGGTTGGTGCTTTTGGGGGGAAGGTTATAAGGCATTCTTGATTCAGATGCAAATGGGACAGTTATCAGCAGCCAGGACCTGATGAATAATGGGATGTACAAAACGCACGGCCCTGCATAAGGAAATGAAAGAGCGCCTCTTTTCTGCCCCACTGATTTCATTATAGACACTATTATTGGCTTAGAATGGCAACATCTATTATCTAGAGTCAGAATGTGACCATTTTTTTTTTTTGGGATGCGTACCGTCTCTTACTACTGTCAAAGCTCATCAAATATTGCTGCCCCAGATAGGGCAAGAGGCAAAATGTGGAGAGCGGAGAGCCTTCAGGCAGTGGTCAGATATAAGATGGAGCTCTGCCGCGATAGCGGTAGCTCTTACTTCCAACTTTACTTTTAATTTCAAATCTCAGAACCACATCTGGGTTTTAATAGTTCTCTTTCATTCATTAACAAGGCCAGTAACTATATATACACTATTAATTCTCTTCAATATTTGGTTGTTGTGCTGCAGCTACATGAAGGACATCTTCTCTTTGGCCACCGGAAGCCTTTTGTGCCACATATTTAGATATCAGATTTCTATTACGGAGTTTGTTTGGTCAGAATGTGGTTATGTACTAAACTGTTACACAAATGCTTGGTCGTGTCGGGTCACTGTTTTTTCTGGTACACATAGAGAAATTATCAATAAAGTAAACGAATGTTTTGTGAGCTACCTTGTTGGTAAAAGACATTTTATTATTGTAGACAGGTGAACAGCGACGAGGTACGACATGACAGTGAGATCATTGTTGAATACATATATCCTCTCTGAAGAGCTGTGCTGTACCTGCCAAACTGAATTGCCTGTAATATGGGGACCAAAAAAAAAAAAGAGTGAAAAGTAGATCATTTGGAGTGGAGGATCTAAGAATAGAAGAGAGCCTGTGGCAGAGGGCAGAGGGAACAAGAAGGCAGAAGGATTGGCTGTGAATAAGACTCACTGACAATGTGATAACACTGTAACTAACCTCTTGGGATGTGTAATGTGTTTCTTTACCTTAGCTAATAGTACCCTCTGACATTCCCGCTGAATCCTCATATATTTTCATCATGTCCTCATTCGGAAGCGTTTTGCAGTGAATAACCGCAAATTAGGCGCGTCTGTTTACTGAATGTCGATGCCTGCGTTGCGGCGTTTTAGTTACACTTGAAGCCGCGTGTCACATCGCAGTGGCTCTGTGATAAAATTCATACATGTTACCGCTGCTTTTTATGAAAGAATAGGTTACCATTATATTCCAAATGATGCTGGTGATGCAGTGTCTTTCTGGTATGTAGGGAAATTACCCATGTACACGGTGGTATTATGAAAAAGAAATGACTAATTTCTCTGTTGGTCTGAGGATTTCTAAGAACCCTTGTTTTATTATAAAAATATAAAAGCTAGATCTTGGACAGACTTTTCCATCCTGCATCCCAAATGACTACCCCAGAAGCAGATGATTACAATGCACCTCCAGTCTAATCCCTAAATTACCCCACGACGATTGCTATCTGTCTTGCAAAAATTGAGTAAGCTGGCAAGGTGGCAGAGGAACAAAGTGGATAACAATATCTTTGCCAGCCATGGCATAGGACAGACACTTTTATCTGAGAGGCCCTGCATGTTGTGAAGTTAAGCAAATTGGTTCTGCTTTCAGTGAAGCACAGTGTAGTTTAGGTACCTTATAAAAGGGTTTAGGACGCCTCTTGCCAACCCGGGTAGAAACGTTCTTTTCTTCACAAAAATATCTGGCTTTGGTTAGATTATGTCTGTTTCTATTCCTGTGCTTGTGTGCGTGCGTGTGTTAGGGCTCAATTCGCCAGGCCCTTCACCTCATAGAGCTTAGCCTTAATCTGCATTTAACGGAGGCCCAGAAAAGACAGGAGTGATTATCGCAACGCTACGTGCTCAGAAGCCTTTATTTAATAATTTGTTTTAACGTCTTTGACTCTTTTCAGTATGTTGTTTGGATGACAGAGTCATAGGTTAGCTTTTTTTTCTTAAGAGGATAAACAAATAATCTCAGAGTATGGAGTGACAACAGCTAATTTTAGCATCTGATTTCCCGCAATTCCCTATTTAATTGTGTTGTATTCGTGTTTTTATAGCCGTGTTGCAGGCGGAATTGGTTGGGTTTCTAGTACAACAGTTTGGCGTAAATGGGATATAATTCAGTGAAAAAAAGCTGTTAACACGATCATCATTCAGGGGGGCAAAAAGGGGTTCAAAATCTATTATAATTCCAAACCAATCGCATGTTTTATAATGCAATGTCTTGTTTCCTGTGACAGCTAATGCCTCTTGTTTATTTGTTCAAAAATGTTGAGCTTTTAGTCAATTAATTACCTAATCCTTGAAGCAGCCGTGTTCTCCCCACTTCCTCTTTCATTGACTGTCATATATGAAAACCTTCAGGCACACACACAAACACACACACCATCCCCTCTCCTCTTCTGGTCCCGTATGTAGTCCAAGTGATTGGATGAATAAGTTGTGCCATCCCATATGGTGGGCTGTCCTCCTGGATCTGATCACAGTCGTGAATGAAGGAGCCCATGAGTCACCACCGGTTTGTTCTGCAGCACTTGTCACGCTCTGCTGTCGCGTACTTCCCTTCTATCCCTTCGTCCGTCCTGCCAGCCAACAGACGCCGTGCCTTTTAAACTCTCCGTCCCTGTCGTTCACCGCCTTCCTCTCTCATGCACATCATAACTGCGGTCTCTCGCGTGCCTCCTCGTGCTCCTCCTCCTGTTTTTCTCCTCTGTCGCCCTCCGTCTTTCTCTCCTTCTTGTTCTTCTTTTCTTCCTCCCTACCTCCCTGGATGAGGTAAAGCCTGTGACCTGTTCTCTGACAGCCTAAACGTCAGTACGTTCCCCAAGCTCTGCACTTCCTTCACAGTCAGTGCCAACATCATTGTCATTTATAAACATTTAATGCCAGCTCTGTAGGGTAATGGCTAATTTCTCCCACCACACAGCTCTTCATTAAAAGTTTATTTTCTGTCAAAATGTATCCCAATCAAATTATCTGCAGCTACTTGGACAACTTTGGTTTACCTCGGCATGTGTCTAACTTGCTCACTCAGATGCATCCGGGGTTTTATTTTTAATCAGTGCAGATGTTCATGTATTTGCTTGAAAAGACCTGGTTTGATTTAAGTAAACATTATCTGGTTAAATAAGCGATAAAGCACTGAGAGATGTCTTTATTTAAGAAAGTAATAGATGCGATTGAGGTGATGATTTTCATAACGCATAATGAGATTTACTCCACCAACTCCATTATTTCCCTGGAACGGGACACCTCACAGATCATTATTGTGACAAACGTTATACACCACTGCCACTTATCAAAGAACACAAAAAGAATAGGTTGTGTTTAATTAACTCAAGACAGATTAAAGAAAAAAAAAAAAAACGAGGAAGAGATGTTTATTAAGGGACACGCTGATCTGATTCAAATACAGCTTGATAACGTGATCAGCCCACAAAGGCTCATTTGAATAGGCCATTGACAAGGGCAACACCAGACTTTAAATTTCAACAGTCGGAAGGCAATTACGTCCCTTTGCCTCGCGTTTCTTCACCATTAATCACTTTGTTTCCCCGTGTTGTGCTTTGGCGCCATGCTGTCTTGTGTCATGTTTTATCTTTACACGTAAAATTGCACATAGCTATCCAAACAAAATTCTGTTTCCAGATGGAAGTGATTGATGATAGATGGCAAACACAGGGAAGCTTGGTGAGATTCATCAATATGGATGTAGGGTGTGCTTGTGTGTGTGTGTGTGTGTGTGTGATGGTCAGCTACAGGAGGTCAGCACTCAAGCTACTTGTGTTTTTCAATATTGGGGGGGGGGGATCGATGCATATTCAACTCATCGCTCATTCCTCTGTGTTGGCACCGGTTGTAAAAATAGGCCCCTTGTTCAGACTTCTATTCACTTGTTTTCCCAATAACATTAAAAAGCCTTTTCATGTGTGGCAATTTCTTCTCTTCCTTGATGCCGTCCACCCTCCCTCCTCCTCTTCTCCATAACATTCTCTAGTTTTCTTGCTTTTATTTATGTTCCTTTCTTCCTCGGTATTATTTTTCTGAAAAGGAAATCAATACACTCCCGTTCTCTGCCATGAGAAACAGCTGAGAAAGTAAACACTTACAATAAGTCTTTTCTGTTCAGATTCCAAGATTTTTTTTTTCTTCTTTCTTTCATTTGGGTTAGTGGATGTGTATGTGTGTGCGTGTGCGCACATGCTCGTTTTCTTATTATCTACTTTTGTCATGTCACTACAACGAAACGACTGGGTGCTGGAGTGGCTGATATCAGGAGCATATCATCACCATGGAACGACTGCACTGGCGATAGTGTTAGCACTGTCTAAATTACTGCTCTCTGAGGCACCGGCTGCTTTACCATCATTAGCACGGCCATTACATAGATTGGTGAAGGAAGGGTGCTGAGGCTCTGGCAGGAGACCAACTGAGTGTTCCTCAGCCTGGCAGGGTCATTCAGGAAGTGAAGACTGCTTCCGCCAGACACACGCACACGCACACACAGACACACACGCACAGACATACACCTCCCACCATTTCCCCGATGAGACCTGGCTGCAGCCTGCAGAAAAACTGGAGATTAGGAGTGTGTTTTTCTGTCCGTGCACTCTTACAATCATCATGAGGACCAAATAACCTCGTGATGATAGCAAGAGTACGGGAAAATAACTTCGACCAAGTTAATTTGTGTTGTTTCCGGGAAAGGGGGAAAGTTTTACAGCTGAGACGTGGGATTGTAAACGGTAGATTTTACTGCAAAATACAAATTTGGTCCTCACAGACATAGATAAAAATATGTGTGTGTGATGAGGGTGAGAGAGGAGGCAGGCGGTGAAGGGAGGTCGGAGTTATTAGTCCAAAATCTCGCCTAGGGCGCCAAATGCCAGGCCTGGAGGCAGTGAGCAATCATTCTAGTAAGACTGCTGCCACTTCTATCAAGTAACTCAACCTTTCATGGGAGAATAGTGACCCACTCATCCTGTCGTCTTCTGTTACACCACCATACACTCAGCAGGAAATATGACCTCTGCCTATAACATTACTTAGTTAACGAAGGTAAAGGAAGTGTTAATTGAGGCCGTGTTCCACCCAGTGTAGCGAGGATGGCATTTCACTGCGCCGCAGAGCTCTGAGGGATGATGAATGATGTTTGTGTGCTTAAGGACAAAGTGAGAAAGATAAAACAAGGCACGGCCCCGTATTTAGTCAATTACAGGGCGGATATTGGAGTGAGCCAGCACAAATTCATGCAAAGCCACACGAAGAACAGGGGTTGGAGTGGAGTGGGTTCACCTTGCCAATAACATGACATTTTCCACCAGCAGTAATGCAGGCTTAATTTGTCTATGGAGAGCATCTGGTGCAAATTGGACATAGTTGCTCTTTAGCATCATTATATGAATGATAGATGCTCTATTTATACCTCTCCCCAGTGTGATAATGGTGACCTGATGGGCTGTTATTTGTGTGACATTACAAGAATGTGGATTTTCGTTAAAAAAAAAAAAGTATATGGCCAGGAATGGAGGCCGAGTGTGTGTTTGTAACACGTATACATATGTACCTGACATTGTTTGTGTCCATATGTGTGTGTGTGTGCAACTGCACGTGTGTGTGCATGTGGTACCTGGGTGTGCGTCGTCGGGGGCCACTGAGGAGGAGCATGTTAACCAGAGGAGCAGCCGGTCCACCAGATGTTCCTATTCCCACTAGGCTTGTCACAAGTGGACCTTTACTTCTCTCCCTGCAGTACACACACACACACAGGATTTCTTCAGCAGACTATACATAGAACATGCCCGGCAACGCAGAAGGAAAAGCTACTTTATGGTGTTGCCACTGTAGATTTGCATACAATGAGGATCTTGTTCAAAGGGTGCTACAGTGAAGAACATGTAAACCCACCTGGTCTGAATGATAAGCCCTTATTCTTCCCACCAGCAGTGTTTTAGATGGCGTCCTCAGCAAATCTAAAGCGTTTCTACACAGCGCTCAAGTGTTTATTGTAAATTTGAGTATTATCAAAGTCCATAGCATTTTCCGTAGACTGACAATATGCGAGGAATGTGCCCAATGAGAAACTTTCTTTTGCCAAAACTGTGCACACAGAACACCGCTTTGTACAATCAATGCCTATCTCCAATGCCATTTCCCAATGCCACTTGGTTTATTTGCTCCCATGTGCTTGCTGAAGTGGACTCATCTTCATATACCATGGTTGGGTGCCTTTCATGGTGCCATGATCCTAGGTAGAGGATGTGGCCATTTGGAAATGTCATGAGAAAGGTCGAGACCATCATTGCAGCCGAGTTCAACAGGCTGATTTATGAGGTTCTAGCAAATGAAATATAGCAAGGGGCTAGTGGAGCAAGCAGGCCCCTATAGGCACCCCAAAGGTCATCTAACTTAATTTCAATTAGGCCTAGGGGAGGCCAGGAAAATACAGTATGTTGCTGGTGGAAAGAGTGTTAAGGAAATGGATTTACTTGTAATGACATTGTGTTTATGGGGATTAAGATAAGGCTAATCAGTTGAAGAAGGTGGCTGTGTTAGTACAGTATTGATTGAAGAGTTTAGGAAAGAGGTGCCAAATAAAATAATCATTCTACTGAATTCCACAGCGCGGCATAAGTGAAGTGTATTGTTTATTATTTACAGACGGAGAAAAATGCTAGACTCAGTGCTTCCTCAACGCTCTATCAATCACACTGAATTGTGCCTGCCCCGAATCCCATCAATTACCGCTTTCTGTTTGACACATGCAACGCCACTTCTGATTAGCCAACAATTCTCTGGAAATAGCAGCATTGTAAAGAACAAGCGGCCTGACATTTTAAATATTTAAGTAAAAGTCTGCCGCCGAACCCGGCTCCCCTCAGCCCACCTCTGCATCACGACATATGTGTCAAAAGCCCCCCCCACCCCTACTTCAAAATGAGTCACAAGTTTCCAGCAAATGATTTCCTGCTCAGGGAGAATAACTTTGAATTCCTGACTCTTTTTTTCATGCTGTCTTTATTTACCCATGCTGCCTAGCTGCCGCTCTTCTGGAATCCCTATTGATAGTTGTCTGACAGGGGGCTAAGTAGTCTAGAGGGTGCAGTGGGTATGCAATCTGTGGTTATCCACAGCGCGTGTTAGAATGTATAGCATTTTAAGTGTGGCTTTTTTTTATGTTACTGTCTTGCGTGCACCACTGTGTCTCTTCAGAATCACCCCTGTGCTTTCATACATACCAACAAGTTACCAGGTGTGTGTGTGTGTGTGTGTGTGTGTGTGTATGTGTGTGTAGATCTGTCTGTCTGGGTTTGATGCACGTCTGTTTGTGTATAGGCATGTGTTTTTGTACCTTGTGAGGGTGATGTGGCATGGAGGTCACTTCTGTCAGATCCAACATCCGAGCCCATGCTGTGATGTGAAGGGCACTGTCAAGAGACAACCACGAGGCAGCACAGGTACAGCTGCCCTCAGTGCTCCTTTTCCTCTGTGGCACACACACACACACACACACACACACACATACATGCATATACACATTGGTAGGAACACACATGCAAACACACCTATGCTTTCTCTAAACTGAGACACGGTGGTGGGAAAGCCCCCCTGGGGCGAAAGCCCCGGGAATGTACAGTCTCTTCAAAACAAACGCCACCGCCTACTTGTTGACTATGTGTTTGCTGGTGAGTAGATATGTGACGCCTCGTGTGGAGATGGAGCTCTGACACATTTTCAACTAGTAGGATAGCAGTTCATACAGACAGCATAGTGAACTTAGAAGAGGAAAGGTTAAAAAAACAAGAATAACCTGTGGGTGGATGAGACAGAAATTCAAAGATATATACTGCAAGCTCGAATGGATGACCTCTTTAGAATCCAGTTGTGTTTGTAAGACTTGAAAAGCTGCCAAAAATGTTGATAATGTAAAAGGAAAAGGTGTAAAAAAATAAAAAGTTTCTTATGTCTGAGTAGAACAACAAAACATAATATCCATCAGAGTTTTCTTTAGAGGTTAAAGGGCTTTGAATGTTAAGAACAAAACTAATGACAATTCTGTTTGTTCTTTGATACTGTATTTAGATAGTACTACAATGCAAATATTTCAGTACACAACGTACACTATAAAGTCATAGTGTAGTTTCACATCTGTGCTCAGAGTTCATGTAAGGATCCTGATTTTGCCAGAGCTCCTGGAGTTTTAAAAAAAAAAAAAGCTCCCGGAGTAAATGATATAGTCAAAGTTCAATCGGCTTGTTTAAGTGTGTGAGGAAGAAGCATTAGCAGAGTCATGGAGAGATCAATTCAGTGGAACGGAGAAGGAAGACTGATCAGTAAAAGCAGCCGGCATGTAACACAGGTGTAGCCACAGCTGAATTTATGCTCGTTTGCTCGTGGACATGCTGGTGTTGCTCTTGACAGACTCTGAGTGGATATGTGTGTGTGTGTGTGGATTATTCTTGTACTTCACATGAAACCAGACCCAGAAATGCAGCCGGTACAGGGTTAAAGTTAGGAAATTGTGTGTGTGTGTGTCTTTCCGACTGCTAGGGTGTGTGTGTCTACAAATCTATCTCTCTCTCCACGTCTCTGTCAGTCTGTTTCTGTGGCTGTTCTCAGGCTGTACCCCTCCAGTGTACACTATGTCCACACTGCGGGAGAGGAGCTCTGAAACTTTAATGCTAATTGATCCCAGTGAAGAACTGTGGACACAGGTGTGTTGCCGCAGGCCCTGGCTCTGACATGGATGCCAAGGGATTCTGGGTAACCAAGGGGCTTATAGGGCCAGAGCAGAAAGTGCCACTAGCTGGGGCACAAGTGACCCAGTTCTGTTCTAATCAGCACAGGTTTGGTGTGCACAGTGTGTCTGTGTGTGTGTGTGTGTGTGTGTGCACATCAGTCAGAGGCAAAAGTATAATGGGCCAGCACCAGAGAGGGCTCCAGGAACTGAATCTGAAACTAAAAGTTAATTCAGTACACTCGTGTCCGCATTTAAATTTCATCTGATGAATGATAACGATTAGGCATATGAGTAGAGTAGTAGAATCAAAAGCAGCCACTTTGTTTGACACATTATTTTGCAAGAGAACAACGGGAACCACAATCGGACGGTTCCTCTGGCTAAAAAAGTAAAAGTCCCATTTTCCTGAGAAATTTTAGCTCTTGTGGTGGAAAATGACAATGAGACAAGTTATCAGACGGCTCACTGTAATGTCCCTGTGTGTGCAAGCTCCAATCGTGTATTATGTGCGTGTTAGTTTTTGAACGAGTATGGTAATCGCGAGTCTTTGAGCCCCGGGAAAACCCACATCTAAATCAGACTCAAGCTGCTGTGTAACTCCCAGTTTGTTTTTTTTTTCGTTCTAAGTTTGCAGTCTCTGTTGTGCGAGTGTGGGTGGGCGGTCGCATGTGTCTTGTGTGCATTGGTCTGGATGGAAAAGAGACTTAGCACTGCCAAGACGCAGGTGTGCGGATTAGGTGTGATCCCTTCTCATATTCTCAGTAGTATATCTTATTTGATGGCTTTTCTGCCATGTAAATCTTATCAAAAACTAGCTAACAATAGCACCGCGTTGACAGACGCCCAAGCATCTGGCGAGCCACCGCTCTGAATGTTCAAACTGCTGTGAACAACCTGTCTCCAGAAAGAGAGAAAATAGCTGGGAAGGAAACTCAAGGAGCTTGCGTGTGCGCGCGTGTGTGCGCTCGTGTTTAAGTGTTTGTGTTTTCTCGTGTGTGCGTGAAAGGAGATGAGAGGGAAAGAAAGCGCATGCTGATAGCCTCATAAATCATGAAACAGATAGTGCTGTATCTTAACCAGTGTTGTGCCAGGTGATGGCATGATGATGATCTGAATGTGCCTCTGCCTCTCCTGTTTCAGCTGCCTTCATTGTTCCCTCACTGTGCTCAAAGATAGAGAAAGATAGAAAGGAGGAGAGAGGGAGAGAAATAACTTTGGCCAGTACAGGGCCCCATTAAATTGTGATGAGTGGCCTCAGTGAGGGGCTCTGTGTACAGCACTTTATTCAGGAACGATCACTTATTTATAGGTGTTGGAATTGTGTTGTTTGCTTGTTTTATTGAAAACCTTGTGGGTAAAGTGGTGGCGGGCCGCCTGGCATGTGAGCGCCACATCTCTAGAGGGCATCCCTGCAGAAAAATCTTCCTTCTTGATGAATAAGTGAAGGGGACAGATACATTTTTCATTCACACTGAATCCATTGTCGCTGGAGATGTGTAGTCGGTGGGTATGTGTAGTCAACCTGCAGGTGGTTAAAAAAAAAAAAAAAAAGACACACGCACGCAGGCACAACAATTGCATATAATCTCAGAATGCATATTCATATGATCGCACATGCATGCAGAACACACACAAGACAAGCTCGGTTCAAGTTGTGAACACACAGCTCTGACGGACAGTGACTGTCAGGTGTTGTTAAGAAAGACAGATAGACACACAGCTGCAAGTGAGCAGTAATCAGTCAAGACACAGATACATCTACAACCTGTTTAGGAAGGTGAATAAATTGCTGTCTTTCTCATGGTGCTTTTTTTCCCCCAGCTTTTGCAATCTGAAATTAATTTCCTGTGAGAAGGACAACAATATCAAAGGACATGTGACAGGAGTGTAATGGTTTTCAATAAATTATGCTGTATTTCAAAACAAGTTTACGATAATTAGATTTAAAAGTTACAAGAAGTCACATTCCTGCTGTTTCTCAGAACAGTGCCGCTAGGTGTTCTAGCGCCTCTACTTTATGTCTTGTGCACAGAAACTCACGTTGACAGTCACACAGGCGATGCGCAAGCAAGAACATGAAGGTAGCAAAGTGTAGCCCATTGCAGGGAGGGTTGTGGTGTTTTGTGTACATGAGGGAGCATCTCTCAGTATGAATGATTTATATTAAAAGAGAAAGTGAAAAGACTTTCTGGAAGCACACCCATCCTGCAACCCCCCATGTGAACAGAAGGGAGCATCTTCACATGGCCAAATGGGTCTGATGGTGATGGCATGGAGGAAAGAGCAAGGCTGCTCGCTTGCAAAGCCTTCTATGATCTCCAGCACCACTCTCACTGCGCGCTGGGACACATCAAAAACGGAATTAATAAATAAATAACACACAACACCATGTTTTATTAACTTGGGTAAGACATCAGTGGTGAGGGGGTCCTAGAGAATCCTGAGATTGGATGGCGGCTCAGATTGTTGCTGGAAAACTTGTAGCGGCTGTCTCAACAGTTGCAGATTTTATTTTTTTGAGGAAGTACTTATTGGCTGTCTAAAAGCTATATTTCTGCCTTCCGCATCTTAATCTGAGTTAGTGGAAAAGATTAAATGGCGATATGTGTGTGTGTGTGTAACAGCACAACATGTTAGTGAGAAGCAGATACAGAAATCATTATTTATTAATGCAGTGTGTACATCATTAAGTCCCAGCTGTACTATTGTATGTGATATTTCTCTATATTAGATATTTCTTGCTTACTTCCTCTGTGTGTGTGTGTGTATATATATATATATATATATATATATATATATGTGTGTGTGTGTGTGTGTGTGTGTGTGTGTGTGTGTGTGTGTGTGTATGTATGATTAATTTAATTATTAATCACTCTTATATAAAACAGAAATCAGAGATGATAAAATGTTCTGTCGATCGACTCATCACTTCATCAGCTAAATGTTTCAACTTTGCAATACGGTGGTAGAATTTTATAGAAGCTCATTTTAAAAGAGTGCGATGGACAGTGCTCCTCTTCCCTGTGTACCTGGATTGACGCGCATACCGCAAACTCTTCATCAAACAGCCACCCCTGGTTACTTATGTTCTTCCCCTACTGTGTGGTTTTGACAGAAATCCTATTCCTAGAGATGCGGCTTTGGCTATATTTTTGTTTACAGTGAGGCAGTTGTACTGCTTCCTTAACATGGCACAAACAGATGTTTGTTTCCATAAGCCCCTTCCTAGAGTGAATGCAGGATGTTTTTATAGCCTGGCTTGTTTTATAAGTATTAATACTGTCAGCATGATGCTGAGATTCAGCTTGTCAGGTATTATCTCCACATCGCGCATGGATTAGTGTATATGTGCGCGCGTGGCTGCAAGCGTGCGCGCGCGTTTATGTATGTCTGTGTGTGTAATTGTGCGTGTGCGCTGCCAAACTTATTTGTGTTTCTGAGAAGATGTGTCTGAGCATTATGCACCTGTGAGCGTGTGTTTGTGTGTCATCTCGAGCGCACTGTGAAGGTGTCATTGTGGAGCCTAGGCCCTGTAAGCTGTCAGACAGTGAGAGATGCTGCACCTCTAAAGGGCATGCTTTCTGGGCCTTTCCTGTCTATTATAAGCCCTGCAACACTCATCAAGGCTGTTGCAGTGCACCCCCATGTCCCTCAAGCAGCCACAGAGAAAAGCCACCTTTCTAACTAGGAGAGCCCTTGCCTCTAAACTTCACATACCCTTGTCTTCCATTTTGACATGATAAACGCAAGCAGCAGTAATGAGGCGTCGGGTTGTCAGGGCATCCATTTTGTTTTTCTCAAATCTGAGTAGAAGCAAAGAAATTCTACCCTTTCTCCATTTTGAGACACCCGGTCCCTATTCTCTGCTTGCAAGTGTCAGGGGTTATCACCTCATGGCATCTTTACTTCGTCTTGTGATTCGCACTTACTAATTTAGACCCCCAGCCATTGTGGATTCTTGTCTTTGTGTGTGTCGGTGGTCGGGGTTTGGATTTAAAAGAAAAGATACATCACATACACAGGATTTTTTCTTCCTTTTTTCTTTTTTGATGACACTCAGAGGTGCTGGAGCTGAAGGCGGTGCTAGCGCCGCAGCTAAGATAGTCTGCACTGACGCTAGCCAAAGATTGAGACGTGTCGCTATCTGCAACAGTCACGCCTAGCGTCGTCAGAAGCAGATCGCCTTGATACCAGCCACATCAAATCTCCAGTTTGCCAAGCAAATAGAATAAAACAATCTATCGATCTTGCCCCACCTCCCCGTGTATCAACACAATCCATCTGTGTTTATCAGGCTATCTGGCTTCCTATCTTTTGTTGTCTGCAGGCAGGCATTCTTTTCTTTTCTTCTCTTTTATATTCTTCCTTCCTCCTCCCACATTTGTTTGGTGATCCATCAGCCTATTTACCTTATCATGCTGCCAAACCATCCATTTACGCTCCCATCTGTCTGTCAAACTATATCTTAGCTTCCATTTGTCTAACTATCTTTCTGTTTACTCATTCACCTGTCAATCATGTGGCTTGCCTTGGCTGCCGCAGGTACCAGCGCTCCTCTGGCTCATACTGTTTCTGACCTCGTTGGCTCAGAAGACTGTTGGATAATTTAATTAGATTCCTATCGCTTCATCTAAAGTTTTATAATGTATTAACTACAGCACCATGTAATTATAGGAATACCGTTATGTCAGTTTAAGCGTTGACATTAGTCTACATGTACAGCATTGACAAGGGTTATGAATTCTTTCTGGTAGGAGGATGACCTATTTTGATATATGGAGTGTTCCTGCTAAATTTGTTTTAGTAAAGATATTAGAATATCAAAGTTTAGACTCTATTTTCCACACACGTTTTAGCAGAATTTTATCTGTGATCTAGATAGGTCCCTCCACAGAATCCAAACGGAAGCAGGTCACTGCTTTGGCTCGGTCCAGCTCAGATCCAGCCTCAGTGGAGCAAGCCAGGCACTGATGTCCATGTAGTCAGGGGGTCTGGCCTCCCACAGAGGCCCAATCAGTCTTATAGGGTCAGTGACTGGCCCCCCTAGGCAGCAGAGTGCCTTGGCCTGATGGATTACTCTCTCTCCTGGCTCAGACCTGCGAAACGCCGGGCCTCTGCTAGAGGCCCCATCTGTGCTCTCCATGGCTCCTGCATGCCTTGTGGTCATAGTCTCGGGCTGCCGATGAAGCCCCAAATCAAAAGCTTCAGTCTAGTGTACATATTCTGACACTGCACTCAGCTAAAAGTCTACTTGCGCAAATGAGGGACTTAATTAGAGCAAGGATCGGTCGATTGGAAAAAATATCTACTGCTAAATCCTAATTTGATAACCAGTAACAGTTGAAGTCATTTTTTCAAGCATGTTTGTATCTTTGTCTTGCATTGTAAGATGAATATCTTCTTTTTACTGTTGGTGGAAGAAACACACGAGTCATCTATTAAAGGGTAATTTATTAACAGATTATGAAAATAATTTGTCGCAGCCTGAGGGTTAAAGTTTAAATGTAGTGGAAATGCTCCTACCCCCTGCACTGTACTAATACCACTTAACTTCAAAGCCGCACTGTACACTCTGTGCTGTGCCAAGTTAAGGAGATAATGTCAAAGTAAAGTAAACTGCAGGTGAAACAGGTGGGCAACGTTGAGCCGTTTCAGGAATCTACTCTCGAGGATATTTGTTTTCTTTCATGGTTATACTTAGGTTGAAGCCTGCCTCCTGAAACTTGACTGCTGAGAGGACAATCATGAATGGGAGTTTTGCCTCAGGCACTGATCGATCGCAGAAGTGTTTTCATATAACTGTTCATTTGGGCTCTGTGTACCTCCGCTACATCCCAGAATGCCAAGAGGCATTGTTCCGTGACTGAGGAATCAAGCCCAGCAGAGATATTTTAAGGAGATTTCTGAACCTGAGAGGCCCAATGAGGAATCTGTTGCTACCAGCAGTCTTGTCAAGCTTCTTGTTTTCAATCAAAAATGGAACAAATGGTAGCAAAGTTTCAAAGTGAATGATGGATTTTTTTTTTTTTTTTTTTTAGATTACTACACGCATAGATTCACACAGAGCTTAAAGCGCATATAGTGCACACAGCTTATCCACACGAAAACACGCAACACCTTATTTTTTTTCCTTCCCTCCTGCTGTCCCTGGTAGAGACCTGTCAGAGCTTACCTAGTGGTGGAGATAAACTACTACTTTCCTTTCCTCCCTAAAATAAGCAATTGTATATGAACATGTGCAGCGATTTCCTGCTTTCCATGAAACACGTTTTGTGCCAAGAAGTCAGGAGGCATTACTCTCAGACCAAGCTCCTTTCGGTGCGGTTGTTAAGCGGAAGTGAATATGTGCACAGTATATGCCGTGTGTATGTGGAAGAAACCGAGAAATTGGCTGAAATTTATGCACGGCACTTCTGACAAAACAAGAGATGGGGCTAGTTGCGGGAAAAAAGTAGTATGGTAAGTATGGTGGTAGTCAGAAAATTAGCTCTGACGCCAATTTTTTTCTTTTGACTGACAATGCGTAGCCCAGTGTGTGTCAGGGAGTCTGCAACATAAATGGAATCCAGGGAGAGAGTCATGAGCGGCTGTTGGGGAGGATAAAATGGCTGTATTCTCTATCTGGGTCAGTCAGCAGTATTGCAGAGCATGCACATCACAGTACCCGCCGAGATAGAGTGGTGATAGAGGCATGAAAAGATTAACCACATCCCCGTGTTGTCAAAACCAATTGCATGTGTTATGGCCACCCTGCTCTCCGCGAACCTGTCCTTGTTACCGTTAATCTCAACAGACTGTCAGTTAAACCCACTTTGCTGCAAATTCTGTATACAAACTGTCAAGCAGGAACGGGAATTTGTATACATAACCTTCCTAATCTGGATGCTCCGAGATTTAGTGTTCGTTCCGAGTTTAAAAAAAAAAAAAAAAAAAAGCGTTGTTAGTGTTTAGATGACTGTGTGTACTTCCTGAGTGTTTAGAAATCACAAGTGGCTGGCTTGCTGCAGTAAACACTGGAGGTAATGTCAGTAATAAGGGGGATTAAAATGAGAAAAGTACAACGGGAGAGGGCAGGAGAAGGAGATTGAAAAAGAGAAAAAGGCGAGACGGAAAGAAAGACTGTGTACACACGGGTGTGAAAAATACAGAGAGCGGGAGAATTTCAGTATCTTGCCTCAGCATGTTTATCCTGGCCTGTCTTAGGCATTTCCCTCTGTCATGCCATTCTGATCACCTCTTCCTGCTATAGCATGCTGTGAAAACACACCAAAACATATCTAGCAACAGATTGCAGCCCCCTCTTTCTCAGATCCCCTGACATTTGTATTTCTTAAAAAAAAACACACACACACACTGGTTACAGGTTATACACAGTTAAGCCTGAGAGAGAAGTCGGAGATTACTGCCGTAAGAATGTAATATAATGCACAGGAAGGCATGTTGCGGCATCATTGTGTTCACATACAGGTTGACTAGCCGACCGTCGACTTTGACTTAAAGTATGTTTATGACTCAGGGAATTTGTGAAAGTCATACTAGGACACAAAGGAAATCAATAAATGAAAGTGTTGCTGAGGCAGAATGGGAGAAAGAGGATATATCGATATCTTAAATTAGATAAAACATAATTAAAGAAAAGAAAACGTTGTTTAATGATGGAGTCAACTAATCAGCTCAAACTTTACACGCCTCAGCAGAAACCAGAAAGCTCTGTGTACGTCTATTTTGTGGGGCAAGGTAAAGGCTGCACTTGTCCTTTTTCTCCCTCGTGAGTGCGAGGCATTGATTAATCACACTGATGGCAGCGCGACATTTTTGTAGGCAGCAATATTTCGAATATTTTCCCATTAATAAGGCACACTAAAATAATGTTTGTGAAAAAGATGAACATTCACACAGGCTGGATTTTAAGAATATGAATTTGCAGTTCCTCCTTTAAAAAGTTAATCTTATTTGTTGTTTTTTTTTACTTACTAGGAGAAAATCTGTTTCTTTTCTCCGGTTTTCATCCCCAGAAGTAAGATGACCTTTGTTTTTTTTTTTTTTTTTTTTTATATAAACAGGGTAAACAGTATCTTCTTGCAGGAGTAAAAACAACTTTTGCATTCATAGGGGTATAAAATTTGAGTAAAAATTGGCTTAATCTGCTCTGGGTATTCTTTAAAAAACACAAAAAAAAGACAAAAAACAAACAACCAGTGAACCCAACATGTATCGTGCGGTAGCTGAAACAAAGCATGTTGGGCTTGTAATCCTTTAATCTTCTGCCATGCATTGTTTTTGTAGCTTTCAGCTACTTGTTATAAATCAATGAGTGACTTGTAACATCAGATTAAAAAAAAAAAAAAAAAGGTCACTGACACTCTTTCTTCTTCTGACCCACCATCCCCGTCGTCTTTCCCCCTCATCCCTCTTCTTTCCAGCTCTCCACGTCTGAACTCATCTTTTCTTCACTTGCGCTATTTCTTTCCCCTCTCCCTCCCCCTCCCCCTTGTTTGGGGTGATTACTCTTGCCGGTGAACGAGGGGCTGTGTTTGCCACGACTGTAGTTTTTGCGATACCCGGCCCATAACTTTCAGTAGGAAGAAATAGCTTCTCTCCTTCTGCATCCCATTTATACACCGTATCTTGTTTCTGTGTAGGGAGTTCCATTACTCTGTAGCTTGGAGGCTAGCAGCGGGGGGAGGGGGAGGCGGGGGAGATGGAAAGAGGTGATAGAAGGTTGCGGCTGGTGCTGGTGCTGGTGCTGCAGATGCTCTCCCCTTCGACACGGAGGCAAGCGCAGTGTGCCGATGTGCGGCGAGCGGAGATCTAATCGACATTATTGTGTTTTATCTCCTCCAAATATGAAATGCAGAGTGACTCGGGGAGAGGGTTAGACAAAAGCAGTGACACGTCAAAGAAATCATGTCTTTGTTGACATTGTTAGCCCAAAAGGGAGTGCGCGCACGCTACTCGCAAAGCTGTTCCACAATAGATGCAGCTCCAGTCATGCCTGATGATGCGTCCCGTTCGCCTTCTGCAGCTATTTACATACATGATTGGTGATTATATGAACCTGACCTTGTTATCGTGGCCTTGATGAATGTGCGTACCTTGTTTGGATGTTGGCCCCCCGAGTCTGATTCTACCCAGACGATATTTAACCAACATAGCATAATCCCTCCAAAAGGTTTCCTGTTTATACTGGCCATGAAGAGGTAATTCCTCAAAGTATCCCATGCTGAAAGCGTTTGATAGATGACTGGCAGCTTTTTTTTCTTCTTTTGCAGTTCATAGAGCCTTATCATGATGTAATTCCACGTAATTAGCCAAAGATGACAGTAACACAAAAGTCATTATGATATTTAATCTCTTTTGGGGAATCCACTAGGGAAGCTGGGGCTATATCGTCTATCAAAACATGAAATGACATCTCACTGGAGGCCCTCCAAACAGTCAGGGGAAGGTTGGAGTTGACTGCGCCGGCTTAAGGCCTCTGTTTTAGCTGTTTAGTAATCTTGGCATCCTCTCCTCCTCCTATTACCCTTGTCTTATTCAGAGCCTCTCCCTTGTGGCAGGGATCATCGTGATATACACGCAAGGATACGCTTGTGTGTGTTAGAAACAGAGGGGGAGGCAGTGTGTATGTGTATGTGTGTGTGTGTGTGCGCGCGTGCACGCGCCATTTTCTCAAAGCAATGCACTGTGCCGTTTTCTCTGCGTCCTGCTTGAACACTTAGGCGACAATGTATTTGCTTCTATGTGTGTGTGTGTGTGTGTGTGTGTGTGTGTGTGTCTAAGTGTGTAAGAGAGAGAGAAAGAGATAGTGTGTGCATTTGTGCATACGTGTGTGTCAGTGACTTCCCCCTCCATCTGCCCACCCTCACAGAAATCCTCGGTGCATTTAGTAACATTTTGAGAAACGGTGCCAGCCAGCATTTAATTAAGTTCTGGTATGCCAACGTCTCCCTGCTGTAACATGGAATACCTGCTTTTCTTTTGTCAATTTCTTCTCCTGTTCTTTTGCTCCTCTGTGTCGCGCCTACTGTAACTCGGAAAGATGCCGCCTCTGGGAGAAGCAGGTAAAGAAGCCATCAAAACCAATGCAAGTAGAAAGAGTCGCAATCAGAGCCCCCCCCCCCCCCCCAAAAAAAAAGAAGAAAAAAAAAGACGTAGTTTCTCCTTTGTGTGGATCTCTTCTCCTATCCCCCCAGTCTCACTTTGTTTCCCTCTCTGTCTGTACATGTGTGTGTATGTCTGCTTGAAGAATTCAATTCAGTAGAGGCTAGGAGTAATGTTTCTCTCCCAGTAGAAATGGCTGCTGTTTGTTCAATTGTTGTGATAGATTGATGTGGAGTGGGAAAGGATGGGCTTTTATGCACCTGAAGATAGGAACAGAAAAGTCTTTATGAGAAGCCAATAGCTCTCCGCTCAAGGATCCTCTAATGGGAGATACATGCTTTTTTTTTTTTCTTAGGGAAAGCTTTCCTATGTATTCAGGCAGATGGATAAGCTGCAATTACACCCAAAAGGGCACTTTTTTTTGGGGTTGTTATTCCGTAAAAAAGTGGCTTACTGTATGGCAGTGCTCCTGCAGAGATTCAACAAGTGGTCAAACTAATGGTTTGCGCTGTTTTCAGTTTAGACAGCAGGCAAAATGGCTGCCTCTTCAGATAGCAAAGTCAACAAGCTCGAGCTCTTGTTGAGTGTAGTATCAATACTGAGGTTAACTTCAAGTGTTCTTTATTAAGGAAACTGAAGAGGGCTAATAGAAGGTCTTGTACCAAAATATCAAGAGTCATGGTTTCCTGTAATCACATCAGAATGTTATATTTCAATAAAAACGAAAGGTTGGTTCGGCGGTGAGTATTCTGTGTATTCTGTGTATAACGTTCAACTGTATGTTGTCGTACTTGACTCCCAGTAGTTTGTGTAGATTGTCCCAGTTTGTCCTTTTCGACGTAACTTGTCTCTGTGTATTTTTTTACGATCTTGTCTTTGATGCTTTCTGCGGTCTTTTCCCCTCCATCCTATTTACAGTAATACATGTAGCTCAAGATGACCCCGCATGCTGTGTTCTCCCAGCTCTGTTTTTTTTTTTTTTTTTTTTTTTTTTTTTTTTTTTTTTTTTTATACTCCTCTGATAAACTGAGGGCTAAAGAGGACTGCATGGCCAGAAATGAGGTTACAGCAACTGGGCTTGCAAATGATTGGCAAGGATAGATTGTGTATGATCTACTTTCACCCCCCCCCCCCCCCCCCGCAATTTTGTCCTTATTTTTGTGTGCTGTTGATGTTTGCTTTGAAAGGAGGGAGGTTGTGTAAGTCCCGTTTACAGATTGAAGCACAACCTAAAAATTAAGCACATGGATATATTTTTGGACAGGACATGTTAACTTTAACAGTCATCTCCTGTACAGCATATGAACGCGCGTTAACTAAAAGAAGCGGAGAACACAGAACCTTTCATACCTTGAAAAAAAAAGAGAAAAACTCAGTTTGTCTTCCTATCTCTTCCTTCCCTCCCTCGTTCTCCCTCTCTCTCCTCCTGTGCACCATCTGCATGATGCTTTGTATCCAATCTGAAGGAGTGCTCTCTCTTCTCTACTGCGATGGCAGGAGCCCGCGTGTGTGCTCGCGCTCGCGCGTATGTGTTTGTGTATGTGTTCCTAGCCATCGCAGTCACTCTCAGCTCATTACCTGACATGATGGATGGAGAGAGTGCCATTAAACAACGCCCAGCCCGGGACGCCTGGCACCCTACAGCTGGCACTGAGTAATGGGCATAGTGGCGGCGGCACGCTTGGAAACACCAGGGAGTCCTGTGTGGGTGTGCCTGCAGTCATCTCCATGGCTATGCTTCCTGGTTCTGTCCAGCCCCACCTGCCACCTGGCTGCCCGACGGATGCCATGGGCATTTCTGGGCAGACATGGTTGGATGGCATGGGAGGCAGTGTTTGTATGACTCTGTCATAGAACTGGCAACTGAGGAAACTTAAAGTGATACTGGCCCTGCTTTTCTGACCACAAACAATCAGTTCCACCATCACCAGGCGTAACAGCTACTTTAAACTTTTACTTCTGATTTAACTGTATCTGCAGTTTAGGGGGTCATATTAGATTTTTTTTTCAATCAAGGTGGATATCCTAACAAGTTGTATCCTTTGATGTGACGGAGAATCTTACTTAATGATCGTATAACATGTTTCTTCCTTTCTCTGTGTTCTATACGCAGTGTACATGCACTCCCATTATTCTTCCGCACACTGCTTGTTTTTCTTGTTTGTGTGTGTGTGTGCCTGCGTGTGTGCACTTACTTTGTCTTCTGTGCATAATGCTGCATCTGATGTGAGAGTAGTTGAGGGGCTCTTGAGTGGAAGCCTGGATCAGGAGCTGAATGGAGTTACTATGACACCAGACACAAGCACCTCAACTCCAACAGCTTCTTGTGTTTCTCCGTCCTCCCCTGCTGCTCCCCTCTCAATCAGCTTGGATTTGCTTCGTGTCGTTTCTTCTCTCCCCTCTCCTCTCTTTTCTCTGCCTCGCCTCGCTTAGTTTCTCTATACAGGCTTTCATTTAGCCGGGCTCTTGTGTGCCAGTATGGATCAATGTAACAACACTTTCTTGTTCTTTCTCAGCCTCACTGTCCGTTTCTCATTCTTTTATGTTTATTTCTCTCTTCTTTTTTTTTTCCCCTCCCCTCCCCTTTCCGAACAGACAACCGCCGCGCAGTCCTGGAAAGGTCTCGGTCACGCCACAATGCAAATCACCAAGCTCGATGATCACCCGCGCCTACCACAAGACGCTAGATAAGTGCCAAAGAGGCCTGCGAGGTGGAGACCTGGAAGACATCTAAAGGAGGGACAGAGCACCCCTCACTGTGGCACACACACACACACACATACATACATACACACACACATACACACAGAGCGCCATGTACGGAAGAAAAATGCCTAAAGAAGCCACACTGAGCTGAAGAAGCCCATCACACACACACACAGATTTAATTTTCATGCTGTTCGTCTGAGGCCTTACATATTTATTCAATACTTTCTCATAATTCTAAATGTTCATGTCCTCTCTAGATGGTTTATAGGAAGAAAAAAATACCAGATTTTTAAGACTGCCGCTGTTTGAAATGAAAGGTTTTCACTGCTTGGAAATCCATTTTGATTCACGCAAGTCTAAGCCTTCTACTTATCAAAGTACTACAGTTCACATGCAGTCTTGACATGAAACATGCAGTGTTTGTTGAAAATAGACATTCTGCCAAGAAAGACTCTACCATAGTGTATGCGGGCCAGCTGTCCTTTAAATGGAAGACGGGGGATTTAACGTCCATGTTGGCAAGCCTGCAGCCTGCTGATGCTTGCTTGAACAAGTCACCAAACTCTTAGCGGAAGAGGGAGTGGTTGCTTAAAACTTTTTTTTTTTTTTCTGTCAGTCCTTCTTTCACCAACATCAAGAGTCCACATGAATTATTTTAATTTCCTTCCATATACCGCAAAGCCCACAAAGAGCTGGCCCCCCGTCTGTGCCGATATTTCAGAGCATGTGACTCACGGATCTGTAATATCCATTTTGACGAGACGCATTTTTATTTTTAGTTACGTAATATCTAACAAATGCCTTCGGGGTGCTAATCTCTGTCCCAAGGTCGCTTTTGCTGTTTAACGCGAGAGACTGACACATTTCTGAATGCACATAACTGCCTAGAGGAGCTAACATGACCCTCTGAACTTTCCTGCAGTTAATACAAGCTGCACGGGTATTATGACATTTTTAATATTAATATTATCTGAATGCATTGGCTTTTTTTTTTTCTATATGAAGGCTCTAAAAAGACACCCAGAAATGACATCTGTTTAGAGACCAATGGCTCCTGTTAAAATTCCCACAGCAGATTTTCAATGATTTTTTTTTTCCCCCCATTTCCACAAGATAAATAAATAAATAAAAATAAGGCCTGTAGAAAAGTATGGCATAATGTCATGTGTACATTTTGTTCAACAGTATACCATTTTGAACAGACGTGTAATTAATAAACACAGGGCTAAGCAGCATCAAAATAAAACACGGCTGAGATTTTGGCGGCGTATTTCTATCGCAGAACAAAATGTCAAATGTTTGTAGGCTTATATGAACCACAGGATGTATTTTACAATCTATTTAAAACTCCAAGGAAGGGAACGCACGCCTCAAACACTAAAACGTTTCAGGACTACCCTGTTTCATGCTGGGATCTGTGAAGTCACAACTAAATACTTAACATCTCACCTGATGAAGCTTTGAGCATCAGCTTGGTGTTTATGTTCAGAATAGTTGAAACTTTGCCGCAAGCTTTGTTCCTCTGCAAGGACCCAGTCACACAGCTCCTTCACATGAACTATTTATTCATATATTCATGCCTAGAGCCGCCCTGTCCCCTCACTACCCTAAACTGTAAGCAGATGCCACTAAAACACCACCACTGAATCCACACGGAGAGTGGGCACGACCAGAATAATCGACTAAGGGGGCACAGAAGACAAGATGATGGTTGTCTTGGCAAGTGAGTCTCCAAACGCCCTCCAATTCCCCAGCACTAATGGCATAAGTGACCCTTTTACCAAAACACGAGTTTCTTTAATAATACCATAACTCCGCTTTAGGCTTTGTGTATCTGTGTATTTGGGTAAGTGTGCGTCTGTGTCTGTGTGTATGCACGCACGTGTGTGTGTGTGAGTGTGTGTGCGCGCACACCATGCCAGCTCAGTAATCGGAACAGGAACCCAGGCAAAATAGGATTCAGTGTGCTTGACTCCTGGGCTGAATAGATGGAGATTTTTCATTTAAACAATCTGCCAGTGCAGCTTGTGATGTGTCTGTTTCATGATGCCTCCTCTCCCAGCTTGCATGCTTCTAAAAATGCAATTTTACACATCATCTCGGCTCAAGGTGCATCCACAATGATCTGAGAAGTCTGAATATTTAAAGAGACAATAATTCTCCTCTGAATATACGGTTCGAGCAGTTGCACAGAGAAAGCATAGAGAATGTGATTTCTGCATAAGGGATCCCGCGTAGAAAAAGAGTTTCAAGGATGTGTTGTATAAAGCAGAGATTGAGATGTGCCATTTAAAGGCAGTGGTTTCCTTTTTTTCTAATCACAACTTGCCCTTTGTCCTTAACACCACCACGCCTGTGCAGTCAAACGTACAGAACAAGAGGTTGGTTTTTTTTTTTGCTTTTAAATATTAGCTCCCCATCAACGCATTCTGATTGGATACTGTACATGCCAAAACAACCAAGCCTTGTGGTTGAAAATTCAAATGAATTTGAATGAAAACATTTTATTCATTGTTCCATTAATTTCGGATTTTTCAAGTGTGCCATTTTTATCTCTGGAAATTCACTTTTCACCATACAATGGCAGAGAATCCCTGTCTGTTTATTTTTTGTTTTGTATATCAAAGGGATGACATGTCTGTTTTTGTCAAAGTATGAGAAAAAGTGTACAGACATAAAGAAAAAGTTTAGTTTTATTTTATTTGTAGCTATTGTTTAATAAAAAAAATGGATCCAATTAAGAATTGTCATTCTAAGTAGGGTATTTTGATTGTGATTACAAAATGGTAGTCATGTGGTATTTCTTCACTCCAACGTCTTTTGTAAGATTTAGTTGGAGTTTTTAAAAAAAAAAAAAGTCTTTTGTCTTGATGCCATTGTAGAACTGTAATAAGCTTAGTGCTACAGTGTTTGCCATTGTGGAAGTTTCAGATCATGCATCTTACTGGCAACATTGATTGTTAAGAACACTTATTGTTTTTTTTTTTCAGACGTGACACCAAGCTTTAAGTTTGCAACAAGTCAATAAATCAAATGAGTGAAACTGTTTTTCCCCCTCAATGAAAACAGCTACAGTGCAGACAACTTTTAATTCTAAGAGAAACTTCTACAATGACATTCCTCATGATCCCTATAAAGTGAGTGTTGTTATTCCTCCCTCATTCCATCTTTTAGGATAATCAAGAATGATGTGCTTTTATAGAAAAATAGCAAAAGTCCCAGGTCAAAGAGCCTGAACCTTCCATCATTTTAGTGTGAAAAAACAGGCCTCAGTGTGTTTGGGCCAATCATCCCATTGTATTTAACTTGTGACTAACAAACCTGAACCTACGATATGACCTGTGCTCATGGTAATTGTAAAAATGAGGAGGCAGGGGTATGAAAGATTGATGAGAAAAACCGTAAAGGTGCCATTTTGGTTGTGATTGCTGGCAAGTTTGTAACTTACACTCACTGACTGTGTGCACTTTACCTCACAAGATATTCTACTCATGCGGAGAGAGAATTGTTTGAGATGTTTGAATATGACATTGCCACTAACAGAGTGAACTATTTGCAAAGTATTTCTTCTGGTAAATAGTTCCAGCTGCCACATATCCAGTTCTTTCCTGCTTTGTTTAGTGCTTACTATCGATTCGCGGAAGACCATTCGAGGCTGAATCAACAAGCAACGCTCATAACTGTTGACAAACCCTGTCCGATCATGATGTGTAAGCTGCCATATCCCTGCCTACCTTCCTTGTTGTCATTGAGTATGTTTTAATGTCTTAAGAAACATTTATATTTGTAACATTTTAAGTTTATTTGTATCCTTAAGAACATGAAAAACACAAGATGGTTATGCACACTGTCCTTCCATAGAGTATGTAATGGAATATGATACTAAATAATAACCACTTTGTTATATAAACTGATTTCCGAAAGATATTTTGTCTCTTTGTCTTGTGTCTTCGTGCATCTACTTATTCGCATTATACAAGTATTAAAATATAATTCATCATTAAAATCTTTAAAGCATCTTCCACCTTTTGTTTTTCCAAATGCTCCGGTCTAAAATTACATCCTCAGTTTATTTTGTGGCAGGGCAGAAGATACCTGCCCCAAGCTGACTTATGGACAGGGATTACAGAGAGCTCCAGCACATGATGAATGGGACAGCTCTTACCTATAAAAGCAACATATTTGGACCTTGGTGTCCCCACTGCTTTATCTTCCACAGTGTCAAAGGCAAAGTGATAATGCTGTCATGTCCAACGGCAGCTTAGGGAAATTACCACAGTCAGAAAATACATATCCCCAAAAATTGCCCTGTTTAATCATTTTTTTCAGACCATAAAATCTCCCCTGTGACTAGACATTTTTTCCCGCTCAGGTTCGAGGACAAGAGAGCAGAGGAATTCAATAATTTGTTTATCATTTGATACAGGAGAATTTAATACGATAACCAGGGAGACATTTCCCGTGGATTTCATCTCTTCTAGACAGTCAGAAAACAAGCATTGCGCCTGATTCTGGGTTTAAAATGCATTCATAATTTATTATGAGAACCATATTTTATCTGAGTGTAGCAAATGTGGGAAATTTAAACTCTCGAGTTTGTGCGATGTATCAACTCTGGTGTTTCCACACCCATGTGTTCCCTCCTGTCTGGCTGCCTGAGTCCCATGAGTGAGTGTCAAATGGCAGTGTAGAGCTGTTCCTGTCCAAGCCCCTTAGCGTTACCCTCCCTCCCCCACTCCCCCCCCAAACATGCTCAAATTCAACTGCCTGTTTCCCTGCATGTTCCACTCCCCTGCTGCAGCGTGACATCAGAAAATAAAGGTTGACATGCGGAAGTAACCCCGTGGCCACAAGGGCCTCTCTCACTCGCTTTCTGGCGCGCGCACGTATACACACACACACACACACACACACAAACCCAAACACACAAAGCTGTCTCCAACGGATCTTGGGACTGATCTTCTCCGAGTCTCTCCTCCTCCCAGTGTGCAGCCAGACAGATGGAGATTCATCTCTCAACAAGCTGTGATCTGTGTTTAGAGATGTGTGCTGCAGAACACAACTCTAATTAGGTTTATTGTTGATCTTGGGAGGTTAATTTGTACTTGGCGGCAAGTAAACATCCTAAAAGAGGCCAACCTAGTTCCTTACAAGGCACCGGCGTTGCACCTATGAAGAAAGGCGGCTTTTTTATCTTCTTGACTTTTCGGGTGATTCAGAAAGATTATACCTCCATGCTATATTTGTCTGGTCTGGTTTAATTGTGCTTTGTACTGAGGGTGAGAGATCTGTCTTGGTTTAGATGGTAGAACTAGGAATAAGACACGGACAGTGCGTTTGTTTAATGAGCTTAGGGGGTGCAGTTGTGTGTATGTGGTAGGTATTACTTATTTATTTATTTTATCCTGTTTTTTATTTTTACAACCTCCAGGTAAGTAGCCTTGTCAGAGCCTGAGAGATGAGCCAGGCCCACACAGGTTCTCTTTTCTCCCCTCACCCTATTTCTTCACGCTACACACAGTAGTGTAATGCGCCCGGTGACAGAGCAGTTGTCAGCGGGAGCACAACATAATTATGTTTCATTTTGCATTTCCACCTACTTGAGCGTACGCAAACATTATGGAGATGAGACAAAGCAGACAGTAACGACTCCCTCCTTACCTGAGCTAATTCTGTCTGAGGAGAAATCTTATTCAAGCAGCACTTTGCACCTAAACCCGAGAGTTTGACAAATGTATGCATGCGTGCGTTCAAGGCGAATGTGTGACTTGATGAAAAAGTCCGTGAGAGAATTTATTTCTCTAGCATTTTGCAGGTGTGTGTGTGTCAAAAATGGATCAGTGTTGTCTGTGTTAAAGTATGTCAAATGATCTGACCGTCTTTGTCAACGCCGCACAGGTCACTGTGTTTTCAAGATACGACTACGTATTTAGTCAAACGCTTCACTCCACTACATCCATGTCACAGTCACAATAGATACTGGGGCGGCTGTGGCTTAGTGGTGGGTTAGTGGG
Organism: Nibea coibor; assembly: GCA_023373845.1. Taxonomy (NCBI): domain Eukaryota; kingdom Metazoa; phylum Chordata; class Actinopteri; family Sciaenidae; genus Nibea; species Nibea coibor. The sequence continues at coordinate 17,757,060 of CM041739.1, read as the reverse complement.
TCATCCACTAATCAGAATCAGGTTTGATCCCCGTTTCGAACCACTCCAGTCCAAGTCAAAGTGTCCTTGGGCAAGATGCTAAACCCCAAATTGCTCCCGATGGCCGTGCCATTGGTGTGTGAATGTGTATGAATGGTTAGCTCTTCAAACTGATAAGCAGTTGCCACTTTGCATGGCAGCCAATGCCATCAGTGTTTGAATGTGTGTGAATGGGTGAATGGGATATAATGAGATATGTACTGTAAAGTGCTTTGAGTGGTTAGAAGACTAGAAAGGCGCTATATAAGTACAGTCCACTCTACAGTCCATACTGTTAGTTTTGCCCCCAAGGAGGAAAAGAACTTCAATCGGCGGGACGTGGAGAGGTACAGGGCCAATAGGAAAAAAATATATAGCATAAAACAAAGACTAAAAAAACGATGGATGGATTGCCATGATTTTTTTTTTTTTGACAAATATTCAAGGATTTTTTTCATACAACAGTGTATCACATTTTGTTTTTTGTTTTGTTTTTTATAATCCAACCTTAAACTCACCGGCTGAACTCTGCCGTGATGATACTCCGACTTCCTCTTGTGCTACCATGAAGTTGACATTTTTACTTTTGGGTTTTTTTGGTAAAATGTCTCTGCAACTCCTGGATGGATTACCATGGTACAGATATCTAGTACAAGACGAACTGGCACAGACATTCATGTTATGAGCAAATATCTGCAAAGTGAATCACATCTGTAACTTGTGTTCAGTCTTAATTAGCAAATGTTAGCATACTAACAAGCTATTCCACATTAAGATGGTGAACATGGTCGACATCACCTGCATCCACAGCGTGTTAGCATTTTCATTGCGAGTATGTTAGTATGTTAAGTGTAACATTATGATAAAGCACTGCTGTGCATCTTTACAGAGCTGCTGGCACAGCTGTAGACTCTTATTCTTGTTGTACTCACATGTGAATGACCGACTGTTACTAACAAATATTCCCAGAAATAGGTAATATAAAATTATTATATTTACCAATTTGTCTGGATTACGCTCATTTCCTGGAGAACAAGACCAAAGTCTTTGAATTGCTTGTTTTGTTTGGCCAAGACTTTCCAAATTTATTAAATCATGAAGAAGATGAGTATGCTCATATTTGAGGAGGGAAAGCAAATAGTATTAAAAAGTATAACAATTTTTTTTTGTTGACTAATTGATTTTTTCAGCTGAAGAATGAACTGACATCCACACATCACGATCTGTACTGTCAACAACCAGAGTTTGCTCCTCAACGCCAGGCTGAGCGTCTCCAGCCATCTGACTACGTTTTACTTTTTCTTTTTTTTTTTACTCCTCTCCCACTTACTTACCCAGGCACCCTCCCCAGCCCTTCAGACCAATGATCTGCCATCTTTATCTTGTTTTTTTCTCCCTCTACCCTGGAGTCACAGGAAGTCACTTGTCACCATGTTTGTCCAGCCTTCCCTGCCAGAGTGTTACTTCTTACAAATCAATACACTTTTTTTTAGTACATGAAATTTTAAAATGACCCAGACAGCAGATGTGTCTTCTGTGTCACTATACTACAAGTGATGGCTAGTCACACTATGTCCAATAATGCTACCTGACACTGACTGATGGTGGTATTAACCTAACTTGGTAAATTGAATACTGACAGATTCCTGCAAGAGTTTTTGCCTGGGGATTTGTCAAATTAATATACGGCATGCTTACTATTGATCACCGCTTGGTGCTACTGTATTCAGGATGGCATTTCCATGATCACAGTTCATTGCTCCTTCTTATATCTCCTTTTCTCCATCCTACCTCACCCCACACACACACATCCAGGAGACATGGCTCCCAGCAGGGAGAGGGTCAGCTCAGAGGAGACTTCAACCTGTCAGAAAAAATTCACATCTAGCCCCTCATGCCTCCCTTCACCATCCAACCCCTCTGTTTCCCACGTCTCCCATGCTCCCTCCCTGGCACCCATCACTCCTCTTTTCCTTGGCTACCCTCCTCCTCTTGCCATTTGATTCAGATCACTGAGTTAGCCTCCGTCTCCTTTGTCTGAGGCTCCGTTTTGCCTGGCAGATGGACAGGAGAAGAGGAGATGGACTCGCATCGAGGGGAGTATGTGCACGTGTGTGCGCGTGTGCGTTCGTGAGATTGAAGGAGAGAAAGGCAGGAAGAAAGGAGAGAGGCTGAAACTTTTCTGGGAGGTAAAATGTCAAACAGCAATGAAGTGAGGAGACTTTTATCTGTCAAACCTGTGTGAGGTCTTGCCTTTCAGGCTCGTGAGTGACAAGGCTGCAGTTTAAAGGGAGCCGAGATGCGAAAGTGATGGCGACAGAATGAGTTTACCTCTCATTCACCATCTTGTCATACAGTATCAGCCTTATCTGTATATGCCCTATTTTACCCTAGCCAATGCGTGAGATATCAAAGAAAGCTTTTTTGGTCTTGCGGAACAGTTTCAAAAGTCAGAAATTAATCATCCAGAAAAAGTAGGAGGCCGATAAACGTTTGCTTCAAAAAAACGTCAACATTAGCAAGATTAGTTATCAAATACACTAGCTTTTTCTGGATGGATGATCTTTTGAAGTCTTACAATATGGCCAAAAAGTGGTTACAAATGGCTGACTCACTGTATACTCACTGACATGCCCTACATTGCTCTACCACTAAGCTCATGCTCTTAGCCCATGGCAATGCCTCCACACACACACACCACAGATGAAGGCCTAAGAATAGAGGAGGGATTGATGGATGTAGAAAGGGAGGAAGGGAGCTTGGTAATTGGGTAAGTGCCCTTCTGGATGTGGAAGCCTGAGTAAAAAGTATTTTTTTCATAAAAAGCCTTTCTTAGGATCATTTCACTCAAAAGTACATAAAAGCTCTTTCAAAGTTTTTCTGTGTTCTTTGCCCTCAACTGAAATAGTCCCCGCGGAGAATACAGAAACACACAAACACTCACGCACTCTCTCCTGAAAGACGAGGATAAAAGGGTTGACCCCACGAATACAAACTTGCATACAAGTACACAAATAACACACACGCGCACACACACACCGACACAAACACTCATAAAAAATAGAGGGCATTCCATTCAGACCTTCTTTTTTTTTTTTTTTCAGCTCTGCATCTTAACCGAAGATTATTAATAATGCTCTAGTTGAAACATAACAACTCATTTTGCGCTGAAAGGTTTAAAGCGTGCAAGCAAGCAAACAAAGTAGACTTTTCATCTTCGTGGCACCCGGCAGCAAATAATGACCGGAGAGCTCGTGGAATGGCCATCAGAGATAAAGGCGAGAGAGGGGAAACGCATGATTTCACTCAGGAGAGACTTTTGTCACTAAGCTGTGGAGGAGTGAGAGGAGAGAGAGAGTGGATGAACAGGGGCTGCCGTAACCTGGAGACAAACCTACAGCATGATGTAAAACACAAAGCTGCAATGTCAGCGTTGAGCTAGCTAAACAAGCTGACAAATAGAAGTTGAGAAGTTCATTCCTTTGCTATTTCTTGTAGGTGTGCAGGTTTTCAATACAAATTAATCTATTGATCTATTTTTTTTAAATTCGCCATTTAAAGGTCCAGTGTGTAAATTTAGGGGTATTTAATGGCAGGAAAAAATGGGATATAATATTCTCAAGATCTTATATTCTTATAATATTCTTAAGTATCATTTTTTTAGTGAATAATTACCTGAAAATAAGAATTGAATGAGCCCTGTACAGTATATCTACAGAAAGCTTAAGCTTTCTACTCTAGCCCGGAACCCTTTGTGTTTTTCAATGTGTTCCACGGCCATCATAGTATCTCCTTGAAATGGGGGGGTGGGGTTTCAGGATATATGATAACAAAGTCCGATATAGCCTGACCAAACATACATAGGACGTCAAGCTTGAGTTTATGGTTTCATTCTGTGTAGTGCAGGTGATGACCGACACAACATCTGGAACGCTTCACAACATCCCCAAAGAAAAGGTGAGCATGTTTGAATTTTTTTATTATTATTATTATTATTTTTTTTTTTGCCTTTCATGATGAATTCCACAAGATTTCATAAATGCTGGCCAATGACAGCAGCGATCGCTTCCCACTGTACATCTGTAAACATGATGGAACAAAAAAGAAATCATGTTGTTCACGCTGATGGGTAAAAATCTCCATTAGAGGAAAGGCTTACTTTTTAATGTCTTTATTTTGATTTCTGAATATGAGACATCTAGTATCATACACATCGCCATTGTTTGTTTATGCTCTTGCATTAGGAAGCACATAAACAATGTTCTTGTATATGTTCTTGCATTTAATATAGTTTTTTTTTTTACAGCTGCACCCAAGACTGCTACAAGACTGAGGAAATCTAGAAAAAAATGGATCCAGTCACTGCTTAGTGACATTTTACTTGATACATGACATTAATGATCAATCAGCTATCGCAGATACATTTCCTGTTGTGCCACTAACACGGAATTGTCTCATGTTCACGCGTTCCTCTGATGAGCGTCACAGCAAATACGTTTCTCTAATGAGCTTTTGTGCCTAAGTTGACTCACTCAGAAACTGAGTGACAACTGTATCTGAGTCATGTACACTCTTCCTCTGACCCCCACTGTGTCCAAATATGCCCACAGCATGTCAGAACACAGGTGACACTGCCAACACACCTCTCATACAGCCACCCACGCGTACACACACGCATACCGAGGCATTGTATGACAACACTTCTTCGCCTCTCGCCCTCTTCTTCTGTGATAGCATGCCACCTGCACGTGTCCATTCACCTGCCCAAGCCCGCATCCCAGTGCTGAGATTGTGAGTGTCACCGCATTATGCTGCGTGTTTATACTCTCCCTGTGATGTGTCCTTCTGGGGTGTAGAGGGAGCAACACAAGGTGACTGTTGATATTAGGATGTAGCATTTGCTACGCTGGGGCGCCTCCCTCATTGGTATTTCATGTAGAGTGCCGTCGCATTCGTCACGTTTCATAAACTTCCTTATTATTCACTGGCGGGGAGTAATTTTGTTCTGCCGCTCGCAGTTGTGAAAGTGAGATAGCGGCAGAGAGGGAGGGATGACACTCTGAAATCCTTCTAATAATCATTTTCGCTCTCCCTCATACATGAACTTGTTTATCAGAAGAGCAGGTGGTTGAGTGCCACTCACCTCCCTCCGCAGCCCAAACACACGTTCAACCTCTGTGAATCCTATGGGTGATCATCTGTGAATCCCCACCCAGTTGCAGTACCTCCATCCAGGCTCTCAGGATAATCAGCAGGCTTTCTGGAGCTTAGGCAAACAGAGTTGTCAGAGGAGTGACACATACAGTCACGCCTAAGGGAAACGTGGACTTGCGGAGGAAAGTAATTCATCAGTGGGTTCATGAACCAAGCAGTATCCCTCTGGTCCCATTGTTGCTCGGGAAGAAACAAGGAGCTGAGGATTTGCTCACGCCGATGCTTATGGCACCGATGAGTTGCTTAAGTGCACACCATATGCAGCAGGCAGCTCTCCACGCACACGTCCTTGTATATCTTTGTTTAGTTGCCGAACGTGCCCATAAAGCCCAGCATAGCAGTAAGGGTTTTACGCCAAGCAGGTGGCCATGTTGTACTCGGCCAGAAAGCATAAAAAACAGCCTGCCCCCGGCAGCTGCCTGGCCGTAAAACACATTTATACCATGATGTCCGCGCCCATCCCTAAAGTGTGCTTCAAGCTACGGGGCCAAAAAAGTGGAACCTGGTATACCAGATGAAGTCAAGGCAACCCCAAAGCAAAAAACACAACAAACTTTGACCTTTGTAAGAGAAAGAGTTTTTTTTCCCCAGTTTAAGAGCTTAAAGTTCACTCATTATATAGAGTTCTATACAGCCAAGAAAGTCTATAGTAAGAAAAAGTCTAGTCTTCAAACTTTGTGTGACTTTTTTCTTACCCCTTCTGTATTTTCAGAGGGTTTTCTTTGTTCCTGGATCCTAGGCCTCCTCCCTTTCTTGCTCTGTTTTAGAGTAAAGTGCCAGTGAAGTTGTCCCTAAGGCGGTGGACGCGCTGGAGCATTAAGTGTGCCACAAGGCGGACCGGCGTATTAATGGAGTCCGGTTAGAGCGGCTGACCTGTGAAGCAGCACGGTCAGCTGCTAGGTGAGCATGCCATTGCTGTAAATCCCAAACAGGCGTCCCCTGTCTCCCTCGCTCTCTCTCTCTTTCTCTTCTCCGTCACGCCTATCAGCCAGCACTTCCCTTCTATTCTGCAGCCCCCGCACTGCCGCTAACAGAATGTCAAGTCAAGCTTTGTTACCAAGGGCTGACAGAGTGGTCAATAGGGTTTGGAGGTTCCAGGTGAAGGTTGTAATTGCCACTAGTTTCTCCCTACGTTCAGCAAGTAATGACTAATAATGAATAATTTTAGTTTCAAGGATTACATTTATGTTTCCAGATGGAGTCAGGATGCTGCTGCATTGGATTTATGACCAACGTGAAGCTGGTGACTAATGCAATAGCCGGTGGGATGTTGTGATCTTGCTGTACTTTGAATTTTTTCAAGTTTTTAACCTTTAAACAGCCAGTATTCATGGTGGGTTCATTTTGAATCTAAAGGCGTAATAAAATGAAAAATTATACTTAATTAATTTATGTATATTAAATTGAAAAGGGCTAATTAAAAAAGACCTTTAACACATTAGACATAATGCCTTTTCAGTGAAGCAACTGCCTCTATAGAGTCAAAACGATACACTGATCACACAGAATATGGTTGTAAATAGGCCTTTGTAATTCTGTCACGATTTCTTCTTGACAGACAGTCTCAGGTCACCTCTATACATGTTATGTATCAGTCCCTGTGCCCATGTCTAAACCCACCTTGCAGAATTTGCTTTCAATAATGTATAAAATCGGGCACAGACTTTGCATGTATTGTCAGTGCGAGGACATGATCCCTGACATCTGGACTCATACTGAATGATAATGGCCTCTCCCCCTTTTTGATAAATTATTAAATTCAAATTGTTTTGCAAACAAAACATATTTGTTAACACAATGAAATCTGGGGTGAAAGCTGGAGCTTTATCAATATTTAATTTTCACTGTAGACAACAATATAGCCCTTGGCCGGTTTCTGGTACATAATTAATGAAAGGGCAATAGAAATAACAATACATATAAACCAACTGCTGCTGTCATATCAGACCAGGTTTTAACACTGCAAACAACTATTGATACTGTGACACTCTACTTCTGCATTTAAGTGACACATGCTGATGAGTCGAGATTTAAGAAAAAAAAAACATACGCTTTCAAAATGACAGAATTCTGGAAAGATTTATTAGCGCTCCATTGAGGCATTAATATTCATGGCCCCGTTGTCATCACTCA